>JAWPNB010000007.1:16195625-17431250 GCA_033996785.1 Trichosanthes truncata
TATATACCTCCCTTTCTTTAATCTATTTTCAATCACGTACATTACATACCAACATAGAGAATATATACAACAAATAATTAAATATATCATTTGTGATAAGCATAACCTATATAGCACACAATTTATATTTTCTTTATAGAGCAACATATATAATATATACATATTCTACTATATTTACAGATGCAACATATAATATAAAAGAGTTACACCTTTGTCAGAGCATTTAGGCTTGCATTTTCTCCCTTCATAATATAAAAGCCCAAACAATTATAATACATAATATACAAAAGGGTATAATTCTTCTTAATAATAAGAAAAAAATACACTTTTGGTCCCTAAAATTTGAGTTTTGTAGCATTCAGATCCCTAAGTTTTCAAACTCAACATTTTAACCCCTGGAGTTCGAGTTTAGTAGCATTTTAGGTCTCTTCGTCCACTTTCTATTACTGTAGCTAACAGAAGTTGACGTGGTAATTTTTTTAATTAAAAATGTATTTTTAATATTTTTTACTAAAAAAAATATTTTTAATGATTTTTTTAATTAAAAGACATTTTTTAATGATTTTTTATTAAAAAATATATTCTTTTTCTTTTTTCTTCGTTCTCTTTTTTCTCTCTACTCCCATTTTTCCTCCTCCTTCCTCCATCAATGGCTGCCACCACTGCCTGCCCCCGCATCTTCTTCTTTTTCTCTTATTCTTTTATTCTCCTTCCTTTCTTCTTATTTCTTGTTCTTTCTTTTTCTTCTCTTCTTCTTCTCTTTCCTCTTCCTCTTTCTTTCTCTCCTTCCCCAATTTCCCTTTAAAAAAAAGAAATAAAATTGATTTGGTTTTCCATGGTAGAGAGTCTCAAGAAGCTTCTGAAACAAGAGCTTAACGGCAAGATCATTAGCAATCCAAACGCCGTCGATAGTGGTGAACCAAGGTCTGCAGGCTGCAGATGTATCTCGAAAGAGGACGACGAAAAGCTTAGAAAGGAATGAATTGAGTTAATCGATGTGTTTGAATTTGAGGAAGGAAAGCAAATCGTGGAGCACATGGGCCTTGGATGCACCAACAACGAGCAGAGTGAGCAGATTGATAATGGAGAAAATACAAGGTTCTTACCTCCACCTTCTTTCTCCAACAACCACTTCAGAATGTGCAATCTGATGCATTTGATCCCAGATTTGGAACTAACGCCTACTCAGATCTGGTTTTTGTTCCTTTTTTTAAAAGAAAATGTGGGGAATGAGAGAAAGAAGGAGCTAGAGGAAAGAGAGAAGAACAAGAGAAGGTGAAAAGAAAGAAGAGAAAGGAAGGAGATAGGACAGAAAAGGAGAAAAAGAAGAAGATACAGCGGCAACGACAACCCTTGATGGAGGAATGAGGAAGGAGGATGAGAGAAGGGAGAAAGAAGAAGAAAAATAAATAAAAAATCATTAAAAATGTTTTTTAATATAAAATCATTCAAAAAATATTATTTGATAAAAAAATATTGCCACATCAACTTCCGTCAACTGTAATAATGAAAATGTGGACAGAGAGTCCAAAGTGCTATTAAACTCAAATCTCAAGGGACCAAAAATGTATTTTTTTAAAAAATAATATATATCCTTGGATTTCTTTTGATTCATAATGTAAATACATTACAAAAGTACTTATCACATTTTTCATTCAGAATGCAAAATCCTAAACAATTGCAATAGATAATATACAACTAGATATATATAAACCCTCTAATGTTATAATGAAAATGTTACAGTTCTATTTTTTTTTTTTAAATTCAACAACGTTACAGTTCTAATATTACTCATATATATATTTATACACTATGTAACATGTATTTCATAATATAACTGTAAAAATCATATATCTTTCATACCAACAAAGTAAATTTCGACCACATTATCATCTTTCTGTAGGCTACAAGTATACAATATATACCTAAATATATGTCATCAACAGATGTAATATATACTAGTATTAAAAAAAAAAAAAAAAAAAGCCATATCGTCTACTACAATCTCACCACATGCAACCCAACAAACATATATCTAAATAGATGTGATTTTTCATGGAATATGTGTGGTAAAAGACCCGTTATCCAATTAAAAATAGAGATACAATAAATTTACATATCAAATTTATAGCATTAATAGGAAAATATTCAACAATTAAATTGAGATAAAACTAAGGGGAAACCGAACATATGGAAGAAATGATAATGTGGTTATCATCTCCTACCACAAGACTAGTAATGAAATTGCAAAGCCAAATAAACAAAGAAAATGCATGCTCAATTTCAAGTGTCTACAAAATTAGAATAAAGATATGGAAATTCGCAACCATGTAAACCATAAAATTAGACATTTTATTGACATTTAGTACTGAAACTAGGTCCTATCAGACCTAGCATCTTCTTCATCTATCTCGAATATACATCTACACCTAATTTGATTCGAAGTTTAATTGACCTAAGGAGAGAGAAACTAAGCAGATTAGGTTCTTCTCTGATTTTTGGTTGTCGAATGTAAAAAACAATTATATAAAAAACAATAAAAAATCCAGAACAACGATAAAAAAAGAAGGGATGAGAAAATTGGACAAGATGATGTACAGTGGTTCTGTTGAGGATCCCACATTGGAAAAATGTAGAGAGACCTCACAATTTATAAGATACATGAGCTACTCCTCCCATTGTCAATTGGTTTTGAGATGGAACCCCATGTAATCTATTATGGTATCAGAGCCCATTAAACCCAAACGGGTATTCGGTCCAAAAATTAAAATTGGGATCCGATCCAAGAATGGTGAACCCAAAGTGGCAACATCTTGAGGGGGCATGTTGAGGATCCCACATTGGAAAAATGTAGAGAGACCTCACAATTTATAAGATACATGAGCTACTCCTCCCATTGCC
Organism: Trichosanthes truncata; assembly: GCA_033996785.1. Lineage (NCBI taxonomy): Eukaryota > Viridiplantae > Streptophyta > Magnoliopsida > Cucurbitales > Cucurbitaceae > Trichosanthes > Trichosanthes truncata. Next base: position 16,198,527 of record JAWPNB010000007.1, read on the forward strand.
AATTGGTTTTGAGATGGAACCCCATGTAATCTATTAGGTTCGACCGTAGTCTATATCCACTCTTAGAACTAGAGAGAGAATTCCATTAGAGGCTGAAGAACGAAGAAGATGAGGTTACAAACCCTTTCTCACTTACACTTTGCATTATACAATGAAATGAGATATTACCAACTCAACATATATGAAATTCATAAACCGAAATTCCAGATGTCAACAGAAAAATAAACTTTCTGTTTTATCTAATGCCAGCTGTACTCAAAGAGTTTTACCACTGTAACTCCCATGTGATACAATAATGCAAAAGTAAATCACAAAGGTTAATATTCAACAATCACCCTCTTGATGAAATTAGGCAGCAACTATTCAACAAATTCAACTCTGGTTCAGTAACAATCTGTCAAACTCTAAGCATTAGCCAACCCCCAGCTTTAATAAGCTGGAAAGGTATTCAAAACGTTCATCAGGCAAGACCTTTGTCATCATATCAGCTGGATTGTGCAAAGTATTTCATTTTGACAAGCTCAACTTTTCTTCTTGAAGCACTTCTCGAACATAATGATATCTAACATCGATGTATTTAGTTCGATTGTGACAGGTAGGATTTTTTGAAAGTGACAAAGCACTTTGACTATCACAACATAATTTTACAGAACATGAAACAGGGCTCATTTGAGAAATCAAACCTTTCAGCCACATCGATTCTTTGACTGGATCTGCAAGTGCCATGTATTCTGATTCAGTTGAAGATAAAACAACCACATTTTGAAGTGCCGATTTATAGCTGATGATATTGCCAAATAATAAGAAAACATAACCGGTTAATGAACGCCTTCGATCATGGTTAGCTGCATAATTGGAATCCACATATCCAACTATGTAATCATCAATTTCAGCACCCTTTGAGTACATTAAACTCCTTTCAAATGTCCCATTTACATCTCTCAATACCCATTTGGCAGCTTCCCAATGCATCTTTCCAAGATTACTCATGAATCTGCTTATTACACTCATGGAGTATGCTAAATCAGGCTGACTAGAAATCATCCCGTACATGATGCTTCCTACAAAACTTGCATAGGGTATTGATTTCATAGCATCAATCTCTTCATCAGTAGAAGGAGATTGAGTAGAGGACAATTTCAAATGCTGAGCTAGAGGATTCTTGACTGGTTTGCTATTTTCCGTATGAAAACACTTGACTATCTTGTTCAAATAATCATATTGGGAGATAAACAAAGATTGTCTCTATTAATCTCTTTTCAACTCCAGTCCTAAAATCTTCTTGGCAGTGCTAGATCTTTCATCTTGAATTCACCACTGAGTTGATGTTTCAATTTTCTAATTTCTTGAATAATGTTGGATGCTAATAAGGTGAAGTATGGATGAAGAAAAGTAAGTAAATACGTTCAATCCTAGTGCAAGTGCACACTGTCGATGCAAGTAATAAAACAGGAGTATTCCAGAGTATCGATCCCATAGGGAACAGTGTAACAAATATGATTGCTAAGAAAAATGTAAGGAGAATTGCAACTTTGGAAACTAAAAATTGCAAAAGCAAAGTTGAAATTAGTGTATTTGTTAAAAAACAAAATAATTGCTGAATCTAATTGCAAGTTAAAGTGACAAAGGTTGCAGAATTGAAAATTGTAAGATTGAATAGCAAACTAAACAGACTTAATAAAAGAAATGAAAATTGCAAAAGAAATTCTTTAGAGACAGGAAGGGCTCAAGAATGCCATTACCCTAAGTTGTAATTACAAACCAAAATTGCAATTCCAACCTATTCTACATTCAATTGTAAACCAAAACTGCTACTCCTATTCACCTTGAAATTAGGTTTTAGGAGACTAAGTGAGTGACTTATATGTCTATAGTCCCTCTATCTTAGATAATTTGGCTCAACAATTTTATGGGTTTTGGAGCCTTTAATCCCTATGTCTAAGGTAAAGAATTGACTTATGTCTAAGATCTTTTCTCCATCACTTGTGTGAAGTCCGCTTGTCACTAACCCCGTCGGTATTAGATCTAAGCTTGAGTTGCTACCATAGTTGATCAATCTAGGATCTCAATGGAATTTTATTTAACACAAGCAAACAATTGAGATGTAGGCTTAGTTTTTGTTGGAATTTTGGCTACAGTTACTTCTTAGGAAATTCACATCCTTGAACTCCCTAAGAAGTTTAGCTCATATTAAGGGTAAAAATCCTACAACCAATTTTTGAATTAAAATCCATGTTTAAGAGAATTACTTAAAAGTCTATGTGCAATAAAAACTAAAGAAATTAAAAAAAAAAAGCATGTTGTTAAATTAGAAATTAAAGTAGAAAACTAGAAAACCCATGACAAGGAAAAAAAAAAGGGCAACTTCAACTTGATCAAGCTAATCATGAATCAAAACTCATAAATCAAGAAAACTTCAAGAAGAGATAAATTCAACTTTTTTTCCCTCTAAAATTGAACCAATCAAAATTATAAAGTGCAACGAAGCAAGATTGAAACCATTACAACTTACTGAACTTGAAAAACATAATTGAATTGAAATAGAGTTATTACAAGAATAAATTCTCACGTAATTTCCAATCGACTCAATCACTCACTATTTATAGGAAAAGAATGAGTCTTAACAACCCAAGTTTCACTTGAATTGGACTGAAAAACTCGAAGAAAAACAGAAGAAGAAGTTGTAGTAACCTTCAGTGGAAAAACAGAGCAAAAAAAAAGAAAACTAAAAAACAAAGAGAAACCGAGAGGAAAAACCCACTAAATTCTTTAAGAATACGCCTCCAAAAATCGATCATTTTCTTCACTACTCTTCTCTCCTTTTGTAGGCCTTCATTAGGGTTGAATAATGCCCAAAATTCGCGCTTAAAATCCCCCATGCAATAATTGAGGATTTTTAGACATGGATTAAATGAAATTTTTTTTCTTTTTGGAATTTTTTTTCTGATACTCCAGAATTGCAACTTCATCTTGCAATTTCGGTTCTCCAATTTCCATAATTCCATGTAATTACAACTTTATCTTGCAATTTCGGTTCTGCAATTTCCACAATTCCTGCACACAAGTTTAGTTTTTAAGAATCTTACCCTAATTGCCTTCATTCTTCATTCTTTCTTATTTTTAAGAAACTTTCAACTATTTCCAAATGATCTTAAGACAAAACAAGAATATTTTAAGTAGTTGGAAGTTAAATAAGCCTTAATTTTAAGGCTTATCAGATGCCATCAATATGTCATCCACATACAGTAGTAGAAATACATAAGATCTATCATCAATACTTTTCTTGTAAACACAAGAATCAAAAAAAAAATTCTCACAAAACCTTTAGATGTTATGAAGTTTTCAAAACATTTGTTCCATTGTCTTAAAGATTTCTTAAGTCCGTATATAGACTTTTTCAAGTGGCAAACCATGTTCTCCTTGCATGATTCTTCAAAACTCGGGGGCTGTTTCATATATATATTTGCATCTAAGGTTTCATACAAGAAAGCAGTGGTTACATCCATTTGTTCAAACTTCAAATTAAATTGAACCACCAAAGACAAAAGTACTGGAATGGATATATGTTTGACCACCGAGGAGAATACCTCACTGAATCAATCCCCTCTTCTTGTGTGAAACCTTTTATTACCAATCTCACTTTGTAACAAGACTGCTGAAAACCTTTAATACCTGGCTTAACCTTGAATATCCATTTGCAATCAACAATTTTCTAATTCAAAGGTTTATTTACCAACAACCAAGAACAATTTTTATGCAATGAATCCATTTCGTGATTCATTGCTTCAATCCAATGTTTGCTGTCATCAGAGTTTATGGCCTGCTTGTAGGAATTTGGTTCTGGAGGTTAGTTGTCTTCAAAGCAATTTAATGCATATCTAGCATAATCCACCTCTTCATATCTTGATGGTGGCCGAATTACTCTTCTTTCCCTATCTCTAGTCAATTGGTAGGACTGAATTTGGGAAGGTTGAGTATCAGAAGGTAGATTTTCACCCTCTGAAAGTGTATTTTCTAGTTCTAATTGTTGGTTTTCAGGAGAACCTTGAATGGAAGTTAAGGGTTCGATGCCCTCTATTTGTTTCAAAATCAGAAGACTGCAATTCTATTTCACAATCTTTACTCCTAGATGATGTAGGAATGTCATTTGTGTGAGGTTCTTTCTAGTGCATCAATTCCTCATTAAAAGTGACATCTCTACTTACAAAACATTTGCGTTCACCTACTTCAAGAGACCATAGTCTATAACCCTTCACTCCATGGGGATAACCTAAGAAAATATATTTTTTGGCTCTAGGTTCAAGCTTCCCCTATTTAATATGGGCAAAATATGCACAACCAAATATTCTAAGATGGTCTAAATTTGGAGGTTTTCCAATCAAGACTTCCTAAGGAGTTTTAAAATCTAAAGCAGTAGAAGGACTTCTATTAATGATATAGGTAGTTGTGTTAACTGCTTCTCCCCATAAATTTTTTGGCAATTGGCACTAAGGACAATTAAGTGTCTGTCTATGCCAAATTCTTTACATAGTTTGCTGAAATTTTCATTTAGATATTCATGGCCATTGTCAATTATGAGGGTTTTAATATTTCTACCAGTTGAGTTCTCAACCAATCTTTTACATTCAACAAATTTTGCAAACACCTCATCCTTGGTTTTTAGCAAAAAAAACCCATAATTTTCTAGAAAAATCATCTATGAGGGTATAAGAAAATACCTTGTACCTCCATGAGTCTTGATTTTGGATGGTCCTCAAAGATCTGAATGGATGTAATCAAGCTTCCCCTCAGATTTGTGTGAACCTTTGTTGAAACTCAATCTGGTAGCTTTCCCCAAAATACAATAATCATATAATGTTAACTCTCTTTGTTTATATTTACCAATCAACTCTTGTTTATACAAAGTATCAAGGCCTTTCTTAGATGTGAGCTAACCTTTTATTCCATATACGTGTTGATTTAGCATTTGAATCAGAAATCATACTGAGTTCGCCTGAAATTGCATTTCCTTAGAGAACATATAAGGCACTTTTTAGAATTCCTTTCAACTTGACAGCTGAGTCTTTGAACACCAATAGAGAATTCCATTTTCAGATTGGTAGCTCAAACCAGATTTGTCTAAGGTTCCCAAAGAAATCAAATTTCTTTTCAAACCATGCACATGTCTAACGAATGATTGGATTTATAAAGAGCCATCTGTTAGGATTTGTGCCCTAAAGCTCGTTTTTTGTAATTAAATATTTTCTCATTGTTTTAATAAAATAATTTATTATTTTACATTGTGTATAACATTACCCAATATTATGTAAAATTTAAGGTTATTATTGTAGTCTTGAACAGTATGTAGTTAACATACAGGATGATTGTGTTCAAGAAATAACCTAAAGAGTCTATAGTATATGGATAAGATTGGGTGTCTTATCCTGGTAACACTATTGATACGGCCTACTTTGCAATTGCTACAAATGATTTGATTCGAATCATTCATGTAGAGATATATGAGTGGGGGTATCCTATACAGTGAGTTTGTATATGACTGGACCACGAAATATTTAATCTATCTTTATAAATCCGTTAATTGAGAAGATTAATATTTCATAAGATATGTGACTCGATCTTAATCCTGGGTGAGTTATGAACTCCTGCCTATGAGGGCTCATCCTTTGATTTGCATGGGTGAGAATGGCTTTTGTAGCCAATTCAATAAGCCTACCATTTTGGGGACTTTACCAAATAGGGAGTTGGGAACATAATTTCTCGAGATGGAATTCAATTTTTGGGACTTGAATAATAGTTCCCTCAAGTGCTGATTTCGGGACTTGAACAATGGGGCCCCACCCTCTCACTAGCCCGAGAGGGACTTAGTTTATGGTTGGATAATAAACAAATTATTCATTAGAGGATCAGTGGTACTTAAGGCATAAGATGTAATTATAGGGGTAAAACGGACTTTTTACCCAACTATAATTATGAACAACTTGTGAAGGATCGACTTGCATGTAATGATTAGATTGATGGACATAACTTGTCCTACACAGCATAAGAGTGCAACTCTAGGTCTTTAGTGGAGTGACCTATAATTAATGAATGAAAATTAATTGATTAAAGAGTTTAATTAATTGATTTTATATCATTGAAGCTTATAATCTATGGGTCCATAAGGTCCCATTTCTAGCTCATATGAACAAATAGGGATCATGTAACGCCCAGCTTATTTAGGGGCATTAATTTCGAAATTTTGGAAAATTAAGCAGAAATAATTCTCATCAAGCATTTTAAAATTTGAGGTTAATTTGGAATTTGGAGTGACGAAAGGGACATATTTGGAATGGAAAAAATTGGTTAACGACAATTTTGAGAGAAAAAGGTTGGTGTGAGGGTAATTTTGGAAGTTGGTTTTGTTTTGTAAAAAAAAAATGAGATAACTCTTCTCCTCTCCCTTATCTTCTTCTTCTTCCTTATTATTTCCTTATTCTTCTCCATATCTCTCCCCCTCTCTCCCAAAACTGGACCCCCATCGAACACCCATCTATTTCTCTCTCACACTCTCTCTCTCTCCTCCTCCCGTCGACAGCTTCCTACCGTTCGCCGACCACATTCCAGCTATTTTTTCTTCCTCGCCAAACAAAGTAGCTTGCCGCCGCACGCCGAGCTCCCCTCGCAGTAGCCCGTCGCTGCTACACGCCTCCAGCCCTCGCCACAAGCTGCTCGTGAAACCATACACGTTGCACGCCTTTGCTACATCCATGCCGCTGCACATTCAGGCCCATTTTTTCGGCAAGCTCCACCTTGTACAGTCACGAACAGCTCGTTTTCTGTGTGGGTAAGTTTCTCGATGTCATCTCTAGACGTTTTGGGATTTATAAATTGGATTTGAGGTGCTGTATTAGCTTTGGAGATTAACCCATAGAGTTTAAACTTAATTTTAGATTACCCATAACAATTGGGTCTTGGATTCACGAAATCAAACTATTTGGAGATAATTTCAACAGCGATTCGAGTTTGAAATCTAAGGCAAGCCATGGGTAACACTTCAATCGACGTGTGTAAGTGTCTGACATGAGTTTGAGGTGGTTTGCGATTTTTAAATTGATTTTAGGGGTAGGTTTAATGGTGAGATAGTGATTTAAAGTTGACCCATTGATTGTTGGATTCAATTACAGGATACCCATTGCATTTAAAGGCCATTTTGGGCGATTTTGGGGCGAATTGAGCTACTGTTCGGGTCTGTCCAGCAGGATTAGTCACTACTTGGGGTAAGTTTTATGTGGGTATCAAATTTTCCAACACCATTAAGACTAAGCTTGTGTTAGATTTAAATTGACCCATGTCTTAGGATTTTCTATGAGTTTAGGTATTGTTTTGGTGATTCAAAATTTACCCATAATGTGTTGGACTTTGTTCAAGATTACCCATTACATTAGGAGGTCGGGTTGTCGAGTTCGGACCAATTCAACATCATTTCAGCAAGTGAAGAGGTTGTTTTGAGATCATGTATTCAATTTATGGGCTACCTTGAATCTTGGAGTAAATTTGTAAGTAGTCATTTGAATTTAAGCTCCTTTACGTTCTAAGCGACTGAAAACGTGTGGGCTTTTAGAAAAAAATTTTGAATAGAAAAAGTCTCCAGTCTAGTGCAAGTGCACACTGTCAAACAAGTAATAATTGGAAATATTCCAGAGTATCAATCCCACAGAGAACAGATACCACAAAATCCAAAATGAAAGCAAAGATGTTAACACAAAGCAACCTCGGTAACCAATATTAAATAATTGAGAAGGTTGTGAGTGTACTAAAAATAAAATGATAAAAAAATGGAATTCGAATATGCATTTGCCCCTTGGAAAAGAATTGTGACCTAAAATGCAATTGCAATCTTTACTCAAACACCAAGCAATGCAAACCGGGTTCAACTTCTATTCGATTTTAATGGAAAACTCTTTAGAAGCCTAAGTGATTAAATCATATATCTATGGCTAATGCGAACGTAGTTTAATAAGAACACAACCCTTGGTCTTAGAGGTTTCGCCCTATGTCTAAGGTCAAAAGCAAGTGCTTATGTCTAAGCCCCTTTCTTCTATTGCTTTGTATGAACACATAATCTCGTTTAACCCTCTCAGTATTAAACTCGATCTCTATATGTTCACCTAGGTGATCAAGCTAGATTCACAATAAGAATGATAATCAATAAAAGCAAACAATGCTATGGAATCGAGCAAAGTTACTTTTACATCATAGGCCAAGCTTCCAATCCTTAGGGCATCCACATATCTGAATCCCAAGGACCGAATTAGCTCATGATGGAGAAAATAAATAACAAAACATTAAAATAAAGAAAATGCATACTAATTTAAGAAGTAAAAAGAAAGAAAACAAAACTAGAAAATAAATGATGAACTTGAAGGGAACAGATAACTTGAATAAAGAACTTTATTAATGAAATCTTGCTGTAAATGAAAGAACTGAACTCGAAACAAAAACTAAAAGTAAACTGAATGTCAAAATAACTGGAATAAGGTGCTGAAACTTAACCTAAAACAGAAAGCTAAAGTGCTTGAATTAAAACAAAAAACAGAAACTGCTATTACAAGGAAAAATCGAACCTCAAGGAGAAAACTATCACCTCTTCAATCAATCGACACTCAATCTCTTTCAAGGAGGGAAGATCTTCACAACCCTAGACTTTCGACTGCATTGAAGTTTCGGTGATGTTTCTTCTCCTTTTAGTCGATAAAACAGAAAAATAAAAGTGCAGAAAACTAATGGTCTTCAATCGTGTGTGGCCAACTGTGTACTCCTTTTTCGTGGCTTGAATCTTCATATTTATAGCCTCCAAATGCTAGGGTTTGCTCCTTGGATGTTTAAAGCAAGAATCGAATTTGTATGAGCTTGATTCGTGGAGAATATCTTCAAATATCAGCATAAAATCGTGATTCCAGATTTGCTTCTTTATTTTCGGAATTCTGTCTCCCAGATGAAATTGCAGTTGCAAATCTGGCAGTTTTCACTTTTTTACATAAAAACACCAAAACTCATCAAAAATCAACTCTTTTCCTCTTATTTCCTATTTTTTAGCTCAAAATAATCTCTTAACTAATTTTGGCTATTTTCTCATTAATTTGCTATATTTATTAGACATAAAAGCGTGCATTTGTGCAAATAGCTTAAGAAAAAGGGCTAAAAATATGTAAAATATTAGCATTATCACACCCCCAAACTTAAGCCATTGCTTGTCCTCATGCAATATCATAGCAAATATACAAACATATAAGCACATAACAAGCCAAAATAGATTCTACGAGTGATTATGATAAAATTTTGCCTTTCAGAGTAGGTCTCATGCTCATAACACTTACAAAACTTTAATGCTTCTACTACATGCAACTTCTATGACTCCCTTGTCTAAACAAAATACTTTCATCCTACAACTATACCTTGGGTCCATACTGCCTAGTACCTTTAGTTAAGTTTCACTTGATTGCTTGCAAGCTAACTTTTTTATGGTTTCTTTAACTAATAACATCCCCCCCCAAACTTATTCTTCACTGCTAAGAAACATACTTGCTTTTTTTTTTTTTTAAGAGGGAACCTTTTTATCCTTTGTGCCTTCACTTTAGCTTACTAATGCTTTTTGGTGAAAGTATCTAACTACGAGCACTTTTCACATCAAGGTCATTTGCATACTCACTTCCTAAGTTAACCTTTCATGCAAAGGAAATCATGGGTGTCATGACTGCCCCTGGTTACTTAGCTAACTCTGGAAAGAGGAGTATTCTCTTTTTCTTTTTCTCTTTTTTTTTTCAACATGAACATAGCAGTGGTAGTACAACAATTCAACTCAAAAATAATAACACACCCCCCAAACTTAAAGATGGTCAATGTCCCCATTGGCCGAAAATATAACAAAAAGGGGTGAAAATAAGGGATGACTTGCAAACATTCAAGCTATTCTCTCCTAAGGGATTCGGTGCACAAACTTTGGTGAGTTTAAGGCTTGGGTATTTCATAGAGACAATGAATCATGAAGGTGTTTGTTTGGGAAGCACCTAGGTAATGATCTAGTGTTTAATGAACCGAGCAAACTCCAATATCATCATTAAGGGCATTTAATCAGAAAAAATACTCAAAGAATTCATGCAAAGAGTCCATCATATTCAAAATTATCTCAGAGTTAAAAAAAAAATAAACTAAGAAGCAAATAAACAAAAACAACAAACCAACAACAATTAACTATGAAAGCAATCAAAAGATAGAGTTAAAACAATTACTCCCCTGTGGAGAAGAATGTTTCATTGCTTCCATCACTAGCCTCGGGAGTCTTTGGTTGCAGAAGAAGAATCGCTGAAAAGCCAGGGAGAGCGAGTCCTTTGCCTTTGGAGAGGGCAAAAAGAGTGGCCTGAATTGCCTCATCTCTTTCCTTCACATATGCCCAATATACCCTGAGTTTCTCCCTCAAGAATGAATCTTCTTGGACTGGTGCAGTGGGCTGGAATTGTGAAGAAGATGCAGTTGCAATGTTCGGCTGGTCTTATGGAGTCTTGGAGCGTCGAGTGGCTTTCATAGCATTGCACTTTATCAAAACCTGCACACCTACAACATCAAGCGGCTTGGTTTGTAAATCAAGCTCATTCTCAAGCCCTCCTTGCTTACATAGCTCCGTGATGAGTGAAGGGAAAAAAAGTTGGGCAACTTTCTTCTTCCCACACGCGATGAGCTCATTCTATATAATCCTTCCCACATTCAGGTCCAATCCCTTGTATATGATGTACAGTAGCATCATGCGCTCTTGGGAGATGGTGGTTTCATGTGAGGTGAGGATGAGACAGTTTCGAATAAAGTTGAGCCAAACTGCGGGCTCATCCTTCATGTCTCCTTCTAGCAAGTGTCTTTTACCATGTAAAGCCATTTGCCATTTTGCTCCTTCTCTTGCTAGCAAGTGTAATGCTTCCTCCAATTTCTCCTTGGTTGGTTTTTCTATTACTTCGTTCCCAGCTAGATTTCGAAGAGATTTCAAGCCATAGATCTGATTGATATCCTTAGCCGAATATCTGACATTGCATCCGTGGAGGCATTTCATTAAGCTCTTCTCCACCTAGGTGAGCATAAAAGTCAAGTACCAATGAGGTACTTGCTTTTTCAGGGTGCCCACAAAGCTTCTCCCACTTATGTGCTTTGATGGCCTTGGTTATGAATTGTGGGAGGGGCCCCAATTGGGTGGAGAATCCCCTTTCTGCCTTAATTTTCATTTTCTCAAGGACCTCTCTTATGGCAGCTACATCAAATTCTGCCTCTTATTCAATTTCTTCTTTTTCTTCTCTCAGCTGCTTGGCCCTTGAACTCCCTCTCTTCTTCTCTGTTTCATCTCTTCTTCTTTTCTTAGGAGGTGGTGGCGGCATCCAAGCATCATAATTGCTTGTTACCTCCATATCCTCACTTCCTACCTCTTCAATCCTTTCTCATCGAGGATGTAATCTCTGAAAATCAAAATTCCCATCTCAGATGATGGGGTCCATTTAGGTGAGACTCCTCTAGTCTCATAGTCAAATAATTCATTAAAATTTTCTTCTTGAGCTTCTGGGGGCTGCCCATCTCTTTTTTCTTCTTCTTTCTCATTTCCAGCCACCATAGTGGCTTCTTTTTCTGCATTCCCAGCACCCACAGTTGGTGTTGGGTCTTCGCAGATTATAGGTGCAATGGGCACCTCTTCCCTTTCTTCTTCTTCTTCAATTCCAACACCCCTAGTGAGTGCTGGTCCTTCACCTGCAATCTTGTTCTCTTTTTCTCCTCTCTTCTCAGCAACTTCTTCTTTTCTTCTTTTAGCAATTTCTTTCCCTGCAAGTTCCTATTCAAAATTTAAAGTCCAAATGCCCTCAGTGTTGCCACTTTGGTCACTTGGCCCTTGTGTAGACCATTGATAAGCCTAGGATTAAGGCTTAATTAACTCCTAATTGCTTAAAATATTCTTGTTTTGACTTAAGATCATTTGAAAATAATGGAAGATTGCTTGAATTTAAGGAAGAAATGAATGTGATGACATTTGGAATAGAATTCTAAGTAAATTGATCTTGTTTGCAGAAATTGTGGAAATTGCAAAATCAAATTGCAAAATCGTGATTCTGCAATTGTTTCTGGAGCAGGGAATGTAAAAATTGCAAAATCAAATTGCAAAATTGGATTCTGCAATTCTGGACAGCAGAAATTTCAAGGAAAAACGAAAAATTTTTGCGCGAAACACATGTATGGAAAACCAAATTACCGCCTGATTTGGTGGAATTGGAGCACAAAATTTAGGCAATCTTCAGCCCTAATGGAGGCCTATAAATGGGGAAGAAGAATTGAAGCTAATTCGGATTTTTGGGGAGCGATTTCAAGGATTAAATTCGTGGGTTTTTACGTTTTTCGAACCTCTGTTTTCGTTTTCTTCGTTTCGTAGCCAATATTTTCAATTTCAATCTTAGTTTTCTTCAGTGTTGTATTACAGAGAGTTGTTCGAACTTCTTGATTCTTCAATTGATGCACTTTTTAATTAAGCTTGAGTTTAATTTCAAGATTTAGTTGGTGGGTTTATTTCAAGTTGTTCCTCTGTTTTTTTTTTCTGCACTCTTTTTGGTTCCTTTTTATGCATCTATGGCTACTGTTTTTTGTTAATCTCTCCTCTTGTTGACGAATAAATGTGGGAGTTATTCCCTTGTGCTCAATTGATATTCAATTGGGAATTAATTTTGTGATTCAATTCAACATTCCTTTGTAAGCTTCTCTAGAAATTCTTCTTGATTTCTTCTTAGTTTTCTGCACTTTTCTAGTTTATCCAATCCGACTCAAAGTAGAATTTGGGTTGTTAAGACTAACCATTTCCTAACGTTGGTAAGGTTGAGTCGATTGGAATGGAGTAAATTGGATTGATTAAGTTTTGAAACAAAATTCGTAAGCCCCTGTTTTTCTTCAATTATGTTCTAAGCTTTTGAATGATAAAGCTTTCTAAAGGGCATGAGGAAGAAGACCATCAATTTACTTAATTGCCCTTGAATTTTTCTTTAATTCCCATTAAGCACCCTTTTCTTGAATTCCTAGTAGTTGCCAAAAATAATATTACAAATTATTGTTTTAATTATTCAATTTACACAATTTTTAATATGAACTTTTTCTCAAAAATTAGTTTTAAGATTTTTATTTTTAATATGAGCTAAAGCTTCTTAGGGGGTTCAAGGATGTGAATTCCTTAAGAAGTAAATGTAGCCAAAATTTCAATAAAAACCAAGCCTACATCTCAATTGTTTGCTTGTGTTGATTAAAATTCCATTGTGATCCTAGATTGATTAACTAGGGTATCAACTCAAGCTTAGATCTAATACCGACGGGGTTAGTGACAAGCGGATTTCACACAAGTGATGGAGAAAAAGAGCTTAGACATAAGCCAATTCCTTACCCTAGACATAGAGATTAAGGACTCCAAAACCCATAAAATTGTAAGCCAAATTATCTAAGATAGAGGGACTATAGACATATAATATAGGTCTCTCACTTAGCCTCCTAAAAACCTAAATTCAAGGTGAATAGAAGATGAAATTTTTGGTTTACAATTGAGTAGGCTGGAATTGCAATTTTGGCTTGCAATTACGACTTAGGGCAATGACATTCTTGAGCCCCATCTTCATCTAGAATTCCCTTTGCAATTTCATTTTCTAAGTCTTTTTAGTTGTTATTCCAATATTGCCAATTTTAGATTCTGCAATTTAATTATGTAATTTTTAGTTATTTCGCTGATTGCCATTTTAGATTCTGCAATTAGATTCTGCAATTTTTCACCAACACACCAACCCAACTTTATTTTTGCAATTTTAGTTTTCTAGTTGCAATTTTCCTTACACGTTTGCTTTACAATATTTTTGTTACTCCGTTCCCTATGGGATTCGATACTTGGTACTCAAATACCATTTTATATTACTTTGATCGCGTGTGCTTGCGTGTAACCACCGATCAACCATCTTGGTAGTCTCTTTGTCACCTTGCCCGTGGCCAGATGTTGCACATGAAATTCCTTTGCCAATCGTTTGGCATGCTCAGTGGCCAACTTCACCAATTCCTCCTTCTTTTGTTGGTGCTTAGGGGGTGGCATCAATTCCCTATCTTCTCTATTATGCCCATTCCTTTTCTTCTATGTTTTCTTCTTCCTAACAAATGTTTTCAATTTCTCAGAAGCAGAGACAGAAGGAATCGAAGGTTGTACCTTTGCAGAGGTTGGAATTTCATTTGCCGAAGCCTCCTTCTCATCTCTCTATTCTTGGGCATTTGAATCGGGTTGTGAACTTGTTGATGAAGAATTTGCCTCTCTCGATTTCTTCTTTCAACTTTTGGGGGTGGTCTGGTATCTTTCAAGAGGAATATTTTTTGAATTCGCCCTCCTTTCTCCATGCATTGCCTTAATCATCTCAACCCACTCCTTCGAACGTTTCTTCAAGGGATTTGGCTTTGGCAGTTCAGTTGATGGAGGCGATTGAGGTTTTGAAGGAGTTGCTTGAGAAGAAGACCCAATTGGTCTCTGCGTTTCAAGTGGAACTTCCATTGTGTGAAGTTCTTCGTATCTTTGGTCGGCCATTCTCCTCAAGTTTTCTTTCCATTCTGCCCAACCTACAGGGGGCACATTATTGCCAAAGATGGGGTCTTTGTCTTCTTCAACTTAGGGTTGTGACTCTTCTTGGGTTGCTTCAGAATCTTCCTCTTGCGTTAGGGCAAGAAGGGGTTGAGTCGCCGGAGTCTTGTCGGTCGGTGGCGGTATGGGCAAGCGCTTGTAGGTGGTCGGAAGTCGTCGCACCATTGTTGGTAGTTGAGAGCTTTGATGGCTTAGGAAGAGGGGAACGAAGAAAGTGAAAGGATTTTTTGAAAATATTTGACGTAGGACAATAACCCATGTGCTCAAATATATATATATTCTCAAAAAGTCAGCCCCTTTCCTTTTTTATCGTGTTACCCTGTTTGGCAGCGAATTCCAGGAATTGCAATTGCAATTGTAATTACAATTTTTTACTAGAATTTAGGAATTTGACGCTCAAGAATTGCAATTGCAATTGTAATTACAATTTCCGCTGCTCCTTCTTTTATTTGGGCTTTATCTGCATTGTTCTTCCTCCTGAAACTCAAGATTAACACATTAAAAAGTTCACACCATCTCTCCCTTGGGTTTTGCTGATTTTTGAAATTTTCAATTCATAACTTAGAGTTGATTCATTGAACTCCCAAGTGAATCCCTAGGTGGAGGTGTTCCCTAAACGATCAACTTAAGTACCTCGGCCTAGACAGGATTCTCCTCGACAGAGATTCTCTGAATCAAACTTTTTTATTTGAATTGATTTTCTCAAAATCATACTTCTCTCTTAAGCGCTTTTTTTTTTTAGAACTCAAATAAAAGAAACAACTACAAATTCAAATTGCGTAATTTACATATATACATCAAGCCTGATGATTCCTCACGTTTCTTCCGCTAGGGAGATTGACATCTTCTCCCTGTTTGGCTTTTCTCCCCAATAAGGTTTCACTCTCTGGCCATTGACCTTGAAAATATTGCCTTTTCCATCCAATAAATCCACAGCTCCATGCTGATAAATCTTCTAGACTATAAAGGGTCCTGACCATCTGGACTTTAGCTTCCCTAGAAAAAGTTTTAATCTTGAGTTGAATAAGAGCACTTGTTGTCCTTCTCTTAAATCTTTCCCTCTAGTTCTTTGGTCGTACCACTTCTTTAACTTCTCCTTGTAAAGCTTAGCATTCTCATAAGAGGAATGCCTAAGTTCTTCCAGTTCTTTCAGCTGAAGTTTTCGCTTTATCCCTGCATGAGTCATGTCCATGTTTAATTTTTTTATCGCCCAAAAAGCTTTGTGTTCTAGCTCCAATGGTAGATGACTTGCTTTTCCAAATACGATCCTGTATGGAGACATTCCAAGTGGAGCTTGAAAGTAGTTCTGTGCGCCCATAAAGCTTCATCCAATCTTAGAGACCAATCTTTCCGTAATGGATCGACTGACTTTTCTAAGATGGCCTTGATCTCTCTGTTGGATAGCTCTGCTTGTCCATTGGTTTGTGGGTGATAAGCAGTAGCAATCCTGTGCTTCACATTGTATTTGGCCAGCAAACCTGCAATTGTTCGATTGACAAAGTGCGTACCTTCATCACTCACCAATGCTCTTGGAGTTCCATACCTGGTAAAAATGTTTTTTAGGAGAAATCTTTTCACAACTTTTGCATCGTTCATTGTGGTTGCCATAGCTTCTAACCACTTGGACACATAGTTCACTGCCAAAAGAATGTACATGTTTCCATATGATGAGGGAAATGGCCCCATGAAGTCAATTTCCCAATCCTTGAATATTTCTACTTCTAGCATGTACTGCATTGACATCTCCTTCATTGCTGATAGATTCCCTATTCTTTGGCACTTGTCACAACGTCTTGCAAATTCCTGTGCATCTTTGAACAATGTTGGCCAAAAATACCCACTCTGGATTACTTTTGCAGCAGTCTTGGTCCCGCGAAGTGTCCTCTATAGGGAGCTATATGACAAGCTTCCAATACTTTCCATGTATCTTCCTCTGCTATGCATCTTCTCCAAATCTAATCTGGGCCTATCATATATAGATAAGGTTCATCCCAATAGTAGTACATGATGTCATGGAAGAATTTCTTCAATTGGTGTGGGTTTGCATCTGGAGGAGCTAATCCACTCACCAAGTAGTTAGCTACATCAGCATACCATGGGGTTATTTCCATCTCTACTGCCAATAGCATTTCATCTGCAAAAACATCTTTGATATCATATTTTTCCTCTTTATGGGCTTCTTGTCCTAGTCTGGACATATGATTAGCAGCCTGGTTCTCGTTCCCTTTTCTATCTTGTATCTCTTAGTCGAATTCTTGAAGAAGTAGTATCCATCTGATCAATCTGGGTTTTGCATCTTTCTTCGATAAGAGATATTTCAGGGCGAAATGATCTGTGTGAACAATGACCTTAGTCATGACCAAATAGGATCTGAACTTATCAAAGGCAAACACCACTGCAAGTAGTTCTTTTTTGGTGGTGGTATAATTGACTTGTGCCTTGTTCATCGTTCTGCTGGCATAATAGATCGGATGTATAACTTTGTCTCTTTTTTGATCCAACACTGCTCCAACTACAAAATCACTCGCGTCACACATCAACTCGAATGGCTTCGTCCAATCATGTTCAATCATAATTCGTGCCAAGCTAAGTGCCTTCTTTAGTGTGTCTCAAATGCAGTCAAGCATTCTTGGTCGAACATGAAAGGTTTGTCTTTTTCCAATAACCTGCACAATGGTTTAGAGATTTGCGAGAAATTCCTGATGAATCATCTATAGAATCCTGCATGACCCAGGAAGCTACGAACCTCCTTAACTGATGTTGGTGAAGGTAACTTAGAAATGAGCTCCACCTTGGCTTTGTCAACTTCAATGCCCTTTTCAGAGATTCGGTGCCCACTATTCCTTCCTACACCATGAAATGGCATTTCTCCCAATTGGGCACTAAATTTGTTTCCTCATGTAGGTAAATACCGACAATATCTCATGTAGCATATCTTATTATGCAATTATCAAATGTGACGTCTTGATTACAAATTGGACATGCCTTATATCCTTTAGTGCTCCATCTCAACAAATTACCATATGTTGGAAAGTCATTAATTGTCCACATCAAAGTTGCATGAAGACGAATGTTTAGACCACTATAAACATCGTAAGTCTCAATGCCATTACTCCATAAGTCTTTCAATTCATCTATTAGTGGCTGTAAATAAATACTATCTCTTTTCATTGAGATTTTAGCCCTGGTATAAGTAAGGACATGAAGAAAAATGTTTCCTTTAGGCATTTCCATGGTGGCAAGTTATATGGAATTAATATTACTGGTCACGTACTATCACTTGGTCCAAGCCCAATGTAGTTCTCATCACCACGGTGTTTAGTGTCTCATCCACTTGTCAAATCATTCAACAATTCAATCATTTCATGTTCCTTATCTATATTTTGAGGAGCTTTCACAGGTTCGTTAGGTGCATTATCATTCTCCATAGATTTCAAAAAAGAAAAATTTGGAGTTTGACATGATATATACATCTATTATAGGCGAAGGACATTCCGAATGTGTATAAATCACTTTCGACGTCACAAGGTCGTTTCATCTTGGCATTTTCACAATTTTTGCATGGGCAATGTGTGAACCCTCTCTTATCAACATGCTTCTTTGACAAACTAATAAATGATCTAATTCCATTGGTATATTCTTTGCATAATTTATTTCAAAGTTTTGTCCAACTTTTATCCATATTTTATCATATGAAACATCGAAGGGAAACCTATCATGAACTTATTTAATACTATTAACTTAAACAAAAATCATCTCTATAATATATCTATAACTAACTTTGGACATTCCACAATCATTAGGATCATCAATTCCATAATCATTGTGCTTTTCAAAACATGGTGGTTTGATAGCCATATTCTCATCTTCTTAAAAGTCAATGTGTACAATTTATCTAACGTATTATTAAATTGATATATTTTCCTTTCAAGTCAAGAATTTTTTATTTTGTAATATTTTTAAAGATACTTTGTAATATTTTTTAGATATTTTGTAATATTTTTTAAGATGTTTTTTAATTTGGAGAATATTTGTATAATAATTTAGAGATATTTTTAAAGATATTTTGTAATTTATTTTGTAATATTTTTTAAGATATTTTTTGGTTCTTAAAGTTTGACATGACATCTTTGGAAATTGGTTACAAAATTTTGAATTTTAAATTAAGTTATGTTGAATAAAAATTTTGAATTAAGTAAAAAGTACAACTTTACACCTACAAAGATTTTTTACAAAATTGATTACAAAATTTTGAATTTTAAATTAAAGTTCATCAAAAATCATAAATAAAACATTTATAAAACTTTTTTTTTTTCAATTCAGTTCCCAACTTGCATTTAAGCATACCGGCGTAAAGTCTCTTACCTTGACTAAGCTCAAGAATCCAATTCACCCAAATGCTCACCAAAAATTCCTTCGCCTTGAACCTCAGCCAAGCAATTTGGAGCCTAATTCAAACCATCCTAAGGTTAGAAAAAAAATTCCTAAAATTCATAATTCATTCCAAAGTTCCTTCCACCAACTAAATTCCAAAATTAGAAATAATTCCTTAGCATTTAACTTATTCCCAATTGGTGGTTAAAACTAAATTCAAATTACAAGGTCCATGATTTAATCGTACCCTCAAGTTTACTCTACTAAAAATCCAAAAACTCCAAGGATTTGCTTGATTTTAGAATGAGAATTTTACCTCAATTCCGACCCCAAAACAGAACCGAATCTTGCCGAATAGATGACGATTTGATTTGATTTCCCCGAGCCGACCTCTACGTACAATGGGTATTCCAAGCGAAAACAAAGCTAAAACGAGGCTGTACAATACCGAAAATCGCCCAAAAATCAAACTGCAGCAGATCGGGTGGCATTTTGTGGAGTCCGGCGTCGTGAACAGTACCCACGGTATGAACAGTATTCGCGGTATGAACAGTACCCACGCGTGAATAGTCGCGTGTGAACAGTACTGCGATGAACAGTATGTGCCGTGAACAATACTACGATGAATAGTAACTGCGCCGTGAACAGTACCGCGGGGATGGATGTTTGTTGAAGAAGGAAAAAAACTTTCGAATGGATGGATCTCTTGGTAGTGAAAGGGAGAGAGAGAGAGGGATTGATGGTGGAGGTTGTTTTTCATGGAGGAAGAGGAGAAGGTTGAAGAAGATGACGGCTTGGCTTGACCTAGGGTTGCGTGCTCTATAAAAATAATAGAGAGGGATATTTGGGCTTGACTTCTCCTTGGGCTTGGGCTTGGCTCAAAGTCACCTAATTAACAAAAGTTACCCCAAACCAATTAACTCCCTTTTCCCCTTCTTTCTTCCCTATTCACCCTCTAATTTCTCAAATTTCAATTATGCAAATTTCTAAAATTAACTTTCAACACAACTTTAAACATGAAATTAGCCTTACAATTAATTCAAATCTCAAAATTAAAACTTTAATTAATACTTGAAAATGTCGGTCGTTACAACGAATCCCAGGAAATTTAATGCTTGTGACGATTTCTAGTTTCATCGCAATTCCTGCTACAAATAAAATCTTTTGTCGCAATTGGCAACGATTTCAACTTTCACGCAGACCTTCTTTTCAAAGGTTGGGTGTGAATTTTAAGCCTCATGTGACGAATTAATAATTTTTTTGCAAAAGGTGCGACAAATCACGCTTTCGTCGCAGGTGTCTCATGCGACGAATGAGACATTTTGTCGCAATATGTGCGACGAAGAGTTGTTTTCATCGCAAACTTCAATAAATATAGATGAAAAAATAAAAAAAGTTCCTTAAAATGTGCGAAAAATTTATGTAACGTCGCAACCTGCAACGAATGTTCCCTTTCGTCACAGGAATTGCGACAACGGTGAGATCGTTGCAAGAATTTCATCGCCAAAAGCTATTTTTCTTGTAGTGGAACTTATTCAGAAGGTTTGACTATACAATAAGGGCCAAATATTGAGACTAAGCTTGAATATGAGTACTAAATTGAATCTTTTAATACCATATGTGTGAAATTGAAACCACGCCTATACCATAGTGACAAATTTTATAATTTAACCTAAATATTAAATCTTTGGACACGAATATATAAGTGAAAAAAGTTGTCTTTTCGTTACCATCATTAAAAAATTCATTTTGGGGAGAGAGATAAAGGCTTCTCTTTCTTTTTATAAAGAAGCTCTTCTCCAAGTGAGGGAGAGTGTTAAAGTATTGATATAATTAAATTTTCCATAACCCATCAACTTAAGCTTTTGGGTCCATTGGTAATTTAATACAAGCGTTCAATCTAGTTGCCTTTTCTTATCTAATAAGTTTGTTATTATATGTGCTAATAAATGTTATATATTACTTTGTTGCACTCGTAACAAAGAAGTTAGTGTTGGTGAAATTAATTAATATTGAGGGTCGTAAGTTGTAAATAGTAAATTTGTGCACATCTCCTAGACTCTTACTTAAGGAAGAGAAAAATTGAATACTCTAATATTGAGAAAATCTTATTAACCAAATGTTCAAAGGCAATGGCTATATATAGAACTCATTTGTCAAATGGAAGTATATCAGTTAAGTTATGTAAACAAAAAACAATTAAATTATCTTTAAACTAATTAACAACTAACAATTAACAACGTAAGGACAATAATAACTCATAACTAATCAAACACAGCTTGACATAATTAATCAAACAACTTTAACTAATGATTTTCCTTCACCAAAACTCTATCACTTTACAAGCCTATAAATAATTGTTGAGCTTGTGGCCCATACACAACAATTCCTTCTTTTCCCTCATACACATAAAAGTTTCCTCTCAAAATCCCTAACAATGAAGAAAGTTTTTCCGATGACAAGCCTTTGCCTTTTGGTGGTGTCGATGGTGGTGCTTGTCACTGGAGCTCAATTGGCGGAGGCAGTGAAATGTGACCCTAACGAGCTAAGAGCATGTCTTTGGGCGTACACAATGTCGATGGCGCCATCATCAGCATGCTGCAACAAGGTGAAGGAGCACAAATCATGCTACTGTGGATACCTAAAAAATCAAAAGTATAAACCATATGTACAATCTTCTGCCGCCAAAAGGATCATTTCTGATTGTGGCGTTCCCATCCCCACATGCTAGAATAAACAATATGTTTTAGTTTGAATTTCGTATGAAATGAAGATGTATCCCCTAGCTTAATCCATTGCTAAATCGAACGATAAATTGAAGATGATAATTACATATTATTCTTTCTCTATGCTTTTAACTTTTTTTTTTATGATGTAAATTATTGCATTTACCACCTCACAGTTACAATTATAAGCACAAACTTTTAGTATTAAAAATTATGTGAAATTAGAAGTTTAGTCTTTACGGTTTGGGTATAGATTCAATATGGTTCCTTTTGGTTTGAAAGTTCTATTTTAATTCATATGATTTATGCTTAGTTTTAATTTAGTTTCTAAGATTTAAAAAGTTTCATCTTTGGTCACGTTGGTTCAATTAAACCTTACAAAAATATGTCCTTAAATTATCTTTTACACACCCTAAAAACTCACTTATTTCCATTTATTTTTACTAGGAACTAATCTTTAATATAGTAAACGATTAATACACAGTTAACAAAATGAAAAACATAAATTTATTGACATATAAAAAAATGTGGCAATATGACAACACAAAAGAGCTTATTTGAAAGGTTTGACTATACCATAAGAACCAAATATTGAAACTAAGCTCAAACTATGAGTACTAAATTGAAACTTTTAAAGCCATGTATGTGAAATTGAAACCATGCCTATACCGTAGTGACAAAATTTATAATTTAACCTAAATATTAAATCTTTAGACTCGAATATATAAGTGAAAAAGTTGTCTTTTTGTTACCATCATTAAAAAATTTATTTTTGAGAGAGAGATAAAGGCTTCTCTTTCTTTTTATAAAGAAGCTATTCTCCCAGTGAGAGAGAGTATTAAAGTATAGATATAATAAAAAATTTCATAACTCATCAACTTAAGCTTTTGGGTTGATTGGTAATTTAACACAAGCCTTCAACCTAGTTGCCTTGTGTTATCTTAGAAGTTTCTGATTATATGTGTGGTGATAGATGTTATCTATAAATTGGTTGCACTCATAACAAAGAAGTTAGTGTTGGTGAAATTAATTAATTTGTGCACAGCTTCTAGATTCTTAGGTAAGTAAGAGAAAGATTGAACACTGTAATATTGAGAAAATCTTATTAACCAAATGTTCAAAGGTAATGGCTACATATAGAACTCCTTTGTCAAATACAAGTATATCAATTAGGTTATTTAAACAAAAAAAAGTAAATTATCAGCTTTAAGCTAACTAACAACTAACAATTGACAATTTAACCACAATAAAAACACATAACTAATCAAACAACGTGACATAATTAATCAAACAACTTTAACTAATGATTTTCTCTAACCACAAATCTTTCACTTTATGGGCCTACAAAAAATGGTTGAACCTTTGACCAATACACAACAATTCCTTCTTCTTTTCCCTCATACACATATCAATGTCCTTTCAAAACCCCTAAAAATGAACGAAGTTTTTTCGATGACAAGCCTTTTCCTTTTGGTAGTGTCGATGGTGTTGGTTGTCACAGGAGCTCGACTGGCAGAGGTAATGATATGTTCCCTAACGAGCTAAGAGCATGTCTTTGGGGGTACACAATGTTGGTGGCGCCATCATCAACATGCTGCAACAATGTGAAGGAGCACAAACCGTGCTACTGTGGATACTTAAAAAATCAAAAGTATAAGCCTTATGTATAGTCTTCTGCTGCCAAATGGATCATTTTTTTTTATTGTGGCATCCCTATTCCTACATGCTAAAATCAACCATATGTTTTATTTGAAATTTCGTATGAAATCAAGATGATAATTACATCTTCTCTTTCTCTATGCTATTAACTTTTTTTTTTGTTTCACTACAACAAATATTACATATGATAGTGTTAAAAAAAATATTATCGTAGGCTTTTGATAGCGTCTCGCAAAACTCTGTCATAGCCGATGTTATTGAAAGTCCCTGACTTTTTATAGCATTTTTTCGTTGCTAAAAGAATTATATCTTCGATTGCATAATTTTAATGCTATAGAAACCTTTTATAGTGTTACCAAAAATGCTATGATTGCTCTTTCATAACATGTTTTATATCAGTGAAAAAACACTATCAAAGACATATCAGAGCATTTTTAGGCATGCTGTCGTAGCTGATGTTATTGAAAGTCCCTAACTTTTCATAGCGTTTTTTTAACGCTATAGGAAAAGCTATAAAAAGTTAATTCTGAATTGCGTAATTTTAATGTTATGGAAACTTTTCATAGCATTATAAAAAAGGCTATAATTGATCTTTAATAGCATTTTGTTAGCAATGAAAAAATGCTATAGAAAACATTATCATAGCATTTTTAGCCTCTTGGTAGTTGACGTTATAGATTGTAAGTGACTTTTAATTGTGTTTTTTTTTTTTTATATATTTTTTTTTTGTTTCCATTTGTACCATTTCCAATAGTATTAACAATTTAAGATTATTAAATAGCTATCAAACCATATCAAATAACATTTAATAGCTATCAAATAATATTGTTAAAATCACTTTAACTTTTGTATTAATTTAATTACATACAGCACAATTGAAAACTTGAAATTTAGACAATTAAATCCATATAGAAAATAATTAAAATTAATTGTTGAAGCGTTTGAGTTAAGATTATATGAGGTTCCATCTCAAAACCAATTGGTAATGGGAGTAATCCATATATCTTATAAATCGGATCCTATTTTTTTTTTTTTTAATTTTTTTTTATTATTTTTGGGACCGAATACCCGTTCGGGTTAATATAGGCTCTGATACCAACTTAAGATTACATGGGGTTCCATCTCAAAACCAATTGATAATGAGAGGAGTAACCCATATATCTTATAAATTGTGAGGTCACTCTTCATCTTTCAAATGTGGGATCCTCAATAGTTTGGACACACGATTCTTCAATCACTACAACAAACTTCATAGACATATATAACCACAACTTTTGGGCGGGATAGCCCACTTCAAATTACATTATTGTTAGCAAAAAAAAAAGTAACCTCTCTAGTTTCTTTTGGTTACATCCTTTAGTCATCCAGCTAGTCTTTTATATCCTTGACTGTTGCAAAAGAAACATAAATTTACCATCAAATTCACTTCAAAGTCTTTCATCAAATATGTGTTGGCACAAAAAAAAAGAAAACAAATAAAGTCTACAGTAAATTTAATCCCATGAAACCAACACAATATCAAGACAAAAATAAGAGGCTTGAGCTCTATAAAGTATAGAAATATCCAAATCAAAAACCTAAACTTGTTATAAAACACATAAGACCATACAAAGAATCACCAAATTTGAAACATTTCAGTTTCAAATTTTGTTTTTTTAAATTTGGTGGTTCTTTGTGTGGTTTCAAAACTTTCCAAAGATAGAAGAATTGATCGCTTCCAATTACCTTCAATGACATTTAAATTTACTCAAGATTTTGAATTGGGTACAATATTATTCCTGCCTTTTAAAAATATCATAATCATGCCAAAAAGCATTCCACACATTCTAGAGTTATGTCACAATATATCATCAATCTAAAGCTACTAAACAACACAAAAAACAAATTAGATCAATTTTATCATTTTTCTATGAATAACCCTAACAAATTAGATCAACTTTATATTTTTCCTATAAGAACACAGTAAAGACATAATGATTCTAACAAAGCAAAAGAAATATGAGCAATAAATGTACTCCTAATTACCCTATCTAACATTACAATTGGTTAAGATAAATATCATACCGCATTGAAGAATTCGTTCTAAATCTTAAGGGCGAAAAAATAGTAATGATAACAACATCAACTAGAGCTATATAAAATTACTGTACCACATATAAAGTTATTTGCATGGTGAAAAATCAATGATACTCAAAAAACCACATGGACCAACCTGAATGTTTCGTGATTTCATTCTTTGCCAAATCCATTCAAGAAAAAGATACTCGGAAAACCACATGGACCAACCTAAAACTTGCCAAAGTAGGAACTCTAGATAATAAGTTGTTAGATCCATATGGGTTCAATTACTTTGCCAGAAAACCAACTTACACATCTATTCTAAGATAACCTATGATATGAGAATCAACTTTCTTAAAATTAAAACACAAACAACGTATCAGCAGCATTTGGGAAACATTCTACCTATTTTAAAACTTGCAATATAAAAGGAAAATTTATTTCCAACTGAATCAGGAAATTTATTTTCAAAGGGAAAATGCAAGTAAAGTTCCATTAGATGAATAGGCTATTCAAGAAGACAGCAACAAGAAAATATTCACATACATACAATCATAAGTTAGATGTTATCATAATGTCTCATATCAACAACTTTTGAATTGTTTCCACCAACAATTAGGAATAAAAGATTGGATCCACAACTGGCATACCTCATTTCCATCACTCATGAGAGACCTCACCAACTTTTGTCAAGATAACAAGGATCATTTAAATCGTGTTTGAGAAAACAGTTATATAAAGACTTGAAAAGTTTGACCATGTAGACAACAATTAAGTTAAAGAATCGCATGTGAGACACTAAGCCCAATATGCAGTACAATTCATCAGAAACGAAATACAACAATGAAAAGAATAACACACAACAAAACAACAACAAAGCAAGTCTTCAAACTCATAGACCGTTCAAAAGGCAAAACAGAGCAAAGACACAGTCATTTGTATAATCTGCTATAAAAATGCAAAAGACAAAATTATCGACAACTTTACGTAAAATCTGACAATATCCATATAATCTACAAATAAAAGCAATACACAATGTGCAAGAGAGTCACAATGTGCTTTGTTGTTTCTTCTCCAAACCTAGAGCAAAACAATCTCTAATAAGTATACTGCTATTTTTCATGTTCCCAAACAAAACAAATCAAAATGTTCACTAATGCTAAAAGTTAACAAAAATCAAATATTTTAGGAATAAAACAATCTTAGTGAGTCTTTAACTACAATCTATTGTTTAAGTTAAATCAGTCATGGGCATTTAAGTCTATCTCAGAGTCAAAGGAAGTAGAAAAAGACTCAACCTTTTTTCAAATGTATGACTTTTAAATGGTGAGCTTGCTACCAAATTCAAGGATCACCCAAATTTAGGCTACCTTATATATTCTCTCACCATAAAAATAGAAGAACAATGATTATAATCTTACCATCCATAAGAACCATATTTTCTACTATGTTGGTAAAACGTAAAACCATGGCATAATCCAACTAAAAAATATCATCTGTAGTTTCATTGATAAGAATTACAAATTCAATCCTCTGCTAAAACCCAACATGTAGAAGGTATTCAAGTTCTCCAGGAATCTTTTTCATAACAAGAAGTCAATTTAGAATACCTTTCTAATAATAACTGGAGATCAATAACCACAAGTTTTACACCAACGAAAAAACAGTAGGGGCATAGGTAATGGCATTTAAAGCCTCTCTAACAAGTAAAAATTGAACTTTTTAGGAATAATAATAATAACTAGTTCTAAATGTATCCTAGTTTTTGCTTGACTACTAAGAAGACATATTCAATTGACTACTTTAACTCAACATTCTCAATCTATACGATGCTTGTTTTCCATTTAAACAAAGCATGTATACTACCAATCTCATTGTAAGTGTAACAAAATACAAGTCCCAGTTATTCTCGTACATGAATTGAGCTAAAAGAAATGCAACAAAGGCAAAGAAATAACAGTCAGTACTTAATTTGTATAAAAAGTATGAAATTATCACTCAATCAATTTATTGAACTCATCCAACAGAAACAACAGTCAAGCCATATATTATCGATCATTTTACCACTACTTTCATTGATCAAGTGAAAAAATTTTGCATTTGTAAAGTAAATAGTTGAAATCCTTAATACCTTCTCCCTGATATCTAAAAGTGTAGCGACTCTTTCAACATGAACATGAACCCACATATTTTAATAACTCATGGTTGTTGAAGAAAATCAATGAAAATTGCAAAACATTAAGATTAATTCAACTAGAACTGATTTCTTTTTTTAACAAGAAAGTCAAACTCTTGAAGTTTGATTCTATATGTCTATTACAACATGTATTGTACAAAGAATCAAGCAAACACTCCCATGATCTTTCCCCATCTTCTTTCTTATTTCGGCAACCAATTCAACCACGACTTCAATCTTAGAAAAAACTTTGACAATTAATTAGAGCATATCTTTTTTATCCTTAACTCAAATCTAAGGATTTTTTTTTTCAAATTCATGAATCAAAATGTAATTCCATCCTAAAATATCAATTCATAGCAAGAAATAGAAAAAGTTGCAGAAATTAAAAATAAATTTGGTTCTTGAAAAACCATATCTATCTTTTCAAATACCTTAAGAGTTACCATGAGCATCAACACCATCAACTATACCGATTGACTTGAGACCATCTAAGATATAACAAGTATATAAATCAAATAACAAAACATTTAAGAGATATATAATATTGAAAATCAACAACAATTACCACAAGAATCAACACCCAATTGCAACAATACATCCATATCAGCAATGAATCAACGCTCCCATCCACCTCAGCAACATATCACTTATCAGCTTCTCAGCAAACGGTGGACAGCTCATGACAGGATAATCCCACTGCAGCCATATTTTCAGAAATTTCCATCAATCGCCTCCTAAAATTCATAGCTACAAATGTCAAAAATCTCTCCCTAAATTGATCTGATCTCAGCAAATTTCTCCCGAAATTTGCCATCAAATTAATTTTCCAAAATTATTATTTATTTCCTTATTAAACACTTTTGATCATTGGAAGAAGAGGCTCACTCAACTTTTTTAATCTCCTTCGAGCTCTCCTGTACAAATCAACTCAATACACTGATTGCAAGTTAATAAAAATTCACCCTTTTAATTGTTCCTTTTTGGCTTGATTCTTTGTCTTCTTTGTATTTAAACAGAAGGTGAAATATATATCAGTATTTCTCTAATATGTTTTACTCACAATATATATATTTATTGAGTACATCATGTAATAGATATGTCTAATAGATTATTTAAGTTGTAGGTTTATCTAATAGATTTGTAAATATATTGTACAAAGAGACAATATCTTATAATCATTTTTTTTTTCTAAGAACAAAGTAACCTATACTACAATTTCCAATTTTATTTTCTATAAAACTTTATATGACTTTATATGATAGTATACAGCTCATACTTCCTTGGCCTCCTTCGTCTCCATCCTATTAATTAGATATAAAGCATAGAAAAATTGTCAAAAACTAAGAACAAAATTAATCAGCATCCAAATTTATTGTAAAAATATAACAAAATTAGGCAAGAAGTTGACTCTTATTTCACTTGAGAGAAATAAACCTTGAAGAATGGGTGGCACTGGTTTAAGGCCTACAGTGATTGACATGTATGAAATGGAGAACTCTGCTAGATAATGCCTGATCATCTTTGGCTTGATTTCCAACAACCTCTGAAACCTTCTGCGAGCATGGGCAGTGAAGAGCTTGATGAGCTCAACGATGACATGTCGAGCAAATCATCCAAATCGACGTCACGAAAGCTGAACTTCTTGAACATCCTCTTCCTTGACTATTATGCCACTGTAACATTGGTTTCCACATCCGCCATGGTTTAGGTTTTCGAATCTCTGGCATGAGAAGTGCAAGGATGGTTCAAAATCTGCAAGGTTTTAAAATCCAATCCCATTTTGAGTAAACTTAATGTAGCAAATTCATCTTCAAATCCAATACTACTTTACACATTTTTATCGAAAAAAGAAAGATCTCAAAGCTCATGAAAACAACATTATGATTTGAGATGCTTGTCTTCTTTTGAGACCCAGACGCCCACACTAAACTACAACAAATGTTCAGAGAGGTTTCACATGCCTTGAGTCAAGGAAATTGTGGATGAAGAACCATGAGACATTTGAGGAATAAGAGTTGAAATGAAAGAGCTAAACACTAACTAGTGTCCAGTGGGCTTTCTTGTCTATAGTTCCCTTTTTACTTTCCCTTTTTCTTCTAGGCCTTATTGTTGGGCCTCCAGTGTTTTCCCTTGCAATCTATCTAGGGTTACTCTTTTCATTTACCTTGGCTATAATATATAACTGGTTGTATTCTTACTTAGGGTGTGAGATTGGGAATAAGAGTTTACTTCACCCTAATTTTTCTCTTGGTATAAGAGCAGCCAATAGCTCATCTCTCTCGTGTTTACTGATGGAAACCGACGCAGATAGCATGACTGAAATAAGGGGAGAAGGTGCTGAAAATCAAACAGCAACTGTAACAAGCAACTCTGCCCACTCTTTCGGGAATCCCCTCTCCTCTATTCTCACAGTAAAGCTAGATGAGAAAAACTACCTGCTATGGAAAAGAATGGTCCTGGTGGTCTTGAGATATCAGAAAATGGATGGTTATGTGCTTGGAACAAAGGCACCACCAGCAGAATTCTTAGCTCCACAAACACAAGGAGGAGGTACCCTTGAACGCATTCCAAATCCAGCCTATGAAACATGGGTAACTATGGATCAAGCTCTTCTTGGTTGGCTGTATGGGTCCATGAGCCCTGCAATAGCCACAGAGATTATCAACTTCTCCACTTCTAAGCAAGTTTGGGAGGCTTTGGAAGACCTCTATGGTTCAAAAAATCGAGCAAGAAAGCAGCAGTTGAAGGCTGTTTTGCAAAATACTAAAAAAGGGTCCATGAAAATGAGTGAATACCTCACTCTTATGAAGCATACTGCGAATAACTTGGCTCTTGCTGGAGCTCCGGTTGGAATGGATGACCTCACCTCCTATATTGTCTCAGGATTAGAGGCTAAATACCTACTCATAATATGTCAAATTAACAGCATGGAGCAAACTTGGCAGGGTCTTCACTCTATTCTTACCACCTTTGAGAATACTCTGATGCATATGAATGTTACCAATCACGAAACACAAGTAAGCAACCTTACCTCCAATGTAGCTGCCAATCTCACTTTCAACCGTCAAACTATCCCATCCTTTCGAAGTAACAATAAAACAAACAACCAAGGAAGACGGCAAGAAGGATGCAGAGGCCATGGAAGGTCCAGAGACAATGGAGGAAGAGGCAATCACTATCCAGGCAATGGATCTAAACCTACGTGTTAGGTATGTGGTAAATACAGACACTCTACACTTGTGTGCTACCACAGATTTGAGAAGAACTTTATGTCTCCAAGTTATAACAATGGAGGACAAAACACTTCTTACATTGCCACACTGGAAGTAGTGGCTGATCCCAGTTGGCTGGCAGACAGTGGGGCATCCAATCATGTTACCTCTGACCCAAACAACTTGAAGGTGCAATCCGATTTTCAGGGTAATGAAACCATCGCTGTTGGTAATGGATCTAAACTTTTAATTGCTAATATTGGACACAAAACTTGTGAAGCCATGAATACCTCTGTACATCTGAAACATATATTACATGTTCCAAGTATTAAGCGAAATTTGCTAAGTATATGACACACCCCATCCCAGATTACCCTAACCAACCTAGAATGTGACATGCCGACAATTAAACTCAACTATAATTAAATCCATTATCCTACTTAGCAATACAAAACATGTTTTGGAAATGATAGGTGGCGAGCTAAGGTTTTTTTTTTTTTTAAATTTAAGTCCACAAAAATTTCGGCAGAGTTTCCCCTGTAAAACGGATGAACAATCCTGAATTTTGAAACATTACACTCCTAAATAGAGAATATACATATATAAACATATATATATAACTTCATTACTCTCTTCAAATCCTTCTCAAATATACTATTCAGCATCACTCCAACCATTCAAACGTAACTTCAGAAAGCCTAAACATCGTTAATAATTTACAAGTACCAAGCTCAAGCCAACGTGAAACACAAAACGTGATGCTCTCAAGCTCGTAATTGTCACTCTGGTTACAAAAGATGCATTCAAAGCATATGTACATACAAAAATGATATGCAATCTAACAAGTCTGGTGGCAGATGTAAACTTCGGTAGGATCACCCGAAACTCAAACGCTACCCGGTAGGAAAATGTAGGAAGAAAGAATGAGCTAAAAGGCCCAGTGAGTGGTAATTAAGTTCATAAATAAATAACTTTCAGGGAAACCATTTAAGCAATACGCATAATTTCAAACTCTATAAAAAAAAATTATAATAAAAATCAAGAACAATTTTAAGTTCTCACGATCACTAAAAACACAGTAAATTTCATAACAATACCTCTTAAAACATAACGTTCGCTATTTACAGTATATATAAATATAGTGAGAGAATATGTAGTTACAACTTTTGGAAACATACGCATAAGCCTGTAAAACTCATCACCAAACATGTACCCAAATCTATAACCTACTGGCGTGAAGTAATCTCCATACGCACACCAAAACAATCTCTGTCATACTATGTACCAAGAAATCTCAAGGTATATAGCAAATTTCTATCATACGTGCACGCAGAGCTATCCCCCAAAGGGCTAAGCACCCTAACACACGGCCCAAAGCCTATGTGTGTGTTAGAGTGGGTCCCAAAGACCTCTCTCTCTAATATACTATGGCAACACATTCACACAGTATATGGTAATCACCATGGGTACATCGATCTAGTGGTTTGAAAATCACTTTCAACATAAAAATTCTTATTCTCAAACTCTTCTTGAAAATCATGCTCTTTTTCTTAAAACAATTTTTCATAAACTTGAGAGATTTTAAAATAACACTAATATTTATAATTTCTCAAATAATCATCAAATCTCTCAAATAATATAAAACAATTCTAAAGTCATATTTTCTCTAAAACCACATCTCATAAACCTCATTCATTTTTCAATATACACTAAAACTCTTCCAACTTCTCAATAATTATGAAATATTAGAATTCTCAGTCATTCCTCTGAAAGTTCCACAAGAATTGCTTCAACTCATACATAATTATATAATCATAAATTTCACAATATTAGTTAAATAATAATATATTTAACAAAATAAACCACTCACTACTACTATAGGATTGATGTGCTCAGATCGTAAATTTTTCCAACCTCTGATTGACCTGAAATAGTAATTAAAATACCATATGAGCACATACCTAATTACCAACTCATATTACATAAAACTCCATCTATTTACCAAACTAATGCATTTTTTATTTTTCCTAACAACAAGTACAGTTTTGTCCTTTTCCTCCATTCTACAATTTTTTTCCAAATGTCACCCATTAATGCACTCAATGCATTTTTTTCCCAAATCAACACCATCCACGTGACTCCACCCATTTAAATAACTATGATGTACTTGCTTTTTCTTCCCACTTCATAATAAAATAATTTTACTGACTCTTTTTCTCTCCAACCACTGACTTCATCTTCTTCCTTCTTCTTTTCACTTCCTCTCTCTTTCAAAAATTCTGCAAACTCTACTATCTTCCAATTTCTAGCTTAGCAAACAAGGTAGTAATCTTATTGTGTAGCCTAAAAACAAGTTTCTCTTTTCCTTTCCAAATTACTAGCTACCTAAAAACAACCCCCAAAAATTCTTCCCTCATATTAGGTAACACCCACCCATAAATTTAAACGTTTTTTTTTCCACGATTTTCCAAAGGAAACTTACCAAATCAAAATTTTGTGTTTTGTGAAAGTCCTCCACTTCCAAAATCAAGTAATTGCAGCTTGAATTCCAAAATTAAACTTCAATTCCCAAATTCTCTCTCATCTCTCAACTCTCCCGATTTTTAAGCTAAAAAGAAATGGTTTTGTTTTTTCTTTTCTTTTCTTTTCTTTTTTAAAAACAAAACTTTCACACTAGCCACATGTCCACTACCCCTAACATCATCACCAGCACACGTGTCCACCAAACTCCCCCCAAAATTTCGGCTACAAATTTAATAGACTAATTCCAAATTTCTATTTCCCTTTTTAACCCCAAACAAAGTGCCAAAAGATAGTTAGGTCCTTATAGTATATCTAAGTTGACTGCTGATAATAATTTTATTGTTGAATTTCACTCACATCACTGTTTTGTGAAGGACAAGGCAACGGGGAAGGTGGTGCTTCAAGGGAGTCTTAGATATGGCCTTTATCAACTCCAGTTAATTCTACCCAAAGCAAGCCAAGAGTCAAGAGCCCAAATCTTTGAAGTCAATCCACAGTCTGTTTGTCTATCTAAGTCTTCAATGTCTAGTGTCTCAAAACAGTCAAGAGTCAAAAGGGTTTGGCATCAACGCCTTGGCCATTTATCTGATAGGGTGTTGAGTCAAATTCTCAAAGTCTGTAATGAAAAAGTTTCTATTAATGAAAATTCTATGTTTTGTGAGGCTTGCCAATTTGGAAAGTCACATTCTCTTCCTCTCAAGTCCTCTAATTCTCAAACTAATGCACCACTTGAGCTTATCCATTGTGATCTTGGAGGGCCTTCACCAGTCTCATCCACCTTTGGCTATAATTACTATATTAGCTTTGTTGACAACTTTACAAGACTAACTCACATTTTTCCTTTAAAGAGAAAATCTGAATCTTTTAACACTTTACTTCAATACCAAAGCCTTGTGGAAAATAGATTTGACATATGAATTAAAATTATCCAAAGTGATTGGGGTGGAGAGTTTAGACCTTTTGCTCCTTACTTGAAGACAAAAGGAATTGAGTTCCATCACCCCTGTCCTCACACAAGTGAACAAAATGGAGTTGTGGAGAGAAAACATCGCCATATTGTAGAAATGGGCCTATCTCTCCTGGCCCAAGCATCAATGCCCTTAAAATATTGGTGGGATGCCTTCATCACAGCTACCTACATTATTAACCAACTCCTAACTCTGATTCTTAACCATATCTCACCGTGGGAAACTGCAATTGGCAAAACACCAGACTATATTTTTTTTACAGTTTTTGGTAGTGCTTGCTTCCCATGCCTAAGACCATACCAAAAACACAAATTCCAGTTTCACTCAACCAAATGTGTCTTCTTAGGTTACAGTGAAACTCACAAAGGTTATAAATGTCTAAGCTCAAGTGGTCGCATATATATCTCTAGGAGTGTTATTTTCAATGAAGATGATTT
This sequence comes from Trichosanthes truncata, assembly GCA_033996785.1. Lineage (NCBI taxonomy): Eukaryota > Viridiplantae > Streptophyta > Magnoliopsida > Cucurbitales > Cucurbitaceae > Trichosanthes > Trichosanthes truncata. The sequence goes on from JAWPNB010000007.1 coordinate 16,233,313, forward strand.
TCCTTTTAAATTTGGCTTCCTAACTAACTCCTCCATAACTCAACAATTCTATGAAACCATTATCACTTGGCTAAATACTCCCACTAATGAGTCCACTTCACCTCCTAATACTGAGTCATCCTCTGTCTCACCTATGTCCTCATCAACTCACAGTCCAAACTCCACTGAAGCAACCTCCTTCCCTGATGAAACTGTGACTCCAACTGTCCCAGAAACAGAGGTGCTAGAAGGAAGTGTTTTAGAAAGTGAAACAATTAGGGAAGGTGAGATTGGAACAAAGGAAAACAGAGAACTGTCCATGCTGCCCATGAGTTCCTCACATCCTATGCAGACCAGGTCTAAAAGTGGAATCTTTAAACCTAAAGTGCGTACATACCTTGCTAAAAAACAGAAAAATGAAGCAGCAAAATCTGATTGTGAGCCGAAAACAGTGAGTGATGCCCCTCAATCTCAAAGGTGGAAAAATGCAATGAGTGAAGAGATGAAGCCTTGATCTCAAATAATACATGGAATCTAGTGCCTTTCTCAAAGGACTATAACTTGGTGGGAAACAAGTGGGTTTTTAAGACCAAGTACAATCAAGATGGAACCGTTCAAAGACTTACAGCTAGACTTGTGGCGAAGGGTTTCCATCAACATCCTGGCTTAGACTTCAATGAAACCTTTAGTCCCATGGTAAAAACACCCACAATTAGAATAGTTCTATCTATAGCAGTTGCAAGAAACTGGAAAGTGCGACAACTTGACATTAACAATGCCATTCTAAATGGAAAACTTTATGAGGATGTGTATATGCTGCAACGAGGGGTTTGTTGATCAAAAGTGGCCCAATCACGTGTGCAAGCTTAACAAGGGCCTTATATGGCTTGAAGCAAGCCCCACGGGCTTGGTATGAAAGTCTAAAAGGAACTCTAGCCAAATGGGGATTCAAAAACTCAAAATCAGAGAGCTCCTTTTCCACTTCAGTCGAGGAAGTCAAGCTCTAATTGTGCTGATCTACGTTGATGATATCCTAGTTACTGGAAGCTGCGAGTCTATGATTGAAAATTTTATTCAAGAACTCAATACTACATATGCTTTAAAAGACCTTGGAGAACTTAAGTATTTCCTTGGCGTTGAAGTTTTCAGAAATGTGGATGGGATGTATCTAAGCCAAGCTAAGTACATAACTGATTTACTTGATAGATTAAAGCTGAGCCACATCAAACCGTGTAGGACACCAGCAGTAACAGGAAAACCTCTGTCTTCTCACGAAGGAAGATCAATTGAGAATCCCACTATCTATAGAAGTGCGATTGGAGGGCTACAATACCTAGCACATACAATACCCGAAATTGCCTTCATAACAAACAAGTTAAGCCAGTTTATGCAAAACCCAACTGACATTCATTAGAAGGCAGTGAAGAGAGTGTTAAGATATCTACAAGGAACGAAGAACTATAGCCTACTACTAAGAGCATCAAATGACTTACTGATTACATCCTTTTCAGATGTTGACTGGGCTTGCAATCCAAATGATAGACGATCTATTTCAGCGTACATTGTATTTCTAGGGAACTCTCTAGTTTCATGGGCCTCCAGAAAATAGAGAGTTGTTGCACGACGAGCACTGAAGCTGAGTATAGGGCATTAGCACATGCAACAGTTGAATTGAGTTGGATACAGTCCTTATTAAATGAAATCGACCTTCCTGCTACAGTAGCTCCGGTGATCTGATGTGACAACATAAGTGGTCTCTCTCACCTCCAATCCAATTTTTCATTCACGAAGCAAACATGTGGAAATTGATCTGCATTTTGTTAGAGACAAGGTTATTGACAATCAATTGGAAGTCAGATATGTTCCTACCGGAGAGCAATTCGCCGATTGCCTTACCAAATGTCTCTCTAAAGTGAAGTTTTCCATCATGCGCAGCAAACATGGTGTCCTACCGGTCCCCTGTCCTTTGAGGGGGAGAGTTGAAACAAAACAGCTAAACACTAACTAGTGTCCAGTGGGCTTTCTTGTCTATAGTTCCCTTTTTACTTTCCCTTTTCTTCTGGGCCTTATTGTTCGGCCTCCAGTGTTTTCCCTTGTAATCTATCTAGGGTTACTCTTTTCATTTACCTTGGCTGTAATATATAACTGGTTGTATTCTTACTTAGGGTGTGAGATTGGGAATAAGAGTTTACTTCACCCTAATTTTTCTCTATAAGAAGAGACACTCTTGGAAAAGAACTTGAGATTTTTGAAACCTAACTCATTCTAATCCAAGAAAGGTGAAAGTAGAGAGGAGTACAAACTAGAGGAGGTTACAATGGAAGATTAGAGGGAAAACTCGAAACATTAGAAATCACAAACCTGAGAGTGACAGGAGGAAAAGTAAGCTAGGGGCAAACTTGGTGGCATTAATCCAAGCATTGTTGGTGACAAGGTTATCAAGATGGTTGAGAAGGTTCTCGAGGGGTTCTTTTCTAGTGACGATGGCCTGAACGAAGAACCCGAACATGGAGAACATAGCGAGTCGCCCGTTCTTGATCTCCTTCACCTTGAGCTCGGCCAAGGTGACAGGGTCGTCGCCCAGTCTGAGCGGGTCGAAGTATTGACCCCCTTGGTACAGGTCGTTGCCCTCGGCCACGCAGTCCAGCCTGTTGATACGAAACCCTTCAACCAGCCCTGTTAGGACCGCTTGGAACCCCAACACTGCTAGGATGCTCTGAGCGTGCATGATGTTCGGCCTCCCTAGGTAGTCTAGCCCACCTTCTTAGAAGATTTGGGCTTCGGCCTTGAACCAGACTAACTCCTTGAAGTCCGCTATCAACCATTTTTCTAGCACTTCTAGTGTTATGCATCCCAAGGCTCCGAACATTGCCCACCTCCTGTGGATCACCTGCAATTATTTCGTTCAACCATTAAATTTTATAAATTAATTAGATGAAGGGTAAAATTAATTCAATCAATAAAATTGGAAATTACCTCAAGAGCTCTGTTATTAGCGAAGGCCTTGGGATCGGCAGACAAGCCGGCAGTGTCCCATCCATAATCGCTGGGGAACTAGATCTCTGTTCAAGTAGGAGGGATTAAAAATCACAAATCTGAGAGAGACGGGAGGAAAAATGAAAGTCAGAGAGCTCATCACTATGAGGGAGAAGAAGATGGAGCTAGGGCTAGAGAAAAAGGGAGAAAAAGATGGAGGAATGTTAGATTTGTTTTTCAGTAGCGTGAAAGAAGTATAAGCGCACACCAAAAAAAATCATTTAGCGCAATTCTTTTATAATTTGTTTAGACTTGCGCGACCCCGCCTTTTTTTTTCTCTAGCAAGTTTACCCCTATGCTATAATTAGATGTTATGAAAGGCAATATTTGTTGTAGTGTAATTAATTGCGCATTAAGCTAACTAAGTATCTTCCGTCAAGCTCAACCTAGTTCTACCTCAATTAATTAAAGGAAACTAATTAAAAGCATTAAGTCCTAAATGCACGGATAAATTCATAAGCCAAAAAGCCATAAACATCCATCAAACTCATAATTAAACCCATATAATTCAACAATTAAGCATTAATCTAATACAAACCAATAAATCCCATGTAATTAAGGAAAAATCAATTTGTATCCAGCTATCACAGCACAAGAGTCCCTAAATTAAAGCCTATACAATAGCTAAATTGAAAGGAAAAGAAAAGAAATGCAAACGAAAGGTCGATCTCGCGTTTGAGAAGCAACCTGCTAATCTCTCGAGTAAAGTCGGAAAGTCTTCTCAGTCTTCTCAAATTAATGTTCTCAATGATGAAGAGATAATATAGATGGTTAACAAGATGAACCACTTTGCTATCACGAGAAAAGACCCTAAAGTACTTCTCACGACAAGAAAAAAGATGCCTATGGAAGTAAACAAGATTTCAGGAGAAAACTCAATGGGTAATTCTCGAAATTACTATCCCAAGACGTCTCATCTAGATCTAGCCTATGAAGAGTGTCCTTATATCGTCAACAGATCATTCGATGGACAGTCAGTCTATGAATAGAATGTTGACGGACTTTCTCAATATCTCGTCATGGGTGTCATTCAAGAAATGCTCGTCGCTAATGCAGCATATATTTCTAAAGGACACTCCAACGCAAAAAGTGTTGCCCTATTAAGTACAGGTTTTACAGGACAGCTAAAAGGTTGGTGGAGTTTTTTCTATTCTGAAGAAGAAAAGAAAAGCATCCTAAACCATACTTCAAATAGAAAGAGGAAGGCACACAAAGAAGAACCATCTTCCTCGAAACTTAAAGTAGTGTGCAACCTGATGTTACTCTAACTACATGATCTACCTTTGTTCTTCCTAAAACGCCTCCAGAGGGACAAAATAGATGATGCAGTTGTAACACTCTGCTTTGCAATCATAAAGCATTTCATTGGAGATGCTGATAATTACAAATATCAAGCAGGGACTTATCTTCAACAACTGAAGTGTCCAAAACTACAATATTTTGGTTGGTACAAAGATACTTTGCTAATGGAAGTATACAAAAAGGCTGATTGCTGCAGCGCTTTCTGGAAAGAAAGATTCGTAGTAGGACTACCCAAAATATTCAATGCATAATTGATGTTGTATCTCCAAGAATATTACAAGACAAGTGAGATACCCTGGTCATCAATAACCTATGATGAGTTAATCCAGTTTGTTATCCATGAAGAAAGCAAACAATGTATTCAAAGTAAAAGGCAAGAGAAGATGAACTCTTCAAAAGCCGCCAGAAAAAGGGAGTTCGAAAATTTCTACAAGATATATTATTACCAAGATACGACCAAACGACCTTCAGTTATTGCAAAGAGGAATTTCTCCAAGAGAAAGTTCAATTACTCAAGTTCCTATCAAAGGAAGCCAAATGCTTATAAATACTCTTATAAGAAAACTCCTTACAAGAAGAATTCTTATAAGAAGAATTCCTCCTAGAAAGGAAAAAGTTATTCAAAGAAGAATGACATATCAAAAGTCTAATGCTATAAATGCAGAGGATTTGGTCATTATGCACCAAAGTGTCCAATGAAGAAGAAAATCAATTAACTTAATATCAAAGATGATATTAAGAAAGAATTACTCCAAGTTTTCAGGTCAGATTCTGAAGAATCATCCTTTGAAGACAACGATTCTGATGAAGGAAAAATTCTTGAATTATAAAAGGAATCCGATTCTTATTCTTCATCAGAAGGAGAACTTATTCATAAACCCAACTGCGATGGGAAAATATTATAGAAATTGCTTCAATTGCATAAATGTTCTTACTCAAGACCAAGAATTGCTATTCGAGGTTATAGGGAATCTCAATGATGAAACCCAAAAGGGAACTGTCCTCAATCAGCTTAAAGAGTCTTTAAAAAAGGACAATCCTGAACCTTCAAATAAGGTATCTCCATAAGTTGCCAGTCCTATAACTTTGGAAGATATCTTCAAGAAGTTCAAAGAACCCAGAGAAGTTACGTTTCAGATTTACAGTTTGAAATCAACAGACTCAAAGAAGAAGTCAAACAACTTCGAAGGGACTATCAAAAGGATACTACTCAACTATCTTTTAAGATGGCTATGATCAAAATGAATCAAGCAGCTAGTGTTCTTCCAGAAGCAAATGACGAAGAACAATCAGAACATGAAGCATCATTTCTGGGAACCATAACAAAGGTCCATTTTCATAAATGGTATGTCAAAGTACTCCTTAAGATACATGATTACAAATTAACTGCCATAGCTTTGGTCGATTCTGGAGCATACCAAAATTGTGTGCATGAAGGAATAATACCTTCTAAGTATTTCTAGAAAATAGTCAAAACATTTAGAGGAGCAAATGGACCACCGCTGTTTATAAAGCATAAGCTGCTAGAAGTCCACATTTGCAACAATGGAGTTTGTTTTGTGACTTCATTTTTACTAGTCAAAAACCTAAATCAAGTAGTGATTTTAGGTACTCCGTTCATCACTAAACTATATCCAATATAGGTTTCTGACGAAGGTATTTCTTCTATCATATTGGATAAAGAGATTATATTCAAGTTCGTTGATCCAATCAGAGAAAGCAACATTCAGATTGTAGTGGAATAAATGAAATTTCAAGAAGTTAGCTTCAAAAGAGACGAGGATGACCTGAAGGACTCAGCTATTCAAACTCGGATCCAGAACGTCCAAACTCAGATTGAAAAATAGATATGCTCTTCTCATCCTAATGTGTTTTGCGAATGAAAGAAACATATGCTAGAATTACCACATGTCAAAGACTTCAAAGAATCAAATATTCCAACGAAGGCACATCCTATTCAGATGAGCTCTGAATTGCTAGGACACTGCAAGAAAGAAATTGAACATTTACTCAAAAGAAATCTTATCAGACCCTCAAAGAGCCCATGGTCATGTGCAACATTCTATGTCAACAATCAGGCGAAGAAGGATCGTGGCATCCCACTACTGGTAATCAACTATAAACCCTTAAACAAGGTTTTGGAATGGATTAGGTATCCAATCCCAAATAAGTCTGATTTACTCAAACGAATTTCAAATGCCAAAATATTTTCAAAATTCGACATAAAATCTGGATTTTGGCAAATCCACATTGTTGAAAAGGATAGGTACAAAACGACATTCAATGTACCTTTTGGTCAATACGAATAGAACGTATGCCCTTTGGGTTAAAAAATGCTCCATTCAAATTTCAAAAGATAATGAATGACATTCTTGAACCTATTCAAGAATTTTCAATAATCTATATCCATGATGTCTTAATTTTTTCATCTAGTATAGATTAACATTTTTCTCATTTGAAAAAGTTTATTAAGATTATAAAGCATAATGGCTTAGTAGTCTCAGACCCCAAAATTAAACTTTTCAAGACTCAAATTAGATTTTTTGGTTTTGACATCCATTTAGGATTAATAAAACCAATTCAAAGATCTTTAGATTTTACTCAAAATTTTCTAGATCAAATTTTAGACAAAACGCAGTTACAAAGATTTTTAGGATGTCTAAATTACATTTATGATTTTATTCAAAATCTTCGACCAATTTGTAAACAACTTTTCCAAAGGTTGAAGAAAGAAATTGTTCCTTAGACAGTAGAGCACACACAAGCTGTAAGGAAAATTAAAGCTTTAGTCAAAAGTATTCCATGCTTGAGTATTATCGACGAAAAAGAAAATCTTATCGTTGAGACCGATGCATCAGACATTGAATATGGAGGAATCCTAAAACAGTGTCGCGATAAGAACAAATCAATAGTACGATTCCACTCAGGGGTGTGGAATAGTACTCAAAAGAATTACTCGACAATCAAAAAAGAAATTTTAGCGATTGTCCTGTGTATTCAAAAATTTCAAGGTGATTTAATCAATAAAAGATTTTTAATTAAAACAGATTCTTGTGCTTCGAAATTTGTTTTAGAAAAAAATGTTAAAAATCTTGTTTCCAAAAAAATCTTTGCCAGATGGCAAGCGATTTTGTCATGCTTTGATTTTGACATTTTGCCTATAAAAGGGACTTAAAACCCCTTGGCTTATTAACTCTCAAGAAAGCATCTTTCTCAAAGCTCTCAAATCTCTCTCTCTCCTTCTTGAGAAAATGTGTGGAAGAAAGGCTAAGACACAGGCCTCATCCTCTTCAAAAGGAAAGGCTAACGCCTCTTCCAAACCTACTTGAATGAGGTTAGAGTAATATGCTCTTCCTGATGACGACTTTACTCTAGTTCAGACACGTTCTCAAAGACGTGCTTCTGGTATTCAAATTCGAGAACCTTCTGTTTTCACACAAGCGATGCGTTCTGCATCAACTACTCAATCCGTTGCAGGTTCTTCAACCTACAACCATATGGTGTCTCCTACACCGCGTTTTACTCCTTAACCTGTTATTATAGGATATTTTCAAAAACCTCATGTTATATATGAAGTTCCGATTGAACTCGAATGGGAATCGAAAAGTTTTGGTGACATGACATCTCACATATATCTAGACAATTTTAATTTCATGCCTGACTCTGTACTCAAATCGCGGAAATTTTATAAGTTAATTCTTGTTGACTCTAAATCCACAAAAATTACTCATATAACTGATAGGAAAGATCCTACAGTAATAGCCTACTCACAATCAAAGATCTTAGAGTTCTAACTCCTACGAAGTGGAACCAAAATATCTATACGGAAAAGAACTTTTCTATTAAGTTCAACCCTCCTTCTTACTCATATCGGGATTATGTAAAGGCTTGGACAACAATCCTTTAGTTTCAAGCTTTTAACCATTCCTGGTTTATTTAATTTTGTAAAAATTCTCATAAAAACCATTTTCCTATATGGTTTATTGGTTGGTGGAAAAACTTTGGCCTTTGCGAAGAAATTTTTCCGACCCTATTTAAGAATCATTCCATTATTTTTCTCAAAATATATACAAAACACCGTTTGCCTTAAGCTTTCGATTTTCTTTGTATTTTAAGATTCCATGGATTTTCTGCTGGAATCTATCTACTCAAATTATCGAGGTAAATCATAAATACCTCGTAAAAACTTTGAAGATAAAATGGTGGGAAAAATACAATTTTCAACATGTTAACCTCCAAAGTGTCAAAACTTGGTTTGCAGAAACCCCGCATTACCAAGATGTTTCAAAAAAAAATCAGCAAGATTTTCAAAAAAACAAGTCCGCTCTGCTGTCTTCTTTAGCTCAAATAGCCACCGAAGCTGATCTACAGAGGATACTTTTGCAGGTAGCCTCTTCTCATAAATTGTCTTCTTGAGCTCTTTCCATCATTGATGAGGAGTAAGACGAAATAAACCTCAGTGATCTCTAAACTCGGGATATCAATCAATCACAATAGTCGTTAAACTACGAATCTACTCAATTTGATCTTAATAAGACTGAAAGGTCTGAAAAATACATACTACTTAATTAAAAGATGCGACATCGTACTCAAGAAGTCCTAGCAACTATTGTTATTTAAAAAAAAAAAAAGTGTGTGTACATTCATCCTCTTGTACATTTTATTTTCTTTGTGAATTCTAATTTTCCTATGTAAAGTTCACAAAGAATTGTTGTATATATATTTATGAATTCTTTGGTAAATATTACTCTTCATCTTCACGCAACTCAAAGATCACTGTTAATATCCGTTGGAAAGTACATTATGAATTCTTTGTTGTCCAATTGCTTGATTGTTAAGAAGGACTGCTGCTGAGGACCGTTGTGGAAGATTGGTGGGAATGGGTGTTCCCAACAATGTTGTAAGTCTGTTGGTAAGTCTATTCTTGCTTCCTTGCCTCTCGCCTTGGTAATGATTGGACAAGAAGATAAGATTCATACAAGATAACGACAACAAAGGACAACTTTAATGAAGTAACTTTATTCAAGCATGTCAAGACATCGAGAACTTTTACAATTCTGGGGTATATAAATAGATTCCCAAGCTATATTCAAATGGCATTGAGAACTCTTACCAAGCTCATACTTGTAAAGACCTCAACTCCCAGAAACTCCCACATTTCTTGTATTCATATCTGGGCCTAATTCTCTTTGCAGTTGTTTCGAAAAAGTTACTTATGTAGTTTTGTAACTTTAGTTTACTTGGTAAAGTTAGATTAATTTGGTTGTTTTTTTGTTAAATTTGGTGTTATACTTACAAAGTTTTAATTTTTTTTTGTTCGTTATAATTCGATGGGCTTATGTTTTGGTATTATTATTCAATAATTTTTAAATGTTAGTTCAATTCGGTTGTTATGTGTTTATAGTTTTGATCTTATGTTCATTATTGTCTTTATTTTTCTTAGGTGGGTTGAGTCGATATTATTCTAAAGGTCAAAGATTACATGAAGCTAATGGGAGCTTCTGAAGATTTTGTTCCTAGATTAGGTTTATTTGTGTTGAAATTTTGATTTTTAACTTGTATGAATTAATGAACAAAGTATAATCAAATTTGGTTTAATACAAAGTTTTATTTGATTTATTTGGTCTACAATTCGTTTTAGGTACAATAATTTCCAAATTATAATGAAATTCTAGATAAAAAAATATTGAAATTAATAAAACGGCCAACACAAACTTTTGCTAACGTTTTATGAGATTTAGTCGGCTTTTCAGGAAAGGCCAATGCTAGCTATGTGGTCAACCTTTCCAGGAAAGGCCGACCAATGAAGGTGGCGTCAACCTTTCAAGGAAAAGTCGACAAAAAATGTGGCATTGGCCTTTCCAAGAAAGGCCGACCACACCTTAAAAAGCGTCAGCCAAAGTTGGCCTAACGGGAATATGCTGACCACATTGCCAACGAGAGTTTTTGCATCGAGAAAGTTTTTTCGACACTTTTTTGGCTTAAATGTCAGGAAAGCCCGAAATTCTTGTAGTGAAATATGTGAAATCCCCTCCTTTTCGCTCATGACAACTTTTATTGATGCGAGCTTATCGAGGGCTTGTCAAATTACAATTTATAATACTGATCCAAATTAACAGTAGATCAGGTCGAACCACAGAGAATCGATTATCAATTTCTCTATTTAGATTTCTTATTGACCAGACAAATGGGGAATTTTGACATAAAACATTAAAAGACTAAAACTAAAAGCAAGGAAAGATAATATGATCTCACCAAGGGCACCAATTTAGGGTATGTCAGCTAACAATGTAAAATTGATCATAGAAACCAATGTGAGATTCAATTTCACAGTTTATTGTCTAATCGACTTAACCAAAAAAGTTGGAGAAGTCTCTTAGCTAACTTAGGTCCCCTAATCAATCTAACTCAACCTAGCATCGAATTAACTTCTAAACTACCCCTAATTAGCTAGGCACGATAGCATTCCATACTAACATAACTAGCAACATTACACTCTAGGAATTGATTAAGGTGTATTCATTAAACAGGATAACCGTATTTAACTAGAACGTTCTCCTAATTCTTAAGGTCTATCATGCAAAATATGAAAAGGGACGATCATCCACCTAATGCAAACATGAGCCAACCTACTTGCTACTCTAATTAGCACAATGAACATGGTCGATACGATTGAGTCATCAATTTAATCTACGAACATGCTCATAATTGAAGCGAGAATTAGGAAACAATAAAAGGTACTAAAATTGATAAATAAATTATAAAACAAATCTCACAAAATTACAATGTTGCCAAAAATATGCCCGAATTGGTGTCAAAAGTCTAGCTGGCTACCGAAACGGTGAAGCTCAACACCAAAGCTCAATCAAAACTCCTAAAACTAGCCTAAAACTAAGGAAAACAATAAAGAAATGATTAAAGAGGTCTCATAGCGGCGAAAAATTGAGAGACAAATGATCTAGAGTTGGAAAAGATTTATTTATACAAATTGACACAACGTCGAGACGCTACCAGCATCTCGGCAGGCTCGTCGTAGTGTTTCATTAAAGTAGCTCGACGCTTGCTTGCGACAGCGTTGAGACGCTATGGACAGTGTCGAGACGTTGTTCTATTTCTCTACATTCTATCTTCTTCAGCATCTTAACATTGTCTGGGGTGTTGAGACATTCTCACCTGGGGCATTTTGGTCATTTCACTCATTCTTTATGCTTGGTTGCTCAAATGACCTCCAAATTGATCCGAATTAACTCCAAAATGATGCAAACGCTCTGAAACACACCATTTGCTCAAATTCCTACAAAATCAACAATTAGATTCATAAAAACCAACGAACTAACATGAAATTAGTGAGATAAAATAGGACTTTTTAGGTCCTTTCATTTACCTAAGTACTTTCTAAGTCAAGAACCTTTCAACATCCTTGAACCTCTGAACTTCCTTCATCCAAGCACTCAAACTCGCCAGCGTCAATGGCTAATGATAAAGCATTGATCATCTCTACTCTTTTTGGTGACTCATCGGCATCATCTGAACAAAGAAGAAGGTTCGACCAAGAATTCCTTCAACCCTCCATGCAAGAATCGATCAAGGGGCCACTCAAACCTTCACAACCGAAAAAATGGGTCTCTCAACAAACACTCAAGGGAGTGGTACAAAGTAATCCGGCAAATGGGTGCTTAACGATGTGAAGCCATAGCATAAGCAGCCAAAAGACATGAGGAGAATAAGGCAAAGGGTGAGTCGGCGACTTACAGGAGAGGCGGGTGGGAACACCTTGGAACAACCCATGACCTTCGAGGCCTTTAGCCACAGAACAAAATCCATTGACTAAAAATGTGAGTTCAATGAACCCTTCTCCTTCAAAACAAAGAATTAAAATGATGATTTACAGGCCAAGAAAGAACATAGGGCGTAAAGAAACAACCCATGGGGCCAGAAGCTCTAAGCCTCATAATGAAAAAAATTGTCTAAAAAAGCTTCTATAAGAAGGAGAGATGAGGCAAGGATAGAGGCTCCTTACACACAAGAATTTCTTCAACTGACTGAGGAAAAAACGAAGATGGCTGCTCTAACGAGTCGAAGGCCATAAGAAGAAGAAATTCCCACACCTATGTGGAAGGAATGATAAGGGATGCCATTGAGTAGGTAGCCAAGATAGCGACATAGTACTATGTCGAGCAAGAGGCCATAGAGGAAGAAAATGCCAAAGAAGAAAGAAGATCCTTGCAAGAGGTGGGGAAAGAAAAGAGAAGATAACAGAAGAAGAAGAAGAAGAAGCAACCCAAATAAGGGAGAAAGAGGCTGCTGAAGAATAAGAAAACACCCAATTTGTGCCTACATCCTTGACACAAACTAGGGAATCAGAAAAGTAGGTGGCTAAAGAGGAGGTTCAACAACATTCTATTCTAGATGAAGTCCTTAAGGCTTCGCAGAGAAGGGAGAAAACCTCACCACCAGTGGATAAGCCAGTTAAGGCTTCATAGGCCACATCATCTGAAGTTGCAACTGCATACCAATCACAACCTGCTGAAAATAGGGTTGAGCCAACAAGAAAACAACCTAAGACCTGTTTGATTATGAGACAAAGGGAAGAATACCATAATGTAGCTCCTCACTTGTGAAAGAGGCTAAAAAAGAACAAGAAGAGTTAGAGCAAGAGTAAGCATAGAGCTCCAACAATGATGTCTTGGAGGTATCAAAAGACTAGATGCTTATAGCCTCTGTGGCTAGGAAGAGGCAAATGGAGACAGAAGAATAGGAGAGGAGGACCAAGAAAAAAAATGACAAAAAGACCAAAGACCAAGGGTGCATCTTCCTCATCCATCCCATTTAAGGAAATCTTCCCTCCAATGGATGTCAAGGCTTGAATGGAAAGCCTCAAGAAGAGAGGAAACTTAAACAAGAAAGGCTTCTCCACCAAGGCGGGACCCTCCCCACATTCATTATCAAGGTCATTGCCAATGAACTAGTATGACTTTGTTCTCCCAGTCTAGTACTAAAGCAGAGTATAGATGTTTTGTTATTGTTACTAATCACTAGTACAAATTTGGCTTTTAATGACGGGCTTTGCCCGTCATTAAAGGGAAATGATGACGGACATGTGTCCGTCATCTTTTCGAGTGTCATTGTATGCTACAATGACGGACGCTTTTTAATGACGGGCAATACCCGTCATTAAAAGATGTCCGTCATCGTAGCCTACAATGACGGTCAACTTTTAATGTCGGTCAATGTATGACATTAAAAGTCAATGTCTGTCATTAAATGTCTGTTTTAATGACAGACAATGCCCGTCATCTTTTCGTGAATAATTTAATAAAAAAAATTATTGGTTGCACACATAACTAACCAAAATATTTATCTTTCTCAACCTATGCACAAAATTAAATATCAATAATATTATTATTTTTACAAAATAATTAACTCAATAAAAAAAATTAATTAATAAAATATACAATATGTAATACAATAAGAAAATTAACAAATAGTTTAACTAATAACATATCAATTAATTAAAAATATCAACTATCCTACTAAATGAAAATTTAAACAAAAGCACTTGCATAATGTATACAAAAATTAACAAATTCATAAGTCTACACATCTTCCAACAAATTCTGCCCATTCTATTTGAACCTCGTCAATTTCTTCTTGTTGATATATGCATTTCTCGTATATATTTTTGTACATAGTACTTGCACCCTACAAAATCCAAAAATCATTGCTTTAAAAGCACCCATGGACAAAAAAGACCTCTCAACAGTTGAAATGCAGTAAACAAAATTTATTTCTTTGTGGTTAACTTAAAGCTTCAAGATCGACACAAAACAAATGAAATCAAAATAAATGAAGAAGATAAAACCATAAGGTCAAACACTTTAAAAGCACTATAAGAAAGTTAAATTGAAAGTTCAAGATAACAAATTCAAAGGAATGGGTCAAGCATGCAGTTCAACAATGAAAAGCAAGCCATCTATTGACAAGAATTCACAAGCCTGTATAACAACATAAAAGCACCATCTATAGACGTAAATAATCTAGAAAATAGGAGAGAGGGAGCACAATAATGAAGTCCATGTATCGAACCAAGTTGCCTAATGATCTAGCATTGATTACTGAATCAAAGACTAATACCTGCATAGTTTGTCCGTCGCTACGGGGACCAACATGGGCTACAACTGAAGGAGATTGATCCTGAAGAATCAGAGAGTCAAACGAAGGTTCTTATTTCTTTAATGCACGAATGTACGAGTACCATAGAGGACAGAAAGTGTAAGAATAATACCATTAACAACGATAATAGCTCACACCATCTCTAGCACAAATGCATAGAACATACCATCTTCGACGTTTTGTACCGTGCATGCTTGGTGATCTAATAGATAGAAATAAGAGATTATACAGATTTGTAGTACAGAATACAGATATCTTCACCATGATCATCTTATTCCACATCAACAAAACCAAAACCAACAGAAACCAAGGTATTTGTTTCTGCAAAGCTCTTGTTAGAATTGTTCATAAAAACACATTGTTTCAATACTTCCTCTAATGCCTCAGATGCAATATGGCCAATTCTAATAAGAGCTTTTCCAATTCTAACAAGAGTTGGAAGTTGTGGAGCCAAGCTTTCCTCACCTCACAATGATTGGATTGAATACTGGTTGGAACTTTGCCAATAGTTAAACCAATTGAGACACAAACAAAGGGAAACCTATCAAAATTTTGGAAAGTTATTGAGATTTTATAAATAAGAAATGAGATTGGATAAACACAAAGTACAAATAAAGTATAGGGACTACCGTTCATGAAATATTCTTTGATATTTGAACAACAAAGTACAGGGACTTCAAACAAAAACATTTTTTTTAAAAGGAAACAACAGTTTTCATTAATGAAGAAAAGAGTACAACTGTACAAGATAAAAGGAAAAACAGACTACAAAGAGTAGACTGGAAAGAGACAAAAGAAAGAAGCAATAAGGAGCAAAAAATCATAAAGCTACAAAAAGTCCCCCTAATTGTTGCAAATATAAAACACAAACAAAATTATCCAATCAAAAAATAAAGCAAAACATTAATTGAAACTTCTCAAAATCGCCCCTAGGTGAAAGGGGGCCTGTTAAAGATTCAAAATGAACCTCAAACAGGAACAAAGTAAACTGAATTATGATTACTTACAGAGTGCGGCATTTCCAACCACATTTTGCACGAAAGCACATCCAAACAGCAGCCCCCTTGGTCATTTGAAAGAAAAATTAGAAACCTAAAATACTCAATAAAGAAAAGGTTGCAGAATATGTGCATGTCAATGGAATTGAAGGATAAGTCTAAAGGATGGAAAGGAAATCCAGCCACTTTTTGTACGTAAGAAAAATAATAATTTCATTGAACACAAAGATAAAGGTAAGAAGTCAAACAAAGGTTAGTGGTGGACGATCTATGAGTTCAGGTCCTATCAACTGGTCTCCCATACATGTATATAAACTAAATATTTGTAGAATCAAATAAATGCAAAAGTAACTGACATGAAAAGGATTTAAAAATTGGAACAACTGATGTTAGAAGATTTAATGAAAATGCTAGAAGGAAAACTGTTATCCTGATATAACAACCTAATACAAGGGACAAAAAAATGTAGAGAGGGGCTAGGCCAACCCGTGGTTAGAATTCAAACTATATTATTCTAACATTCACATATGTGTCTAGGTTTGTCCATGTATAGCCAGACTTGAAGTTAAAAGAGTTGGGATTTGTGGAGCCAAGCTTTCCTCACCTCATCAATGATTGGATTGAATACTGGTTGGAACTTTACCAATAGTTAAACCAATTGAGACACAAACAAAGGGAAACCTATCAAAATTTTGGAAAGTTATTGGGATTTTATAAATAAGTAATGAGATTGGATAAACATAAAGTACAAATAAATTATCACCCATGAACAAATTTTAGTAGTTCAATCAAAACTTAACACAGAGTACAAATAAATAAGATCATAGACCACTCAAAATGAAAGAATTTTCCAAGAAGAAACCGACTAAAAGTTAACCTTGTGCAATGGGAAAAGTTACTTGAGATGATTGAATACGAGATCTTCACAAGCTTTGTCAGTTTCAGTGACCAAATCTACCTACATTCCAAGACAAATACTTAATAGAATCGAAGAAACCAAACAAGGCATTCAAATTTATCCAAATTATAATAAAAGGTACCTCACCTTTGTGTTCAACATGTTTGGTTTGGTAGAATTTCTCAAGTTTCAAATTTTTTTTCATCTAGTTAGCCACTATATATCAATTTTTCTAATTTTTCATCAATGTGATTGACATGCTACTTTCCGACGTATACAGAATAATCCAGAATACGAAGTCCAAGCAAGTATGCAACTAAATATTTAAAGAAGTTCATCATTAGATCCAAGTGAAATAGGCACATCTCACGATAGTTATTACTTTTCTTTTCATACAAGACTTTACCCAAGAAATATGAAGCTTCTTATCCAACAATTATTTTCAACACACAAAATGTCATGGAAGATAAGCTTACAATAGAAAAAAAAAAGTGAGATAACTAGGACAGAGTAAATAAAGCTTTACCAAAATTTGAAGCAGGTTCATAATGTTCAACCAACTCACCAAAATTTTCAAAGAAATGGGGGAAATCTAAAGGAAAAGAGAATTTCACCTTGGAAACAAGCCGATGGACTAGAGTTTATGTACACAAATAAAGTGAGCTTATATTAATGATCTCCAAAATTATAACTTTAAAATCACCGACATCAAATATTAAAGAAACAAAAATGTATAAAATAAAGCCTAGAGAAATTAGAAACAAAATTTAAATGTATAAAGCAAACAATGAATTGAGTAGTATAGACAAATTTTCTACTACTTGTAGAACTAGCATTTTCCCCACCATAATACAACTCTTAAGTACACTTACCAATGAAAGCATAGAGTCCAACACTAATTGCAATATAAAGCAACCTGAGCGTGTATTGTAAGAAAATAGATATGTAATACATTAGAACCAGTAAACTTTAATGAAGAAAACATTGCAAAAGAAAATATAGAACTAAGAAATTACCTTCCATCTTCAACTTGGATTTGTCATCAGTCATCCATTTCCGGCCATCGATGTCGTTAGCAGTCGAAGGCCCTCCACAATCGAGGAGGATGAAATCCCGAGGGATGTAATTTTCTGCTAAAACCACATGGAGATCGAAGAACAAGCAAACGAAAATAGAGGTAGATGCAAATGTAAATGCAAGACGGAACTTATGAATTTCCTTCATGAATCAACTCGAAAACTTCTTCCACTAGATCAGAACAACATCAACAGTTAACTCCAAAGTTTCCTTAAGAGACTCCAGAATTTCAAAACAATCAATGAAAAAATAATAAGTTTGAAGCTCTTAGACAACAAAAATAGATTCGTTCTCACCAAAATTGACTCCATAATTGAACTTGTCGGCAGAGCTCACATTAAGCTGATACTGTTCGATCAGAGACTAGAACTTGTAGATCTGAGCCTTACAGGTTGTGGGTGTTCAGATCTGAGATCGACAAGGCTGTGGGCACTCAGATCTGGTTCAAATCAAAGCGGGTGTTGAGGATTCGAGGTCGTTTGAGTGTGGGTCAACCTCGAAACTCGTGGATCTCATCGGATGCCTCAACAGAATACCGTCGAAAGTCGCCATACATCCTCGTCGGAGTTCTAGGTGTTGCTAATCTCATGGCTTTTTCTGGGTAGCCAATGTTGTTGTCTTCATATCGTTGGAGGATGAGTGTTGTGTGGGAGGCGTTGCGTGAAACTTATGTTCACCGGAGAAGAAGTCTGAGCGACAGGATAGTTAGCCGATGGTTTAAGAGAGCACCGCTCGAAATCGTAAAAGTTAGGTTAAGGGAGAAAGAGGCTTCTTTTCGTGAGGGTTTGTGAAGGAGAGAGGTGATTTAACTCCTTTTATTTAATTTTTAAGTTCAATGACGGTCATTTGCCCATTTTCGAAGATTAGTGCTTCTTTTTTTCACTTGCGTCATTGTAGCTCTGCCTGAAATTTTATTGACTATCATTAAATGTATGATTTGTTGTAGTGAATGAACTAGTATGACTCCGTTCTTTATTTCTTGACTTATGTATTCATCTTGCTAAACCTCTTGTGTTGTGGTGTGACAACTTAAGTGCTATTCATTTGAACGCCAATCCCATCTTACACTCCAAAACCAAACATGTGGAGCTTGACATTTACTTTGTTTCTGACTTGGTTCTCAATAAAAATATTCTTATTCAACATTTTCCTACAACTGAACAAATAGCTGATATTTTAACCAAGCCATTGTCATTGTTTGCACCAACTTTTTATGTTCATGATGTTGCTGCCATTGGCTTGTGGGGGCTATTAAGATGACCCATTGAATACGTGTAGTGTGCCAACTGTATTATTTGTTAATTAGTTTTATTTGTTTGTTACTTTGTTATTTCTATTATGATCTTATAGGAGTTTTCCTATACTTCTCGATGTATTTTTCTTTTGGTAAAATTGTAGAAGTTTTCTTCCCAAGCTTTTATATATATGGCTTTGATGACATAGTCTCATATAAATAAAAGCGAAGGGTCTCTCATGCATATCTTTTCTCCCTTTCTTTTTGTTCTGTTGGGAATGTTGTTAGGCTTACTTCCTCATTCTCCCTTACCATAGAGTCTAGAGAGAGTTTACATAAGAGAGAAAATCAACAATTAAAATAGAAAAAAAGGTGAAAGTTTTGAAAGTTTAAGGAGTAAAATAGAAAATAAAAAACATAATTATTGGGTAACCAAAAATTTCAAATGACTTTTGATTGGGTAACCAAAAAACATAATTATTTTGAAAAATATTTTTAATTGGCTAAAATCACCACTTAAGGGCGTTTGGAGCCCAAAGTTGAGTTGAGTTGGGCAGAGTTAGTTTGTCAGTGAGTTTAGAAGTTTATGTTTGGGGTGCAGAGTTTGGTTGAGTTGAGTCGAGTCAGAAAGTTTGTATTTGGGGTGCAGAGTTGAGTTGAGTTATCTGGGGTATCTGGTGCAGTTTTTTGTAACCTGAAGTAGACTGTTTTGAGCTGACTGTTTTTATTTTCTTTATTTTTATTTTTTCTAATTATTCATCTAGAAACATATTTTCCCAACTTTCCAACACTGAATTCAAATGTCCACTTAAAAAACCAATATATTTCAACATTGATCTTTTTTTAAAAACATCATTCTCTATCTTCTTTTCTTAGAAATTGACTTCTTCCAAACTATAGGTAATGTAGCCTTGATTTCTCTTTCTGCTACACATTGAACTTCTTTTAATTTATAGAAATCAAATGTTGCATTCTTTATCACAACAAATAGCAATTGATGAATGGAAAAAAGGTAATGTACCTATATTTTTTTTTTCTTTAAATAGAAATTGAACTTCTATCAAAATATAGAAATCTAAGGTTTCATTTTCTAAACACACATTGAACTTCTTTGAAACTTACAAATGAGGACCTTATTATGACCTTTTTCAATTACTAATAGGGTCTTTATTATGAGGGAGTTTTTTTTTTTTAAACACATTGACCATTACGTATTCTTTTTTTTTTTTTTGCAAAGGAACATTGTTTGTTTACATTTGTTTAAACACATGTACTAAATTGAACATCTTTGGAAAAGAGAATGCCATTATTTTACTTTTTCAAGATGACAAGAAAAAGACAATATATTTCAACATTAGTGTCATGTAGGAGTGGAATATTCACAAAATATCAAGGCCTATTTACATGATTCACAAAACATAATTATGGTTCACAAAATATAAGTAATGGCCAACAATGAGTCAAGTTCGTAAGTCCAAAGAAAGATTGTTGGAGCAGAGAGTCAGACCAATTAAGTATACATGTGCATTTCATATTATTTTGAACCATGAGACTGCCGTCGATCACTGGAAATTGTTGCCGACGATAGTCACTGGAGACGGGACTGCCGGGTTGCCCAGATATGGTCGCCAACGATTGCCGTCGATCGTCGGAGAAGGTAGTCGACAGTGGCTGTCGATTGTCGCATATGGTCGTCCGTCGTAGGAGAAAGTCGCCGACGGTGGTCGCCGGTCATAGGAGAAGGTCGTCGGAGGTGGTCGCGCGATCTCCAGAGGTGGCCGTTGGTCGTTGGAGAAGCAATAATAAAATATGTTAATAGGGTTACTGTACAAGTCTGTGGAATTAATATCCTAACACTATAACAAGTCGGTAGAGTTGAGTTTTTTTATGGGGAGTTAATTTCTCCATGGGCCAAACGGTGAGTTGGGTTTAAAATCCAACTCAACTCAACTCATTCATTTTTAATGTTTTGACCAAAAATTCTTGGATAAAAAGTGTTCATTTAAAAATATTATTATAAGAAAGTCATCACAAATTTACCATTAATGTTTCAGCAATATTAATAATATCACATAAGACAATATAAATTTATACAAAATTCCAATAAAGTTTAATATGATTGACATAAATATGAATTCAGAACTAATTTTATTTGAGAGCATAACACTCATGACAGGCCTGTTTCCATAATAAAAAAGTATCAAAACCAATTTCTAGGTGAATTACAAAAACATTCTTAAACAACCTCATCTGAGGATAATGATTCAAAGGTAGATTGTTGAGGGGGAACCAATGAAGATCTTGGAGGCATTTGCAATGAGTGAATGCTTCCATCCAACATCTCCAATACTTTAGTCATTGAAGGTCTATCAAGTGGAGATGTTTGAATGCACCACAAACCTACCATAACCATTTTCCTCTCCATTTCTTCTTCTTCCTCCGTCAAACTCTGACTAGTTCTTAAAGTTTTACCTGCTTCAAAATTTTTAGGATTGAAATCTTCATCCAATAGGATATTTTGAGGTTTTATATCCAAATGGACTATCCTTGTACTACAACCGCAATGTAAATACTCTAATCCTTTTGCCACGCCTACAACGATTCTATGAACGATTTTCATCTCAAGGTTATGACTTCTAGAGATGAAGCTATCGAGTGAACCATTGGACATAAATTCATATACGAGCGCTATTTCCTTGGAATTGTAGGAAAATCCTAAAAGACTAACTATATTAACATGTGAAGTTTTGCTAATACTCATAACTTCATTTATGAAATCTTCACCGTCACTTTTCGACACCTTTAGTACTTTTATAGCTACGAGGGTACCATTATCTAGTTTACCTCGGTAGACAATGCCATATCCCCCTTCTCCTACTTTGTCCGAAAATGAGTTGGTCATTTTCTTGATATCTGAATAATGATATCGCTTTGGTCCAGAATTCATTATTGATTCCATATTCATCATTTTCTCCTTGAAGGTTGATAATGTATTTCTTGATAGCCTACGTCTTCTTCGGATGCATAGGACCATAACATAGAGTAGGACTACAATCACACCAAAACAACCAGCACTAACACCTGTGTAAAAGATGTTGGCATTCATGAAATTGATAATATATTGCCCCAAAATAATGATAATTATAGATTTCTCATTCTCTAGCTAGCTTTTAAATACTTGAAATTATCAATGGAATTGATCATTTAACCATACCAATGATAATCTTCAATTTCTGATTAGGATTTGGATTTTGATGTCCTGCATAGAAAAAAAAAAAGTTGAACTATGGTTAAAAATGAAAAAAAAAAAAAAAAAAGAAAGCTAATTAATTGAGAGTTTGAGCTTAGAATTATTAATTATCTGTTAAAAACAGCTTTTTTCCTTCTATTTTCTTTTTTCTTTTTTTGGGAAAAGTTTCACATTTTATCCTTGTGATTAGTTTAATGAATGGACTTTAAATTATATTTCAAATTCAACCATGAATAAGAAGTAAAATTAATTGTCTCAATATGCTAAGTTTTCTTATTTATTTTGAAGATCTATGATTAACTATGAGTGTTCTTACGACTGAAGCTATTTTTTGGTTGTTGATTTTTCTTAAGATGTGTTAAATGCTTTTAGTTGAGATTACACATTTGTTGCCAAGTGTAAGCACTTTTTTTCCATGTTTGGTTCTGTGGTTAAGTAATTACTAGATATTCATTTCATATTTCAAGTGATTTAAAAATGCATTAATTGAATAGTATGCTACTATAATTTTGTAATTGGAATAACAATGTATAATCAATAATAAATTTTCATTTATGTTATAATAATATTTCTATATTTTAACTATTTATTTGATATTAATAAATACTATCTAATTAAAACAATTACATCCTAATATGATTTTAATTAGGTTTAAATATCATTTTTTGTCCTTGTACTTTGAGTTTCATTCAATTTTAGTTCCTAATTTCCAATTTTACTTTCCGTACTCTCTACTGTTAGTTTGAAGTTAGTTTTTATTGAAATTGGTTATATAATAATAATAATTTTCACATGAAAAGACACAATATGAACATATTTCAAAATTTTATATTAGAAAGGCTAGTAGAGACTATTTTTTTTTTTTATAAAAGGTAATAATAGACTAACAATACAGACCGATTTTAAGCTTTATTAAACGTACATGGACTAAAATTGGACATTTGAAAGTATAGGGATTAAAATGGAATGAAACTCAAAGTTCAAGGACCAAAGTGGTATTTTAACCTAATTTTTATTAAAACAACAATTATTAATATAATATATTATTAAATTTTATTGTTATTATATTTAATTATAATGAATGTATTTTAACAGTTTAATTGATATTATTTAATAACAGAAATGTAAAACTAAAGCTTCATTTGATAATCATTTGATTTTTAATTTTTTTAAATTAAACTTATGAACACTTCTTCTATCTATAAGTTTCTTTGTTTTGTTATCTACTTTCTATCAATGTTTTCAAAAACCAAGCCAAGTTTTGAAAACTAAAAAAATAGTTTTTAAAAACTTGTTTATGTTTTTAGAATATGTAACATCCGGTTTAAATTTTGGTATTTTATTTTCTTTTATTATCCTTTTACCAATATAAATACTACTAAGTGATATATATATTTGTTTAAAAAAAAATTATTATTGTTGTAGTTATCCTCATTATTATTATTATTATTTTATGTTTAAAAAAAATAAAAAATTTCAGCCTTATCCCTCCCCCTCTGTCCGCCCCCTCCCTCTCGCCTCCTCCCTCTCTGTCCGCCCCCTCCCTCTCACCCCTCCCTCTCGCCCCTCCCTCTCTGTCCGTCTCCCTCCCTCACGCCCCCTCCCTCTATGTCCGTCTCCCTCCCTCACGCCTCTCCCTCTCTGTTTTCCCTCCCTCACTGTTTATCTCTTTGTTTCTGCACCTCTCGTTCTTAAATATTAGCTAATCGAAGTAATTTTCGGCGAATCAGTGGGTGGACAGCAGTTTCCTTGAAGTTATTTGGGCATTTTAGAGCTTGTTTCGGTGTGGTTTGGAACCGTTAAGCAGTGGGTAAGTATTTTGGTTTGAGAATGAGAAGTTTGGTGTTTTTAATTGCTCAATTTTGCATATTTTCAATAGTTGGATGGATTTTGGTCTATGGATCTCACTTTAAGATAAACCATTTATGGTTGAAGGTAAATTTTATCCAAGTCGGGGCGTACAAAGAGTTTTCCAGCAGCTTTTGGTTGTGGTAGTTTGTAAGCTTTTGAATTTGAGGTATTTGAAATTGGTCCCTTAAGGCAAAGTAAGATTTAGAAACTTGATTTTGGTTTATTTAAGTTGTTATTGAGTAATTGGATATTTTTTCTATGCATACTAGAAGTCAAACTTGGAAGTTGTAGATATCCGGACTTTTCTCTCATTGTGGCTCAAAGTAACTTAGCATCGTTTGGCAAAGAGACGTTAATTCGACTTTGATTTATTTTGTAAGGTAAGTAGCCTTTGGAATTACGTGCTATGTCTCGTTGTTATAGTGAACGTTTGAGATATGTTTAATTCACCAAGAAGGTAAAATTACTAATTCATTGGTAGTTAAACATTGATTGCATTCGAATGAGGCATGAGCCTAACTACTTAAATGTGTTGAAAGTAGACTTTGTGATGATGGTTGAGATTATGAACCCCGAATCAGGTAGTGGCAGTGACATGATAGCAATACTGTATTTAGGGGTTTTCGGAAAAAAAAAAAGTAAAGTTGATCACAAGCCAGTGATCTAGTATTATTTATCCTATCTCGGTTGTATTGAGTGAGCGTGTAGACCTAGAATATATATGATGTGTTGAGCATAGGGAATGCGTTTTCCTATTGCCTGTGAGCTAGCTTAGGGGTGATTCCCCACTGTGTTGAGCAAAAGGAATGCGTTTTCCTATTGCCTGTGTGCTAGCTTAGGATGATTACCTATTGTGTTGAGCATAGGGGATGAGTTTCCCTATTGCCTGTGAGCTAGCTTAGGGGTGATTCTCCACTGTGTTGAGCATAGGGAATGCGTTTCCCTATTGCCTGTATGCTAGTTTCGAGGTAATTCTCCTTTGAGATGAGTGTGAGGATTGCTATCTTCACGAGATTGGATTCTAGGTTACAGGACTCACTGGTATAACACGAAGTTAGGGTCTGATAAAGGCAGAAGTTGAGGTAAAGTATTGAATATTTAGTTAATTGGTGTGCTTACTCATTTCTGGGCATGAGAGTAAGTAAGGACATATCTTTCCTTCTTGGCATGCTTTCGCTAAACCTTGTTTTAATAAGTGAGCTGCTTATTGAGTATTATTATACTCACCTGTGTTATTTTTCTTCCCTATTTTCAGGTAATGTTCACCGACGTGGTGGCTGACGAGACGACAACCCGGCAAGGCTATGGGGATACTTGTAGTTCTCTTCTAGGCTCCTTTTGTTGTACTTTTACTTGGTCAAACTGTTCTCTGTTAGTTTGTAAATTGAGTTTTGTATTCTTGTAAATTTCATCATGAATTAGAATGTGTCTCTGTTTTCCTTAAATCTGGTTGTGAACTCAGCACTTTTGTGTAGCTGGTGGTTGCTGAGGGTCTGATTGAAATCCTAGAAGTGTGTTATATCTTCTTTCTTAGGTTCTTAAAATTTGGTTTTCTTGTAGTTACGCCGCCATGCTGCAGAAATTTCAGGCATAGGCGGGCTAACTCAGTCTTACTTCCACTCTTAGCATGCTCTAGAGTATAGGGGTGTTACAGAATATGACTAAGAATTTAAATGTTTACATAAGAAAGATGAAAACCATTGTAGAGATCATGAGAAAACAAGCTTAATTTTCAAAAACTAAATGATTATCAAACGTGGCCTAAAAAGAAGATAAAGATAGATTAGTAATAGAAAATATAGGTTAATTTTAGGGGAATTGTAATGAGTAGCAAAAAATATTAGGATATTTACAAATCTAGCAATGGTTTTTCAAATTTGCAAATATAGCAAATTTTTAAATTTGATTTCCGTTTTTTTAATTATACTAATTTTACCTTGTTGGTATATCAGCAGTATATCAGATATACTATATATTTCATATATCAGTCGTATATCAATAATATTTATGATATCATTATATTTCGTATAACAATAGTATATATGATATATTTTATATTATGTATATCAGTTGTATATCAACAGTATATTCGATATACTTTATATTTTGTACATCAGTCGTATATTAATAGTATATCTGATATACTTTATAGTTTAGATATAAGTCAATAGTTATACTATACACAATATTGTAACAACCGAAAAAAAAATATATAAAGAATTTTTATTTTATTTTATTTTTTTTATTAATTTCTAAAACCTTTTTGAATTAGGATGTTATTTTCTTTTTAAATTAGGAGATAAATCTTTATTATCTTTTCCTTTTTAAAAAAAAAAAAAGATAATCTTTTAGGGTTTTAATTAGGGTTCTTTTTAAAAGATCTTTTAAGGCCTAACATTTTTGACTAAACGTTTTGATGGCAAAAATGAGATAAAAGAAGAAACGCTTTGGACTTTCCTCTCCAAAAAGGAAGACAGTAAATTTTCTTTCTTTCTCTTGTTAATTTCTTTTATTTTCTTGATTATTGAAGTTTTCTTGCAAGGTTTTGGATTTTGTTTTCATTCTGGATTGTTTAGAATGAAAAGATTCTTGAATTCTTTTGCCCTAAAAAAGTTTTAGGTTTTTATTTTGTGTAAAATTTTTATCAAAGTTTTTCCAATTAGGTCTTGTAATGCCCGACTTATTCAAGGGTGTTAATTTCAAGATTTTGGAGTTAGAATCTTGTTTATTTGGTAGTTGGGCTAAGTTAAAATTTAGAGTATTTAAAAGGGGCAATTTTGGAAGGAAAAAGTTGGTCCAAGGGCATTATGGGTTTTTTTAAAAAAATAACATAAAATTTTCATTCTCTTCTTTCCTCGAATTCCCCATTTCTTCCTTATCTTCTTCTTCTTCTTCTTCTTCTTCTTCTTCTTCTTCTTCTTCTTCTTCTTCCTTATTTTCTCCCTTTCTTCCTTGAATTCTTCTTCTTCTTCTTCTTCCTTATTTTCTCCCTTTCTTCCTTGAATTCACTCTCTCTCTCTTCCTTCCGAAAACACTAGCAAACCGAGCCACCCACCTGTGTTTCTTCTCCCTCTTTCGAGCAGCGTCCACCAGTCTTCGTACTACCGCCGTGAACACCTTCGTCAGAGTCGAATCAGTTGCTCGAGCTGCCGCTATCCACTGTCGATCCGTCTCGTCAAATGTTGCAAGCCGTTGCGCCACACCCGATCACTTCTCTTCCCCTCGCGAGTTGTACAGGCAACAAGACACCCACTGCATTTAAATGCTATTTTGGGTGATTCGAAGCTCAATTCGACATGGACAACGTTTTGTTGGCTATGGGTAAGCGTTTCATCACTAGTTTTGATGAATTGTGAGTTAAAGGTTGATTTTAGACACTATTTGAGTAGTTTTGAGTTGACCAACGGCTTATCGAACTCACTCTAGGTTGCCCATTAGGATTGGATGTTGAATTGTGGAAGCGGGGATACTTTGGCATCCAACCAGCGAGTAAAAGATACTTGTTTTGGTTCATATGGTTTATTCCAGACTTTGTGGTCGACTTTAGGTGTAGACTCTTGAACGTTCATTTAGAACACTTTTTGGGAGTAAGTCTTAACTAACTTAAATTAATCCCTTGTTTAGAATGTTTATTTATTGTTTGATGTTGAAAATCGTTTAGGGTTAGGCAAGGAAATTTATAGGCAAGGACCCACTTTGTTGTTGTTCACTTTTTTGAGGTAAGTAGCCTAGTGGATTAATGCTTTGGATACGAAGCTCTTGAATTTTGTATACATGTTCGTTTGAGTATGTTCTTTCAATTATGCACTCCGGTATGCTTAGTAAACTCTTCAAGTAGGAGGTTCAAATTTTGATGTTTTGTCTCGATGTTAAAGATATTCCACGACCAGTTGGATGCTAGCATTGTGCATGATCTTTGGTATGGGGTTTCAAATGGACTCGACTTTGTGTTATGTGCTTGTATGTAGCCTAGTGGATTAATGCTTTGGATACGAAGCTCTTGGATTTTGTATACATGTATGTTTAAGTATGTTCTTTCAATTATGCACTCTGGTATGCTTAGTAAACTCCTCAAGTAGGAGGTTCAAATTTTGATGCTTTGTCTCAATGTTAAAGATATTCCACGACCAGTTGGATGCTAGCATTGTGCATGATCTTTGGTATGGGGTTTCAAAGGGACTCGATCTTGTGTTATGTGCTTGTAAGTAGCCTAGTTGGTTAATTCATTAATACCTTGGACGCGGAGCTCATAAATTTCATAATACGTGCATGTTTATGTGGTCGTGGATGTAATTCTTTTAAGTATGAAGTATGTGTGTAACCAATTTGGTCGTTGGATGTTTTGCTTAATAAATCTCTCAAGAACGAGATTTACCTTATTGTACCTCAGTCAAGATTTAAAGGAACTTGTGGACCTAGTTGAGTTGTTTTGCAATAGTCCTAATTGCTAGCAGGGTATTCAAAGGGTCTTGGCCTTGTGTACTAGTAAGGGTTTGATTATGGAATAACACTCTGGAATGCATGGGTGACTATGATCGTGGCTTCTCTATGAAGTATGGACTTGTGGGTAGTCAGTTTAAATTATTTAAACACGCATGTTTGGACTATCTGTGATTTGTGGTTAACGGTGGAATCTAGAGTACTTGGACTATTGGACAAAATGGTTTGGTAGTGTTTGCTTGAGATGTTTGAATATTGATTTGAGTACAGTATGTTTAAAACGTTTGAATTGTTTGACTGAGGTTAGTTTCTTGTGATGTTGGGGGAGTTGGCTGCTTGCAAGAAGCTTGACTCGTTGGATTCACGGGTCGGCAAGTAGAACCCCTTAAGAGTATCTAATGTTCCAAGCCACTACTCATGATCCTTGTGTTAGAATGGTTCCAAAATCCTTGTTATACGTAGCATGTTTGTTTGAATAAGCAAGAGGTGTAGTCGATGATTTGAGTTTGTGCCTGAACCATGTCTACCTACATGTGTTGGTTGTTGTGCTCAGGTATTCGGTTATACTTGAGAGCTATGGGTTGAATTTGTGTGAAAGGTTGGTGATTTGTTGAGTAGCTAGGTGTGGTGATACCTTTTAACGTTCTAAGTGTGTTGTGAGTGAGAAGAAGGTCATTGGTTGGCATCATTTACCTTTTTCCCATATGAGGCATATGTGTTGTCAGATATGAAGGGCATGAGGGTTGCTTTCCCTTTTTTCTCTTGCTAGCTTAGGGGGTGATTCCCCCACTTTATTTAGAATGAAGGTTTCTTTCCTTCATTCAGTATGCTAGCTTAGAGGGCGGTTTCCCCATTAGTTGTGCTTGGGAGCCTTGTGCCAAGTTGTGGGTGTGGTTCTAATATGATGAGTTGATTTGGAATTGTGAGTTACCTTGGAGGTTTCAAGAGTGTTGTGAATGTACGGAAGCCCATTAAATTAGTGCCACTTACCCTATTCTTTCTCCCTGTGCGAGCATGTATTCCTAGGATGTTGCGTGATAGGACGGGCGTTGAACCATTATTAATTAGTAAGATCAAGCAAGCTCAGTTTCTGGACCCAACTTTGAAAAGAATTGTGGATGATGTTAACAAGGGTAAATAGTCTGAGTTTTTAGTGACAAGTGATGGAGTTTTGTGGATGAGTGATCGTCTTTGCGTTCCTAGTGACTCAATTATTAAGAAGAAGATTATGACATAAGCACATAGTACTCCTTACTTAGTTCACCCTTGAAGCACAAAGATGTACCAAGACCTTCAGAAAATTTATTTGTGGGCAAGAATAAAATGAGATGTAGCAAATTTTATTAACCTTTGTTTAACGTGTCAACAAATGAAGATTGAACATCAAAGACCGTCAGGATCCCTCCAACCATTGGATATACCTTAGTGGAAATGAGAAGATATCTCAATGGACTTTGTGACTAGATTGCCTAAGACACAGTTGAGACTTAAGGTTGTGTAGGTTATTGTTGACTTTTTAACAAAGTTGGGTCACTTTTTGTTTGGGAAGTCTATTTATACAGTAAAAAGATGGGCTCAAATTTATGAGAGAGATAATTCGACTTCATGGTATACCTATCTCTATAGTGTCTGACCGAGATCCAAAGTTTACATCCAAATTTCGAAAAAATTTGCACAAGGCTTTAGGCACGAGACTTGATTTTAGTACTACATTTCACCTACAGGTGGAAGGTCAAATAGAAGGAACAATTCAAATAGTGGAGAGTATGCTTCGAGCTTGTGCTTTAGACTTTCAAGGAAGTTGGGAGAAACCTTTCCATCTAATTAAGTTCTCTTATAAGAACAACTACCAATCAACTATTGGAATGACACCTTTCGAAGCTCTCTATGGGAGTAAATGTAGGTCACCAAGGAATTGGACTAAAGTAGGAGAGAGTTCAATTTTGGGACTAGAGTTGGTGCTAAAGACTAATAAGGCGATTGACTTAATCAAACAGAGAATGGAGACAACTCAAAGTTGGAAGAAAAGCTATGCTGGTGTCAGGAGAAAAGAACTGAATTTTAAAGTTGGAGATATAGTGTTTTTGAAAGTGTTCTATTGAAATGAATTTTGAGGTTTCGGAAGAAAGGAAAGCTTAGCCCAAGATTTATAGGACCTTTTGAGATTTTGGAAAAGGTTGGTGTAGTGGCATATATTTGGCCTCACCACCTACCTTAGATCGAATCCATAATACTTTCCATGTTTCCATGCTTCAAAAGTATATGGAAAATTCATCCCACGTGTTAAGCTATGAACCATTACAACTGAAGGAAGATTGATTTATGAAGAGGTTCCAGTTCAAATTTTAGACTGCAATGATCGAGTTTTACGTAATAAAACTATTCCTCTTGTAAGAGTTTTACGGAGGAACAAATATTTTGAAGAAGCTACTTGGAAAATTGAAAAGGGCATGAGGAAAACATACCTTGAGTTATTCTTTTAGCAAGGAATGCAAATTTCGAGACAAAATTTCTATTAAATGGGGTGTTTGTAACAACCGGAAAAAAAAAGAATTTTTATTTTATTTTATTTGTTTTATTAATTTCTAAACCCTTTTTCAATTAGGATTTTATTTTCTTTTCAAACTAGGAGATAAATCTTTATTTTCTTTTCCTTTTTTTTTAAAAAAAAAAAAAAGAGGATAATCTTTTAGGGTTTTAATTAGAGTTTTTTTTAAAAGATCTTTTAAGACCTAACCTTTTTGACTAAAAGTTTTGATGGCAAAAAGGAGAGAAAAGAAGAAATGCTTTGGACTTTCTTCTCCAACAAGGAACACAATAACTTTTCTTTCTTTCTCTTGTTGATTTCTTTTATTTTCTTGATCATTGAAGTTTTCTTGCGAGGTTTTGGGTCTTGTTTTCATTTTGGATTGTTTAGAATGAAAATATTCTTGAAATCTTTTGCCCTAAAAATGTTTTAGGTTTTTATTTTGTGTAAAATTTTTATCAAAAATTTTTCAATTAGGTCTTTTGTTTAAAATTGAAGGCTTTGATAAGGAAAAAATTTCTAGAATTTGGCAACTTTAAATTTCTTTAAATTTGAGATTTTTTTAAGTGTTTTGGGGTTATTTTTATACAAGGAAGTTTACCAAATGGTTGCTTCTTTGAAGTGTGATTTATACCTTTGATTTCTACATGAAAATTGTATGTTTTAAAGGTTTTTACAGCAGTTTTAGGCACTTTTTCAGATCTGGTTTTATTTGTAAAACGATAGAAGTCTTGATTCTTTTAGATCATAAACTCTTGGAAAGTTTTGTCTTATGAGCAGAAATTTTTCTGCATTATTGGTCCTTAATTTATGATAGTTTTGAAGGTTTTCAAAGTTTTAGAATTGAAAAATTGTTTGGTATTTTATTACGTATTGAAAAATATTGATTTTACCGATTTTAGTGCATTTTTAGTTGGGTTATAAAGTATTTTTAACCCAGTTTTTCATGTTATTTTTTTAGTCCAAGAACTCTATTTTCTCTAACTTTTATGTAGAAAATTGTTTTGAATGGAAAAATTGGGTAGATAAGATTGTCTATATTTAGATAAACTTTTTGACCTTTAAGATAGAGTTTTGGTATCTCATCAGTGAAGTATTGGATATGTTTGGATTTCTAGGAGAAGTTGATGATTGTTCAAGAAAGTGGATTAGATTTTGGAATTGAGATTTAGATTGAGAATTGAAGGATTATCGATCGAGGTAAGTAGTTTCCACATCCCTTCCAAACTAATAATTTTGGTACAATTATGTTTTGAATATTGTTTATTTGATAAATGTTTGAAAGTATGTTTTGTATGATTTGAAATTGGTTGAAATTGTTTTATATGCTTTAAAGTGTTTTTCTATTTGAAAGTATGTTTTTCATTTTGGATTATTTGAAATAAAAGTTTTTTGATTGATTTCAAATTGAAAGTAAGTTTGTTTTGGTTTTGTTACATATGAAAATTATTAAAGAGTTTGAATGGTTGATTTGATGAATCTTCATTGAAATTATTATTTGAAATTACATATTTTGTTTCAAATGTTTATGAAAGAATTTTGATCGATTCGATAAGGGTTATCTGGATATGCCAATTTTTCTGTCTTGGGAATGTTTTGCTTATTTGTGGTAGTAGCCTAAATTAGAATTGATGGAATTGTTCTGACTTATTTGTGAGAAGATACATTTATGGGAAGGCACATTTGTGGTTTGGCATTCCTTTAGAATGAAGATTCATGTGTGTGTTATTCACTCACGTGACCTCACACTTAAGTAATTATTGATTGTTTTGGTTGATTGTATCGACATTTTTGATGGAAAGCTCTAACTGATTGAAGCTTATTTGTGAGAAAGCACAGTTTGTGATTTGGCATTCCTTTGGAATGAAGATTCATATGTGAGTTTCACTCACATGGCCTCACACTTAAGTAATTGTATTGAATGTTCTGGTCGGTTTTTATCAACAACTCTGATTGAATGTTTTGAATGATTTATTGGTGTTACCGAGGGTAACCATCATATATGTTCTGAAGGCTACCCAAATAACGCACCTTCCCACTCTAATATTTGAAAGTATTAACTTATTGAAAGTACTGTTTGAATTGAAAGTTTCGATATTTGAAAGTTTTGTTTAATTAAAAAGTTTTGTTTTGAAAGTTTGTATGATTGAAAGATTTTTGTTTTCTGAAAGTTTTAATAGTTATATTAAAAGTCTTGCAAGGATATTTGTATTTTGTTTACAATTATTTTGAAAGAAAATGACCGAATGAATATTGACTTTTGATTCAACTATTAAAATGATTTGTTAAACTAAATTTCTATGTTTTGTTTTCAAGAAAATGAATTTTTGAACTTGATGTTAAAATTGCTTATTGAATATTTCTGTACTCATTTTTGTTTTCCAAAATGTTTTCAGATGAAAGATCAAGTGATAGTCTCAAAAGAAGTGAAGTTTAGCGTTCTAGCACAGGACTTAAAAAGTCATTGTTAAGGATTCGATACTTTATTTTATAAATTTTTGTAAGATTTTTGCTTCCACTAAATTTTTTTAAGTATATTTTAGTTTTAATTTTTACGCTTCTGCATTTTTGTTAGAATGACCGTATTGGAAAATATGGGTTGTTACACAATAGTATATCAATATTGATTCAAAATTCATTTCAAGTATTACATTGATGTATCAATAATAGTCTATACTTCAATTTTCATTTTTAAATGATTACTGAAAATGAAGTATATTAGTACTATATCATTAATATACTTTATTTTATCTATATTGATATACTTAATTTGAAGTACTAATATATTGTTGATATACTTCATATTAGGTGTATCAGTGAAATGTTATACCTAAATCGAAGTATTATTAGTACTAGATTTACTATTAAACAAGTGTATCGACTAAAAACCAGTGTCCAAAAACCATTGCTAAAGTCAAAAACTAAAAATGGCTTCACAATTTGATCTCATCACAATTTGAAATACATAGAGGTGAAGGCAAGATTCAAGGAGAAACGAAGCCAAAGATAAACGATGAAGGTGATATCTTTGTATTGTGTGTCTATCAGTGGTTTAAGTTCTAAATCTCCTTTTTCAAATACCCGTATGTTTAAGTGTAATTAGGCAAAACAAAAAGAAATGAATGCAATTGAATTGGAAAAAACAGAAATGCTTGGCAAAAATAAAGTATATAAGTACTATATCTGTGATACAACTATCGGGATTTATGCCCTAAAGCCTCGTAATTAATGATTTATTTAATACTTAATAATAATTTTGATTATTTTATTTGCAATATAATATTACCCATTATATGAAAAATCCAAGGTTATTAGTATAATCTTGAACAGTATGTGGTTGACATACGAGAGGATCGTGTTCAAGAAATAACTTAAAGGGTCATAGTATATGGGTAAGGTTGGGTGCCTTATCTTGGTAACACTATTGATACGGTCCACTTTGTAATAGTTACAAATGATTTGATCCAAATCGTTCATGTAGAGACATGGGAGTGGATGTATCTTATACAATGAGTTTGTATAAGATTGGACCATGAAATATTTAATCTCTCTATATAAATCTGTTAATTGAGAAGATTAATATTTTATCAAGATGATCATATGCGACTCAATCTTAATCCTGAGTGAGTTATGAACTCCTGCCTGTGAGAGCTTGTTCTTTGATTTGCATGGGTGAGAGTAGCTTTTGTAGCCGATTCAATATGCCTACCATTTTTGGGTCTTAACGAAATAGTTAATTGGGAACATAATCTCACAAGATGGAATTCACTTCTTGTCATATTAGGTGAGTAGATGAGTAGTTCCCTTAAGTGCTGATTTCGGGACTTGAACAATGGCCCACCCTCTCACTGTCCCGAGAGGAACTTAGTTTATAGTTGGATCATAAACAAATTGGTCATTAGAGGATCAGTGGTACTTAAGGTGCAAAATGTAATTATAGGGGTAAAACAAACTTTTGACCTAACTGTAATTACGAACAACTCGTGAAGGATCGACTTGCATGTAGTGATTATATCTATGGAGACAACTTGTCCTACAGTGCAGAAAAGAGTAACTCCAGGTCTATAGTAGAGTGATCTATAGTTAATGAATGAAAATTAATTAATTAAAGAGTTTAATTAATTAATTTTCATTCATTGGAGCTTATAATATGTAGGTCTATAAGGTCCCCCTGCTAGCTCATAGTAACACTAAAAGATCAATTTAGTTGAAAGAAAAATTTGAAATGTTCAAATTAATATTTAATTTGAAGTGTTAAAATTAATATTTAATCTATTAGATATATTAAATATAAAAGAGGAAAATACATTTATTGCATTTGATGCATTAATATTAAAATAATTAATGTATATTAGATACATTAAAGAAAAGATATTTATAAAATTTGAATAAGATTCAAATAAATAAATATCGTATGAGATTTGAATGAGATTCAAATAAGTATAAGATATATTTTAATATATTAGATATTAGAATATAATAATTTTATTATGGCAAAGATTTGCCTTTGGTCTCTATAAATAGGACCTTTGGTTTGAGCTATTAGATACAACACACATCTCCTCATTAGAGAATTAGAGAATTCTCTCTAGACTTCCTCCTCTACAATCTTTTATGAATTTTCTTTCAAGAGGCTCCCACAAGCCTTGGTCTTGTGTTCGAGTCATAGCAAGGAAGACTTTTTTAGAAGTCTTGAACACGAGAAGTAAAGAACCACAAGATAATATCTCCATATTATTTACAAAGTATGATTTGCTTAACCTTAATTTTTATTGTTTAATTCTAAATAAAATCAAAGTCGATTCCAACGCTTCTGCTGTGGGTTTAATTCGATTATTCTCTTCAAATACTTCATTTATAGTTATATCTGATATACTGTTGATATACTTCATATTAGGAATATCATTCCACTGATATACCAAAGTAAAGTATATTAGTAGTATATCAGTAATATACTTCATTTTAGGTATATATGATATACTGAATATGAAATAATGATATTATGTTGATGTACTTCATATTAGGAATATCATTCTATTAATATACTAGAGTAAAGTATATCAATAGTATATCAGCAATATACTTCGTTTTAGGAATATTAGTAACCTATCAACAATATATATGATATACTACTGACATACTTCATAATAGTAAAACGCGCGAAAACACTAGAAAGGCTATTTTCGACTTTTTGATTTGTGTTTTGGGTTAGGCCAAATTTTTTTGCTATATTTGCAATCCTAAAAAATTGGTGGCACGCCTACAATTAGCCCAAAGGTTTTGTCTAGATTTGTAACTACCCCCTTAATTTTATTTTCTTATGTTATCTAATAATTTTTTTTTTGGAAAAAAATCAATTTATACCCCTAAACTTTGGGAGTTGTAAATATAAAAACTCTAAGCTAATAATTGTATCAATTTAAACCTGAACAGTACTTTTATAAATGTATCAATTCACACCATCTGTTAAATTTCGTTTGAAAAACGTTAGTTTACATGTGTGAAAACTTATAATTATATTGGTTAAAGTCCTGAACTTTTATAAGTGAATCAATTTAGACCATTTGTTTCAAATAATTGATGATTTTCAAATGGAGGGTCTAAATTTTTTAAGAAATCCACATATGTATGAGAATTGATATATGGACGATTTTTAAATTGAGAGCCTAAATTTATTCACTTACAATAATTTAGGGGTTTAATTGATAGAATATATAAGTCTTCACACATGTGAACTAACATTTTTCAAATGAAATCTGTAACGTCCAACTTATTAACGGGCGTTAATTTCTAAAGTTTGGAAATTTAGTTGGAATAATTCTCGAGTAAGTATTTTGATTTTTGGAGTTAATTTAGAATTTGGAGCTTTAAGAAGGGGCAAATTGGAAAAGACAAGATTGGCTTGAGGGTAATTGTGGAAATTGGGAAAAAGTGGTTTAAAAAAAAGGAGATAATGATCTCTTCTCATCCTTATCTTTCTTTTTTCTTCTTCTTCTTTGTCTTCTTCTTCTCCTCCTTACTCTCTCACCGAAAACCCAACCAATCTCTCTCTCTCTCTCTCTCTCTCTCTTTCCCTCTCCCCCATCCTCCTTCTTCTCCCTAAACACCCATCCTCTCTCTTCTCCCTAAACACCCATCTTCCCTCTTTCTCCCTCTCTCTATCGTCTCTCCCTCTCTCATCTGCTTCTCTCTTTCTACCGTGTCTCCCTCTATTCCGTCACAAACAGCAAGTCTAGTCGAACGTCGATGACTCGCCCACTCGTATAAAAACGCTCAGCCGTTAACTCTG
Source organism: Trichosanthes truncata (assembly GCA_033996785.1). Taxonomy (NCBI): domain Eukaryota; kingdom Viridiplantae; phylum Streptophyta; class Magnoliopsida; order Cucurbitales; family Cucurbitaceae; genus Trichosanthes; species Trichosanthes truncata. The sequence continues at coordinate 16,270,367 of JAWPNB010000007.1, forward strand.
GTCACCGAACTGCAATGTCGGCGCCACACCTCCCTTTCTCCTCCTCGATTTTTTTGTACACAGTAGTGGGTGATGTTTTGGGGTCTATTTTTTTGATAAGCTTGACCTTGTATAGCCATGAAGAGCTCATTTTCTGTTTGAGTAAGTTGTTCGATGTCGACTCTAAGTCATTTTTAGATTTATAAATTGGATTTGAGGTGCAGTGTTGGCTTTGGAGATTAACCGATAGAGTTTTAAACTTAATTTTAGATTACCCAAATATTTGGGTCTTGGATTAACGAAATTAGACCATTTCGAATTAAATTCGGTGGAGATTCAAGTTTGACTAAGGTGTGAGGCATTTATAATTGAGGAATTTAATGAGGTGAGATTTCACCCCTATTTTAGTGGGGAGAATATGGAGTTGTATGAGTTGTTTTGGTTTTAAATGGTCATTTAAAGTGACCTTGTGCGTCGAATTAATTTTTACAGGATACACATCAATTTTTGGAGGCCATTGGGACATTTTTAGGCAAATAAAGTTGTTGTCTAGCAAGCGTGGGCACTGTTTGGGTAAGAATTATTTAGATCTTGGAGTTTGATCAATACGGTAAAGAGTAGGTTTGAGTTTAAATTAATTGGTGGTGTGTTTAGACCTTTCTTGTGCAATTTAGGGGCCGTCTTGATGTTGTTAAGCTTACCCATTTAATTTTTGGAATTAATTAAAGGACACCAATTAAGTTTGGAGGTTGGGTTGTCGAGTTCGGATCAATTCGACATCAATTCATCAAGTAAATGTATTGTTTGGGACTTCTTTTGGCAATTTGGGATGCTTTGGAAGTGCCTATTATTGTTACTTAAACAAGTAAGTAGTCATTTGGATTTAAGCCCCTTTAAGTTCTTCTTCTTTTTTTTTAATTTAATATATGTTTGAGAACTTGCGAATTGTAAGAGCATAATTTTTGTTTATAAAGCATGTAATGTTTAGTGATTGGTGTGAAGGTTGTTTGAGTTGGTAATGGCCTAACTATGTTGCTATAATGAAAATAGGAGCTTAAAGACTCAAGTTTATTATAATTAGTATGTGTAGTACTTTACGAAATTGCCTAAGGTTGTGATGGGGTTGCTACATTCCTGAACCTTGTTGTGGTATTTAGGGAGGTTGCGATCATGTGTATGTTGTTCCAAGTAATCGATTTGGAAGAACGTGTCGAGCTTGGTAACGGAGTTGAACTTTGGAATGTGTGAGTGTCTAGGATTGTCTACTATGGGCATGAATGTGTGGATGTTTGATTTAAGTTGAATGTTTGGGCTAGTTAAGTACGTGGAGCACATGGTTTAAGTTGAATGTGTGAGTTCTTTCAATTATGCGCTAGTAAACTCCTCAAGTATGAGGCTCACATATTGTTTCTTTGTCATGACTTTGGTATGGTCAATGTGTTTTCTATGGAGTTTTGTGAATAAGTAAGCATGCTTAAAATTGTGTTTGTGGAGCACATGGTTGTGGGTTTAACGATTTCGGAATCCTTGTTATAGAATAATGTGAAGGTGTGTTGTCTTGAGGCGTTGGACTGATTAACTGAGCTCAGCATGCCTAAAAAGCTTGAATGATTAGTCAAGGTTTAGTTTTCCTAACTTGTTGGTTTTGGCAAGCTAGAACATTCTAAAAGTATTTAACGCTCCAGGACATTATCCATGTTCCTTGTGTTAGAATGGTTTAGGACAACTTGGTATACTTAACATATTATAGTGATGAGTGCTAAGGTTCCTAGCGTGACTAGAAGGGTTGGGTTTGTAAGAAGCGACTTAGGGCAATATGCTACTAGCGTGCGTAGAGACCATGGATAGGTGGAGGTCTTGTTTAAGATGATTGATAAGCTTATACATGAGTCTCTGCTCGAGATTCAAGAATGTTGGTTAGTGGAAAGGTCACTGTTAGTGATTTTAGTTGCTTGTTGAGGCACGACTGAGATACCTTTGTTGGGAGACGGACCTAATCGTAAAGTTTTGGTCCAAGTGTGATTGGGGCATAATTACTTGAACGCTTTGTAGCTTGTTTGCTTGAATGTGTTTGGGCGTTGGTGGTGAATGAACTTATATTTAAGCTTTGTCTACCTAAGCATGTGTGGCGTTGAGTTCGTGTTTGTGATTATGCACAAGATTTATGGGTCGAGGTGAGAATGAGGTTTATGATCTCTTGGGTGGTATATCCCTTGACGATTTAAGTGTGTTGTGGCTAGGTAAGAGCCTGTGAGGCTAGTGCCACTTACGTTTTCCCATGCGAGCCTGTATTCCTATGAGGTTAAGACAGAGAGGTGAGCGAGAGGCAGAGTGATAAGCGTGAAGGCTGTGATACCTCACTGAGTGATGCTAGCATAGGGGGCGATTCCCCTAGAGTGATGAGAGTGATGTTGATGCTAGCATAAGGTCGATGTCCTCAGAGTGATGATGATGCTAGCATAGGGGCAATGTTCTCAGAGTGATGAGCATAAGGGCGATGTCTCCAAAGTGTTGAGCGTGAGAGTTGTTCTCCTTTTTTGCATTAGACAAGCCTAGGATACATGACTCGTAAGTATAGCACGTGTAATACCATAGGGGAGTGAGTCTGAAGTAAGGTAAGTAGGCACATAGCTAACTGAAGTGAATATTGAGTTTGAATTTGAGCAGGAGTCTCTTGAGTTAGGGCAGAAACTCGGCTGTTTATAGTTTCGAACTTTGGACCCTTAAGTGGGCTACTTATTGAATATGTTTATATTCACTCGTGCTACTTTGTTTGCCTTTGCAAATTGTGCACATTCTCGAGGCAAGTGACTAAGACAATGACTTGATGAGGCTATGGAGACTCCACCACCGTTTCTTTCCTGATGTTAGCTTCAGTTGTGTATCTTATTGCTTATAGTGTGTTGGTTTGTAAATTCTAAATATTCTTTAGTTTCTGTGCATTTGATTAGAGTTTCTTAAATTATTATGTCTTATGGTTGAGCTCAGCATATCTTGTCGTAGTTTGTTGGATGCTGAGTGTTTTATATAAGATATAAAAGTGTTTTTATTCTTGTTAGGTCGTTGTAAATTTTTGTTTTCTCATGGTTATGTTGTCATGCTACCGAAATTTGTTTTCTCATAGTTACGTTATCTTAGTTTGTTGGATGCTGAGTATTTTATCTGAGATATAGAAGTGTTTTTATTCTTATCAGGTCGTTGAAAATTTTTGTTTTCTCATAGTTACGTTGTCATGCTGCCGAAATTTTGGGCATGAGCGAGGTAACTCAGTCATGTTTCTGCGTTTAGAGAGTCAGTGTAAATTGATAAACTTATAAAAGTTTACAATTATTAGTTTATAGTTTTTATTGATACAACCTCCATAATATAGGGATATAAATTGATTTTTGCCAATTTTCTTTTATGTTAACAAATTAAATAATAAATCATGACTATTTTATAAATAAATACCATAATCTAAAAAAAGAGATTAGTATGATTATTTTAGGGCAAATTGATGGTGGTTGTAAGGAAAAGTCAACATAACTCAACAGTAATTAATATGTACTTCTTCGCTTGTGGTAGGAGGTTCAAATCTCTATACCTAAATTTATTGTACTAAAAAAAAAGTAGGGTGGTTATAATAATTCCACCCACTCCCTTCAATCACCCATTCTCTCTACTTTCTTTCTCTCCTCGTCCCTCTCTCTATTTTGATTTTGGTTATTTGCTAAAGGAAAGAACAGGAGAGCTTAGGTAGCAAAATCCATGGAGATCCCTTTCCATTCTCCATTTCCCTCATCCTCGCCTTGATCTAAATTTTTTTAACATTTTAGGAGATTTTATACAACAGCGTCTGATTCTGTTGATTCTTCCTTAATTTGTAAAACAACTTCGCAATCTGTGCCTTCATTGTCTCTGTTTGAGAGGTGTAATGGTGGAAGCTTGAATTTTAATCTTGGATTGTTACGACCCCAACTACAGAAGCTGCCGTTCATTTTCGTCCTCGTCGTTTGAGAAGTCCCAATCTGGGACTGGTAATTTAGATGGTATCTCAACTGAATGAGGGGAGGGGAGAGAGAAAATAGAGATAGAAGGAGGAAATATGAGATGAAGTAGTCTCACATAGAACAAGGAATGAGATTGATATTGATAAAGTTATATAAAGAGCATGTTAGAGAGTGGCTTTAGAATGAATAAAATCACTTTTGTCATGCTTTTTTTAGTGAAAAATGTTATGATAATAAAAAGTGATTTTCACCATTTTAAAATTGCTCCCAAACATGTTTAAAAAGAAATAAAATTACATATTATCAAAAAAAAGTGATTTCAACATAATTTTGATAGGTTTGACTAATAAATTCCATTCCAGAATTTTAGTAAAACCATTATAGAGAATGAGTAATTTTAAAATTTCTCATTCCTCCATTTAGATTCCCTCGAATTAAACCAGGCTTAAGAGTAAAATCGAGAATTTTAAAATTTCGATTCCTATTTATTTTTATTTTTTTTAAAAAAATTCTCTCATTTCTTCCTTTTAGCTGTTCTAAAGGTAAAAAATATAATAGGAATCCGTAGAAAATACCTACTAATTGGTGACGAGGTAAGTAAAACATATAACCGTGGTCAGTACAGAAAATACCTAATTGGTGAGATAAGTATTATCCTTTAGAGGTGTGCACGATTTGGTTTAGTTTTTGCCCAGACTAGTGACCAAACTGAACATGTCAGTTCTAAAGTGTCATAAATTGAGGAAACCGGTGTTTTTTCAGTTTTTGTTAAAAGCCAAACCAAATCAATTCTAATTCCAACCGTTTCGTTTCGATCTTGGCTAAGACTAGGGACCAAACAGAACATGTCAGTTCTGAAGTGTCATAAATTGAGGAAACTGATGTTTCTTCGATTTCGGTTTAAAAACGAACCAAATCGATTCCAATTCCAACTGGTTCGGTTCAATTTTTAATTGACTTTTGCTTTCATGTTTTACTAGGCGAATACATAGATAGAGTGAGAGAAAGAGAAAGAGAAGGACTGCAATATGAGGGCAAGGGGAAGCATTAGCGACAAGGCGAGGTAAGCGACAATGTCGAAAGATGAGGTAACGACGATGAGAAAAATTGAGAAAGTAAGCAGTTGGGCTTGAGAGATGATCAACAATTTTAAAGTGACGGCTTGTGAGAACTCCAGAGAGGTGGTGGTGGTAGGTGGCTACGAGATTGAGACGTCGACGGTGGTAGAGAAGAGATGGAAAGGAAAAAGAGAAGGAAATGAGAAGATGAGATTGAGCAGTAAGTAGATGAAAGGAGAGGAGTGAAGGAGATTAATGATTGATTGACTAACATCTTGGGTTTGAAAGTGAGATTAGACTTTTTTTTTTGTATAAGAGACTTTGGGCTTTGAACTTTGAGTATTAATTATTTGATGGTGGGCTAGACTAAAGGTTTTTTTTAGTTAATTAAAAAAATTCGATTTCGGTTTTTAAAAGGGATAAATCATAGTGAACTGAAAATCTCAATTTTTTAAAACAGGGGCGGATCTACAGGAAGCCCAGGAGGCTTGAGCCCCCTCCCTCCCCCCTCCCCAGAACTTCATGATATATCCTATTATTATATGCTAATTCATACAAATTAACAAAAAGTTCCTTTGTCCCAGTGGCGTGCGTGCATCCCCCTTGCCTTTCGGATTCGAATCCTGTATTACGCAAGTTCCCATTCCGTTTTTGCATATATATATATATATACAAATTAACAAAAAGTTCCTTTGTGGGCGCTTGAATTTCAAAAAAAAAAATGACTGACTTGGGTGCTTGTTTTTTCTTTCTTTTTTTCTTTTTTTTATATATTATTTTTAGGTGAAAATACCATTTTTGTCCCTAAACTTTAGGTTTCATTCCATTTTACTTCCTGTACTTTCAAATGTCCAATTTTAGTTTCTATATTTTTAATAAAGCTTAAAATTGGTCTCTATTGTTAGTTTATTGTTAACTTTTCAAAAAAAAAATTATTCTCTATTAACTTTTATTTTATAAGTTTTAGAAATATATTTGCATTGTGTCTTTTATTGCATGAAAACTATTATTATTGTTTAACCAATTTCGATAAAAAATAAATTAAAACTAAGGGTAGGGGCCATTTTTAAACTTTATTGAAAAACAAGGACTAAAATTCGACATTTGAAAGTACAAATGCTAAAATGAAATGAAACTTAAAGTACATGGACCAAAATAGTATTTTAACCTTATATTTATAAAAGAGTATTATTTTCATTGATTTAAAAATATATAGAAAATTGTTCTTTTAATCTAAAATAAATAATTTAAACCTTTATTTCTTATATATTTGGATGGTAAGTTGCATCTCCTTTAAAAAGGTTGAACCTATAAAGTATTTTACAATTAAAAGTTAGTAAATTATTTTTAATAAATAATTCTACAAGAAACTATAATTATTATAATTATTATTTCAAGTTTTGTAACAGCCGGTTTATTCACACGCGCGTTAGTTTTTTAAATCTTTGAAATCAAGTTGGATTAATTCACAAATGAGTATTTTATTTTTGAGTTAATTTGAAATTTTTGGTGGTTATAAGGGCAATTTTGGATGGAAAAGTTGGTCATAGGACAATATGGGTATTTGGTTTGAAAAAAAAAATAAAATAAGAGATAAGTTTTTTTTTTCTTCCTCATTCTTATCCTCTTTCTTCTTCTTCTTCATTATCCTCTTCCTTTCCCCTCACTCTCCTTCCCGATTCCCTTCCTCTCCCTACCGTCGGTTTCACTCTCTCTCTCTCTCTCTCTCTCTCTCTCTCTCTCTCTCTCTCTCTCTCTCTCTCTTCTCATCGAATTGCTGCATAGAGACGTTGCCGGAATGCCCAGAACTCGTTGTTGCCGCTTCGTCCTCTCGTCATTGGCAGCCGGAGCTGTGCGCTGCAGGTCTTCGCCGAACATCCATTCCCTACTGTCTTCGACTTCTTCTTCTTCATTTTCCGGCAGCCACCGCGAGCAGCACATCTCCGGCAAGCTCCAGTCGCCGCCGTTTGCGAACTCCAGCAGTAGGTGTTGGCTGCTGTCTCTCTCTTCCCCTCTCGGTTATGTACAGTACAGACAGCAAGAGGTTTGATGTTCGGGGTTAAATTCTGACGAGTTCGGTGTTTGTACAGTTGCTTACGACCTCGATTCGTAGTGGGTAAGTATTCCGAGTTTTGAATTTAATCTATTGGTTGGTTATGTTTGTGAATTTGAGTTATCCATAAAGTTTGGAATTTATTTTAGATTACCCATAGCCTTTGGATTTTAAATATATAAATTTAGACCCTTGGGAAGTAAATCAACAAGCTTTTGGTTCATGGGTAAGTGCTTTAGCAACAATTCAATTTGATTTATGGGTGTTAGACTGAGTTTGAAGGGCTTTTTGTGGATTTTAGGTACTGTTTTGGTGTTCTATAATTTACCCATAATACGTTGGACTTTGTACAAGGTTACCCATTATGTTTGGAGGCCGGGTTGTCGAGTTTGGACCAATTTGACCTCAAATTTCAGCAAGTAAGGGTGTTGTTAGGTGAGTTTAATGGGTAACTTTGTTTCAACTTAATTGGGTTCATGGTTGGAGTTTAAAATGGTTTGTTAATTATTCTTCAAGATTTTGTTTGGCGTTTCAGGATCACATATTCAATTATGGGCTACTTTGAACCTTGGAGTAAAATTGTAAGTAGCAATTTGGATTTAAGCCTCTTTAAGTTTCTATTTGAGTATGTTGTATGTTTGAGAACTTGTACATTATAAGAGCATGCTTGAAAAATCTTGTTATAAAGCATATAATGATTAGTTGGTCGACGTGGATATTGTTTGAATTGTAAACAACCTAATTATGTGGTTATAGTTGAAAATAGGGGTTCAAAGTATCTAGATATTGTAGTTAGCATGTGTAGAGCCTTAAGAGTTTGCCAAGGTTGGAATTGAATGAGTTTGGTTCATGTTTGTGGTGAGATGAGAATAAACGTGCGTGCCAAATGTGAATACATGGATCATGGTGTGATTGGTTGAACTATCTTGAGTTGTCCTTGAGTTTAAGTTGCTTAAGTACGTATTAAAATGATATCAGGGGATTAATTAATCTTGGAATGCTTAGAACTAATGAATTCTAGTATGATTTACAAGGAGTCCGGGCCAAGCCTTATGCTTTATGTATGTGATTTACCTAAGTTTGGATATAGGCCTTGGAATACTTGAATGGCTAAGATAGTGTTTTAACTAAAATGGTGGAAGTAGTGGATAATGGATTAATCTGAATGTTCATAAATGGTTGCGAAAGATCTTTAGGCGATGTTGAGGTGTAAACAGAGCTTAGAATGTTGGAAACACTTAAGTGGTTGGCTAAAGTTTAGTTTTCTTGAAATATGGATGAGTTGATCGGGTGCAGGGTATCACGGTCGCAGCTCTTCGACCGTGCGGCACCTGCTCTAACCCGGTGAGCAAGTCAGCCTTTCGAAAAACAGAAGTCGCGGAATACTTCCGTATAAGGTCTAGCCTCCCCTCGAGTCCCGGGAGAAAATGTTTTAGAAAATCGGGAGAGAGAAAGTGTTTTGAAAGCTTTTGAGAAAACATTTGTTCATATAAATGTTATAGGCAATAAGCGAGAGAAGGGTCAACAACAGCTTAGATTGCATATAACTCCGGGTAGGAAGGATGGACAACTAGTCATACCCCCCTATAGTACATTCTAGGATTTATGCCTATGACAGGCTTGCACATGAAAATGGCGAGGAGTCATACGGCCACCAAATTACAAGTAAAGCTAACTAGAAAGCAATAAGACATACATATGATGAAAGCATGATAAAAAGGGGTTGAGATGGTCATGCGGCCACGGGCAACACGCCCTGGACAAGCATGACCGTGACATTCTCCCCCACTTAAATGGTTGACGTCCTCGTCAACGTCCCCCCGCTCGAACTCAGCAGTCACACAAGCGTCTTCTCTTCAGGTCTTGTCAAGGCGGTCCCAGCGGACCTCTGTGTTCTGTCCTCTTTTCCAGTCTTCGAGGAACTTCTTCATACTTTCGCTTTGGTTCGCTCCTTGAGGTGCTCTCTCGACCAAAGCCTCAAAAGAGTTCTTCAAGGTGATTGGTGGGATCGACGATTCTTGTCCTCTCGACGAACTGTACCATCTTCGTTCGACCCATTCTCTTGTACTCACTGGTTCTTCTTTTGTATTCTTCCGAGCAACTTCTGGCTTCGGTTTAAACTCCACAGAGGAGTTATAATTGTGCTGATTCTTTCTTCTCCAAGGCTGATCAACGTCACGGGCCTTGGTGTTGCAATGTCCCTCCTGACCCTTATTCAACTGAAGGGCTGATAACAATTTCGCCCCATTCGGCTGTCTTAGCTTCGCGGGGACCACGGTGGGGTTAGATCCCGTGATGACTAAACTTTCTGCCAGCGGCATAGGGATTACTTTGTGTTCGAGGAGAAACTCCATCCCCAACACAATATCAAAATCGTCCATCTTGACGACCACGAAATCTGCTTGCCCAGTCCAAGCATCTAGTTTCACTGTCGCTCTTCGCGCGACACCCAAAATGGGTAGGGTTGCGGGCTGCGGAATTCACAGCTTTGATCTTTCCCACGTCTCTGACCCAATGTAGGTTCAACCGACGTGCTTCTGCTTCGGTCATGAAGTTGTGGGTCGCTCCTGAGTCGACCATGGTATTTCTTGTGGGTTTCCCATTAATCCACGCGGCGACATACAGAAGACCACGTGGAGTGGTTTCTTTGCTTCCTTCTACCTTATGTAAGGCGGATAAATATTTCAAAGCTCCAATGCGGGTGTCGCCCCCATATTCTTCAGAGGTTTCATCCTTTGCCCCTGAAGTACTTGCCAATGAGGCTTGGAAGGCATTGAAGGATGCTAGATTCTTGCATTCATACGCACGATGGGCCCCTTTACATATGTAGCAGAATGGGGGCTTTTGGTTGTAGTTATTTTGATAATGTGGCTTTCGCCATGAATTTCCCCCATTCGCAATTTGGTTCCCTCCCCCATTCTTTGGAGAGTTAGGTCGAGAATTTCTATTTTCTCTATTTGGGGGAGATTGGCTTCGTCTCACCTCTTGACATTGTTTGTGGCTTATTTCGGTGGTGAGATCGAACAAACGTTCGGCGGCCCCATAAGCTTCTGACAAGCTTTGTACTCTTTGCTCATATAGTTTGGCCTTAGCCCACGATTGCAATCCTTCGACGAAGCAGAAGACTTTGTCTTTCTCTGACATGTCCCAGATATCTAGCATTAGTCCAGCAAACTGTTTCACATACTCTCGAATTGTCCCAGTATGTTTCAATTCGCGCAACTTGCGCCTTGCCAATATTTCTACATTTTCTGGGAAGAATTGAGAGCGTAACTCTTGTTTCAAAGTTTCCCAGGTATCAATGGTACATCGCCCTTCTTGGATGTCCGTATAACGTGATCTCCACCACAACTTGGCGTCATCAACAAGGTGCATTGTCGCCAAGGTAACTTTTGAGTCCTCACACACTGTGCTTGTGGCCCTGAAGTATTGCTCAATGTCGAATATAAAGTTCTCCAGGGCTTTTGCATCACGAGCCCCACAGAAGGGCTTAGGTTAGGGAATTTTCACTTTGTTCACTTGGACTACGCCCCCAGCTGGGGCTTGGTTTCCCACCGCTCTCATGGTGAGATTCACTCGGGCGCTTAGGTCCGCCACTTCTGCCCTCACTACATCGATGGCAGCTTTTACATCCTCAGATAGTTCAGACACCATTTGAAATATTGTTCTCTGCGCGCCGTCTAGATTCTCGACGCGCTCCTCTAACTGGGCAACAGAGCCCGACGAGCTATCCCCACGCTCGAAGCCAACAGGTCTTGTGGCTCTATCTTCTAGGGCCTCAACCCTCACCATCAACTCTCTGACAGGCATCCCGTCTAGGCGGCCAGCTACCGCGTCAATCGTGTCGGCCTTCTTGGCAATCTCATCCAGGCGAGATTCCAGGAACCGCACATTATCAGGGACTTCTCTTAGCGAGAGCATTTGCTCTTCAAACGCGGACAGTCGGTCGACATGGGCCTTGCCCAACTCTTCGGTCATGGACATGATCGCAACTTTTCGATTCGAGGAGCCAACTAGGCTCTGATACCACTTATCACGGTCGCAGCTCTTCGACCGTGCGGCACCTGCTCTAACCCGGCGAGCAAGTCAGCCTTTCGAAAAACGGAAGTCGCGGAATACTTCCGTATAGGGTCTAACCTCCCCTCGAGTCCCGGGAGAAAATGTTTTAGAAAATCGGGAGAGAGAAAGTGTTTTGAAAGCTTTTGAGAAAACGTTTGTTCATATAAATGTTATAGGCAATAAGCGAGAGAAGGGTCAACAACAGCTTAGATTGCATATAACTCCGGGTAGGAAGGATGGACAACTAGTCATACCCCTCTATAGTACATTCTAGGATTTATGCCTATGACAGGCTTGCACATGAAAATGGCGAGGAGTCATACGGCCACCAAATTACAAGTAAAGCTAACTAGAAAGCAATAAGACATACATATGATGAAAGCATGATAAAAAGGGGTTGAGTTGGGCATGCCACGCCCTTGACAAGCATGACCGTGACACAGGGCGCCAGATTTGTTGGTTTGAATTAGTGGTGGAATTAGAATACCTTAAGGGTATACAATGACCAGTGGTTGTCTTAAATTCTAGTGTGTTTAGAGGACTGGATTATGGATTAAATAATTTGGAGAGTAATATGCCACTGGCACATGTATGGCTATAGTTATGCAAAGTGCTGATTTAGGAATGTGGTATCGGGGTGAAAGTCCATACTTGAGATTCGAGTTTGGGATCTATGGTGCAAGGTCACAAAGATGCATTTGTGAATTGTTTATGGAAGGTGGGCTTGTGTCATATGCTACGAATAACTTCTTAAAGGAATGAGAAGTGGGTCATTCTAGTACTTGCCTAAGAAGAAGGTAGCCTTTCGGATTGGTCTGTTAGGATTTTTGTCTCGCCTATAAATATGTATGAGGTGTGAGACGTTATAAAAGTTGGAAAGGCTTGAGGGTTGCTTTTCCTCTTTGTTTATGTGAATTAGGGGGTGGTTCCCCATTAAAAGTGTTTGAAACCTTCAGGCCAGCTTGTGTTTGTGATTTGGGCATGATGGATGAATGTGGTAAGGTGGATTGACCCGAAAGGTTCCAAAACTGTTGTGAAAGTACAAAGGCCCGTTAGATTGGTGCTACCTACTCTAATTCTGTTGTTTCGTGCGAGTTTGTAAGCCTAAAACGTATGTGATGTGGTGAGCATAAGGGATGCGTTCCTTATTGCCAATGGGCTAGCTTAGGGGTGATTTCCCTATTATGATGAGCATAGGGGATGTGTTCCCTATTGCCGTATGCTAGCTTAGAGATGATTCCCCATTATGTTGAGCGTAGGGAATGCGTTCCCTAGTGCCTGTGTGCTAGCTTAGGGGTGTTTTTCCCATTATGTTGAGCGTAGGGAACGCGTTCCCTAGCGCCTGTGTACTAGCATAGGGGTGGTTTCTCTATTGAGATGAGTGTGAGAGTTATAGACCTTCACAGGTTTGGTTTCTAGGTTCCAGGACTCGCAGGTATGACACGAAGTTAGGGTCAGGTAGTAGTGAATGTTGTGGAAGGTTAAATAGACTTTTAGAATAACTGAAGGAAGTATTTGAAATGTAAGCACGAGTGTGAGTAAGAACAATTTTCTTCTTGGTATGGTTTCTTTAAACATTGGACCCTTAAGTGGGCTACTTATTGAGTATGTTTATACTCATCCTTGCTACTTTGTTTGTTTTGCAGATTGTGCATATTGAGGAGGCGGGTGACGGAGGAGACGGCTTGACGAGACTATGGACTCCACCAAAATTCTTGTCCCTGTTTTAGCTTTTAGTTTTATTCCTTGTTCCCTGTTGTTTGTGGGTTTGTAAGTTTAAAATTCTTTCACTTCCATGCATTTGGTTAGAAGTTCTTAGGTTCTTTTGTCTGTTGCTTGAGCTCAGCATCATTTAACGTAGCTTGGTGGATGCTGAGTCTGTTCTCTGAAACATAGAAGTGTTTATATCTCTTTCCAGGTCTTTGTAAAATTTTGGTTTCTTATAGTTACGCTGTCATGCTGCCAAAATTTTGGGCATGAGTGAGGTAACTAGGTCGCGCTTCCGCATTTAGAGAGTCGTAGGAATTCGGGTCTTTACAAGTTTCATTTTTTTATATACTTATATAAAAAATATCAATCATATTTTTTTGTAATTGGGAGTTAGATCTTTGATCCCCTATACCAGCGTTCGCCACAAGTTCCGGACCCAAGAGACATCAAGGGTTTTTATTTATTAAACTCATCTGAGGCTAGAACCTGACATAAAATTATATCAAGGCCCCAACATAATTTTTTTTTTTTGAAAAATTCATGACAAATACTAATATCAAAATATATTAAGCTCCCCTGACATAAATGTATGAATCCACCACTATTTTAAAATGTTTAACTGGGAAAATAAAAAACTTCATAAAAATTCAGTCTAACAAGTCAGTTTGGCTCGGTTTGTTTGTTTGGCTTTGTTTTTGCTCTCTCCTATTATCCCTACTAAGAATTAAGCAATTGGTATATGTGAAAAAATGGAGAAAGCTTCACAACGGTGGGAATAGAATCAAAGAATATGCACCTGATGAAACCGTCAGAATCAAAGAATACGCACCTGATGAAAACGTCAGAGGTTGGCTGGCCGGAGGATACTCACGTGGGGAAGTCGACGGAGGTTGGCTGACGGGAGAATACTGAACAGTAACTGGTGAGGTCGCCGGAGCCGGATGTAGACCGGGGGAAGAAGAGCGAACAGTAACTGGTGAGCTCGCCGGAGCCGGAGGTAGACCGGGGGAAGAAGAGCGAACAGCAACTGGTGAGGTCGCCCGAGCCGGAGGCCGACGGGGAGGAGAAGAGCTAATAGTAACTGGTGAGGTCGCCGGAGCCGGAGGCCGACGGGGGGGAGAAGAGCGAATAGTAATTGGTGAGGTCGCCGGAGCCGGAGGTTGGACGGCGGGAGGACTGACAATATTAATTTTGGGCAGTGGATTTTGGGCTGCTGTGATAGTAATAAAAGTAATAGACTTGGAATGGCAGGTTTCGAAATAGCAACTCCATAGCACCACTACCCACAAAAGGAAAAATGACGAGAAAATTCCGGAATTCATTTCCACGAGATAAGGAAAATTAACCGTAGATTGTATGGCCTCCATTTGTAGAGGAAAGAAGATAGGTCAAGACAAGTTAAGTTGACTTGGAAACTTGAGTCTTTTGACTTGTGGTCCAAGAAACGGACCCCACTCGATTTATCCCCACTTTTAACGGTGATTATTACTTGACCTAGATTCACAAATGAGAAAGCTGTCAATTCCTGCATTAACGAAGTGATTAGCGGCAGTTTGGCATAGCACACGATTTTAAAATCGAAAACCGTTTTTGAAAACCATCTTTGTTCGTTTTCGAAATTTCTTCTTGAATCTAAAAATGTTTTTGGAATTTTATAAATAAAAAACTGAATAGGTTACCAAATGAACTTATTTTTTAAAAATAGAAAACTAAAAACTAAAAATAGAAAATCAATTGGTTATCAAACGAAACTTTAGTTTCTATAATTTAGACAAAGTTTAAATTTGGTAACTATAGTTTTTTAATTTTTAATTTAGTCTCAGTAGTTATATTACAAAATAAATAAATAAATTAGTCTCATTAGTTTGAGTTTAATTAGTTTCAACTTGATGTATGTGTTTTGAACTTAATTTTTCAACTTAATCCACATAATTTCAAAAGTTTCATTTTGGGTTACTAATCATCTTTAATGTTATCATATTGACAATTTATTTTCATCTAGCTTTTTTTCTAGATAAACTATGTTAGTTGATTATATTAAGGTTTAAGCTAAGTAAAAAAAATAAAAGCAAATAGGTAGTTTTTTAAGTGGTTAAAACATAATTTAAGGACGACCAATATCTAAAGATTTAACCAAATTATAGACACCAAATTAAAATTAAGCTCAAATTATAGGGATGAAATTGAAACTAGATACAAATTATGGAACTAAATTGAAACATTCAAAACTATAAAACTAAATTGAAACTTTATCCTAACTAGGGGCAAAATTTATAATTTAACTCGAAAGCATTTAGAAATATGTGATAGGCTTTGAAAGTAATTAGGAAAGGAAGAACGGAGCGGATATATTTATAGTTTTCAACATTTTAAATATTAAAATAATCTTGTACTTCGTTGGTCAGATGGTCACATAAAGTATTATCTCCATTCGGCAGGACCGTGCGAGTTCGAAACTATTCCGTATGTTGAACTGAAAAAAATAAAACTTAATCTAATGTTTTTAGAAAACTTAATCTGAATATTATATATTCGATACATTTACAATTTACAATTATATTTATATGAAGGTTAAATTATAAGTTAGCTTTTAAAATATGTTTCTAATAGAATTTTTATTTTTTAATTATCGAATAGGTTCTTAAACTTTTAATTTATTTATTTTTTGTCTAAAAAGTCATTAAACTTTAAAAATGTCTAATAGATCCATAAACCTTCATGTATCTAATAGATTTTAGACATATTCAAAAAAAATTTAAATTAATTGTTCTATTAAGCATAAAATTTAATTTTGTTTTTAATTGAACCTTAAACTTTCAATTTTGTAACTAATAAATACATTAATTTTAAAAAATGTCAAATAAGTTGAGGATTTATTAGACACAAAATTAAATTTTATGTCTAATAAATATTTAGTTTCTAAAATTTTTGAATATATCATAGATCTATTGAATATAAAATTGAAACTTTAAAAATCTATTAGACATAAAATTGAAAATTCAAGTACTTATTAGATACTTTTTAATGTTTAGACACTATATAGACACAAATTTAAAAGTTGAAGCCTAAACTTATAATTTATCCTAATATATCAACTTGAGACCCTTGCTAAAGTTTTGTATCTGTCATTCAAGGCGTAGAAAACGAAGATAAAAGCGTGTCTAAAAAGTAAAACAAATGTAAAGCGCGGAAGCGGCTGCTCTGTATCCGCCATTTAGTGCTTCCATTAGGCAGAAGTTTTTTAGGGAGAAAACATTAACAAACGTAGAATTAATAGTCATTAGTCTGTTTGATATTAATTTTAGGTAATGGAAGCATTAAATACTTAACAAATTATGTTATGGGTGAAATGATTAATTGGGCCTGCCTACCACGAGTAAAAGCCCAAAGGCCGATAGGTGAATTCAAGAGGGTCAGTTGAGTCCGAGAGGCCAACCACCACAAGCGCCAGCCCAGTTAAGGTCCTTGAGGTCAACCCCCATCGGGGTCGGCCATGACCTTTGAGGCCGACCCCCATAGGAGTCGGGCAAGGTCCACATGGGGTCAACCCCGACCTTTGAGGCCAACCCCATCCACATCAAGGATCTACCTCCGGTTGAGAAGCTATGCCTAAGGAGGGAATGACAAGAGACCAACTCCTCTAGATTTCATTGGCCAGTTGTCCCATATCGACAGTCGTTGGTCTTGCATGAGGACTATTGTAACACCCCTATACTCTAGAGCATGCTAAGAGTGGAAGTAAGACTGAGTTAGCTCGCCTATACCTGAAATTTCGGCAGCATGGCGGCATAACTACAAGAAAATCAAATTTTAGGAACCTGAGAAAGAAGATATAACACACTTCTAGGATTTCAATCAGACTCTCAGCAACCACCAACTACACAAAAGTGCTGAGTTCACAACCAGATTTAAGGAAAATAGAGACACATCCTAATTTATGATGAAATTTACAAGAATACAAAACTCTATTTACAAACTAACGGAGAACAGTTTAACCAAGTAAAAGTACAACAAAATGAGCCTAGAAGAGAACTACAAGTATCCCCATAGCCTTGCCGGGTTGTCGTCTCGTCAGCCAGCACGTCGATGAACATTACCTGAAAATAGGGAAGAAAAATAACATAGGTGAGTATAATGATACTCAATAAGCAGCTCACTTATTAAAACAAGGTATAGCGAAAGCATGCCAAGAAGGAAAGATATGTCCTTACTTACTCTCGTGAACAGAAATGAGTAAGCACACCAATTAACTAAATATTCAATACTTTACCTCAACTTCTACCTTTATCAGACCGTAACTTCGTGTTATACCAGTGAGTCCTGTAACCTAGAATCCAATCTCGTGAAGATAGCAATCCTCACACTCATCTCAAAGGAGAATTACCTCGAAACTAGCATACAGGCAATAGGGAAACGCATTCCCTATGCTCAACACAGCGGGGAATCACCCCTAAGCTAGCTCACAGGCAATAGGAAAATGCATTCCCTATGCTCAACACATCATATATATTCTAGGTCTACACGCTCACTCAATACAACCGAGATAGGATAAATAATACTAGATCACTGGCTTGTGATCAACTTTACTTTTCTTTTCGAAAACCCCTAAATACAGTATTGCTATCAGGCCACTGCCACTACCTGATTCGGGGTTCATAATCTCAATCATCATCACAAAGTCTACTTTCAACACATTTAAGTAGTTAGGCTCATGCCTCATTCGATTGCAATCCATGTTTAACTACCAACGAAATTAGTAATTTTTCCTTCTTGGTGAATTAAACATATCTCAAACGTTCACTATAACAACGAGACATAGCACGTAATTCCAACGGCTACTTACCTTACAAAATAAATCAAAGTCGAATTAACGTCTCTTCGCCAAACGATGCTAAGTTACTTTGAGCCACAATGAGAGAAAAGTCCGGATATCTACAACTTCCAAGTTTGACTTCTAGTATTCATAGACAAAAATATCCAATTATTCAATAACAACTTAAATAAACCAAAATCAAGTTTCTAAATCTTACTTTGCCTTAAGGAACCAATTTCAAATACCTCAAATTTCAAAAGCTTACAAACTACCACAACCAAAAGCTGCTGGAAAACTCTTTGTACGCCCCAACTTGGATAAAATTTAACTTCAACCATAAATGGTTTATCTTAAAGTGAGATCCATAGACCAAAATCCATCCAACTATTGAAAATATGCAAAATTGAGCAATTAAAAACACCAAACTTCTCATTCTCAAACCAAAATACTTACCCACTGCTTAACGGTTCCAAACCACACCGAAACAAGCTCTAAAATGCCCAAATAACTTCAAGGAAACTGTTGTCCACCCACTGATTCGCCGAAAATTACTTCGATTAGCTAATTTTTAAGAACGAGAGGTGCAGAAATAAAGAGATACCAGTGAGGGAGGAAAACAGAGAAGGAGAGGCGTGAGGGAGGGGGACGGGCAGAGGGGGAGGGGTGCGAGGGAGGGGACGGGCAGAGGGGGAGGGGCGAGAGGGAAGGGGAGGGCAGAGGGGGAAGGGCGAGAGGGAGGGGACGGCAGAGGGGGAGGGGACGGGCAGAAGGGGAGGGGCGAGAGGGAGAGGACGGCAAAGGGGAGAGGGACGTGAGGGAGGGGAGACGGGTAGAGGGGGAGAGGGATGTGAGGGAGGGGGCTGGACAGAGAGGAAGAGGGATGGATAAGGCTGTCTGAAATTTTTTTTTTTTAATATATACATATAATAATAATAATAATAATGATAAAGATAACTACAAAAAAAATTGTTATTATTATTGTTATTATTTTTTTTTCTTTTTTTTTAAAAAAAACAAATATATTTATAACTTAGTAATATTTATTTTAGTAAAAGAATGATAAGAGAAAATATTTTAGATATATTTTTATGAAATTTTTATCCAATTATTCCATAATTCAAAATACCAAAATTTAAACCGAATGTTACAACTATGCATCCTAGCGAGGTTAGGAGTCAAGCCCAAAGTGGGCGCACTCACCACACCCATTCTACAATAAGGAGGGTCGATAGATTCGAGAGAACCGACTTATGGTTAGATCTGCAGAACCTCATTAGTCAAAAGAAAAAAGAGATCAATGATGAGGAAACAGAAAGCATACCCTAGACGTTCAAGTTGTAAAGAATCCAGAGTCAGCTCGGAAACATGAAGAAGGCGCGGGCTGAATCTAGAGAACCTTCTTAAGCAAGTTGACCCACCTTTTACCTTTGAGATTATGTGAGAATAAGTTCCTCTGAAGTTCAAGCTACCAAAGATAAAAGCATATGACGGAATGAAAGACCTAGTCAAACATCTTGACACATTTCGGTCATTGATGGAACTCCATGGAAGACGCAATCAATTGCCGATCTTTCTCGTTTACTTCCATAGGACCAACTAGAAAGTGGTTCCAAAAACTAAAGAGAGTGTCCATTTCATCCTTTTGGGAGCTAGCCCCAACCTTCGTTACAAGTTCCTTGGAGATCGAGATATATCAAAAGAAGCCACCGGCTCGCCTACTCACCATCAAATAAGGAAAGAGTGAAACACTGCGGGAAACTTATCTAGATTCAACAGTGAGGTACTTCAGATCGAAAGCTACACTAACAAAGCAGCATTGGTGGAGTAGCGCTTACAACCATTGTAATTGGACTAATAGACGAAAATTTCTTGTGGTCTCTAGAAAAGAAAGTTCTGACTACATACATGGATTTCCTCTCCAGAGCTCAGAAGTACATGAACACTAGAGAATTACTTCGCTTAGGATGACGTCTGAAAGAAAATAGTAGCCAATCCGATCATCAGAAGAGGAAAAGTTGGAACGAGGAAAATCGACACGAGCTTAATAAGAGAATAACAGAAGATCACTAGACCGACCCACACACTAAGGTCGCCCACCAAGTATGTTCGAATGCTATATCCTTACTGTAGCTCCAGTCGAATAAATTATGATGGAAATCATAGACAAAAATGTGTTGAAATGGCCAACCAAGCTGAAAGTTGGTTCGTATGGAAGGAACAAAGACAAGTATTGTCTCTTTCACAAAGACCATGGACACACAACATTTGATTGTTATGACATGAAGGAAGCTATTGAAGTGCTCATCCAAAAAGGACAGTTGAAAAAGTACGTGGGAGCCAAAAGTAACCAAGAAACAAGCCAAGAACGAAGTAACAGGAACTAAAGAGCCGACGACTCACCCTCTCCATGGGAAATTAGAACGATATTTGGTGGACTGGCGAGAGGAGAGTTAAGGAAAACTTCATAACAAACTACATGCATGAACAAAAGACAAATGAGAGGAATGATAAAATGACGAGAAACTAGGGGCTGGTCAAAGCCCAAAATGATCAAAGCTGACCCAAGTATTATGCCAGTTATTCATTCCTCATAATATATAATTATACAGTCATACTTGAAGGAAAACACCTCTTTGATTTGTTGGGATTTATGCCCTAAAGCCTCGTAATTAATGATTTATTTAATAATTAATAATAATTTTGATTATTTTATTTGCAATATAATATAATCCATTATATGAAAATTCTAATGTTATTAGTGTAATCTTGAACAGTATGTGGTTGACATACGGGAGGGTCATGTTCAAGAAATAATCTAAAGGATCATATTATATGGATAAAGTTAGGTGCCTTATTATGGTAACACAATTGATACGACCCACTTTGTAATAGTTAAAAATGATTTGATCCAAATTGTTTATGTGGAGACATGTGAGTGGGAGTATCTTATACAATGAATTTGTGTAAGATTGGACCATGAAATATTTAATTTCTCTTTATAAATCTGTTAATTGAGAAGATTAATATTTTATCAAGATGATCATATGCGACTCGATCTTAATCCTAAGTGAGTTATGAACTTCTGCCTGTGAGGGCTTGTTCTTTGATTTACATGGGTGAAAGTGGTTTTTATAGCCGATTCAATATGCCTACCATTTTGGGGACTTGACAAAATATGGAGTTGGGAACATAATCTCACAAGATGAAATTCACTCATTTCCTTACAGGGTAAATTGATGAGTAGTTCTCTAAAATGTTGATTTCGGGACTTAAACAATGGGGCCCCACCCTCTCACTGGCCCGAGAGAGACTTAGTTTATGGTTGGTGAAGGAAATCAGCACTTAAGGGAGAGGGTAGGGCCCCATTGTTCAAGTCCCGAAATCCGCACTTAAGGGAACTACTCATCTACTTACCCTATATGGGAAGGAGTGAATTATATCTTGTGAGATTATGTTTCCAGCCCCCTATTTGGTCAAGTCCCCAAAATGGTAGGCATATTGAATCGATTATAAAAGCCACTCTCACCCATGCAAATCAAAGGACAAGCCCTCACAGGCAGGAGTTCATAACTCACTCAGGATTAAGATCGAGTTACATATGATCATCCTGATGAAATATTAATCTTCTCAATTAACGGATTTATAAAAAAAGATTAAATATTTCGTGGTCCAGTCTTATACAAACTCATTGTATAAGATACCCCCACTCACATGTCTCCACATGAATGATTTGGATCAAATCATTTGTAACTATTACAAAGTGGGCCGTATCAATAGTGTTACCAGGATAAGGCACCCAACCTTATCCATATACTATGACCCTTTAGGTTATTTCTTGAACATGATCCTCCCGTATGTCAACCACATACTGTTCAAGATTACAATAATAACCTTGGATTTTTCATATAATGGATAATATTATATTGCAAATAAAATAATCAAAATTATTATTAATTATTATATAAATTATTAATTATGAGGCTTTAGGGCATAAATCCCAACATTTGAGTCATACAAGTCCTTTTGTTGCTTCACAAGCAAAATAATTTAACTTGTATATCATACTCCACCACCTAGGGTAAAATTCATCTTGAACATAGATTTCCTAAATCATTGCAAGAACTAGTGTATCTTGTAAAGATCAAATCTTTTACTCCATACACAAAATTTCTCATTATCCATAGATAATTTGAGAAAGTTTTTAATTTTCTACCCAATGGTCATACCATTCGTTTAACTGATATATGCTAACCAACTGTATATTAATTGTTAAGTCTCATTTATGCATTAATTGTCTCCTACTTAAAGTAGATAATTAATCATATGCTCTCAACATTTGAGGTTGTCTTAGGATACTCTTCCTTAGACATAAATATCAAATATTTGATAACAATTTTGTCAATATAAGATGTTTGAGACAAAGTTAACATTTTGTCCTTAAAATCTCCATTTTGGACATATAAAATATACTGAGTGATTTCAAATCACTCATTTGGAATTTGTTACTTAGTCAACTTTTTATGTTAAATAAAAATCTTACATCATTCATAATGAGTAAAATATCATCAATATAAAATATGAGAACAAACCCATTAAGCAATTAATGATTTTTTTTATCTATACAAGCTTCATTAATATTTATCTAAAGTCATAGTTTTTTATACTTTTATCAAACCTTATATTTACAGATCTAATGGTAAAATTCATTTCATAAATGAACATTTACTATTTCGCAAACCTTTTACTTTTGATCTTTGAAAATAAACATCTCTGATTGATTTGTGTAGATGCATTATCTAAGATTGCTTTTCATAAAAGAATTCTAAACATTCATTTTTTATATCACATATGTAACAATGAATTAAATAATGCTTACAGGCTTCAGTATGGCAATAAGTGAGAAAGTTTACTCTCAGTCTACTGTCTCCTAATAGGTTTAACCTCTACCATTAGTCTCACTTTGCAGACAATAAACCTTCAACTTTGTCATCTAACATGACAATTTAGGCTTCAATTAAGTCTTTGTAAAGGTTAAGTCATCTCATAACTCTCCCACTACGATGAGGCTTATCCAATTCATGATTAGGATCCATTTGACTTTCAAATGTAATTAGATTGTTAACAACTATTTTTAACTATTGAGTGGCTTCACATGGAACCAATTTATTAACACTATCTCACCTTATTAAAGGTATGTAGTCTTTTATTTGACATTTCTTATTAAAATGATATTTGTCATACAAATACCTTATTCGTTTTAGGACTACATAATAGACTATTTTGTACTCCTTAGGGGTGGCCTACACTTAGGCTTATCTTTGAATATATACAAGATTTTTAGGCTTGTTTCAGCACGTGAGCTTAACATTCCCAAATGGTGAAGTGTTGTAAACCAACTTTACTGCTCTTCTATAATTTTAAAATTGTCTCGTAGACACTTTTAGAGGGAATTATGTCACCATGCAATCTCTACTGCATTTCCTAACCAGAGTTTGGTAATGGTGTGTAACTCATTACTGATGTGACCATGTCTAACAAGATCCTGTTTCTCCTCTTGTAGCATAATTTTACATAATTGTACTTGGTATTAAGATAATTGGGATAAAAGCCCATTTTCTATTAGTTAATCTTAGTACGTAAGGTTCTTGTACGCTTCTTGGGTTCACACCTTGAAACTTTAGCAACATGAGCTTTGGCTTCACCTTCTAGTGGAGCTTTGTCTCATTTTCTATTATCCTCTTCTATGTAGAGTTTAATAGCAAGATTCTCTATGGACAATTCCTTTCGTTTGTGTTTGAGATAACATTTGAAGTCCTTCCAGGAATGAGGCAACTTCTCAATCACAGCAGCAACTTGGAATGGTTCACTGATATTCAATCATTCACTTTACAAATCACTAATGATAATTTACAATTCTTCCATCTGATTGACTACCAATTTGGCATCAATCATCTTATAATCTAAGAATTTTTCTACAAGGAATTTCTTAGAACCAGAATCTTCTAGCTTATACTTCTTGTCTAATACCTCCCATAATTACCTTGAAGTATTGTAGGCATTGCAATAGACATTATACAGGGTGTCTTCAAGACCACCAAGTATATAATTGTGACATAAGAAGTCTGAATGCATCCATGCTTACTTGGCAACTTTAGTTTCAGGAGTGACAGCTTCTAGTGTGGTAATTGGGCATTCTTCCTTCAAGATATGAGCAAAGTTCAGCGTAATAAAATATCATATTTTGTTGCCATCTATTGAAGTTACCTCTATTGAATTTCTCTGTTTTTCAGCATGAGTTTTGAGGATGGTCAATCCCATCATGGTAGAAATAGTACCATTAATGGATGAGTTTACAGCCATTAGTACAGCTAATTGTCTTTAGATTGCTGGGAAAATAATAATTCATTGTGTATAAGAACTGAGTAATACTAGAAAATTTGATTACAACTTAACTGGCAACAAACAATTATAGTGTAAATAATAGTACAGACACTGTACGTAACAACAATTTCAAAACTCAAGAACAAAAGATAAGAAGTAGTCAAGGAACGCTTACAAAGTGCTGTCCTAAAGACAATTATTAGCTTTGCACGGGTTCCAAGTAACGATCATCTCAGCAGGATATAACGACTAACTCCGAAAGAACAACAACCTTGAACTACTTGGATCTGTCAGATGATTTTTCACTATAGCATTTTATAAAATAGGCTATGAAAGACTTGAAAAAAAAAGGCGGAAAATTAATTTGAAAAAATAAAATTGTCGCGCGCTCAACTTTTACGGAAAAAAAAAGCGTCATACACATTCTTCCCTCTGCTGGCGTCATATTCCTTCAGTTCCCCTTTCTTCTCCTTTCATTCATTCTTCCGGTAGCTCTCTCAAGCCCTAGCAATGACGGCTTCAATCGAATCGTGCAATGTTTCAGACTCAAGAAGACGGTTGTGGCCGTCAGGCAGGGGTTTGATTAAGATCAATGGTTGTTCAATCGAGCTTGTTGAGCCTGAGATCTTGCACTTCAAGGCCTACTAGCCCATCCTCCTCCTTGGGCGTCACCATTTCTCTGGTGTCGATGCGCATCAGAGTGAAGGGTGGAGGTCACACCTCGCACATCTACGCCTTCCGCCAGAACATCGCCAAGGTTCTTGTTGCGTTCTTCTGTGGCTTCTTTGTTTCAGTTTTTCCCCAATGACTCCTCCTATGCTGAAAACAAAATTCAATTCAATCGCTCCAAAAAAATTGAAAACAAAATTCTCTTTGTTGTCTCTCTGCTGCGACTTACCTTATCCTTTTCATGCTCCCGTTTCAATAGACAGATCTCTCTCCAATGGCGAAACCCTCGAGAAACGAAGACAACGCCGCATTGGTATGGTGAAATATCCTAACCCTCAAAGCCTCAATCTCTTGTTGATTTCTTCGAAGGATTATGGAGCAACAACACTCAGCTCTGCCGTATTCCGGCGGTCGATTGTCGTCCCCTTGGATGCAAATTTACTTGCATTTTGGTTGTGGAAAAGAGAGACCAACTCCTCCTATGTTGATATGAAGGTGAAGAATGTCCCCAATAGTTTTTAGAACCTCAAGACCTTCCAGTAACTAGTAGATTCTTGTTGTGGCCTTTTGGACTGCTATAAGAAAGCCTCTTGGAGTCTTGAATGTCCATTTCTTGTATGTATGTTGAATAAGGTGTTTTTTTCCAAATTTTTTATTTAAAGATTCTTTTAGTTTGTTCTAATCACTTATTATGATGTTTTATTTTTTTAATAATGTACAGTGTGGTTCGTGATGCGCGGTCATTGCAATTAATGCAACAACTATTGGAGCCACTCATTTGTAAAGTGGTAAGCATGATTACTCAAGGAAATATGTTAATAGCATTGTTTTATTGATAGAAAGTTGTTCATTGCTGTAGAAAATTTATGAATGGGACTGGAAGTCTAAGCCTTTACCAAATTATTGAGAACCTTTTCCTATTCTTTTGGGTGAAAAAAAAGGATTGTTGTAAAATATAAGGTCTATGAATCCTCAAGCATCAAATCCTTAAGCATAACAGGAAAAACTTTTGCTTTAGAAATGGATATCATAGGGATATAAAGACTACCTCTCTTTCTAGTTCTAGAATGTTGACCTATTCGGTTACCATCATCTCCAAACAATAATAACATACTCCAAATAGAATATTCAATTGGCACCAATGAAAGTTTTTAAGGAGAGGAGTAGGTTTTTCTTGTTAATACTTTTGGGGTTGAAACCACCTATAAATTTAATTGTGGAAACCTTACCCCATGTGTATATGTTTTTCTCTGTTCATATTATCTCTTAACAATTCTCATGTAACTTTTTTATCTTCCATGCAACCATAAAAAAGCATTATACAATTATACGTAGTAGTGGCAGTACTGAAGGAGCACATTGAATTAGCTTTGTCTATCCATGTTGAAATTGAAACTATTTGAAAGAATAAAGAATAGGACATCCTCAAAAGGAAAAAAATGCCTCTACCAAACAAACTAGAAAGGAAGCAAAATCTTTGTAGGCTGAACATTCTTTGCAACAAAAGTAAATAATTTGGCTAATTTTATTTGACCTATGAGTATTAGCATTCTTTTATCTTTTGACCATTAAAACTTAATTAAACCTAAGGAAAGTTGAAATGAAACAATTTAGTGAAAGCTCTATTTTTGGGAATCTAGGATTTGACTACTAATGAAATCCCAACAATGAATTTAAGCTGAGGATCATAAAATGCCAAACTCATGAAGCAACTAAAGCTAAAACCTCATAATAAGTTAATGAAAATTAAATAACAGAAAGAGTCAGCTTTACATTTGCACATGAAAAGTTACTACATATATGTTGAAAGATAAATTATTTTTCTTTGCTCAAGAGATCACCATATATTATTCCATCTTTTTTCTTCTTTCCCCTGTTTTTTTGAATCTTGGTCATGGTGTTTTTTTAGTTTAATGGATATTAACTTTAGTTTCTTCGAGTTAAAATGTCATAGCCTTTTGAACTCATGAGGTTTTGGGTTTCTTGACTATGTACAAATGGTTCTTGTTATTGTTTGTTATCTCACTTTAATGTTCATGTTCAATTTTCTGGTTTTTCCCCCTAAATTTGAACTCACTGTCACAAGAACAGATCCTTTAACAAGTAACAAGAATCAGACTTACAAAAGCAAATTTCATCTATCCCCCATTTGGAAAGTGTAATAGAAACTTATCCATCATGCACAATCTCAACTAAAAAGCTAAAAATCATCCAATGTCAATCACAAACAAACCTTAGCTGAAAATGAGAGTGGGGTGTGGTGTGGGTTGTCATTTTTTAAACCTTGTTTAAATTTTTTCTTGCTTTCTCAATCTTCATAGATATTATCTTGAAAAACTGGGAATAAATTGATTTGTCCAATGAGATCATGATAAATGATATCTAGATTTGGAAAATCTTATATTGCACTTTAGCTCCTCTAACACTCCACCACACCCTCTACTTCTTCCGACTTCTCTATTTTAAGGAGTTCAAACACAATGTCCTCGAATTAATTTTTGGAC
The DNA here is from genome assembly GCA_033996785.1 of Trichosanthes truncata. Lineage (NCBI taxonomy): Eukaryota > Viridiplantae > Streptophyta > Magnoliopsida > Cucurbitales > Cucurbitaceae > Trichosanthes > Trichosanthes truncata. Next base: position 16,297,582 of record JAWPNB010000007.1, read on the forward strand.
AAATGTAACTATTATATTGTTGACTAGTTTGGAGAATGTTTCCCCATAGTGCTTAATATACTTGAAAGATAATCTGATTTGGACGAAACTTTATTAAATTTTCATGTTCTTTTGCTCTTTCTTGGGGTGTGGCCGGTGTGGGTGTTAATTTTTATATTATCATGATAACAAAATTAGGGACATCATGGGTGCATTAGCAAAGTTGAAGATGTAAGAGATGTTTGAGTGCTTTAGCCAAAATTGAAGTTGTAGTAAAGGCTGCACATTTATTCATGAAAGTTCAAGTTTTTACATATGTATCTCTTTACTTTTTTTTGATTTATGGTCTAAGGAATAACTATTATCTTATTCTCTAATTTTTTTTATATTGCTTTTAGTTGGGAACTATTTTTGATAACTGGTGAAAAAAAATGCTAGTCTAGTTCGTGATTACTTGATTGGCTTTATGTTGAAACAGAATCTCACAAGGGTCAAGGGATGTTGTTGTTAAATGACAATCTATAAGGTCAAGTTGAGCTTTGGACTTCAATTGGAGCAGCCTTATCAAGTTCCGGCTGAGCTTTGGACTTCAGCAGAATAAGTTTGTTGAGAAGCCTGCCCATTTTACTTATGTATCTTTTTACTTTTTGTTGATTTATGGTCTAAGGAATAACTATAATCTTCTTCTCCTTTTCTCATTTTGCTTTAATATTACTTTTAGGTGGGAACTATTTCGAATAACGGGTGCAAAATAACTCTGTCCATCCTCTTTTGTACTTTTAATTCCAAAGTGATATTTGTTCAAGAATGTCTATATCTCTCTCTATTTGATGAAGTGGTGGAGGCTATTGAAGCTCAAATTGGTTTTTCAGATCATTATGTTGTCGATTGACTTCTTTTTGTTAGTACAAATTTTAAGCTTAGATTCTATTATTCTGTTGCTAATTTGTTCATCTTTTGGTTTGAATTAGATATGGAAAAGCAACTGGAGTGGACAACACAGAAAGGGGCTGGTGGGATCTTATTTTTCACAATATCATAACAATTTTTGGCTTTGGAATATGATAGGGTACTGCCTTAAATTAGAGTCCAATCCTTTTGATTTTGAGGAAGCTTTTCACTTGCATATCTTCATGAATGAAAATGATTTGAAATGCTTTTCTATTAGTCTGTGTTGTTTCCAACATATTTAAAATCAAAATTCATTGTTGGAGTCTGATCTTTGACATATAATGAGATAAAATTGTCATATCTTTCTCACATTCTGTCTTATTATGGTAGTATGTTATCTTATTCATGTTTCCTTTGCCGACAAAAGCATTATTCTCTCGTTAATAGCTTTTGCTAATTTATGATTAAGACTGCCAAAACTTGGTTTTTCTTTTAAGATTTTGAAATCAAACATTTTAAAGTGCTTCCAATTGAGGCTCAAGTCTACTTAGAGGTGTTAGGCTCACATGATAGGTTTATATAGAATACTAGGATATTGATTTGAATTGATATAGAATACTAGGTTTTGTACTTAATTTCCTCAAATTGCAAAGCTTGCCATTAATTTTTTTTCATTTTCATCAAGTAATGAGTATTTCAATCTTAATTAGTGTTATCAGATTCTAGTCAATTTTGATTTAATGGTTTGAGATTGTAGCATAATTATAGGTTGCAATGCTAGCTTTGTTTATAGGTGTGGCTAGATATAGTATTTGCAGTGGCTTGGTTTGTGATTTTGAAACTTTTTTGATGACCTTTGGAAATAAACATAGCATGCTTTAAGCCTTAATAATCGTGGTATTGTAAGCTGGTTTAAACTTCATTACTTGATTTGAATGGTTGGATCAAAGTCAAGGTATGATTTCAATCTCATGTTTATACTATTTGACCATTCTAGATTTACTACTTTCTTCTTCCATATCTTTTCAAAGTTCAGTACTTGATTTTAATGGTGGGATCAAAGTTAAGGAATGTAATGCTTTAGTGGTTCTCACTATGTTTTCTCAATCGTTTCTTCTTGTAATATTCTCAATGCTTGCATGCTTGAGTACTTTACTACTAATAATCTAATAAACTTTGCTTTTTCTCTAATATCTTGTACGTGAGTTGAGTTTTGTGAACATTGTGCCTTTTAAGTTTTTAAAGGGCTTTCTCTTTTTGATTATAAAATTCTGCCGTTGAAATACTCTTAAATCTCAACTTTGTCTCCTCTCATTTTGCTTTTCCCTCTCGTGCTATGCTATCATAGTATTGTGGCTTCATCTAGTACACTATGACCTAAATCACGGTTTGAAAATCTTCTGATATGAATCTTAGCTAATTTCTTCACTAAAATCATATTGCAATTTGGAAAAAATGGGATTTGAATCTCAGCTAAAAGCACGATTTTCTTCTCTCTATTGCATAATTTTAGATTGTTGTGGCTTTCTTTATTGATTCTTTGCTGCTCTAATACATACGGCGGCTTCCTTCACTTCTTTGTTGCCCTAGTATGGTAAGGTCTCTTTCTCTACCTCTCTCTGCGTTTCTCCCATCTATTTAGATTAATTTTTATTCTTTTTCTTGTTCCTTCTTTATTTTCTTTATTTCCTTCATTTTTCTCTCTTTTGCTTTTTAGATGAGGCTCGAGTGCATGAAAGAAGTAATTAATGCTTTACAAGTGCTATTCTCTATGTGATTTTTTAAATATGATTATGATATTTCTCTTGATCAATTGTAATGTTAGATATAGTAAAAGTACATTTATTGCTCATATTTCTTTTGCTTTGTTAGAATCATTAAGTCTCTATTGTGTTCTTATAGGAAAAAGAAAAAGTTGATCTAATTTTTTAGGTTTGTTTATAGGAAAATGATAAAGTTGATCTAATTTGTTTTGCGTGCGTTGTTTAGGTAGCTCTAGATCGATGATACTGTTACAAAACTTTAGAATGTGTGGAATGTTTTTTAGCATGCTTATGATATTTTCAAACGACTGGGATGGTATTGTTCCCAATTCAAAATGTTGGATAATTTTAAATGTCATTGAAGGTAGTTGAAAGTGAATCTTCAATCTTTTGGAGGCTTTGAAACCACACAATGAACCACCTAATTTGGTGGTGTTCTTTATGTGGTCTTATTCGTTTTTGTGCCAACAAATATTTGATTAAAGAGTTTGAGGTGATTTTGATGGTAAATTTATGTTCCTTTTGCAGCTGTCAAGGATAAAAGACTAGTCAATAAAGAGTTGGATATGAAGACTAAAGAATGTAAACTAAAGAAACTAGAGGTTACTTTTTTTTTTTTTTTTCGTTTTCGTTAACTATAATGTAATTTGAAGATAATGGCTATCCATGCAAAAATAGTGGTTATTAAGTATATGGAGTGTTGTAGTGATTGAAGAATTAAATTAATATGTCGAAACTCTTCAACAATTAATGTTGTTTATTTCTTGTATGAATTTGATTGTCTGAATTTTAAGTTCTAAATTTTTCTATTTGTAATTAAATTAGTGCAATTGTTAAAGTGATGTTTGCAATAGTTACAGTGATTTTTACAATCTTATTGGATATGGTTTGATAGCTATTTAACAATTTTAAATTGTTGCATACTATTTGAAAATGGTACAAATGTAAACAATTTTTTTTTAAAAATGCTATTAAAAATCATCTACTTCCATAACATCAGCTACCATAGCAAGGTTAAAAATGCTATTAAAGATCAATTATAGCGTTTTTGCTAACGTTATGAAAAGTTTCCATAACATTAAAATTACACACTCGAGAATGAACCTTTTATAGCTTTTTCTATAGCATTGAAACAACGTTATAAAAAGTTAAAGATTTTCAATAACATCGGCTACGACAGCGTGCCTAAAAATGCTATGATATGTCTTTCATAGCGTTTTTTCACTATTATAGTAAATGCTATAAAAGAGCAATCACAACGTTTTTGTTAACGCTATAAAAAGTTTTTGTAGCATTAAAATTACGCAATTGAAAATAGACTTTTTATAGCTTTTGTTATAGCATTGAAAAAACGCTATGAAAAGTCAGAGACTTTCAATAACATCGGCTATGACCGCGTTTCGAAAAACGCTATCAAATGTTTACGATAGCGTTTTTGTAACGCTATCATATGTGATATTTGTTGTAGTGAAGAACTCTTGGATACTTGCTCTCAACTTGACTGAAGATTAAAGAGAAGAAAGAGATGGGAGAATAACTCTTCAATTGGAATGAGATACTCCAAAATAGAATGAGATACTTCAAATGAAGAAACAAGTTGCTATTTACAAACTAGCAACTTAGTAACTCTCCAAAAATAAAATTAATATCAACAATATGAAACATACATCAAAAGTAACTCAATTGTGTAGTTACTTGTAAAAATTCAAACATAACTCACAAATTTAACTTTTAAGTTAAATTTGTAAAAGAAACATAAACACATTTTGATATTTCAAACCATTTTAAAACTTTTGAATTTCAAGTCAAGTAACAACAACATAAATGAAACATCAATTTATTTTGATGTTTCAAGCCAATACTTTCTTTTACAAATTTTTACTATAAAATCCAACAAGAATTCCATTAGAGGCTGAAGAACGAAGAAGATGAGGTTACAAATCCTTTCTCACTCACACTCTGCATTATATAATGAAAATGAGATATTATCAACTCAACATATATGAAATTCATAAACCAAAATTCCAGTTGTCAACAAAAAAACAAACTTTCTGTTTTATCTAATGCCAGCTGTACCCAAAGAGTTTTACCACTGTAACTCCCATGTGATACAAAAATGCAAAAGTGAATCACAAAGGTAAAAATTCAACATCGAATAATGAAAAAGAAGTTTGTTCTTGATAAAAAAAAAATGCTTGCTCCCTGAAAAGAAAACATTCATGAATGGAAGGGAAAAAAATGGGATGAAGTTTTCTCAAGAGAATAGGTTCATGATGGAAGGAGAAAAATGGGATGAACCTTTGTTGCTGCCGCAAAAACGAAAACTTTTATTCATCTGGAAAGTTTCAAAGCATTACCATATACATTGATTTGATTTGTTTAAAAATGGTTTTTTTTTTCTCAATTTAAAATATATTTCAAATATACCATTACAAGAGTCTTATTGTAATCTGGATTCACACTTTGGGTTTAAATATGTTTCTTATGGACAATGTTGAAAATATTTAAAACTATGAACATCTATAAAATTAGGTTTTATGATTGTATAGATGTTTCATAACATGTATATATTTTCTAAATGTAGAGGCATATTTAATAATATGAGGTATATATTTTATATACAACTTTTTTTGAGAAAAAATATATCTATATCAAGTATATATTTGCAAATAACATGATGGTGATGATGAAGAAATATATCCATTATATATTTGTAAATAACTAAATATACCGATCGTATATGACGAAACCTATAATAGGTGGAAATACATGTATCAATAAAGATGGAATAATATATATAAATGTAGTATATATGTTGGATTATATTAATTCAATATTATCACGTATATTGTTGTGTTTGAGACTATATGTATGACAAAAAAATCTCTTAGTATATGTGGTTATAATGAACAAAACAAAAAAATAAATTGTGTACATAGTATATGTGAGGTATATATGGAGTTACATATGAATGTCAAAATGAAAGTAAATATATCAAAACAAAACAAAAAAAAAATGTTTTAAATTAGCATGTAATAAATAGATGAAATGTTTGCCATAAATGAAAATAAGATATTAAGAAAATATAAATTCAAAATAAAAAAGGAGTAATAATTTTCGGCTGGTAACAACATTGTAGGAAAATTTAGATGAATTTTTTGGCTAGAAAATTTTGAATGCTGACGGCAAAAGCAAAATTATTATCGAAAATCATAATTGGATAATAATTATAAAAGATTATGTGTATAATATTTAAAAGAATATATTTTCAAAAATTAGATCTATCATAAATATATGAAATAATTATCTTAAATGAAAATATGTATATTAAGAAAGTATAAATTCAAAATGGAGAATTAAATATAGAGAGATGATACTAAAATGAGGGTAAAATTATTAACAAAAATGACAGAAGATCCAATCAAGTTAAGCTCAAAATTTTCATAAAAATTAATATTCGTGAAAAATAGTTTGCCAAATAGCCTATTTTGCAGAAATTCTGAAAAAAAAAAAAAACCTTAGAAATATGAATAAGAATAAAGATATATGGAAATTAGAGAGGGCTTTTCTACATGCTCTCCTACCAGGGAGTCTAGAGGGAGAGGAAGGAAAAAGAATCTTGATGGGTGTGAAATGGCAAAGCAGATAGAAGAAACAAAATATACAAAATATAAAATATTCAACCCTACTCATTTATTATTTATTTGGCTATTAATAAATAATACAAGCTATGTTGTTGCTAACGTAGACTACTGCAAAAATTGTATTACTTGACGATTATGAAATGTCAAATTTTGATACACCTGACGTTTTTAGAAACTTCAAGGAAGTCATCGTAAAAAATAAGGCGTCTAAATGTGACGAAGGAGAAGCGTCAAGATATATTTTCCTTAATGTTTTACAGATGTCAAGGATATTAAATGTGTTGACATGCATAAAGCGTCATGTGTATAAATTTTTTACACTTATTATGTATCATTTATGTTAAACCTTGACGTTTTTAATATGTCAAATGTAATTTTATCTTGACATTCCAAGAATGTCAATTTAATTAGTTCTTGACGCATTTGACTTGTCATGTTGGTTTGTGTTTTTTTTTCCAATCTATTAAATATTCTCTATTAACTTGATTCTCATGCATTGTATTCCAACAATTTGATATATTGAAGAAGACATAATTTCATTAGCTAATTAATAAACATAATACACATTCAAGATCTATCAACCAAAATTTCACCAACTTTAACAAAAGTTCATATCTTCAATATTACTAAAGCATCAATCTCATGAACCAAGAATTATCAACCCATATGAACAATTCAAAAAATTACAAGAACTATCAACCCATATGAACAATTCCAAGATTACAAAAACTATTAACCCCATATGAACAATTCAAAAAATTCTACCTATGAATCCCATTTGAACATTCCCAAAATGACAAACTTTTTACCAATTTCCACCATATATTCCCAATGACGAACTATACAACCTATCTCCACCATATCTCCACCATATATTCAAAATGATCACAAAACTAGCCATCTCCACCATATTTTGTCAATCTACCAGTCCCATTTTAAACAACATTTACACAAAAAAAATATATAGCACCTTCCATGTAGCCACCCAAAAAATTCACATGAACAATTCCAAACTAGTCTCATCATATGTAGCGACCCAAAAATTCAGCCCACTCCACTCGCGCTTCATCCAACTCAAATTGCGAGTATGAGTTTCTTGTATCAATCTATAAACATTAAGGGGTTGTTTGGGGTAAATGTTATAATAACCTGTGTTATAATAACCCATGAAATCTTCTGCACCCCAAACACAGACTATTATAACTTCAGACTAAACAACTCTGCATTTTAAACAATATTATATTATTTCATAGACTATTATAACCCACAGACTATTATAACCCATGTTATTATAACCCACTCAATATCCCAAATAGCTCCTAAAAGTCAAATATTATTTTTATGATAAATAATGCTTTGTCAAGTGTAACTATTACAATGCAAATAATTTAATAACATACCGAATCTGTGATTAAGATGCTTCTTTTTGTCATGATATCTCTCATATATCTCATCACGTAATATCCACATTCAACACTTCCCACTTGTAAAAGACACTGCAATACCATAATCAATAATTTATGATACATGCACTACATATGTACATAATATAATAAAATAAGTTTAATAATGTTTATACTTGCCTTCACTACTTTCCATAATATTGAGTTTTGATTTTTTTTTCAAATTCTTCTGAGATCGAAAAATCGCTATTGCCCTACGTTTGCGAAAAAAATAACCAAAAAAGTTCAAAATGAAGTAAACTTTAAGACAAAACCTAAAAAAAAAATTAAAAAAAAAAGTTAACTTACATGTCTGTTACATATTTGATATCTCCTCGAGAACTTGTTCTTAATGAGTCAAGATAATACACCATATCATCGTATGCATTAATCACAATTAGTGCCCAATCACCACTAAATAAAATACAACTAATTAGCAAGTTTGCTACTACTACATGCAAGTTTGAAATAAGTAAAGCTTTACATACCTCGGGTTATAAGGAGCAAGAATTAATTGATTTTCTTCTGAAGTCATCAGTCTTCTACAAAGATTGCGAGCTCTAATTTCAGGAATGTTTTGCCCAACAGATATAAGAGATGGATTTGCAAAAATGTATTGTGAAACTTGCTTTGAATCAACAAAGTTTGAGTATAAGTACCTACAAAAGATTAGACTCATACTTAATTAATACAAAACTAAGTTTCAGCTACTAAATATGATAAAATCATAAACGAAAAATATTACTTACGCCATGTAAGCCACCAATGATAACATCTTAACTTGTTGCATACTGCAGAAGTCAATTATATCTTCTCGCAAGAGATAACTCCTTCGACTTAAACCAAAAAGCCAAACAGATAGTTGAAAGGAAATACTCGTTTCATTAGGCATTACCTTTTCAGCAAACCTAAGAATAGATTTCAAAGAGATTGACAAATTAGATGTGGGCAGACTAACAACTTCTTTCTCCCTAGCCATCTTCCTTGGAGCTTCCTCCTAACACAATAAAGTTACAAATTCATAAACAGTAATCTATGCCCTATATATAGTAGACATAAGACATTTAACTTTTATCTAAATATAATTATGCTTGATAAACTTAATTACTTTAGTTGAAGTTTGTTTTTTTTTTTTTTTTTTGCATTCACTCTTGATATCCTCTGAAAGTTGATTAGTGCCACTCACATTTAAGATACCCACATCTTGATCATTGTCTATCTTCTGAATAAATATCATCTTGATTCTCAATAATGGTTTAACATTACAAAAATATCAATACTAGTGTTTAGACAAACTTCGTTCTTTACCTTGATATCTTCCAAATGTTGAGTAGTAGTGCCACTTGCCTTCAAGATCCTCATATCTTGACCATTGTCTATCTTTTGAATAAATTTCATCTTGATTCTCAATAATGGTTCAACATTACAAAAATATCAATACTAGTGTTTAGATAAACTTCTTTCTTTACCTTGATATTTTCCAAATGTTGAGTAGTAGTACCACTTGCCTTCAAGATCCTCACATCTTGACCATTGTCTTTCTTCTGAATAAATATCATCTTGATTCTCAATAATGGTTCAACATATAAAAATTATCAATACTAGTATTTAGACAAACTTCTTTCTTTACCTTGATATCCTCCAAATGTTGACTAGTAGTGCCACTCACCTCCAAGATCCTCACATCATGACTGCTGCCTTTCTTCGGAATAAATATCATCTTAATTCTCAATAATGATTCAACATACAAAAATTATCAATGATAAAGATTTAGATAAACTTCTTTCTCTACCTTATTTTATGTTTGTTTATTTTGAGATTCATTCTCATCTTGCAAAACTTGCTTGGAGCAACTTCCATGTTCAGATGTTAGTGTAGATTGGAGCAACTTATAGAGTAGAAGATAGAAACAAAGTCATGAGAGCTTATAGTTATACTTAAAGTAGATAATATCAAAGCAAATTCATTACCATCCATTTGAATATTTTAACTATTATTTTATAATTTATACATACTAACATCATCAAAATTCACAATTGTATTTGTAATTTGATAAAAAAAAAAAAAAAAGATTTATCAAGTGAAATCACACGTTTGAACTGCAAATAGCCAATTCCTTTTTCTGTCTAACTTGCTATCTCTAAAGAAGTTTCTGAATCTATAGTTTGGCTTAATGGTGACCTTTAATAGAAGAAGTGTCACAATAAACTCTAAAGTCTAGCTAGAGTTTGAACTGCAAGCCTTGATAATGCCTACATTGCAAATGAACAAACTAGAAATGAGCCAATAAGGATAACTGTCACTACAATCCGAAAGACACCAAGTGCAAGCATCTGATGAACAGATGCTAAAGATAATAAAAAAAAATTCTTATCCAATGACATTAACCTCAAGTTTTTTTTTGTTTTTTAAATTCAAGCCATACCCATTTACCAAAATGCACATAAGATTTCTATATGAAGTTCAATCAGAGTGATGGCTCAAAACATATATGATGCGACATTTCCTTTCCTTTCTTGTTTTTCCACGAAATCAAGAAAATTTTCTAATGAACCTTTTTGTCATTCTTTAACATTGAACTGTCTGTGTCTCAATATATAATGCTATAGAATGTTGGTTTTTTTCTCCTAAATTTTGAAATGTGTTTTTACTTGCTGGGGATGGGATATTTCTGTTTGGCCTAAATTTCATCTTTGTTGCACTACATCTACATGTGTTTGTTAGTTTTGTTATGAGATTCTTCTGTTTTCACTGCTCTTTTTTGTTTGCTTCCCTACAAAATTCTGTTTGAGGGAAATTTTATCTTTCTTTTGCATTTCGCTTTGATGCTACTGTTATGATCACTACATGTTTGTGTTTATTTAGGGATTTTTCTCTTCTCTTTTCTGTTTGCTTCCCTAGAAAATTTTGTATCAGCTTTGTATAGAAGGAAAGTTGAAATGGACAAAATAAACTTGTGGGAGTACTTTGGGCATGTCGAAATTTTTTAATTGAGAAGGAATGTAAAGTACTTTGTGAGAAAGTGCACTTGTAGAGTGTTTTTAGTCGAGGTGATTGATTACGAAGCACTTTGAAAACATTCTTAAGAGTATAGAGTTAAACATCAAAATCATATTTTTAACTAAACTACTTATTGTAATACCATCAAAAAGCACTCCCAAACTCACCCGTAACAGCCTAAAGTGAGCACTTTAAAATGAGTTTATCAAAATTGTGAGATGAGTTAACTTTCATTGAGAATCAAAATTATAACAACTGCATACTCTCCTCTCCCGGTTGTCTTAAATTCTACCAAAAATCTTAGTTCCAAGCACAGAACAAAGCTCATTGTTGTTGGAACTTCTAATTCAGATACCCTTTCCATAGAGCTCCACATTATTAATATGAGGGCCAATTATTGCATCTTATGGAATGAACTTTCCCCAAAACTAATGTTCCTTTCACTCTCTGTTCATTTTCTAAATGGGGATATTTTAGGTCTCAGGCAAGAAACAATAAATGAAAATTGTCAAAAAATTCATGGAACATGCAAAAGACAAGCTATGATATGTTGTACCTCTTTGTAACGACCTTACTTTTCTTACTAGACTTTCTAGGGGCGTTACTAAATGTATGCTAATGAAATAAAAAATCAAACTTAAATAACCTTTCAAAAAGAAATAAACCTTTATAAAAACAATCAAAAACTTTTACCTCGGGATCCCTTTATTTCAAAACATAAGAATAAACTAACAACATTTAACAATTGAGTTAATTTTCATAACACGTCTACTAAAAATATATTCTAAAAATGCTAAAAAAAAGAATAAAGAAATTGCGGAAGGAAAACTTCTATAGGTCACCCATGGCCTCTTGCAGCACCTATCATGTCATTCTCCTAGGATGTCCTTGCCTTTACCTGAAAAGAAAAACATTTTTGAAAAAGGTGGGTATTTAAAATACTCAGTAAGTGACCTCACTACTGAGGTCAGGATATGCAAACACATACAATGTGATTTTTTTTTTTTAACCTTTTCCTCTAGTGGGACCTAAAACACTTCCATAGTGGAAATATTTCTCTTTTACTTTTCTCTTCGGCTTAATGTGGACAATTAACCCAACCTAACCTTTCCTTTCCATTTAACCCTTTCAGGTTCCTTTTCAATTAACCTTTTCAGGTTTCTTTTCAATTAACCTTTTCAGGTTCCTTTTCAATTAACATTTTCAGGTTCCTTTTCAATTAACCTTCTCAGGTTCATTTTCAATTAACCTTTTCAGGTTCCTTTTCAATTAACCTTCTCAGGTTCCTTTTCAATTAACCTTTTCAAGTTCCTTTTCAATTAGATGTACATCTATAATTTAGGGGGTAATTGCCACAGCCTTCGAAATCATTCTATCATGAAAAACATACATGCATGCATGAGGTCCCAAAGCATTTTAAACTTTTCATTCCATGATGCAACACAAGCAACATTCTCATATCATTTATCATAAATCAAAATCATAAATCATGCATAACATTCATGAGAATATTTGGCAATCAACAAGTGAAAATCCATTTTTATATATAACAAGCATTTTAAAATTCATCAAAAATCCATAATAAAATATTTACAAAAGCTTTTCATTTCAAATTAATTTTTTTTTCAATTCAGTTCCTAACTTGTATTTAAGTATACCGGCATAAAGTTCCTTATATTGGCTAAGCTTAAAAATCCAAATCCCCCAAATGCTCACCAAAATTCCACCGTCTTGAACCTCAGTCAAACAATTTGGAGCTTAATTCAAACCATCCCTAAGGTTAGAAAAATTCCTAAAATCCATAATTAAATCCCAAAGTTTCTCCCACCAAACTAAATTTAATTCACCTAAAACTCCCTATGGCACTTAGAGAAAAGCCAAACAATCCATGGTAACTGGCAACTCAAACTCTACCATTTCAGCCAAACTATACATAACCAAAATCCAAAACAAAAAGAATTAGAATGAATTCCTTGCATTTAACTTAGTCTCAAATGGGTGGGTAAAAATTGAATTTAAGTCACAAGATCCATGAATTAAATCTTATTTTCAATTTTTTTAATCTTCCATACAACCCAAACTGAAGGACCTCCGTGACTTACCGAAAATTTCGCCCCAACAGTCCAAATACCCACTGGACAGTGACTTAAAGGCGCAATGCTCATGAATTTGGTGCCGGAACGAAGTGGGTATCCTTGGAACACATCAAGATCATGAATCAGTCTTACCCATAACCAAAAACATCAAAGAAAACGAGTAAAACAGATGAAAGTTCGACGGACTGGAAGAGAGGGCTGAACGGACCAGAATCGCGGATCTGCAAAGGCAGCGGCGGCTTGCAAAAATCAGAGGCAGCGACGTGTGGTTGCAAATCCGGCGTGAGTGGTTTGAGGTGGCGCACGGCGTGAGTGGAGGCGGTCGGCAGGAGTGGTTTGGGCGAGCAACATGCTGCGTTCGTGGAGGTGGATTCGAGTGGCGGTCGGGCGAGCGGTCTGGGTGACGGTGCACGGCGGCGCGACGGTGTTCGTGGGTGTCGGCAGTGCTACTCGGCGGGCGGAGCTGCTGGAAGACAGAAGAAAAAAAAGAGAAAAAACCCCTTTTTGCTTAATGTGGCTGTCAAAAAACAAGGGGAAGAAGAAGAAGTTTGGAGAAGATGATGGCTTGAAGGCTTGGCTTGACCTAGGGCTGCGTTCAATATAAAATAATAGAGAGGGATAATTAGGCTTGGCTTCTCCTTGGGCTTGGGCTTGGCTCAAAGTGTAACGACCCGAATTCCTACGACACTCTAGATGCGGAAGCACGACCTAGTTACCTCGCTCATGCCCAAAATTTCGGCAGCATGACGGCGTAACTAGGAGAAACCAAAATTTACAACGACCTGGAAAGAGATATGAGCACTTCTATAATTCAGGAAATAGACTCAGCACCCTCCAAACTACGATACATAGTGCTGAGCTCAACCAACAGACAGTTAAACCTAAGAACTTCTAACTAAATACACGAAAGTAAAGAATATTTAGGATTTACAACCAAACGCACATCAAGGAACAAATAAACAAAACTAAAAGCTAAACAGGGAAAAGAATTTTGGTGGAGTCTCTATAGTCTCGTCAAGTCGTTGCCTGCGTCATCCACCCCGTGAATGTGCACAATCTGCAAAACAAACAAAGTAGCAAGCATGAATATAAACATACTCAGTAAGTAGCCCACTTAAGGGTCCAACTTTCAAAGAAACCATACCAAGAAGAAAACTGCCCTTACTCACACTCGTGCTTAGATTTCAAATACTTCTTTCTGTCATTCTAAAAGTCCATTTAACCTTCCACAACATCCACTACTACCTAACCCTAACTTCATGTCATACCTGCGAGTCCGGTAACCTAGAACCCAAACCTGTGAAGGTCTATAACCTTCACACTCATCTCAATAGATAAATCACCCTTAGGCTAGCACACAGGCGCTAGGGAACGCATTCTCTACGCTCAACATAATGGGGAATCACCCATAAGCTAGCACACAGGCGCTAGGGAATGCATTCCCTACGCTCAACATACTGGGGAATCATCTCTCAGCTAGCACACGGCAATAGGAAACGCATCCCTATGCTCAACACAGTGGGGAATCACCCCTAAGCTAGCTCACAGGCGTTAGGGAACGCATTCCCTATGCTCAACATAAATCTCTGGGGTCCTCGCCCCTATGCTAGCACACACGACAATAAGGATCGCAACCCTTATGCTCGTCACATCACATACGTTCTAAGCTTACAAACTCGCACGAAAGAATAGAATTAGGGTAGGTAGCACCAATCTAACGGGCTTTTGTACTTTCCCAACACTTTCAAGACCTCTCGGGTCATCCACCATACCAAAATCATTCATCATTTCCAAACCACATTCACAATCTGAACCGAAGTTCAAAAGCGCATACAAAGGGAATCATCCCCTAATCCGCATAAGCAAAGAGGGAAAGACGACCCTCTAGCCCTTCTATACAATTTTAACACCTTACGCCTCATATTTATAAGTATATAACTCAGGCCCACATCTCAACCAACGACAACAATCATCTCCTCGTGACCTCTCACCGTAGATCACAAGCACGCATCTCAAGTATGAACTTTACTCTAGTTTGAAAGTAGTCCTAAACAAGAACTTTACATAGCCATAGCCCATACATGTTCTAGCGGCATATAGCCCTCCAATCACTAATCTAGAAGTTCAGTTCCCTAAGCACGCTACAAATCAGGACAACCAAAACCTTCCACACACATTCGGACATATTTGAAACATCTTAAGTCTGTTCAGTCATCTGCTCATTTTAAACACACGAAGCACTAACCATGACCCTGCCCACTGAAAACCCTTAAGGTGTTTCAAATCAGTCTCCAGTCCCAATCAACCACTCCAACACATTACGCTCAGTCAGCTCAACCATAACTCGAGAAAAACTAAACTTCAGCCAACCACTTAAGTGTTTCAAACCTCTATATTAAGTTAAACACCTCAACATCGCTTAAAGATCTTCTGTAACCATTTATGATCATTCAGTTTAATCCATTCTCCACTACTTCCACTCTTTTAGTTAAAACACTATATTAGGCATTCAAGTATTCCAAGGCCTATATCCAAACTTAAGTAAATCACCTACATAAATCATAAGGCACGGCCCGGACCCCTTGTAAATCATACTAGAATTCATTAGTTCTAAGCATTCCAAGATAAGTTAAGCCCCTGATATCATTTCATACGTACTTAAGCAACTTAAATTCAAGGACAACTCAAGATAGTTCAACCATTCACACCATGATCCACGTATTCACATTTGGCGTGCACGTTTATTCTCATCTCACCACAAACATGAACCAAACTCATTCAATTCCAACCTTGGCAAACTCTTAAGGCTCTACACATACTAACTACAATATCTCGATACTTTGAACCCCTATTTTCAACTATAACCACATAATTCGGTTGTTTACAATTTAAACAATATCCACGTCGACCAACAAATCATTATATACATTATAACAAGATTTCAAGCATACTCTTATAATGTACAAGTTCTCAAACATACAACATGCTCAAATAGAAACTTAAAGGGGCTTAAATCCAAATTGCTACTTACCAATTTAAGTAATAATAATATGCACTTCTAAAGCATTCCAAATCACCAAATGAAGTCCCAAACAACTCCTTTGCTTGCTGAAATGATGTCGAATTGATTTGAACTCTACAACCCGGCCTCCTAACATAATTGGTAACCTTGAATAAGGTCTCACGCGTTATGGCTAAATTATAAAACACTAAAACAGTCCCAAACTTCCACAAAAAAGCCCTTAAAATTCAGTTTAACACCCTTAAGTCAATTCGAATCATTGTTGGAACACTTACCCATGAACCAAAAGCTTGTTGATTTACTTCCAAAGGGTCTAAATTCATATATTTAAAATCCAAAGGCTATGGGTAATCTAAAATAAATTCCAAACTTTATGAATAACTCAAATTCACAAGCATAACCAACCAATAGATTAAATTCAAACTCGGAATACTTACCCATTCCAATTCGAACCTATACATGGCTTGATCGAATACTAAGCTCGCTGGAAAATGACCCCGAAATAGCTTTTTCCTTGCTGTATGTGCAGAAAACCAAGAGAGAGAGATATCGCGGTTGGACTTAGGAAACAGCAGCTTGCTGCTCTGTTCGGCGAGGCTAGGCGTGCGACGGCGGCGTGCAGACAGGCGGAGCTGTCGGGTTCACAGCGAAGGTGCTGAACGTGCAGGACGTGCTGACTGGAGCTTCGTTCGGCGACTACCTGTTCGGCGAGGAAGAGAAATCGGGAGTAGAGAGAGCAGGCGAAGAGAGGAAGAGACGAAGGAGAAGATGCTGAGGTGGAGAAAGGGAGAGATCAGACCGAGAGAGGGAGATTCGGGAAGGAGAGGGGAAAGGTGAGGAGGAAGAAGGAGAGAAGAAGAGATAAGGATGAGGGAAAATAATAAAAAAAAAACTACTAAAATGCCCCCTTTTTTTTTCTCATTCCATACTTACCCTTTCTTAAATTTCCAAATCTCAAATTAGCTCCAACAATCTAAAATACTTATTTGAGAAATGTTCAAATTAAATTCCAAAATTTTAAAATTAATGCATCTAAATAAACCGGACGTTACACAAAGTCACTTAATTAACAAAAATGTCCCCAAACCAATTAATTCTCATTTTTTCCTTCTTTCTTCCCAATCTACCCTCCAATTTCTCCAATTTCAATTATGCAAATCTCTAAAATTCAATTCCAACACAACTTTAAACATGACATTGGCCTTACAATTAATTTAAATTTCAAAATTAAACTTTAATTAATAGCTGAAAATGTCGGTCGTCACAATCTTCCCTCCTTAAAAACTTTCGTCATCGAAATGCTAAAAATGATTCATGATGCTGCAAAGAAAGAACAATAACCATTGATTTCATCATGATGCCGATTACAATAAGCACCTACTTTTTTAGCAGCCCAAATCAAGGAAATGAAGATAATTTCAAAGAAAATACATCAAAATCCAATTAACCCAGCATCAAACTCGCTTAACGTCATAATTTACTTAAAAAAGACAGCATTCATGTTTCCAGTGGTATAACTGAAACAGATCTACTCACTTCAGAGCCATCAACTAATTTAGAACTTCGTGTTCCATCAGATTATCCGTTCAGAACACCAAGCTCTTTAAAGCAAGCCATACTATGAAAGTTGAAAATGAATGGCATACAAATCTAAGCTATGCTTTGCGGTTATTACAATTTTTGCAGAAAATTATGGTCCGAAAAGAGCAAAATAGTTGGCTTACCAGTTCAATGGCGAAGAAATGAGAGTGAGAGTGAAAGTTCAGTGGCTCCACGTTAGGGCTTGGGTAGGAGACTAAGACCTGCGAATGGCTGAGGTGGACGATGGCCGGAAAACAACTGAGGCGAACGACGACGGACAAACGGCTAGGCGGACGACGACTGGCGAATGGTTGAAGCGGACTAAAAACCTAATGAGAAGGGAGATGAAGAACTCAAGAGGGAGCTAACGAGTACCTAAGGAAAATGAGTAAAAAAAAAAGAAAGAAAGAAAAGGCGCATAAAATGAGTGCCATTCCATGTTTTGTTTTCGTCCAATTCTTTTGTTTTAATACTTAATAATTCTTGACATTTAAAATATGAAAAGAAAATTATTATAACCCTTGACATTTTTAAAATATCAAGTTTTGTTTTAACGTGAAAAATCTGAAGAATTCCATCAACCTCTACCTTTTTTTCATTTTCCTTGACGGTTTCATTAAAAAACTGTATGTTACTTGACATTTTTTCATAAAAACATCAAGTATTTAAAACTTGCTTATGTCAAGTAATATAGAATTTGTAGTAGTTAATGTCGTCAATCGGTTAATACATTTAACAATAAATTAACAAGAAAAATAGAACAATAGTTTTTTAAGTTTAAGAACTAATATATATAACAAAACGGATAGTTCAAAGACTAAAATGAGATTTAAAATGCTTCAAGTATTTAAAAAAAAAATCACATGACTTTTGATTGGATGGGTAACCAAATAACATAAATATTTTGAAAAATATTTTTAATTGGCTAAAATCACTTTTTACCATGCTACCAAATCCTATTGAATTCACTTCTAATGTTTTGTCCAAAAATATTTGGATAAAAAGTGTTTCACTTAAGAATATTTTTATGAAAAGTCGTCTCAAACTTATTCTTAATGTTTCAACAATATTAATAATATATAAAATTATATCTCGTATCACAGACAACAATAGATATTTATACAAAATACCAATAAAGTTTGATATGATTCACATAAATATAAATTCAAAACTAAAAATATTTGAGAGCATAACACTCTTGACACTCTTGCTTGTAAGAGTACCAAAATCAATTTCAAGTGAATATACAAAACATCCTTAAACAACCTCTTGTGATGATAATGATTCAGAGGTAGAATGTTGAGTTGACATCTTAGGGGGAACCAATGAAGGTTTTGGTGGCATTTGCAAGGAGTGAATGCTTCCACCCAACATCTCCAATACTCTACTCATTGAAGGCCTATCAGATGGAGATGTTTGAATGCACCACAAACCTACCATAACCATTTTCTTCTCCATTTCTTCTTCCTCCTCTGTCAAACTCTGACTTGTTCTTACAGTCTGATCCTCTTCAAACTTTTTGAAAATCCAACTTGGAAAGTACATTTCACTATCATCAGATAAAAACTTTGAACTAGGATTTCTTGTTCCTCCTAATACAAGATCAAGAACCAACATCCCATAGCTATACACATCAGATTTGTATGAGACAATTCCAAATGCACGACTAAAAACTTCTGGCGCTATGAATCCGGCTGTCCCTCTTGCTCCTAACATTGAAATCATACTCTCCTTTCTTTTACATAGTTTTGCAAGGCCAAAATCAGAAATCTTAGGGTTGAAATCTTCATCCAATAAAATGTTTTGAGGTTTTATGTCGAAGTGGACTATTCTTGTACTGCAACCACAATGTAAATACTCTAATCCTTTTGCCACTCCTTCAACAATTCGATGAATGGTTTTGATCTCAAGGGTATGACTTCTAGAGATGAAGCTATCGAGTGAGCCATTGGACATAAATTCATACATGAGCGCTATTTTCTTTGAGTTGTAAGAAAATCCTAAAAGACTAACTATATTAACATGTGAAGTTTTGCTAATACTCATAACTTCATTTATGAAATCATCCCCATCACTTTTCGACACCTTTAGAACTTTTACAGCTACGAGGGTACCATTATCTAGTTTACCTCGATAGACAATGCCGTATCCCCCTTCGCCTATTTTGTCTGAAAATGAGTTAGTCATTTTCTTGATCTCTGAATAGAGATATCGCTTTGGTCTATCATTCATTATTGATTCCATACTCATTATTTTCTTCTTGAATGTTGATAATGTCTTGCTTGATAGCCTACGTCTTCTCCAGATGTATATGAGCATACCGTAGAGTAGGACTACAATCAAACTAAAACAACCAGCACTAACACCTGTGTCAAAAAAGTTCGCATTTAATTATGAAATTGATAATATTATCCCAAAGTATTGTTAATTCTAAATTTCTCATGATCATTCAACCATACCAATTATAATCTTCAATTTTCGATTTGGATTTGGATTGTGAACTCCTGCATGGACAAAAAAAAAACATGTTGAATTATAGTTAAGAATGAAAAGAAAAAATAGAGAAAGCTAATTAATTATGAGAGATGGAGCTTAGGATTATTAATTAATTGGTAAAAAAGAACTTTTTTTCTTTCTTTCTTTCTTTCTCTTTTTTTTGGAAACAGGTTCACCTTTTCTCCACGTTAGTTTAATGAATGGACTTCAAACTATAAATAAAATTGAACTTTAATGATGAATAAGTGGTGATATTAATTTTCTCAATAGGTTAAGTTTTCTTCTTTATTTTGGAAGATCTAAGACCCACCTGAAGCTATTTTTTAGGTGTTGATTTTTCTTTAGTTGTGTTAAATGCTTTTAGTTGAGATTAGACAATTTGTTTACCAAGTTGAAGTACTTTTTTTTGGAAAGTGTATGCTTTATTAAGGAGTATGTATGTAAAAAATATATAAGAGAGAGGATTACAAAAAGGCTTATCAGAAGTGCAATAACAGAAGCATCATAGTTAGCAAAGAGTTTTGATTTAGTGGACCATAGAGCGACGAAGGCAAGAGTGTCATTCGAAAGCTGAAAATGACCGTGGGAGCAACTCTTGAAAGTCCAGTTGTTCCTCTCTATCCACATATTCCATATAAAGCAGCCAGAATAAGTATTGAAGGAAATGAGATCTGTCTGAGTGCTATGATTTGAATGGAGACTTTCTTCACAGAGGATTTCCACCTTTGAAGGGAAGGAATAGCTGATCCCTACAGTACTAAAGATCAGAAAGTTTCAAAGAAAGCGAGCACAGGACAATGCAAAAATATATGTTATATATTCTCTGAACTCCTTTTACCTAAAACATACCAATTACCGGGAAACCTGCTTTGGATTCTCTCTGCAGTATTTGGACTTTTGTGAAAGACAAACCAATGAAGAATTTTCGCTTCTTAGGTATCACTGATTTCCATAATCTCCTTTGATTTCATAGGGGATAGTTGGGGATCTCTTGAAGAGACAGACGACAAGAAGAAGTGCTATATAAACCGTCAGGTGATAGCGTCCAGCAAATGATTCGTTCCCCTTACAAATATCGGGTATAGGGAAAACAACAGTAGCAGAGAGCCATGCATTGTTTTCTTTATCAAGAAGGGGCCTTTTGTAAAAGAAATTCCACGTCAGAGTCGATAGAGATCATGCTTCTGCCGGAAAAAGGTTTCGTTTAGTTAATGGAGGATAAAAGCAATGAAAGAATAGTTTTAAAGGTCCATGGTTCGTCCAACAGTCCTTCAAGAAGGACGTACGTTGATGTTCCATTCCTAACTTCCACATGGATATGATCATAGAAAAATTCCTAGAGTTCAGTAATAGCTTATCAAGGGGATTGAGAGTTGCTAGCCTTACTTTCTATTGAAAGGCCTCCCTGTTGTATGCTACGATGCTTTACGATAATCATCTTCCTCCACAAGGAATTTTCCTCATTAGGAAATCTCCAGAGCCACTTGCACAGAAGGGCATTATTTGTCGTATTTCAAATTTTGAAACCTAGCTAGGCTCCCTTTATCTTAGGGGCAGTAACCAAATCCCAACGGATAAGGTGTGAACCTCCTATCGAGCTTGGTCCTTTCCAAAGGAAATTTTTCATCAACTTCTCAATAGCCTTGCACACTGACACAGAGGCTTTGAAAGTGGAGAGAAGCTAAGTGGGGTAAATTACTCAAAATTGCTGGAATGAAGGTTAACCTGCCCCATTTGGAAACGTATAAGTACTTCCAATTTTGCGAGTTTCCTGTGTATTTTCTTCATCACAAGCTTCTAAAAAGAAAAAGGAAGAAGACTTTGTTGGAAACGTCAATGAGCTCACAATAATACTCATTCTAAATCTCACAATTTTCTTTGAAGAGAAGAAACTTGTTCTCTTACAAAACTGAAGAACACACAAGAGAAAAAAAATTGTTCTCTTGAATAACTCTCTTTGAATTGCTTTGCTTGGCTTCTCAATTGACTTGGTTACAAATTAGGGAAATAATCCCTTTATATAATACCCCAAAGAACACTTCTAAAAGACACAAATTAAATAAGTACATGTATACATACTATTCATACATCTTAATAAAAGAACATTCATTGCGTCTATGAATTCATGTATCTAGGAGCTATAAATCCTTATATGTGTATCATGAATTTAGCTTAATTTCTAATAGACTTTCCCCCTAAGGGGACTCCAAGATAGGTGGTACTCCAAGATAGGTGGTAGGAGTAGGAAACGATTGGTGGGTACATCCCCATTTACTAGCAATCTCAACAATTCTCTGATTTATGATATTCAATCCTGAGATTGAAGACTTTACGAGGCTGATTTTAAGGTTTGATGCACTTTCAAACGCTTTTATGACAAAGAATAGATTGTCAAGAAACACATCATTGTCTTCAGAGAATGGGAGAATATCATCAGCAAATAAGAGGTGTATGATGGTGAAGGATTGACTTCCCATGTTAAACTTTAGAAATGAGAGACTTGTTCTATGCTTCATGAAGGAGCCTACTCAAATAGTCCATGGCCAAAACGAAAATCAAAGGGGAAGAGGGTCCCCCTGTCTGATCCCTCTCTTAGCAAAAATTCTACCTCTTGGTTTGCCATTAATGAAGATCGAGAAATTTATAGAAGAAATATAATCCTTAATCTAGAGCCTCGATTTATCAAAGTACCCTTTATGAAAAAAACACTGTTTATAAAGTCCTAGCTCACTTTGTCAAACGCCTTTTTCATGTCTAGCTTTATAAGGACACCTCTAGTTTTGGACGATCTCCAATAATTGACCCCCTCATTTTCATAAGATGTAACAGTTCGTATTTTCCAATACGGTCATTGTAACAATAAGGCAAAAGCGTAGCAATTATAAACTAAAACATACTTAAATAAATTTAGGGAAAGCAATTTCTCACAAAGGATTTCTAAGATAAACTATCGAATCCTTAACAACAGCTTTCTAAGTCTTGTGTCCGAACTCTAAACTTCACTTTCTTTCTGGACTATCACTTAATCCTTCGTCTGAAAATATTTTGGAAAAACAAAAATGAGTACAGAAATACTCAATAAGAAAAATCCATATCAAGTTCATAAATTCATTTACTTCAAAACAAAACATAGAAATTCAATTTAACAAGTCATTTCAATAGTTGAATCAAAAGTCAAATATTCATTCGGTCATTTGCTTTCAAACACTTGCGAACAAATATCCTTGCAAAACGTTTAATACAACTATCAATACTTTCAAATAATCGATGCTTTAAAACAAAAATCTTTCAATCAAATAAGCTTTCAAAACCAAACCTTTCAATTGAACAAAAATTTTCATTTAGCCAAAACTTTCAAACTAAAACTTTCAAATGTCAAAACTTTCAATTCAAACAGTACTTTTAATCAATCAATACTTTCAATTCAAACAGTACTTTCAATCAATCAATAACTTTCAAATATCAGAGTGGGAAGATGGATTATTTGGTTAGCCTTCAGAACATATATGATAGTTACCTGTCGATAACACTAATCAATCATTCAGAACATTCAATCAGAATTGTCGATAAAAATCGACCAGAACATTCAATATAATTACTTCAGTGTGAGGCCATGTGAGTGAAACACACACATAAATCTTCATTCCAAAGGAATGTCAAACCACAAACTGTGTCTTCCCACAAATAAGCTTCAATCAGTTAGAGCTTACAATTAGAGATGTCGATAAAATTGACCAGAACAATCAATATAATTACTTAAGTGTGAGGCGACATGAGTGAATAACGCACACATGAATCTTCATTCTAAAGGAATGCCAAACCACAAATATTGTGTCTTCTCACAAATAAGCCAGAACAGCTCCATCAATTCCAATTTAGGGATCTACCACAAATAAGCAAAGTATTCCCAAAACAGAAAATTGGCATATCTGGATAGCCCTATTGAACCAATCAAATACTTGTCAAAACATTCAAATGGTAAACATATACTTTTACAAGCAAAACAATTCAAAACATACAAAACAATTTCAATCCATTTTAAATCACGTAAAAACATGTTTTCAAATATTTTGTCAAATAACAATAATCAAAATGGAATTAATCCAAATTTTCTATTTTGGAAGGGATGTGGAAACTACTTACCTCAATCGATAATCCTACAATTCTCAATCTCAATTCCAAATCTAATTCCACTTTCTTGAACAATCATCAACTTTTCCTAGAAGCCCAAAAATATTCAATACTTTACTGATCAGAAATCAAAATTTTATTTTAAAGGTCCAAAAGCTTATCTAAAACATAGAAAATCTTATCTACCCAATTTTTTTCATTCAAAACAATTTTCTACATAAAAAGTTAGGGAAAAATAGGGTTCTTGGACTAAAAAAACAACACTGAAAAACTAGGTTAAAACACTTTAAAATCCAATTAAAAACATACTAAAATTGGTAAAATCAATGTTTTTCAATACGTAATAAAATTCCAAACAATTTTTTAATTCCACAACTATTAAAACCTTCAAAACTATCATAAATTATAGACAAATAACACAGAAAATTTTCTGTTAAATAAAACAAAACTCTTCAAGATTTTAAACCTTAAAGAACAAGATTTGCCACCTTGTAACACCAAAAACCAGATCTGAAAAAGCTTGATAAAACTGTTGTAAAAACCATAAAAACATACTTTTTTCATGTGGAAATCAATGTTATAAATCTCACTTTAAAGAAACAAATCATTTGGTAAACTTTTTATGAAAAAAGAGTCCAAAATACACTAAAAAAGTCCCAATTTAGAAGAAAATAAAAGCTGAAAATTCTGAAAATTTTTCCATTATCAAAACCTTCAATTTATCCAAAAGCCATAACAGGAAAAACCTTGATGAAAATTAAGCAAACCAAAAATGTAAAAAAAAATTTAGGGCAAAAGATTCCAAAATAAATTTCATCCTAATCAATCAAAAAGAGAACAAAACAATAATCAAAATCTAAAACATTTTCAAGAAAAGTTCAATAATCAAGAAAGAAAGAAAACAAAACTCAAGAATAGAAGGGAAGAAAACTTAATGTTTTTTCTTTAGAGAGGAAACTGCAAAGCCTCTTATTCTTTTCTGTCTTTTTGCCGTAAAAACATTTAGCAAAAAGTTAGGGGCTTAAAAGATCTTTTAAAAAAAAATCCTAATTAAAACCCTTAAAAGATCATCTTCTTTTTTTTTTTTCAAAAAAAAGAAAAGATAATCTAGATTTATCTCCTAATTTAAAAAGAAGATAAAATCCTAATTCAAAAAGGCTTTAGAAAATTAATAAAATAAAATAAAAATTATTTCCTTTTTTTTTCCTAGTTGTTACATAAGAATTGCATCATTAACTTGTCTTCCCTTGGTGAAAGTTGATTGATTTTCGGATACTATATGTGGGAGAGTTATCTTTGTAACGACCTGCACCTTCAGGTATTAGTTAAGACTTTAATTTTGAAATTTAAAATTAATTGTAAGGTCAATTTCATGCTTAAAGTTGTGTTGGAATTTAATTTTAGAATTAGCATATTTGAAATTAGAAAAATTGGAGGGTAGAATGGGAAGAAAGAAGAAAAAATGGGATTTAATTGATGTTTGGGGCATTCTTGTAAATTAAGAGTCACTAAGCCAAGCCCAAGCCCATGTTTTAGCCAAGCCCTAATATCCATCTCTACTATTTTTATACTGCACGCAACCCTAGGCAAGCCAAGCCGTCATCTTCTCCAACCTTCTCCTCTTCCTCGATGAAAAATAGTCTCCACCATCAATCTCTCTCTCTCTACTGCAGGTACTGTTCACGATGCCGGACTCCACGAACCGCCGCCCGATCTGCTGCAATTTGATTTTTGGGTGATTTTCGGTACTGTACAGCCTTGTTTTAGCTTTGTTTTCGAGTGGAATACCCATTGTACGTAGAGGTTGGCTCGGAAAAATCAAATCAAATCGTCATCTATTCGGCAAGATTCGGTTCTATTTTGGGGTCGGAATTGAGGTAAAATTCTCATTCTAAAATCAAGCAAATCCTTGGAGTTTTTGGATTTTTAGTAGATTAAACTTGAGGGTACGATTAAATCATGGACCTTGTAATTTGAATTTAGTTTTAACCACCAATTGGGAATAAGTTAAATGTTAAGGAATTATTTCTAATTTTGGAATTTAGTTGGTGGAAGGAACTTTGGAATGAATTATAAATTTTAGGAATTTTTTTTCTAACCTTAGGATGGTTTGAATTAGGCTCTAAATTGCTTGGCTGAGGTTCCAGGCGAAGGAATTTTTGGTGGGCAATTGGGTGATTGGATTCTTGAGCTTAGCCAAGGTAAGGGACTTTATGCCGGTATGCTTGAATGCAAGTCAGGAACTGAATTGAAAAAAAAATTATTTGAAATAAAAAGTTTTTATAAATATTTTATTATGGATTTTCACTTGTTTTGCCAAATCTTCTCATGAATGTTATGCATGATTTATGATTTTGATTTATGATAAATGGTGTGAGAATGTTGCCTGTGTTGCATCATGGAATGAAAAGTTTAAAATGCTTTGGGACCTCATGCATACATTATGTTTTCATGATAAAAATGATTTCGAAGGCTGTGGCAATTACCCCCTAAAATTATTGATGTACATCTATATGAAAAGGAGCCTTACGAGGCTATATGAAAAGGAACCTGAAAAGGTTAGATGAAAAGAAATCTGAAAAGGTTAAATGAAAAGGAGAGGTTAGGTTGGGTTAGTTGTCCACATTAAGCCGAAGAGAAAAGTTGAAAGAGAAACGTTTCCACTATGAAAGGAATTTAGGTCCCACCAAAGGAAAGAAAGAAAATGTTTTCAAAAACTCATTATGTATGTGTTTGCATATCCTGACTCGGTAGTAAGGTCACTTACTGAGTATTTTAAATACTCATCCTTTTTCAAAATGTTTTTCTTTTCAGGTAAAGGCAAGGACATATCTTAGGCGAGTGACAAGGTAGTTTGCTGAAAGGGTCATGGGTGTCATGAAAAGTATAGCTTCCTCATCTAGTTTATTCTTTAACTCAAGTTATTTTGTTAAGAAAACATTAGGTTGTGAAACTATTTCAGTTATTTAAACATTTTTAATTGTAAGTATCTTTTGAAATGTTTTTAAAAAGGGATCCCGAATTAAAGCGTCTTTGGTTGTTTATCAGGAAATTTAATTCTTTCTGCCCAATACTAAAGTTTCAAACTTTTCATGTGCATGCCAGTAGTAACGTCCCTCGAAAGTCTAATAAAAAAAGTCGGGTCGTTACAATCTTGAGCCTTTCTGCTAACACCTAGGCTAATATCTTATATATAGAACAGTCATAAGACTTATAGGCTTGTAATCTGAAACCTTCAAGGACTTGTTCTTCTTAGGGATGAGAGTGATATATGTTTCATTATGTTTTTATTCACTATTCCATGTTTGAAAAAATCATGAAACACTGCCATAATATTTACTTTAAGAATGTTCCATGAAATTTAAAGAACTCAATAATGAAGCCGTCGGGACCAGAGGACTTGTTATGCCCCAAGCATTTCAAACAATTGAAAACTTTAGTCTCACTAAATGGCCTCGTCAAATCAACTGCCTGAGCATTGTTAATAAGATGTCAATTGACAATAGTGTTGAGATTTATGTCCTAAAACCTCGTAATTAATGTTTTATTATTTAATAATTATTTGATTATATTTATTTGCAATGTATATTATCCATTATATTAAAAATCCTATGTTATTAGTGTAATCCTGAAAAGTATGTGATTGACATACGGGAGGATCATGTTTAAGAAATAACCTAAATGGTCTATAGTATACAGATAAAGTTGGGTGTTTTATCCTAGTAACACTATTGATACGACCCACGTTATAATAGTTAAAATTATTTGATCCAAATTGTTCATGTAGAGATATGTGAGTGGAGGTATCATATACAATGAGTTTGTACAAAATTGAACCATATATTTCATCTCTATTTGTAAATTCGTTAATTGAGATAAGATTAATATTTCAACAAGATGATGATATGCGACTCAATCTTAATACTGAGTGAGTTATGAACTCCTACATGTGAGGTCAACTTGATCTTAATACTGAGTGAGTTATGAACTCCTACCTGTGAGAGCTTGTCCTTTGATTTGCATGGGTGAGAGTGGATTTTGTAGCTGATTTAATAAGCCTACCATTTTAGAGACTTGACCAAATAGCGAGCTGGAAATATAAGCTTTACAATATGAAATTCACTTCTTCCCATATATAGAATGTAGATGAGTAGTTCTCTTAAGTGCTGATTTCGGGACTTGAACAATGGGGTTCCACCCTCTCACTGGTCCAATAGGGACTTGGTTTATGATTAGATCATAAATAAATTGTTCATTAGAGGATTAGTGGTACTTAAGGTATAATATGTAATTACAGGAATAAAACAGGCTTTTGACCAAGTTATAATTACGAACAACTCTTGAATGATCAACTTGCATTTAATGGTTATATCCATGAACACAACTTGTCATACAGTGCATAAGAGTGCAACTCTAAGTCTACATTGGAGAGACCTAGAGTTAATGATGAAAATTAATTGATTAAAGAGTTAAATTAATTAATTTTGTATCATTGAAGCTTACAATTTGTAGGTCCGTAAGGTCTTAATGCTAGCTCATAGTAACACTAAAATGATCAATTTAGTTGAAAGAAAAATTTGAAATGTTCAAATTAATATTTAATATCAAGTAAAATAATTAAGAAAAATACTTATTTATTGTATTTGATGCATTAAATATTAAAGTGAATAATATATTATTAGATGCATTATAGGTGATTTTTGTTTCATGGGCTTTGCCATGGATTTTCAGACAGATATTTAATATCAGTGTTTGTTTTCCTAGTTTTCACTTTTTAAAATCTAGGATATTATTATCCAAGAAACTTTAGACCCATCCAACATGGATTTTCTTATACCCTCCATATAAATAAGATTTTTATACATGGAAAATGAATAGTAACAATATGACCTAATTAATTAGTTAATTTATATTAATGAATCATTATTAGTTATTTTTAATTAATTATTATTATCAATATGTTATTTAGACTTAATAAAATTTATATCATTATTTTATATTATCTTAACTATTTAACAATAAAATGTTATTAATATTTTAATTAATTTATATTTTTTTAATTATCTTTTAGGAGATAGGGAGAGAAACTCCTCATTAATTACTTTCTAATTAATGTGCAAATTAATTTCAATTTTTCTAATTTATTAATAATTAATTAATTAATTAATTATCTAATATAAATACTTTAATTAATTAAAATATTTTAAATTAAATCTAATAATCTAAATTAATTTTTTTCCATAAGCAAACCAATATAATAATTTAATATATATTATTTTATTATGTGAGAGAGAGTTAAAAAGTAGGCATGAAATATTTGATGGCTTTGATATGTTTATTATCTAATTCAATTTAAAAAATATGTTAATATTTATATGTTTATTTTACCTTTATTCTAAAGAGATTAAGTGCAAATTTCTATTGATAATTAAATGAAAAATATATGTTGATCTTAGATTATTATAATATAAGTTTAATGCTCATTGATAAAAGTCAAAAAGTAAAAATAAAAGATGAAGGAAAATTAGTAAAAAATTCATAGTTGAAATTTTTATTTTTAAACATGAATGAATCTTAACACTTTTATTTCTATATAATGCATATAATAATTGTATAATTTTAGTTTTATTTGGTTATAAGAAAAATAGAAATCCGTTCAAATAAGATTTTTGACAAATTTTCTAGTCATTTTTTTTAAAAAAAAATTGATTGGTTCATAAACATATTATTTAAATCCCAAGAACAAAACTTGCAAAATAAACACAGACATTTAGTTATCAGACGTTAATTAACATGCATATCCAAACACAAATATTTATTATCCTAGACATTTAAATTCCAGATATTTAATATCCATACCCATGAAACAATATCGACGATCCCAACGAGCCGATATATTAAATTGGAAGGAGATTCAAATAGATAATATATGTTGTAGGAGATTTTAAGAGATTTGAATGAGATTCAAATATATTAAATATTTATAATATATTAGATATTACAATTTGATTTTTGCAAAGATTCAATTCTAAAGTTCCTAGAAATAAGACCCTAGGGTTGAGCAACAAGTAAGATCTAGCAAGTCTGAACTCCTTGTGATCTCTTGTCAATAGTAAGTCTGAAATCCTTTCTCAATAAAGCAAGATCCATGGTATACAAATGAGAATAATTATCTCCATTGGTATGAGACTTTTTAGGTGTAAATCAAAAGCAAAGCCATGAGGGCTTATGCCCAAAGTGGACAATATCATACCATTATGGAGATATGTTGAGAGTTGTTGCCCTTATCAATTGGTATCAGAGCCATGGTAAAAATCTAGCTATGTGCTAGAGAAATCCTCAAAGTGGAACAGAGATTAGTGAGCCTCAGTCGTGCTCTATCTGGGTGTTCTACCACTCTCCTGGATAAGAGCAAGTGTCATGCTCTATCGGAGTGTTCTCCTACTCGCCTTGATAAGAGCAAGTGTGATTCGTGTTTGTGCTCTATTTGGATGTTGCCTCGAGATGAATAGCAAGCTCTCACTTGGGAGTTGACGGATTTGTTAGAGGGGAGGCTCAAGTGTGGTACTTTGTTCGATGGGAAGATTATTAGGATTGCTAACAAAGTCCCACATTGGCTAGAAGGAAGTGATCTATGTATATAAGTGAGGACAATTATCTCCCTTGGTATGAAGCCTTTTGGGTGTAAATCAAAAGTAAAGCCATAAGGACTTATGCCCAAAGTGGACAATATCATAGCATTGTAGAGATAGGTTAGAGGTTTTGTTGTCCTTATCATGGTGCCGGGTGGGTAGAAGTTGAAAGGTCGACATTCCGATTGGGTGTGGGAACGGTGGCAAATTGTGAGAAAAAGTTATAGTAATTGTTACAAAGTTTTACATTTTCCATGTTTGATTTTGTGGTTAAATATGACTATTTTTGGCACGTGAATCTAGCCATGCGACGATTCTGAGTGCTTTGTCAAGTGAATTTTCTGTGTAGTTTATTTATGTTCGTTGTCTATTAGGAGTAGTTTTCTAATTTAATTTTGAGGAGATATTGATTGCATTGATGTGTGTACGTTTGCACACATACGGCTTGTGGCTTTGCCACTTTTAATACAATAATTCTATGTTTACTTACCGGGAATCAAAATGATAAGAAATCAAAATAAAAATAATATGAATGAAAACATTGAAAAAGAATTATTTTCCTTTGATGTTGTGTATAGAAATTGTCTGCCATTGAAATATATATATATAAACCTATTGATGTTGCATGCTAAAAATTGTCTCGAACTGAAATAGGAATCAAGTATATAATAATTACTAGATACTCATTTCATATTTCAAGCTATTTAAAATGCATTTGTTGAATAGTATGCTAATATAATAGTTAAAATATTATTTTAGTCCCTATATTTTGGACTTCATTTCATTTTAGTTAATATATTTTTAAATGTCCAATTTTAGTCCTTGTACTTTCAATAAAGCTTAAAATTAGTCCCTACAACTAATTTGAAGTTAATTTTTATTGAAATTGATTAAGTAATAATAATAATTTTAATGAAAAAAGACACAATGTAAGCATTTTCTAAAATTCATAGAGGAAAAGCTAATAAAAATAAAAAAATTTAGAAAAGTTAACAAAAAAAAAAAAAATAGTAGGGACCATTTTTAAGTTTTATTGAAAGTACAATGACTAAATTTAAACATTTGAAGGTACATAGAGCAAAACGATATTTTAATCTTTTTTAATTGAAATAACAATGTAATGAATAATGAATTTTAAATTATTTTGTTATTTTAAAAGTAATATGTTTTTTATTTTAACCATTTATATGATATTAACAAATAATAACTGGTAAAAAAAATTACATCAACGAAAAAGAATTCATAAAATTTTTATTAGAACAAAAGTTATTAATATAAGATATTATTAAATTTTATTTTATAATATTTAATAATAATGAAATATGTTGTAACCATATATTTGATATTAACAATTAATAACTAATTAAAATAAAATTACGTCCACGTTAATATATTTTTTTATTACAAAAATTATTAATATAAGATATTATTAAATTTTATTGTTATAATATTTAATTATAATGAATTGTATTTTAACTATTTAATATTATTTAATAAAAACTAAATTAAATTAAATAATTGATAAATTAAGTAGAAGTTTATGATAGTTTATAATAAAATCACATTAATTAAAAAGTTAATAGATATTGTATTACAAGAAAGATTATTAATTTTATTTTATGTGTTATCTAATAACAATTTTCTGTTTTAATAAATAAATAATAAGCAATGATTAATTAACATTAAAATAAAATCTTAATTTTATAAAAAAAAAATAACGTGCTAAAAAAAAGATTAGTACGATTTTTTTTATTAGAAAAAAAATTTGGTTGTATGAATAAGTGACTAAAATTATAAAACAATTCATAAAAAAAAAGTTGTGGGTCCCAATATAAATGAAATTGAAAAAGAAAAAATATTGTATAGTAATTAATGAAAAAAAGCTAGAGTTTCACATGAAACATGGAACAAGAAATAAGATTGAGACAATATATAGAGTTTTATGAAGAGAAATTAGGTTGTCTCATTTTAGAAAGAGTGATTTCAAAATAATTTGTGATAGGTGTCACCAAATGAATTAATTCTATACTAAAATGTTATTAAACAAAATCATACCGAAAGAAAATTTTAATTCTTATTCCTCCACTTCGATTCTTTGGAATTAAACTAGGGAGGAAGAGTCGCAAAACTTGAAATTTTAAAAAACTAAAGACTTAACTGAGAAGAAAAATACTTACCTATTTACCAGTTTAGCCAGGTATCTTGGTGCTGACTACCATTAAAAATATCTATTTATTTAACGAAAAAGAAAAAAAAAAATTATCTTCTATTCGTTTTACATTTCTCTCTCCTAATACTACATAAGGTTCGAACAGCAATACTTGGAAGCATCTTGGAGTGCACCCATTTTTTTCACCTCACCCCAACCACACAACAGAAAAAAATAAAAAATCTTTTAAAAAAAATAAAAAAAAGTTTGCCACATGGCAAACTATGAACAATAATTGGATGGATCGTTAAAAGATGAGTGCAGTCCACCAAAGTTTTTTCTGGGTTAAAGAGGAGTTTCAGGGAAGCTCTTCTTTCCTATATTTCTCTCTCTTTAGTTATCAAATACATAAGGGTGATCAATAAAAGGTATCTACCAACGGATGAAGAGGTAAGTGAGAATTGGGCAAAAGATGAGATACCATTGAAATAGTGAAAGCATCATAATGGTAGAAAGAGAGTGAAAAGAAACGTACCTGAAGAAGTTGTCAGAGGTTGGCCGGCGGGAGGGTATGCACGTAGTGAAGTCGTAGGAGGTATGCCGGCGGGAGGATTCAGATCGGTAACGGGTGGGTTCGCCTGAGCCGGAGGTTGGACGGCGGGAGAATTGGGAAGAGTCTGTGGAGTGTCGGGCGCTGAACGTTTGGTGTCCTTATCAGTCCACGGAAAACTGTCTCTGGCGACCTTATCAGTCCTCGGCCGGTCGTAGGAATCAAACTTGCTTCCGCCGGGAGAATTGGGTAACATATCTCTATTGGACTGGACGTTCCCATCAGTCGACGGATCGTACTTAAAACTTAGTTTAGAATATTCAGAATGGCAGGTTTCAAAATGGCAACTCCAAGACACAACGATCCAGAAAAGGAAAACTGATGAGAAAATTCTGGAATCCATTTCCATGAGACAGCAAAATCATTTCCCGTCTGGTCTCCATTAGTAGAGGAATTAAACAAGAATTATAAGTCAACTTGACTTGGAAAACGAGTCTTGGAAATGGACAATTGTTATTACCTGACTTGGATTGCCTAAAAGATGATGCGGATGTTTTGGTTACTTTTATGGACTATATGATTTATTATTATTTATTTAATTCTTTCTTCCTATTTAATCTAATCCATATTTTGAAAAATATGTTTAAATTTACAAATTTGATTTCTATGATTTGGATAAAGTTTCAATTTAGTTTTCATAATTTGGATTTGTTTCAACTTAGTCCCTATTATGCATTAATTTGGACCAACCGAATACTTGACGCTAAGGAAAAGTCAAAATAAAAAGTGCCTGAAGTAGAAACAAACCCTGGGCCTAAATAGGCACAAGGAGACCCTTCAGGCTCGGTTCAACCCCTTTCAATCCAATTCTAAAGGAGAAAGGGAAACTCTCCTTCAATCGCAATCCTAAAAGGAAACCTGAAACTCTAGATCAATCATCACATACCCTAAGCATGCTACATTTTTCCTCACTCTCAGAATTAAACATCGGAGTTGATGTGATATGCATCATACCGGTGTGCAATTTTTATTGTTTTGTAGGATATCTCTTTCTCGTGTTAAACAAATTTACCATTGAAGCACATGCAAATCAGGTGGATTTTTCTTATCCAAATTTGTGCATCTAGTCGCTATGGTCTTGATTCAGTTTCAACTTAGTTGTTGTGGTTTCAAAATTTTCAATCCGATCTATATGATTTAGTCTAACTTCATAAGCCGTCTTTGTCATTATCACAATGACAAATTTTTTCCCATGTAGCAATTTTCTATTTAGGTAAATTGTGTTATAGTTCACAATATTAGAGTTTAGGCCTAAATATAAAAAATAAAATACAAGCAAACAGGCAGACTTATTTAATTGGGATAAACACAATTAAAAGATGACCGGTGAGATTTAACCAAACCTTTAGACCAAACTGAGGTTAAGCCAAAATCACAGGAACTAAATTAAAACATTTAAAACTATGGACTAAATTGAACAAAATTTATAATTGATTAAATTACAAGTTTAGTCCATGACGTTCAAGTTTGTGTCTACATGGTCTCTAAAAAATACCCGAATTTCTAATTTTGTGCCTAGTAGATCCTTCAGATATTTGAAATTTTTAAAAAATAATTGATTTATTAGATATAAAATTCAATTTTATATCTAATGAGATCCTAAACTTCAATTTTGTATTTAGTAAGTCTATGGATTTTAAAAAACATCTAATAGGTCCACACATAATTGAAATTTTAGGAATTTGTTGGACACAAAAAAATGTTTAAAGATCCATTAAACACTTTTTAAAGTTTAGAGACCTATTTGACACAAAATTAAAAGTTTAAAAATCTATAATAGATACTCTTTAAAGTTCATGAATCTATTAGATACAAATTTAAAAGTTGAGGAATTAAACTTATAATTTAAGCTTAAATTGCATAAAGTATTTGGAAAGATGTGATAAGCTTTTGTGAAAGTAATTTGGAAGGTAGGGTAGACATGTTGGCATGACAAGTTTGACTGGTGAAAAGGAGAGATAAAAAAGCGTGTCTAAAGAGACGCGATTTATTTGTAAAGCGACCAACGCCTAGCTGAACGGAAGGGGCCGAATATCGACTATGTACAGAATTGTTGAGATGAATGTAGCTAAAGTTTTAGAGGGCGAAAACAAACCGAAAAGGAATAGTCTGTTTGATATTATTAATTTTAGGTAAGTGAGAAACAGAGATCTAAACGGAAGATTTTAAAGGTTTTTTAGGAGAATTCCAGCAATATTCGACAAGGACAAGAGAACAGGAAGTCTCTTTGCATAAAAAGCATCAAACACTATCTTTTATGTTATATTGAGATTAAAAGCTTTTTGGAAAGGCTGAAAAAAATAAAAGAAAGTGGGGAAAGAAACACGTTCGGTACAACGCTGCACCGGTCGACACGCGAAAAAAAAAACACAAAGGCATTGGATACCTATATCTAAAAACAAAGGCAGTGACATATGACTCTAACGAGTTAAGAGCATGTCTTTGGGGGTATACAATGTCGATGGCACCAGCATCGACATGCTGCAACAAGACAAGGAGTACAAACCATGCTACTGTAGATACTTTAAAAATCAAAAGTATAAGCTTTATGTACAGTCTTTTGTTGCCTAAAGGATAATTTTCAATTGTGCGTGTTTCCATCCCCACATGCTAGAATCACCCATATGTTTTAGTTGGAATTTCCTATGAAATGAAGATGTATCTCCTAATTTAATCCATTACTAAATCAAACCATAAATTGAAGATGATAATTACGTATTCTTTTCCTCTATGCTTTTAACTTTTTTTTCTTTTATGTTGTAAATTATTGCATTTACCTAGTTACAATTATAAACACAAACTTTTGGTAGTAAAAAAATGTGAAATTAGAAGTTTATTCTTTACGGTTTGGGTATAGTTTCAATATGATTCCTTTAGTTTTGAAAGTTACAATTTAAACCAAATGATTTTTGCTTAGTTTTAATTAAGTTCCTTAGATTTAAAAAGTTTCAATTTTGGTTAAATTAAACCTTAGAAAAATGTCTTTAAACTATCTCTTACCCAACGTAAAAACTCATTTATTTCCTTTTATTTTTACTTGGCACTAAACTTTAATATAGTAAACTACTAATGCACAGTTAACCAAATGAAAAACATAAATTCATTGACATGTAAAAAAATGTGGTAATATGGAAACACAAAAGAGCTTATTTGGAAGGTTTCACTATACCATAAGAGCCAATTATTGA
Source organism: Trichosanthes truncata (assembly GCA_033996785.1). Lineage (NCBI taxonomy): Eukaryota > Viridiplantae > Streptophyta > Magnoliopsida > Cucurbitales > Cucurbitaceae > Trichosanthes > Trichosanthes truncata. The sequence continues at coordinate 16,334,206 of JAWPNB010000007.1, forward strand.
AATAAAGCTCAAACTATGAGTACTAAATTGAAACTTTTAATACTATATGTAACGACCGACACTTTCAGGTATTAATTAAGGCTTTAATTTTGAAATTTAAAATTTATTGTAAGGTTAATTTCATGCTTAATGTTGTGTTAGAATTTAATTTTGGAATTTAGCATATTGGAAATTTGGGAATTAGAGGGTAGAATGGGAAGAAAGAAGGAAAAATGGGATTTAATTGGTGTTTAGGGCATTCTTGTAAATTAAGAGACATTAAGCCAAGCCCAAGCCCATAGTTAAGCCAAGCCCTAATTTTCCTCTCTAATATTTTAATCTGCACGCAACCCTAGGTGAATTTTAAGCCAAGCCAAGCCAAGCCGAGCCTTCATCTTCTCCAAATCTCTTCTTCTTTCTCCTTATTTTCGACAGCCATCTCCTTGGAGCAGAATTTTTTTTCAGATCTGCACTACTACAGAGGACCACCGCACGCCGTCAAAACCACCACCCAGAACCGCTGTGCACCGCCGTTGAACCGCAACGTAAACTGCTCACGAACGCCGTCTTCGACCGAATCTTCCCAGACCGCCGCGTTGTTGACTCGATTCGCCGCAGAACAGAAGCCACGAACCGCAGATCCGTTCAGCTCCGCCGTGTCGCACATCACCGTCGCAAGGTGACATAACCGCCGTTGTCGGAGCCGAGCACTGTGCGCACAGCAATCGCCAGATCCGCGGACTGCTCCTCGCCGGGAACCGCCGCACAGGACCGCGCACCGACGCCAGCACCCACGAACGCCCATCGCGCCGCCATACACCTTCGCCCAGATCCGCTGCTTCCCGATCGCGCCGCCGCCCCTGCTCATCCACGAACCCGATCTGTTCAGCCATCTCTTCCAGTTCGTCGAACCTGCATACGTGGGTAAGCAGTAGTTTTATGCGATTTCTTGGATGTTTTTGGTCATGGGTAAGACTAACTCATAGATCTTGATGTGTTCCAAGGTTACCCACTCCGTTCCAGCACCAAAATCACGAGCGCAACGCCCTTGAGCTGCTGTCCAGTGAGTATTTGGGACTGCTAAGAGTGAAATTTTTCGGTAAGTCACAAAGGTCCTTAAGTTTTAGGTTGTATGGTAGATTAAAATTGAAAATAAGATGGAACCATGGATTTTGTGACTTAAATTCAATTTTTACCCATCCATTTGAGATTAAGTTAAATGTTAAGGAATTAATTCTAAATTTTGGAACTTTAGTTGGTGGAAGGAACTTTGGGATTTAATTATGGATTTTAGGAATTGTTTCTAACCTTAGGGATGGTTTGATTTAGGCTCCAAATTGTTTAATTGAGGTTCAAGGCGAAGGGATTTTGGTGAGCAATTGGGTGAATTGGACTCTTGAGCTTAGCCAAGGTAAGTGACTTTATGCCGGTGTGCTTAAATGCAAGTCAGGAACTGAAAAAATATATATATATATATTTAAATTAATTTGAAACAAAAGGCTTTTATGAATATTTTATTATGGATTTTTGATAAATTCTTAAAATGCTTGTTATATATAAAAATGGATTCTAACTTGATTGTTACCCAATTTTCTCATGAATGTTATGCATGGTTTATGGTTTTGATTTATGATAAATGATGTGAAAATGTTGCTTGTGTTGCATCATGGAATGAAAAGTTTAACATGCTTTGGGACCTCATGCATACATTATGTTTTCATGATAAAAATGATTTCGAAGGCTGTGGCAATTACCCCCTAACATTATTGATGTACATCTATATGAAAAGGAGCCTTACGAGGCTAGATGAAAAGGAACCTGAAAAGGTTAAATGAAAAGGAAAGATTAGGTTGGGTTAATTGTCCACATTAAGCCGAAGAGAAAAAGTTGAAAGAGAAACGTTTCCACTATGAAAGGAATTTAGGTCCCACCAAAGGAAAGAAAGAAAATGTTTTCGAAAACTCATTATGTATGTGTATGCATATCCTGACCCGGTAGTGAGGTCACTTACTGAGTATTTTAAATACTCATCCTTTTTCAAAATGTTTTTCTTTTCAGGTAAAGGCAAGAACATATTTTAGGCGAGTGGCAAGGTGGTTTGCTAAAAGGGTCATGGGTGTCATGAGAAGTATAGCTTCCGCATCTAGTTTATGTTTTAACTCAAATTATTTTGTTAAGTAAACTTAATTGAAGTGAACTATTTCATTTGATTTAACGTTTTGATTCACATTATGTTTTGCAATGATTTTTAAAGGGATCCCGAACTAAAAGTTTTGATTGTTTAACAAAAAGTTTAATTCTTTTTGTCTGTTATTAAAGAATTTTAAATTTCTTCAGCATGCATGTAGTAACGTCCCTAGAAAGTCTAACAGGAAAAGTCGGGTCGTTACACTATATGTGTGAAATTTAAGCCATGTCTATACCATAGCGACAAATTTTGTAATTTAACCTAAATACTAAATCTTTAGACTTGAATATACAAGTAGAAAAATTGTCTTTTTGTTACCATCGATTAAAAATTCATTGTTGAGAGAGAGATAAAGGTTTCTCTTTCTTTTTATAACGAAGCTCTTCTCCTAATAAAAGAGAGTGTTAAAATATTGATATAATCAATTTTCCATGACCCATCAAATTAAGCTTTTGGGTTGATTGGTAATTTAACACAAGCATTCAACCTAGTTGTCTCGCTTTATCTTAGAAGTTTCATTTAATTTTTGCATACATGCCCTTATTAGCTTATATTTTTTATATTGGTTAGCTTAGATTTGAAATTTTTATAGGATGAATCTAAAAAATCAAGTTGAGCCTAGCCTAACAGAATTGCTGAGGAATCAAAATTTTGTTAAGTAGTTCATAGATAGTAAGGCATTTAAAAAAGTACACTGTTCTGTTTCTCCTTGACTAAATGTTATTGTTCTACCTTTATTAGGAGAAATATTGCCGATGCTCGCATTTACTAATTTTTTTATTAATTTAGTTGTGTTATGTTATTGCATATAAGTTTTAAGTATACTTGCAACCGGTAATTAGTTTTGATGTTAAGTTTGAGATTAATGTAGAGGGTGGGTGAGGGGAGATATTTAAGTTTTAATCTTAGGTTTGAGATTTTTTTTATTGTATGGGGAAGGTGAGGGATTATTTTGTTCATTTTTAGTTCTATTGTTCCTAAGTTTGGATAAGTTAAGTTTAGTGCTTTGTTCGATTACTTTAAATGTGTGTTAGTTGATTATTATTAAAAAGTTTCTTTAGTTTAGTTGTTATATGTATATGTTTTGATGTTAATGAGTGTAGGGTGTTGTTCTTGTTTTGATTATAGGATGAGAGATTGTTTTGATTGTAGAGGGATGGGTGAAGGGTTGTTTGACTTGTTTGGATGAATTTAGTTGTGTTATGTTATTGTGTTTAAGTTTTAAGTATACTTGCAATTATTAATTAGTTTTGATATGTTAAGTTTGAGAATAGTGTAGGGGTGGGTGAGGAGATATAGTTAAGTTTGAGATTGTTTTTGATTGTAGGGGGTGGATGAGGGATTGTTTTCTTCATTTTTAGTTCTAATGTTCCTAATTTTGGATAAGTTAAAGTTTAGTGGTTTGTTTGATTAGTTTAAATGTGTTAGTTGATTATTTTTAGAAAGTTTATTTCTTTAACATAAGTTTTGATAATTAAGTTTAATTGTTCGATAAATTTAAATTATTGAGTTAGTATTGAACCTAATTTAATTATGTTTTTCTTAAATTCTCCGAAGTTGATGTACGAGCAAGATTATGCCGATGAGAATTAAGATGCATGTAGAGAAGTTTTGTTTTACATAAGTGCTTTGTAATTTTATTTTTGTCTCAAAATTGCATGAACATTGGTTTATTGGCTAATTTGAATGAAATTTGGAAAATATTTGATTTTATACACAATTTTTTTTAGGTACAAAAAGGTTCAAGTTATAATATTCGAAAGGAACAAAAAAAATCTTAAGAAAGAATAAAAATCAGTACCAAACTTTTGCTGATGCCAACTCACTGACATAGACAGAAGTAGCTGCTGCCGACGTGGGGAGTCGGCATCGGCAAATAGTTATGTCTATGCCTCTGAGTTGGTGTCAATAAAAGCTATATGTTGGCGCTCGTAAAGTGGTGTCAGTAGAAATAACTTTTGCCTACGTTGCTGTAATGACCGACACTTTCAGGTATTAATTAAGACTTTAATTTTGAAATTTAAATTAATTGAAAGGCCAATTTCATGCTTAAAGTTGTGTAGTGGAAGTTAATTTTGAAGTTTTGCATATTTGAAATTAGAGATTTGGAGGGTAGATTGGGAAGAAAGAAGGAAAAAAGGGATTTAATTGATGTTTAGGGCAATTTTGTTATTTAAGAGACTTTAAGCCAAACCCAAGCCCAAGTAGAAGCCAAGCCCTAATTCTCCTCTCTATTATTTTATAATGCACGCAGCCCTAGGTCAAGCCAAGCCTTCAAGCCATCATCTTCTCCAAACTTCTTCTTCTTCCCTTGTGTTTTTCGATAGCATCCCTTTGAAGCATAAGGAAATTTTTTTTCAGCAAGCTCCTCACCGCCCGCCGTAGCGCCGTCGTCGCTCTTCGCCACAGACTCCCTGCCGCTGCCCGCCCAAAACTGCAGACCTCCCCACCATCTGGCAGCCACCCGCCGAACTGCAGTGCAGACCGCCCGCGCCACAGATCCTCTGCGCAAACCAGCCCCAGATGCCGACACAGTCACCCGCTCACCCTCGCGCACACGCACTGCGAAGTCTCCAGATCCGGTGTCAGCACGCACTCTTGAACCCGATCAGACCTCACTGGTAGCTCAAACCACCTCCACACGAAGCTCCACGCACCGCCGTGCCGCCGCCTCCTGATATGTGTTTCGAGATCCCGATGACTCTAATTGTATCCTGATTTGGGTAATCTTGGTCAAGATCTGAGTTTTGGATTAAGAAATTTTAAGAATTATTTGAATAACAAGCTAAGATTTGGTTGACAATTTATTTTAGGATACCCAAAATCGAATTAAAGTTATTTCGATAAAATTCCAGCAAGGACTCATTACTACACCGCCACCTCTCGAGATTAATTAAATTGGGATAAGCAGGAAGCCAGAGTTGGAGAAGACTTTGCTGCCCAGAATAGTAATTATTTGGATTAAGCCCTTTAAGTTATTGTGACTTGGTTATTATTATGAAATTTTAGAAGGTAAGCATGCAATTCATAATTATGAAGCGTGCTATGTTTAGATAAATCTTACCATAGGCAATTTGGAATTAAATTTGGACTAAGTTTATGGCTATGTTGGAATAGAGGGCTTAAGGATTGGAGTTATTATGAGGAACATGTGTATTATTAAAAGAACTTACTTAAAATAATAAAGGGATGAAATTATGTTATCCTGTTAACTATTTGTGGGTAAAACTTAGCTACCTAAGCAGGTGAATATTCTTGTTTGAAGAATTTATTGTAGTAAACCCATGGTGGGTTCATGTGAATATACAGTAATTTGAGTACGCTTGCCTAAGGTTCATAAGTTGAGTTGGTCAAGTAATAAGTTATTTTGAAATCATTATAGGCTGAGGTGAAAGATCTTCATAAAAGGAGAAAGCGAGCTATTTGAGCCAAGGTAAGGGACTTTATGCCGGTATGCTTAAATGCAAGTCGGGAACTAAATTGAAATTAAAAAGAAAAAGAAATTTACATTCAAAATGAAAAGTTTTATAAATGTTTTATTTATGATTTTTGATGAATTTTAAAATGCTTTATTTCATATGAAAATGGACTTTGACATGTATGATTGCCAAATATGCTTATGAATGTTATGCATGATTTATGGTTGTGGTTTATGATTTATGAGAATGTTGCCTTGTGATGCATCATGGAATGAAAATTTAAAATGCTTGGGACCTCATGCATACATGTGAATTTTCATGATGGAATGATTTCGAAGGCTGTGACAATTACCCCATAAATTTAAAGATGTACATCTAAATGGAAAGGAACCTGAAAAGGTTGAAATGAAAAGGAACTTGAAAAGGTTAAATGGAAAGGAAATGTTAGGTTGGGTTAATTGTCCACATTAAGCCGAAGAGAAAAGTTAAAGAAATATTTTCACTATGAAAATGTTTTAGGTCCACCAGAGGAAACAAGTTTTAAAAATCACTTTGTATGTGTTTGCATATCCTGACCCCAGTAGTGAGGCCACTTACTGAGTATTTTAAATACTCACCATTTTCAAAAATGTTTTTCTTTTTAGGTAAAGGCAAGGGCATCCTAGGCAAATGAAAGGATAGGGCATCCTATTCATTTTTAGCATTTTTAGAATATATTTTTAGTAGACGTGTTGTGAAAATTAACTCAATTGTTAAATGTTTTTAGTTTATTCTTATGCTTTGAAATAAAGGGATCTCGAAGTAAAGGTTTTTGATTGTTTTTATAAAGGTATATTTCTTTTTGAAAGATTATTTAAGTTTGATTTTTATTTCATTAGCATGCATTTAGTAATGCCCCTAGAAAGTCTAGTAGGAAAAGTAAGGTCGTTACAGTCATGTAACTCCCGAGTTCAGGACGGGTACATGAATGAACAGAGACCACATCCGAATGAGAGGGATCCTGAGGCTATGCAAGACATGGTTAAGAATGCTTAAAAGAATTGATAGCTACTACCTATACCAACAAGGTGCACCTTCATTTTCGGTGACCCAATCGTAGGAACTCCAAAGTTAAACGTGCTTGGCTTGGAGCAATCCTATGTTGGGTGACCTCTTGGGAATTTTCCTAGGAAGCATGTGAGTGAGGACAAAATATGCTGAAAGGAACTGTGTTGGTTTGTGGGGACAGTCTTCACTCTTAGAAGCAGTTCAAGACAAGTACGGTGACGTGGCCAGGTCGCAGGGGATGCAGGGGAATGCCGGGGCCGTTAGGTGCTGAATTTGAATTCCAAATCCTGGTCCGAATCCTGGGCCTGGGGCGTTACAGTTGCTATTCCAGCGTCAACAGAACCCTTATGTTGACAAGTTTCTACTGATGACCATTTTTGCATTAGGAAACCCTTTCCATATTTTTCGATGCTAAGTCTAAATTCTTATAGTGTTTGGAAGTTTTGACTATACCATAAGAGCCAAGTATTGAAACTAAGCTCCAACTATCTAAATTGAAACTAAGCTCCATAGGAGCGGGCTTGACTATACCATAAGAGCCAAATATTGAAACTAAGCTCCAACTATCTAAATTGAAACTTTTAATGCCACATGTGTGAAATTCAAACCATGCCTAGACCATAGTGACAAAATGACAGGAATTGACACTTAATCCCGCAACGAAAAACTATGATTTCTAAACAATTTAGAAATCAAGTTTAGAATCGACTTTGATTTATTTAGAATTGAACTAAAATAATAAAGGTTATGCAATATAAATACCTGTAACGACCCTAACCTAAACGCAGAAGCATGACTTAGTTACCCCGCTCATGCCCGAAATTTCGGTAGCATGACGGCGTAACTACGAGAAAACCAAATTTACAAAGACATGTTAGAAACAAAACAACACTTCTAAACTTTAGAACCCAAACTCAGCATCCACCAAACTACGATACATTATGTTGAGCTCAACCAACAAACACAAGAACTAGCACGCGGAAGCAGAAGTGATTTAAAGTTTACAAACCAACATACATTAAAGAACAAAGATACACCACTAAAAGCTAAGACAGGGAAAAGGAATTTGGTGGAGTCTCCATAACCTCATCAAGTCATCGCCTTCATCACCCGCCTCGAGGATGTGCACAATCTGCAAAGACAAACAAAATAGCATGAGTGAGTATAAACATACTCAGTAAGTAGCCCACTTAAGGTCCAAAACTCATAATCATAACACCAAAGTTGTCCTGGCACGCACGGCTCCTACTTAATCTCAACTCATCGTCATGCCAACTACAGCTAGCACACTCTACCCTGAGTCCACCCCGGTATGGCATTGTCTCAAACACTACCAACAAGCCATGTAACTTAGACTAACAAAGGCAGTGAAATAAAGCAACTCTCACGCCCACACACAATGGGGGAATCGCCCCCTAAGCTAGCACACAAGCAATAAGGAAACACAATCCTTAGGCTCATCACAATAGGGGAATCACCCCCTAAGCTAGCACACAGGCAATAAGAAAACACAATCCTTATGCTCATCACAATAGGGGAATCGCCCCCTAAGCTAGCACATAGGCAATAAGGAAACGCAATCCTTAGGCTCATCACAATGGGGGAATCACCCCCTAAGCTAGCACACAGGCCATAAGGAAACGCAATCCTTATGCTCATCACAATGGGGGGAATTGCCCCCTAAGCAAGCACACAACTCGGTGAAGGAAGCAACACTCACCCTACTCAAATCATATCAACCTAAAGTTACAGACTCGCCCAAGAGTGACACAAGGTCAGGTGGCACTAATTTAACAAGTTTTCGTACTTTCGCAATGCTTTTGGAACCTCTAGGGAATCCACCATACCAAAATCATTCATCAATCCTGAACCACATTCACAATCTAGCTCAAAGTTCACAAGCACATACAAAGGGAATCGCCCCCTAATCCGCACAAGCAAAGAGGGAAAACAACCCTCAAGCCCTTCCATACACTTACAACACCTCATGCCTCATATATATATATATATATATATATATATATATATATATATATAGGCGTGACACAAATTCTAACGGACCATTTCAAATGGCTACTTATTTTCTAGGCTAGCACCAAGGTTACTTATCTTTCTTTTAAGAAGTTACTAGGAGCATATAACTCAAGCCCACACTTCAACAAACAACAAAAATCACATCAATGTGACATTTCACTATATACCACATCCATGAATCTCGAGTATGAACTTATACCCCGATACCTACATTCCTAAACCAAAACTTTACATAGTTGTAGCCCATACATGTGCTAGTGGAATATAGCCCTCCATCCCTTTAATCAAGAATTCAGTCCCGTAAACATGCTAGAAATCAGGACGACCAATAACCCGCCACTCACATTCGGACCCGTCTGAAACTCGTTAAACATGCCCAGTTATCTGCCCATTCTGAACACACGAAATACGGACAACGACCACTAATCACTGCATACCCTTAAGGTATTCTAATTCAGCCACTAACCCAAACCAACAACTCTGGCTGCCTACACACAGTCAACTCATCCATATCCTAAGAAGACTAAACCTCAACCAACCAATCAAGTGTTTCAAACATTCTATACTCTGTTAAACAACTCAATATTGCATGTAGACCCTTCTTAATCACTTAAGATCATTTAGGTATTCCAAGGCTCACTTCTATAACCAAGCTTTAACAAGTTGCGTACATAAAACATAACACACAGCCCAAACCCCATGGATATCATACTAGAAATCGATAGTCCTGAGCGTTCTAAAATAAATTAAGCCCCTAATACAATTTTAACACGTGCTTAAGCAACTTAAGCTTAAGAACAATTCAGGATAGTTCAACCAATCACACCATGATCCACGTATTCACATTTGACACGCATGTTTATTCACAAATCACCACAAACATGAACCAAACTCATCCAATTACAACCTTAGGCGAAGTTTTAAGGTTCTACACAAGCTAACTACAATAACTAGAAACTTTAAGCCTCTAATTCCATCATAGTCACATAATTAGGCCGTTTTTAGCGCAAAATGACCTCCACACCAATCACTAACTATTACATGCTTCATAACACAAATATTCAAGCATACTTTCACATTTGACAAATTCTCAAACATACATTAAAGTCAAAATAAGGAACTTTAAGAGGCTTAAATCCAAATAACTACTGACTCAAAATTACTCCAAGATTCAAGGTAGCCCAAAACTCACATGCTCGATCACGAATCGCGAAACAAAGTCCTACACGTTATGGGTCGACCCAAAATTACTCCAACAACATAAAAAATAACATTTGAACCCATAATCCATCCCCAACTAGAGTCGGAACACTTACCCACATTGTTTATAGTGCTATCATAGCCTGGCCTTAGCTTTCGAACTCGAAACACTGCTGAAAATCACTCCGAATAATTTGATTTCGCGAAACCAAGACCCAAATGCTATGGGTAATCTAAAATTAACACAAAAACTTTATGGGTATCTCAAATTCACAACGCAACCAACCATTAATTTGAAATCAAACCTCAGAATGCTTACCCACTACAAATCAAGGTCGTATACGGCTATACAAACACCAGGCTTGCCAGAAATTTAGCTCCGAAACAGCCTCCTCCTTGCTGTCTGTACAGAACCGAGGGGGAGGGAGAAAAATCTCGGCGATCTGGACGGTGACGCACGCACTGCTGCAGTTGACGGTGGGTGAGTGGCGGTAATGGAACTGGGCGTGGGAAACCTAGCGAACGGCCGGTTGAGGGCTGGTGGCTGTTTCACTAATGGGCGGCGTCTGGGCTTGCAGTGTGCCCGATCGACTGGCGTGCGATGAGAGGAAGAAGAAGATGGAGGTGGCAGTGCTGCATTCGGCGAGAAGAGAGATGGGAGAAGAAGAAGAAAAAGAAGAAGAATAAGATAAGGGAGAAGAGAGAGAGGCTCACGATTTTTTCTCTTTTTTTTTTCCAAAAATGCCCTTAACCAATTTCTTCATTTCTAAATTTGTCCTTTTTCCTCTTTGTAAATTCCAAATTGACCCAAAAATCAAAAGACTTATTTGAGAATTAATCCAACTAAATTCCAAAATTTCGAAATTAACTCCCCTAAATAAACCAGGCGTTACAATACCTCTTAAAATAATGGAAATAGTTCTGGCAGGTCTTTGACTTCTTGTGTTCTAGGGATTTTTCAATCTCCATAAGATCTTCCTTGCTATAACTCAAATACATGACCAATGTTTGTGGGAACCTCTTTGAAAGTAAGAGAGAAATATTTCAGAGAATTTCTTTCTCTGTAGAGTGCTTAGATTTGGCTCAACTCAAGGGTTTTAGTATAGAGACTTGGGGTAGAATCTTTGCAAAAATATAATAATATCTAGTATATTATCATATATTTGAATCTCATTCAAATATCTCCTACAACATATATTATCTATTTGAATCTCATTCAAATTTAATATGTAATAATATATTATTCTCTTCAATGTGTATTAAATACAATAAATAGATATTTTCCTTATCTAATATATCTAATATATTAAATATTAATTTAAATATTTCAAATTTTTCTTTCAACTAAATTGATCTTTTTAGTGTTACTATGCACTAGCAAGGGGACCTTATAAACTTATAGATTATAAGCTTCAATGATACAAAATTAATTAATTAAACTCTTTAATCAATCAATTTTCATTCATTAATTCTAGGTCATTTCACTATAGACCTAGAGTTGCACTCTTATTCACTGTAAGAAAAGTTATGTCCATGGATATAACTATTATATGCAAATCAATCTTTCATGAGTTGTTCATAATTACAATTGGGTAAAAAATCTGTTTTACCCCCGTAATTACATCTTATGCCTCAAGTACCGCTAATTATCTAATGAACAATTTGTTTATGATCCAATCATAAACTAAGTCCCTCTTGGGCTAGTGAGAGGTTGGGGCCTTATTGTTTAAGTCCTGAAATTAACAGTTAAGGGAACTACCCATCTACTTTCGCTATATGAGAAAAAGTGAATTCTATCTTGTGAAACTTATGTTCCCAACTCTCTATTTCGTCAAGTCTCCAAAATGGTAGGCTTATTGAATTGGCTGCAAAAGCCACTCTTACCCATGCAAATCAAAGGACAAGCCCTCACAAGCAGGAGTTCATAACTTACTCAGGATTAATATCGAGTCGCATATGATCATCTTGTTGAATTATTAATCTTCTCAATTAACGGATTTATAAAGAGTTATTAATGTTTCGTGGTCCAATCTTATACAAACTTATTGTATTGGACCAAATCATTTGTAACTATTACAAAGTGGGTCATATCAACGTTGTAACTAGGATAAGGCACACATCTTATCCATATAATATAGATCCTTTAACTTATTTCTTGAACATGATCCTCTCGTATGTCAACTACATACTGTTCAAGATTACACTAATAACCTTGAATTTTTATGTAATGGATAATATAAATTACAAAAAAAACAATAAAACTCAATAATTACAAGGCTTTAGGGCATAAATCCTAATACAAAATTTATAATTTAACCTAAATAGTAAATCTTAGACTCGAATATATAAGTGAAAAAGTTGTCTTTTCGTTAACATCGATTAAAAAAATTCATTTTTGTGAGAGAGATAAAGACTTCTCTTTCATTTTATAAAGAAGCTCTTCTCCTATGTGAGAGAGTGTTAAAAGAATTGGTATAATTAAATTTATCATAGCCCATAAACTTAAGCTTTTTGGTTAATTGGTAATTTAATGCAAGCCTTCAACCTAGTTGCCTTGAAACTTAGAAGTTTTTCATTATATTTGGTAATACATGTTATCCATAACTTGGTTGCACTCGTAACAAAGAAGTTACTGTTGATGAAATTCATTAATATTGAGGGTGGTAAGTTGTAGATAGTAAATATATACGTGCACACTTCCTAGATTCTTACGTAAGAAAGAGAAATATTGAACACTGTAATATTGAGAAAACCATATTAACCAAATGTTCAAAGGCAATGGCTATATATAGAACTCATTTGTCAAATGCAAGTATATCAGTTAGGCTATTTAAACAAAAAACAATTAAATCTCTAAGCTAGCTAACAACTAACAATTAACAACGTAACCAAAATAACAACACATAACTAATCAAATAACTTGACATAATTAGTCAAACAACTTTAACTAATGATTTTCCTTAACCACAACTCTTTCACTTTATGAGCCCATAAAAAATGGTTGGACCTTTGGCCAATACACAACAATTCCTCCTTTTCCTTCATACACAAATGAGTGTTCTCTCAAAACCCATAAGAATGAAGAAAGTTTTTCTGATGATAAGCCTTTGCCTTTTGGTGGTGTAAACGGTAGTGGTTGTCATCAGAGCTCCACTGGTTGAAGCTGTGACATGTAACGCCGACGAGCTAAGAGCATGTCTGTGGGCATGCACAATGTCAGTGGCGCCATCACCAGCATGCTGCAACAAGGTAAAGGAGCACAGATTGTGCTACTGTGGATACCTAAAAAATCAAAAGTATAAGCCATATGTACAGTCTTTTGTAGCTAAAAGGATCATTTTTTATTGTGGCATTCCCATCCCCACATGCTAAAATCAACCATATGTTTTAGTTTGATTTTCATATGAAATGAAGATGTATCCCTTAGCTCAATCCATTGCTAAATCAGACAATAAATTGGAGATGATAATTGCATATTCTCTTTCTCTATGCTTTTAATTTTTTTTATGTTATAAATTATTGCATTTACCACCTGATAGTTACAATTAAAAACACAAACTTTTAGTAGTAATAAATATGTGAAATTAGAAGTTTAGTCTTTACAGTTTGGGTATAGTTTCAATATGATTTCTTTGGTTTTGAAAGTTCTAATTTAATCCATATGATTTTTGTTTAGTTTAATTTAGATCCTAAGATTTAAAAAGTTTCAATTGTGGTCACTTTCGTTCAGTTAAACCTTACAAAAATATGTCCTTAAACTATCTTTTACTCACCCTAAAAACTAATTTATCTCCTTTTATTTTTACTTGGAACTAATCTTTAATATAGTAAACAACTAATACACAGTTAACCAAATGAAAAATAGAAATTCATTGACATGTAAAAAACATGTGGCAATATGGTAACACAAAAGAGCTTATCCATAAGGTTTGACTATACCATAAGTGCCAAATATTGAGACTAAGCTCAAACTATGAGTACTAAATTGGAACTTTTAATACCATATGTGTGAAATTGAAACCATGCTTATACCATAGCGAAAAAATTTATAATTTAACCTAACTATTAAATCTTTGGACTCGAATATATTAGTAAAAAAGTTGTCTTTTTGTTACGATTGATTTAAAAAATTTATTTATGGGAGAGAGATAAAGGCTGCTCTTTCTTTTTATAAAGAAGCTCTTCTCCTGGTGACAAAGAGTGTTAAAAGCATTGGGATAATTAAATTTTTCATAGCCCATCAAGTTAAGCGTTTCGGTTGATTAGTAATTTAACACAAGCTTGCAACCTAGTTGCCTTGTCTTATCTTAGAAGTTTCTCATTATATGTGGTAATAGATGTTAAATATATATAACTTGGCTACACTCATAACAAAGAAGTTAGTGTTGGTGAAATTCATTAACATTAAGTGTAGTAAGTTGCAAATAGTAAATTTGTGCACAGCTCCTAGATTCTTAGGTAAGAAAGATAAAGATTAAACACTATAATATTGAGAAAACCTTATTAACCAAATGTTCAAAGGCGATGGCTATATAGAGAACTCATTTATCGAATGCAAGTATATCAGTTAGGTTATTTAAACAAAAACCAATTAAATTATCATTAAGCTAATTAACAACTAACAATTAATAACGTAATGACAATAACAACACATAGTTAATCAAACACAACTTGACATAATTAATCAAACAACTTTAACTAATGATTTTCCTAAACCACAACTCTTTCACTTTAGGAGCCTATAAATAATAATTGAACCTTCGACCAATACAGAACAATTCATTCTTCTTTTCCCCCATATACATATAAGTGTCTTCTCAAAATCCCTAAGAATGAAGAAAGTTTTTCCGATGACAAGCCTTTTCCTTTTGGTGGTGTCGATGGTGGTGGTTGTCACTAGAGCTCGATTGGCGGAGGTAGTGACATGTGACCCCAGTGAGCTAAGACCATGTCTTTGGGCATACATTATGTTGGTGGTGCCATCATCAGTATGTTGCAACAAGGTGAAGGTGCACAAACCGTGCTACTGTGAATACCTAAAAAATCAAAAGTATAAGCCATGTACACAGTCTTTTGCCACCAAAAGGATCATTTTTGATTGTGGCGTTCCCATCCCCACATGCTAGAATCAATCATATGTTTTAGTTTGAATTTCGTATGAAATGAAGATATATCCCCTAGCTTAATCTATTGCTAAATCAAACAATAAATTGAAGATGATAATTACATATTCTCTTTCTCTATGCTTGTAACTTTTTTTAATGTGGTAAATTATTGCATTTACCACGTAATGGTTACAATTATAAACACAAACTATTAGTAGTAAAAAATATGTGAAATTAGAAGTTTAGTCTTTATAGTTTGGGTATGGTTTCAATATGGTTCCTTTGGTTTGGAAAGTTCTAATTTAATCCATATGATCTTTGCTTAGTTTTAATTTAGTTCTTAAGATTTAAAAAGTTCCAATTTTAGTCACCTTGGTTTAGTTAAACCTTACAAAAATATGTCCTCAAACTATCTCTTACCCTAAAACCTAACTTATTTGCTTTTACTTTTACTTGGAACTAATCTTTAACATAGTAAACAACTAATACACAAATAACCAAATAAAAAACATAAATTCATTGACATGTAAAACACATGTGGCAATATGGTAGCAGAAAAGACACTACAAGAAAAATAGCTTTTAGCGACAAAAAAAAAACGACTCTAAAACTAATATATCGTTGCACAGTGTCTTTTGCGCGAATTTATTATCATTGCATAAAACATCAGTGAAAGGATTGAGCGACGTTGTCATCGAAACGTTGCAAGATGAATGTCGCAGCATGCGACAAAAAGGAAAACGTCGCAATCAATGACGAAAATAAAAAAGTCGCAACATACGGCAACTGCAAAAACACCGCAGACTGCGACCACTTATAAAAAATTCGTAGGCATTCCTACATGCTACAAAAATACTGTTTGTCACAAGAACGATTGCAATTAATAACCATATAGTTGCAAAATTAAATGTGAAGATATTTATTTTTCGTCGCAAAATTAATTTTTTTTTTTTAAATCTTATTTGTCAGCAACATTTTTTAAAATTGTCTTTGAATCCAAATGAGAGCAACTATACAAGTAATAAAATAAAATAAAAATAGAATCATTATATATTCATAAAAAATCTTGAAAGTTACCAAGATAAAATCGATATACACATGTACTAGGTTTTAGATAAAGTTTCCAAATTACAAAATAACGTTTATCATGGAATGTGTATGGTAAATGAACTATCAAAATGTAGTATCTCAAAAAGAGTGAAAAGATGAAGATAATTCTTTTGTCGTGCCGGCAACAAGGGAACGATTTAGTCCTACACACAAACATAATTGTTACATCGCATCAATACTTTAATTAATTAATAAGTGGACAAACAATATATCACTAAAAAGCCCACCTCCTTTTTTCAAATATAAATCATGTAATCTCAAACTTAAGTTAAGTCAGAAGTCAAATAGACTCAAACATCATTAATATACCACTAAAAGATTAATTCTAAGCAGAGTCACAATCAACACAACATTTCACAAAGATTTATCCCCCCTCTCATTCTCAACCACATCCACTAAATCATAATTTACGTAAGACTTGCAATTCTCCCACCCAAATCACATATTCACAACAACAAATATATACAACTCTCCCCCTCCCCCTACCACAAAGATAATAAATATTCAACCATAAGTCACATAGTCTTAAACATAATCATCACAAATCTCACTAACTACCATCACAATAACCAAACGAACCCTCTCCTCCCAAATCCTCAACCACATTCACCACAAAAGTTATAAGCATAGTGATCACAAAACAATTATTATCACTATTTGAAGCTAAAAAATCACCTCCTTTTTCAAACGTAAGTCAAATAGTCTCGAACATACTTTATATAATCTCAAACTTAAGTCACAAGTCAAATATTAAAACTAATTTAAGTATAGTCACAATCGAAATAACTTCTTTCTCTCCAAGTCAATTCTTAAAGCTAATCATAGTCACAATTCTTAAACTTAAGCATAGTCACAAATCAAGTCTTAAACATAAGTATAGTTACCCCTCCCCCCCACTTGATCCAAACTTAAGTCACAATTTGTAAAATTTAATTATATAAGGATTGCAATCTATCACTCCCCCACTCCCACCCCCCCCACATAAAACAAAAAATCCTCAAACTATAGTCTCAAACATAAATCATCACAAAACTCAAGTCACATAGCCTCAAACATAATCATCACAAAACATTAATCAGAATCTCAATCTCAGACATAAGCCAGAATCATAATCACTATACACAAGAGTACATATATATATATATATATATATATATATATATATATATATATATATATATATATATATGAACATAAATTAAAAGTCATGAAATTACCTTCCTAAGTGATGGATTCGCTCCAGTAAATCTTTCTAAAATATCATTCATTTGACTAAATCTTCGCTCATACTTTTGATGTTGCATCTCCATTTCTTGATGCTGACTCTGTAATGCTTCTTCTATACTCACTATACAACTATGACTCTGATTATCATACAAAAAGTACAATAAAATGCTTTGAACTTACTTTATTTTTAAACCACTCTGGGAATTGTGCTTCATGCATCCCAAGAATATTATCTTGACTTCTATTCCTTAACTCAACTTCATGTTCTCTGTGAAATAAAATCATTAATAAATACAAATTTTCAACAAAAGGTTTTTAGTTAATGTAGATAATTTCATACCTTTTGTACTAATCTACTTCTTCACAATCCGTTAGGACATACCAATGAACTTTTTGTAATTCAGTCCATGATAGCTCATTCAATTGTGAACTACCGATTGGACGTGCTTTTTGTGAAAATATAGATAGATGTCCATTGTTTGTTGAGTTACCCAAGTCTATTGTATCTAAAGGAATGAATGTTTCACTCTATAGTAGAAGTATTGGATCGTCTTTGATTTTCTTTAAAATTAAATTAAACCTAAATAGACAAAGTTAAGCAAACTTACTTTGGAGTAAATATAGAGATATTTCTGGCGGGTCTTTGTCTTATCCACAAAGTCTTCCTGGCTATGACTTGAACACAGGACCAAGGCTTGTGGGAGTCTCTTGAAAGAAAATCCACAAGGGATTGAAGAGGAAGAGGTCTAGAGAGAATTCTCTAATTCTCTATTAAAGAGATGTTTTTTTTTGTGTCTAATGGCTCAACCCAAGGCTCATGTTTAAAGAGACTAAGGGCAAATCTTTTTCATAATTAAAATATTATATTTTAATATCTAATATATTAAAATATATTTTATACTTAATCGAATCTCATTCAAATCTCCTACGATATTTATTTATTTGAATCTTATTCAAATTTTATAAATATCTTTTCTTTAATGTATCTAATATATATTAATTATTTTAATATTTAATGTATCAAATACAATAAATATATTTTCCTCTTTTATATTTAATATTTCTAATATATTAAATATTAATTTGAACACTTCAAATTAAATATTAATTTGAACATTTCAATATTTTTTTCTTTTAACTAAATTGATCTTTTAGTGTTACTATGCTAGCAAGGGGACCTTATGGACCTACAGATTTTACTCCAATGATATAAAATTAATTAATTAATCAATTTTCATTCATTAACTTCAGGTCCCTTCACTATAGACTTAGAGTTGCACTCTTATGCACTGTAGGACAAGTTGTGTCCATGGATATAACTATTACATGCAAGTCGATCCTTCACGAGTTGTTCATAATTACAGCTGGGTCAAAAATCTGTTTTATCCCTGTAATTACATATTGCACCTTAAGTACCACTGATCCTCTAATGAATAATTTGTTTATGATCCAACCATATACTAAGTCCCTCTCCGGCTAGTGAGAGGGTGGGACTCTATTGTTCAAGTCTCGAAATCAACACTTAAGGGAACTACTCATCTACTTACCCTATAAAGGAATGAGCGAATTCCATCTTGTGGAATTATGTTCCTGACTTTCTATTTGGTCAATTCCCCAAAATGGTAGACATATTGAATCGACTACAAAAGTCACTCTTACCCATGCAAATCAAAGGACAAGCCCTCACAGGCAAGAGTTTATAACTCACTCAGGATTAAGATCGAGTCGCATATGATCATCTTGATGAAATATTAATATTCTCAATTAATGGATTTATAAAGAGAGATTAAATATTTCGTGGTCCAATCTTATACAAACTCATTGTATAAGATACCCTCAGTCGCATGTCTTCACATGAATAATTTGGATCGCATCATTTGTAACTATTACAAAGTGAGTCGTATCAATAGTGTTACCAGCATAAGGTACCAACCCTATCCATATACTATGACCATTTAGGTTATTTCTTGAACATGATCCTCTCGTATGACAACCACATACTGTTCAAGATTACACTAATAACCTTAGATTTTTCATATAATGGATAATATTATATTACAAATAAAATAATCAAAATTATTATTAATTATTAAATAAATCATTAATTACGAGGCTTTAGGGCATAAATCCCAACAGTATCATCATTTCGAACTGTCCTATTGGATTTTGTTTCAATTTCATGCATGTACATTGAACAAAATGTCAATGCTTCGTTTGCTATAAATGCTTCAGCTATTGAACCTTCAGGACAAGCTTTATTTCTGACATATTGTTTTAGTGTTATCAAACTCCTATATATGTATGTGTTATTCTTTATATGAACAAATAGTTTGCGAAATGAACAAAACTTAAAGAATAAGAATGAAAAGGAAGTATATATACCTCTCAATTGGATACATCCAACTATAACCGACAGGTCCAACAAGTTTGGCTTCCTCTGGTAAATGAACAACTAAATGAATCATAATATCAAAGAATGCGAGAGGAAATATTCTTTCAAACTTACAAAGGATTATCATAATCGACTCTTGTAGTTTATTCAAAGTCTCAATTTTCAATGTCTTTGTAGTCAATTCTTTGAAAAAATTCAACAATTCAGCAATTGCACCACTAACATCTTTAGGTAAAAAAGGACGAACACCCGCAGATAAAAGCCTTTGTAGTAACACGTGTGAGTCGTGGCTTTTTAGTCCATGTATCTTTCCATCTTTCAAACTAACACATCTTGAGATATTCGATGCAAAACTATTAGAGAACTTAATTGTTTTCAAGAAAGCACAAAACTTCTTTCTTTCATTAACTGTCAATGTGTAACTAGCATGTAGCTTCACCAATTTGTTTCCAACACGTTGAAGATGTAGTTCTTTACGAATATTCAAAGTCATTAAATCTTTATGTGCTTTATCAATGTCCTTCGTTTTTTCTTCAATATTCAATCATGTACCAAAAACATTATCACAAATATTTTTCTCAATATGCATGACATCGAGTTTATGATGGATATTAAGACTTGACCAGTATGGTAAGTAAAAAAAATGCTTTTCTTCACCCAATTTAACTCATTATGAACTCGTTTCCTTTTTCATTGCAATATATTTATAGTTTTCCCAAATGGTGGAAAATCTATAACTTCTAACTGGTGAAGAACATCTAATCTCGAAAAAGATGGTGGTGCAACTCTATATTATTTCTTGTCATTAATTTTTTTTATTTTTTCACCAAGAATGATTCATAGGTAAATACCAATGATGTCCCATGTAGCATATCTTATTATGCAATGAATCAAATGTGACGTCTTTATTACAAATTGGACATGCCTTATATCCTTTAGTGCTACATCTTGACAAATTACCATATGCTGGAAAGTCATTAATTATCTACATCAAAGTTGCACGAAGATGAAAGTTTTGACCACTGTAAGCATCGTAAGTCTCAATGCCATTACTCCATAAGTCTTTCAATTCATATATTAGTGGCTGTAAATAAAATCTATCTCTTTTCATTGAGATTTTAGCCCTAGTATAAGTAAGGACATGAAGAAAAATATTTCCTTCAGGCATTTCCATGGTGGCAAGTTATATGAAATTAATATTATTGGTCACGTACTATCACTTGGTTCAAGCCCGATGTAGTTCTCATCACCATGGTGTTCAGTGTCTCCTCCACTTGTCAAATCATTCAACAATTCAATCATTTTATTTTCCTTATCTATATTTTGAGGAGCTTCCACAGGTTCGTTACGTGCGTTATCATTTTTCGTAGATTTCAAAAAAGACAAATCTGGAGTTTTGATATGATATATCCATCTATTATAGGTGAAGGACATTCTGTATGTGTATAAATCACTTTCGACGTCACAAGGTTGTTTCATCATGATATTTTGACAATTTTTGCATGGGCAACGTGTGAACCCTCTCTTATCGACATGCTTATTTTACAAACTAATAAATGATCTGATTCCATCAATATATTCTTTGCATAATCTATTTCGAAGTTTTGTCCAACTTTAATCTATATTTTATCCTATGAAACATCGAAAGGAAACCTATCATGAACTTATTTAATACTATTAACTTAAACAAAAATCATCTCTATAATATATCTATAACTAACTTTGGACATTCCAATCATTAGGATCATCAATTCCATAATCATTGTGCTTTTCAAAACGTGGTGGTTTGATAGCCACATTCTCATCTTCTTAAAAGTCAATGTGTATAGTTTATCTAACGTATTATTAAATTGATATATTTTCCTTTCAAGTCAAGAATTTTTTATTTTGTAGTATTTTTAAAGATATTTTGTAATATTTTTTTTAGATATTTTGTAATTTATTTTGTAATATTTTTTAAGATATTTTTTAATTTGGAGAATATTTGTATAATAATTTAGAGATATTTTTAAAGATATATTGTAATTTGTTTTGTAATATTTTTTAAGATATTTTTTGGTTCTTAAAGTTTGGCATGACATCTTTGGAAATTGGTTACAAAAATTTTGAATTTTAAATTAAGTTATGTTGAATAAAAATTTTGAATTAAGTAAAAAGTACAACTTCACATCTACAAAGATTTTTTAACTTCAAAAGTCTCAATATATAACAAAGTTCTAACCATACAATTAACAAATTCCAAATAAAACTTTTAAGCACATAATAACATCCAAATCACACCTTTAAACACACAAAATAGACACAAGATCACAATTAATTAGACTTTTATCAAACAATAAACTCAAAATCAAACTCCAATCATATAACAAATAGGCTCCAAATCACACTCTAATCACGCAAATAATCTCCAAATTACACTTTGAACACATAATATACACTCAAAATAATTTTTTGAACTGCGAAAGGCTCTATAACAAAGTTCTAATCAAACAATAAGCATTAAATCAAACTTTAATCACATCCAAATCACACTTTGAACACATAATAAACTAAAAATTATAATTACATTATACTTTAATCAGACAATAAGCTCCAAATGAATTTCAATCATATAAATAGCATCCAAATCACACCGTAATCACACAAATATTCTCAATTACAAAGTTTAAGCTACAAAATACATTGCTCAACCAAGAAGAACACAATGCAAGAATGTACATTTTCAAACATACAAAATAGCAAAATTTAAGCTAAAAAACACAATGCAAGAATGTAAATACCTTCAAGGAGCTTAACCATGAAGAAAAAAGTTTCAAAACACTTCTCTTCTGTTGGAAATGAAGGGAGAAAAAATGAAAAAAACAAAAACAATAAGTATTGAAAAAAGAGAGTAAACAAAAAAAAAAAAAAAGAAAAAAACCCACAAAATGTAAGTTAAAATTTAGAAAATTACATTTGAAAGTGAAACCCACGAGCTTATATGGAGGGAAACGAAAAGAAAGACCTCCACGAGCTTAAATGGAGGAAATCGAAAAAAACTATCTCAAAATAGTTTTCCTCTGCATTAAAATGGGGAAGAGACCATCGAAATGAAGGGGAAGAGAGAAATTAAAAGGGTCTGCGACGAAATAACAACATTTAATGCGCGCACGAATCCCAGGTAATTTAATGCTTGCGGATTTCTAGTTTCATCACAATTCCTCCAACGAATAAAATCTTTTGTCACAATTGCCAACAATTTGAACTTTTGTCGTAGGTCTTCTTTTCAGAGGTTGGGTGTAACGACCCTAAACAACATCTGACTCTCTAATCACAAAAGCATGACTTAGTAACCTCGCTTATGCCCAAAATTTCGGCAACATAACGGCGTTACTATGAGAAACCCAAAATTTTCAAAGACCTGATAGAAACAAAACAACACTTCTAAACTTTAGAGCACAAACTCAGCATCCACCAAACTACAATAAGATATGTTAAGCTCAACCAACAGACACAAAAACTAAGGAATTCTAATCAACACACAGAAGCAGAAGAGATTTACGTTTTACAGACCAACATACAACGAAGAACAAATAAACAAAACTTAAAGCTAACAATAGGGAAGGGACGACGGTGGAGTCTCCATAGCCTCGTCAAGTCGTCGCCTTCATCACCCGCCTCGAGGATGTGAACAATCTGCAAAGACAAACAAAGTAGCAAGAGTGAGTATAAACATACTCAGTAAGTAGCCCACTTTAAGGCCCCAAGTCCAAAACCATAAACAGACGAGTTCCGCCCTAACTCATAGCCTCATGCTCAAATTCAGACTCAATATTCACTTTAGTTAGCTATTGTTGGGATTTATGTCCTAAAGCCTCGTAATTAATAATTTATTTAATAATTAATAATTATTTTAATTATTTTATTTGCAATATAATATTATCCATTATATGAAAAATCTAAGGTTATTAGTGTAATCTTGAACAGTATGTGGTTGACATAGAGAGGATCATGTTCAAGAAATAACCTAAAAGGTCATAGTATATGGATAAGGTTGGGTGCCTTATCTTGGTAACACTATTGATACGGCCCACTTTGTAATAGTTACAAATGATTTGATCCAAATCATTCATGTGGAGACATGTGAGTGAGGGTATCTTATACAATGAGTTTGTATAAGACTGGACCACGAAATATTTAATCTCTCTTTATAAATCCGTTAATTGAGAAGATTAATATTTCATCAAGATGATCATATGTGACTCGACCTTAATCTTGAGTGAGTTATGAACTCCTACCTGTGAGGGTTTGTCCTTTGATTTGCATAGGTGAGAGTGACTTTTGTAGCCGATTCAATATGCCTACCATTTTGGGGACTTGACCAAATAGGGAGCTGGGAACATAATCTCACAAGATGGAATTCACTCCTTCCCATATAAGGTAAGTAGATGAGTAGTTCCCTTAAGTGCTGATTTCGGGACTTGAACAATGGGGCCCCACCCTCTCATTGGCTCGAGAGGGACTTAGTTTATAATTATATTATAAACAAATTGTTCATTAGAGGATCAGTGGTACTTAAGGTGCAAGATTTAATTATAGGGGTAAAACGGACTTTTGATCTAACTGTAATTACAAACAACTCGTGAAGGATCGACTTGCATGTAGTGATTATATCAATGGACACAACTTGTCCTACAGTGCATAAGAGTGCAACTTTAGGTCTATAGTGGAGTGACCCTAGAGTTAATGAATGAAAATTGATTAATTAAATAGTTTAATTAATTAATTTTGTATCATTGGAGCTTATAATCTGTAGATCCATAAGGTCTCTTTGCTAGCTCATAGTAACACTAAAAGATCAATTTAGTTGAAAGAAAATTTTGAAATGTTCAAATTAATATTTATTTGAAGTGTTCAAATTAATATTTAATATAAAAGAGGAAAATATATTTATTGTATTTGATACATTAAATGTTAAAATAATTAATGTATATTTGATATATTAAATGAAAGATATTTATAGAATTTGAATAAGATTCAAATAAATAAATATCGTAGGAGATTTGAATGAGATTCAAATAAATACAAGATATTTTTTAATATATTAAATATTAAAATATAGTATTTTAATTATGGCAAAGATTTTCCCTTGGTCACTATAAATAGGATCCTTGGGTTGAGCCATTATGTACAACACACATCTCCTCTATAGAGAGAATTAGAGAATTCTTTCTAGACTTCTTCCTCTCCAATCCTTTGTGGATTTTCTTTTAAGAGGCTCCCACAAGCCTTGATCTTGTGTTCGAGTCATAGCTAGGAAGACTTTGTAGAAGAGATAAAGATCCGCCGGAAGAATCTCTATATTTGGAAGGTATTTACTGCTTAACCCTTGTATTTTAGTTTAATTCTAAATAAATCAAACACGATTCCTATGCTTCCACTGTGGGTTTAATTCGATTATTCCCTTCAATTGGTATCAGAGCAATCTTTGATTTTTATTTAGAATTAAAAATTACCATGGTGGGTATTTTAATTGTATCCAATATGTGGCTTGCAAATTGGCTGTTTAAGCATATTTGTGGCATTAGATTTAATGTTTTTTATTAGATCAATTATAAAACCCATAAAGGTTAAGGGATTTTGTATTTTTTTTTTTCACAACGCCAATGTAATTCCATGGTGACTGCCATGTGAGGTGCTCCGTTGGTTGAAATTTCATGAAAATTCAAAGTATAGCAGGCCCATTTAAACTTCGAAAGCCCATATATTTCAATTCGGCGATACTAAGAAACTACAATTAGCAGTCCTGCCTTCAAATGGTTCATTACTTTTCAACTCCAAGATGAATACAGATTGCTTAAAGGCTCTTGTGAGAAGTGCTCCACAAATCACAAAGTCCAAGAATCTCCAAAAAGTTTTTAATACATGAGTCATCAAACAGTAGCAACATAATTCATTCATATAAATGGAATTTGTTCAATTTTTAATGATTTGTCGAGGAAGTGTGTTTCTCACAAAAGGTGAATAAGCTCCTAGTCTCTATAAATCCATGGGCCTTGAGCCCAAAAACCCCATTGAAAACTGCTGCTTCAACCGAAGGAGGTGAATCCAAGGGTGCCGGTGTGTGACTCTCAAATTGTTGCTGATGGTGATTTTATGTGTTGCCGACGGTGGGATATATATATATTTTGGTGGCTTCAGTTTCAAGCATCGTCGGTGAACTGTTTCTATTGCAGTCATCCTTCTGTGGCTGCTATACAATGTGCGGCGGCTATAGTAAAAAAGAAAAAGAAAAAGAAAGATAAAATTAAGGTTTCAAAATCCCAATTTTAGTGGGATGCAAAAGGAAAAGATCTTGAACACCAAGATATGTTTTGGATTTAAATTATTGTAATTTGAATTGTTTTCAATTTCTTAGGATATGCCAAATATGCCGGTCAATTTTGCTAAGTTTAATTTAATAATGCATGTGATGTATGTTTTAAATTGTTTGTTGTTGCATAAAGTATGCCATTTAGATTAAAATCCCACCATAGGATAAGCATAATCATGCATCTTATCTTATTTTTGAATATAATTGTTATATTTGAAAATTTTGATTATGTTGTTTCCTAATAGAACTAAGATTAATTTTTTAATATAATTGTTATATTGGAAAATTTGATTAGGATGATTCCTAATAGAATTGAGATATTTTCTTAATATGCTTATATTTTCCATATTTTTTTAATATAATTGTTATATTTGGAAAATTATAATAAGATTAAAAATATTTATGTTCATTAATCTAATAATTAATAGTTAATTAAATATTAATGAATTTAAAAAATAAAAATTGACTATAAGGAAACTCTGTCTATGGAAGGTTCTGTCTAGACTGGGGTATTTAAGTTGACCGAAAGGGAACACCTCTAACTGGGAACTGACCTGGGAGTTGAATTAGTCAAATTTTATTTATTTTCACTAAACATGCTCATAATGTTATTATTATTTTTTAAATAGTTTAAAAACTTAGTAATTCACATTAAAATCAATCTAACAACATAAGAGTTATGAAAGGTAGATTGAGGAACTTAGATAAATGAGATTAGCCTAATTTTTCTAAGTAATAGAAAACCCTATTTCAAAATACTTAGTGGGAGAAGGACACATGTCAAAAATCCAACGATCTCTATTATTGATTCACAACGTGAGATTCATGTGGGGCCTCGTGGCGGCTTTTGGATCGTCCTCCCTACGGAAGGTGTTTGCATGGATCAATATCAGAGTGAATCTTTTGAGGAAGTATTATAGTAAGTGGGAGAAGGAAATGTGTCAACATATCCTACGGTCTCCATCATTGGTTCACATCGTGAGATTCATGCGCGGCCTCGTGGCGGCTTTTGGACCGTCCCCCTACGGAAGGTGTTTGCATGGGTCAATATCAGGGTGAACTCCTGAGAAGGATAAGATTGTAGTTTTGTTTCCCATACTTGACCTACCCTACGGCGACACTTGTTGGGATAAAACTACGGGATCTAAAATTATGGGTCACACTTACAAAGGGCTTATTAAGGTTGTTAATGATGTCCTTGACCAAACTAATGGTAACTAAATATTATAGGAATAAGAGTTATTCTGGTATAATATTTGGTTGAGATTGTCTCAGTTTAGTAAAGGAATACTTGACCTACCCTACGGAAGCACTTGTTTTAACTCACTAAAGTACCATAGCATTAGAAATGATTTATAGGGTTCATTTTTTCAAATTGTTTGATTTCTATGCTAAAATTAAATGGATAATTATTTTCATGATGTTAAATTATATATTTTATATATTTCAATATTATGTCAGTTTCTCTCATAATTTTAATTTTATTACTGATAAGTCAAATTGAGAATTTTATTATTTGGAAAAGGTAACATTAACACTATAATGGTAGTGTAAAATTTTGAATTTGTCTTTATTGAGAAATATTCTCAAAACCTGTTGCTAATGCTATTCGAATTGTTCGTGAAGCACATGATTAATGAATCAAAAGTAAACGAGATAGGTTGTATGTATTATCCTAGTTGACATGTTGATGTCAAACTTAGAAGATAAAGAAAATGACAACAACATATGAGATGTTGAAGTCAACATAAGCTAAATTTAGAAAGTTGTCTAAATGATCTCAAAATTAAGTATTACAAAAATCCAAGTAAAGAAACCAAATGATTGCAGCTATATAAAAGGAAATAGTTCCTAAATTAGCTAGAACAGTCATAATAAGAGGAATTTTTGAAATACCTCTAGGAAGAAAAATATAAATGAAAGTAAATTTGATTTACTAGATTTTTGATGGAATATAAATGCCACCTAGATAGTCGATATAAGATCTACTATCAAGATTTATTCTTCATTACATTTAATATGTAATTCTTGGAAAATACTTAACATGTAAAATAATTTCTACAAGTTAGCACCAGGAAGCCTATCTCAGTTAGTGTAGTGGGAGACATTAAGATGTCATTAAGTAAAAATTGTTACATAATGCTGAATATGGTGTTTTTAGTAACCATAAGAGAAATTCAATTTCTCGAACTTTATTACAAAAATGTTCATATAGTATGAATTACTTTGAAGTATAAAAGTTTATATTTTCAAAATTGTTTGAAAATATATTCACCTGAAAATAAGAACAATTTGTATATGTTAAAAATGTTGACATATACTATACTACAAAATACTGAGATATTCATGATTATAGAATCTAAAATAGAAAGACATTATTTTCTCCTAAAATATGATACTTGACTTTGGCTGTTACGGGTTGATTAACATCAACTTGAATAGAATGAAAAGACTAGTAAAAGGTAATTCTCTAAAAAGTTAGTTAATTACTTTACCTGTCTGTAGATCTTGCCTTTCATGCAAGATAATCATTGGGCCTTTATTAGATAGAGCTAGAACGCCAAAGAATACTTTGGGCTTACATATTCTGACCCATATGGTCTGGTGAATGTAAAGGTCAAATAAAGTCATGAATATTTTGTCACTCTAGTTGATGATCATTCAAGGTACAAGTATCTTTACCTAATACAACACAAGTCTAAATTTTTGAAATGTTCAAGAAAATTAAGACTAAAGTTAAAAAATCGATTAGGTAATTAGATCTATCAAGATATTATGATCAGATCATAATAGAAAGTATAGGAACCTAACGTACTAAAACTAATTGATAGAAAATGGGTTTTTATCCAAATTATCTTAATATCAAGTGCAATTTTGTGAAATTGTGCTGCAAGAGGAGAAACAAGACCTTGTTAGACATGGTCACATTAGTAATGAGTTACACACCATTACCATACTCCGGTTAGGAAATGCAATAGAGATTGCATGGTGAACATGATTCCCTCTAAAAGTGTCTACGAGACAATTTTAAAGATTATAGAAGAGTAGTAAAGTTGATTTACAACACTTCACCATTTGGGAATGTTAAGCTCACGTGTTGAACACAAGCCTAAAAAACTTGTGTATGTTCAAAGATAAGCCTAAGTGTAGGCCACCCCTAAGGAGTATAAAGTGGTCTTTTATGTAGTTCTAAAACGAATAAGGTATTTGTATGACAAATATCAATTTTATAAGAAATGTCAAATAAAAGACTATAAACCTTTAATAAGGTGAGATAGTGTTAATAAATTGGTTCCAAGTGAAGCCACTAAATAGTTAACAAAAGTTGTTAACAATTTAATTATATTTGAAAGTCAAATGGATCCTAGTCATGAATTGGATAAGCCTCATCGTAGTGGGAGAGTTATGAGATGACTCAACCTTTACAAGGACTTAATTAAAGCCCAAACTGTCATGTTAGATGACAAAGTTGAAGGTTTATTACTCTCAAAGTGAGACTAATGGCAAAGGGTTAGACCTAATAGGAGAAAGTAGACTAAGAGTAAACTTTCTCACTTGTTGTCATACTAAAGTCTGTAAGTATTATTTAATTCATTGTTGCATACGGGATATGAAAATGAATGTTTAGAATTCTTTTATGAAAAGAAATCTTAGATAATGCATCTACACAAATCAATCAGATATGTTTATTTTCAAAGATCAAAAGCAAAAGGTTTGCGAAATAGTAAAGGTTTATTTATGAAATGAATTTTACCATTAGATCTGTGAATATAAAGTTTGATAAAAGTATCAAAATCTATGACTTTGGATAAATATTAATGAAGCTTGTATAGACAAGAAAATCATTAATTGCTTAGTGGATTTTTCTCATGTTTTATGTTGGTAATATTTTTACCCATTATGAATGATGTAAGATGTCTAACATAAAACGTTGATTAAGTAACAAATTTCAAATAAGTGATTTGAATGACTCAGTATATTTTACATGTCCAAAATGAAGATTTTAAGGACAAAATGTTAACTTTGTCTCAAACATCTTATATTGACAAAATTGTTGTCAAATATTTGATTTTTATGTCTAAGAAAGTGTATCTTAAGATACCTCAAATGTTGAGAGTATATTGTTGGCTTTTTGGCCCTTAATCTCAAATTAATTAATTTTAATTAATTAATTAATTAATGTTTTGATGATAACAAACCTGCTATTAATTACTAACAATTTTAGTGTTTTTAAGTGTCCATGGTGTAGAGCTCGGCACAACGATTCCAACGCCTCTTGAATCACTCAAATCGGAGTTAAAACGAAGAAGTTATGGGCAAAACAAATTTGAACGGAAAATTCCCGACGCGATGACGTGGCAGCCAAGTCAGCAATGTGGACCATTTAGAGAGTGACACGTGGACCTATGGGGAAGTGACACATGGTGGCTTTTTGTTTGTTTAAAAAGAAAAAGAAAAAAATTATATTATTATATATTATTTTTCTATGTGTCTAACGGTTTTTAAAATTAAAAAAAAAAAAAAAAAAAAAAAAAATCTGACAGCTTCAAATGCTGCCAGAAATCAGGCTGATTTAAAAAAAAAAAAAAAGTTATATATGTATTTTGACCGTTGGACACACATAAATATATATTATTATATTATATATATATTATATTATATTATATTATATATTTTATTTATTATTTACTTTTTACTTTTTATTTTCTTCTAATCTCCACCATTCATTTTACTTTTACCACAATCCAATGGTCCAAATTAAATTTTGGTTTTTACCTCATTTCCCTCTCTTTTTATACCATCTTCTTCTCCAAAAATTCCATAACAAGTTTTACAACTTTCAATCCTCCAAAAATCTCAAAAAGCCCCCATTGTTGCTCTCTCCAAGCTCTAAATTTTTTCTTTTCATCTTATTCTTGAGAGAGAATTATTGTGTTGTGAGGATTGATTTGTGAGAGTTAAATTTGCAAATTTACTCTATTAAGAGAGTTCTTAAGTGTGTTCTTTATTTTCTTCAAACTTTGTAACGATTTGATCCTAACCCGTGGAAAGGATCGAGTTTGCTCTTGAACTCGTAAAAGGAGCGTTGTAGCGGTTGGGCTCTAATCCGTGGAAAGAGTCGATAAAGTTTTTATTCAAATTCCCAAGAGGCGCTTGGGGAGTGGAGTAGGTCGAGTTTGACCGAACCACTATAAAATTACGGTGTCATCCTCTCTAACTCTTTCTCATTTACTTTTATAAATTAATTGTAGTAATTTATTGCATGCTTTAATTTGTTCTTAATTGTTTATTGTATTAGATTGAATTAATTTTTCATAATTTACACATTGTACTAATTATCTTTTTTATTTGTTTATAAAAAGTTTGATAATTAGATTATTTGTGCATACTTAAGAAAAATTTTATTAAACCCTATTCACCCCCCCTCTAGGGTTGCCATACCGATCCAACAATTGGTATCAGAGCGAGGTTGCTCTTTTAGATTTTTTTTAAACTTTATTGTTTGAGCTTTATGGCAAACCTAGTAGTAAATGGTGTTATTGAAGGACAATCTACCTCTAGGCCTCCTTACTTTGATGGGTCAAATTATTCTTATTGGAAGGCTAGAATGAAAATTTATTTGCAATCCGTTGACTATTATTTATGGTTAAATGTGGTTAAAGGTCCTTATATTCCTATGAAAAATGTTAATGAAAATAATGTGCCTAAATTAGAAGAGGAATATGATGACAATGATATGAAAAAGTGTGCTTTTAATGCTAGAGCTATAAATTGTTTATATTGTGCTTTAAGCAAAGATGAGTTCAATAGAATATCTATGTGCTCTTCCGCTAAAGAAATATGGAATACTCTTGAAGTGACTCATGAAGGAACTAATCAAGTTAAAGAATCAAAAATTAGCATGCTAGTTCATAATTATGAATTATTTAAGATGGATGCTAATGAATCTATTACCGAGATGTTTACTAGATTTACTAACATTATAAATGCTTTGAAGGGTCTTGGTAAAGTATATACTACCTCCGAAAATGTTAGGAAAATTCTTAGGTCTTTACCTAAGAATTGGGAAGCAAAGGTGACGGCGATTCAAGAAGCAAAAGATCTCACCAAACTTCCTTTGGAGGAACTTATTGGCTCTCTCATGACACATGAGATTACCATGAAGGAGCACATGGAGGATGAGTCCAAAAAGAAGAAGAGTATTGCATTAAAGACCATATCCTTGGAAGTTGAATCCGAAGATGAGGATGTTCTTGATGAAGACGATATTGCATATTTTTCACGTAAGTATAAGAACTTCATCAAGAGGAAGAAACAATTCAAGAAGCACATTTCCAACCAAAAAGAGTCAAAAGGTGAAAAGAGCAAAAAGGATGAGGTAATATGCTATGAATGCAAGAAATCGGGTCACATAAGAACAGATTGCCCTCTCCTTAAATCATCTAAGAAGTCCAAGAAGAAAGCAATGAAAGCTACTTGGGATGATAGTGATGAAAGTGGAAGTGGAAGTGATGAAGAAGAGGTAGCAAACTTTTGCTTCATGGCTCATAGTGACAAGGGTGATGAACAAGATGATGAGGTAACTCTAGAACCCCTTTCATATGATGAATTGTTTGAAGCTTTTGAAAATATGCAAAAAGACTTAGAAAAGCTTGGTTCCAAATATGTTGTGCTTAGAAAGAAATACAATGCTTTAACTAGTGAAAATAAGTCTTTACTTGATGAAATTTCTTGCTTAAAAGACAATGAGCATGATGTTGTGCAAATTGATGAAGTGAATGTCTCTTGTGATAAGCATGTTTTTGATTGTGATGAGAAAAATGCCTTGCTTGATAAAGTTAGATTTCTTGAGCATGATAGTTGTGAAAAAGATAACTTAATTAATTTGCTTAAGGAAAAGGAATTAAATGCTTTGCAAGAACTTGGTAAGGCTAAAGAGTCTATTAAAAAGTTGACAATAGGTGCTCAAAGGTTGGACAAAATAATTGAAGTAGGCAAGCCTTATGGTGATAAAAGAGGATTAGGCTACATTGATGAATGTTCTACTCCCTCAAGTTCTAAAACTATCTTTGTTAAAGAATCTTCTATTGTGCCTAAGCTTAATATGCCTAAGGTTGTGTCTAAGCATGGTAAATCTAGTTTTGTGCCTATATGTCATCATTGTGGTGTTGAAGGTCATATTAGACCTAAGTGCTTTAAATTGAAATATGTTTTTACTACTTCTTCAAGAAGAAATTTTTCTCAAAGAGCAAAGTTTCACAATACTCCAAGAAAGAATTTCTCCAAGAAAAGTAGAGTGCATAAATTTGTTGTAAGAGATAAATCATTGCATAATGTTGTTTGTTTCTCTTGTGGCAAATTTGGACATAAAGTGTATTCTTGTTTCTTGTCTAAATCCAATGCTTTAAATGTGGATGCAAAAATGAAATGGGTTCCCAAGTTTGTAAATGCTAACCTTTTAGGACCCAAACAAGTATGGGTACCAAAAGATCAATCTTGAACACTTTTGTTTGTAGGTTTGTTTGAAAGTCTCCAAGAAAAACAAATGGTACTTGGATAGTGGTTGCTCAAGGCACATGACGGGAGACCAATCCAAGTTTGTCAATCTTTCTAAAAAGGATGGAGGTTTAGTAACCTTTGGTGACAACAAGAAAGGTAAAATTATTGGTAAGGGTAGTATAGGTAATGGTTCTTCTACCTTGATTGAAAATGTGCTTTTAGTTGATGGTTTAAAGCATGATTTACTAAGTATTAGTCAATTATGTGATAAAGGTTTTCGAGTGGTGTTTGATAAAAAGAATTGCATCATTGAAAATGCTAGTGATAGAAAAGTCTTGTTTGTTGGCAATAGGGATGAAAATGTGTACACTATTGATTTGAATGATTGCCCTATTAGTGATAAATGTCTTTCGGCCTTGCATGATGATTCTTGGTTATGGCATAGAAGACTAGGACATGCTAGCATGCACTTAATTTCAAATATTTCCAAGAATTCTTTGGTTAGAGGTCTTCCAAAATTTAAATTTGAAAAGGATAAAGTTTGTGATGCTTGTCAAATGGGTAAGCAAACCAAGTCCTCCTTCAAATCTAAAAATGTGATCTCTACAACTAGACCCCTTCAACTATTACATATGGACTTATTTGGCCCTTCTAGAATTGCTAGTTTTGGAGGAAATTATTATGCCTTTGTGATTGTTGATGATTTTTCAAGATTTACTTGGGTTTTGATGATAAAACATAAGGATGATGCTTTGAAAAGTTTTGCTAGTTTTGCAAAAAGAGTTCAAAATGAAAAAGGATTTTTTATTTCTAAAATTAGGAGTGATCATGGAGGAGAATTTGATAGTATTGCTTTTGAAAATTTTTGTGAAGAAAATGGTTTTTCTCATAACTTCTCCGCTCCAAGAACTCCTCAACAAAACGGTGTGGTTGGAAGGAAAAATCGTACTTTGCAAGAATTTGCTAGGTCAATGTTGCATGAGTATGATTTACCTAAATACTTTTGGGCGGAAGCCGTTAACACCGCTTGTTATGTTTTAAATAGAGTTTTAATTAGGCCTTCTTTAGATAAAACTCCTTATGAGCTTTGGCATAACAAAATTCCAAATATTGGGTATTTCAAAGTGTTTGGTTGCAAATGTTTTATTTTGAACAACAAAGAAAAGCTTGGAAAGTTTGATTCTAAGACGGATGTTGGTATTTTTCTAGGTTATTCCTCTACTAGTAAAGCTTATAGAGTTTTCAATAAGAGAACTTTAATTATCGAGGAATCTATGCATGTTGTATTTGATGAATCTTGCAATAATGTTTCTAATGAGTCTATTTGTAGTGATGATTTAGAAAGAAATTTTGGAGATTTACTTGTTAGTGACAAAGACAAGGAAATTGATTCAAGTAAGCAAGAATTGAGCTTCAATGAAAAGAAGGAAGACGGTTCTTCATCTATGCCTAAAGAGTGGAGGTATGCTCCATCCCATCCCAAGGATTTGATTCTTGGTGATCCCAAACAAGGTGTGAAAACTCGTTCTTCTCTTAATTTGTTTAATAATCTTGCTTTTGTTTCTCAAGTTGAACCTAAAAGTTTTAAGGATGCCGAAAATGATGAGTTTTGGATTTTAGCCATGCAAGAAGAATTAAATCAATTTGAAAGAAACAAAGTTTGGGAATTAGTCCCTAGGCCTTCTAATTCTTCTATTATTGGAACTAAATGGGTATTTAGAAATAAAATGGATGAAAATGGTAATATCATTAGAAATAAAGCTAGACTTGTAGCTCAAGGTTATTGTCAAGAGGAAGGTATAGATTATGAAGAGACTTTTGCACCCGTTGCTAGATTAGAAGCTATTAGAATGTTACTTGCTTTTGCTTCTTATAAGAATTTCATCTTGTATCAAATGGATGTGAAAAGTGCTTTTTTAAATGGCTATATTATGGAGGAAGTTTATGTAGAACAACCTCCGGGCTTTGAAAGTTTTGATTTGCCTAATCATGTCTATAAGTTGAAAAAGGCTCTTTATGGTTTAAAACAAGCTCCAAGAGCTTGGTATGATAGACTTAGAAATTTTCTACTGGAGAATGGCTTTAAAATGGGTAAACTTGATACTACTCTCTTTATTAAGACTAAGGAAAATGATATGCTTTTAGTTCAAATATATGTGGATGACATTATCTTTGGTTCTACTAATCCTTCTTTGTGTGAAGAATTTTCTAAGTGTATGCATAGTGAGTTTGAGATGAGTATGATGGGAGAACTTAGCTTCTTCCTTGGACTTCAAATCAAACAACTCAAGAATGGTATCTTCATAAGTCAAGAGAAATACACAAAGGATTTGCTCAAAAGATTCAAGTTCAATGAAGGTAAAATTGCAAAAACTCCTATGAGCACATCCACTAAGCTTGACAAGGATGAAAAAGGTAAATGTGTGGACATAAAAGCTTATCGAGGTATGATCGGATCTCTACTTTATTTAACCGCTAGTAGACCCGATATCATGTTTAGTGTATGTCTTTGTGCTAGATTTCAATCTTGTCCTAAGGAATCCCATTTGCATGCCGTTAAGAGAATATTTAAATATTTGCTTGGGACTATTGATTTAGGTTTGTGGTATCCTAGAAATGTAGAGTTTAATTTGGTAGGATATTCCGATGCGGATTTTGCCGGAAGTTTACTTGACCGTAAGAGTACTAGTGGGACTTGCCAATTTCTTGGTAGCTCCTTAGTATCTTGGTTTAGTAAAAAGCAAAATTCGGTTGCCTTATCCACTACCGAAGCGGAATATATTGTTGTTGCTAGTTGTTGTGCTCAAATTCTTTGGATGAAACAAACTCTTTGTGATTTTGGATTAAAGTTTGATAATGTGCCTATATTTTGTGATAATACTAGTGCTATTAATTTGACTAAAAATCCTATTCATCATTCTAGGACTAAACATATTGATATTAGGCATCACTTTATTAGAGAGCATGTGCAAAATGGTAATATTATTCTTGATTTTGTGACCTCTAATAATCAATTAGCGGATATTTTCACCAAGCCTTTGAATGAAGAAAACTTTTGCAAAAATAGGCTTGAGCTTGGTATTATTCATTGCGATGCCTCTTGAATTTACTATTTTGCTTTTTTATCTTTTTAAAGCATATTGATAGGGGGAGTTATGCAAAATATGTATCCATGTTATTAGGGGGAGCTTTCATATAGTTTTTAATCTTTCTCAATTGTGTCTTTTTGATGATTCCAAAGGGGGAGAAGTTTAAGAAAAATATGTTCTAAATTTTGTATCATGTTGCATTAATTTAGGGTGAGAATTAATTTAATTATTTTGAGTGAATTTTCAAGTATGAGCTTTATGGTGATATATTGGACTTTATATTCAAATTATTACTTGGACACATGTACTACCTTGGTTTTTATGAACTTCGAGTTATTTTTCTTTTGTGGTTTGTCATCATCAAAAAGGGGGAGATTGTTGGCTTTTTGGCCCTTAATCTCAAATTAATTAATTTTAATTAATTAATTAATTAATATTTTGATGATAACAAACCTGCTATTAATTACTAACAATTTTAGTGTTTTTAAGTGTCCATGGTGTAGAGCTCGGCACAACGATTCCAACGCCTCTTGAATCACTCAAATCGGAGTTAAAACGAAGAAGTTATGGGCAAAACAAATTTGAACGGAAAATTCCCGACGCGATGACGTGGCAGCCAAGTCAGCATGTGGACCATTTAGAGAGTGACACGTGGACCTATGGGGAAGTGACACATGGTGGCTTTTTGTTTGTTTAAAAAGAAAAAGAAAAAAATTATATTATTATATATTATTTTTCTATGTGTCTAACGGTTTTTAAAATTAAAAAAAAAAAAAAAAAAAAAAAAATCTGACAGCTTCAAATGCTGCCAGAAATCAGGCTGATTTAAAAAAAAAAAAAAAAGTTATATATGTATTTTGACCGTTGGACACACATAAATATATATTATTATATTATATATATATTATATTATATTATATTATATATTTTATTTATTATTTACTTTTTACTTTTTATTTTCTTCTAATCTCCACCATTCATTTTACTTTTACCACAATCCAATGGTCCAAATTAAATTTTGGTTTTTACCTCATTTCCCTCTCTTTTTATACCATCTTCTTCTCCAAAAATTCCATAACAAGTTTTACAACTTTCAATCCTCCAAAAATCTCAAAAAGCCCCCATTGTTGCTCTCTCCAAGCTCTAAATTTTTTCTTTTCATCTTATTCTTGAGAGAGAATTATTGTGTTGTGAGGATTGATTTGTGAGAGTTAAATTTGCAAATTTACTCTATTAAGAGAGTTCTTAAGTGTGTTCTTTATTTTCTTCAAACTTTGTAACGATTTGATCCTAACCCGTGGAAAGGATCGAGTTTGCTCTTGAACTCGTAAAAGGAGCGTTGTAGCGGTTGGGCTCTAATCCGTGGAAAGAGTCGATAAAGTTTTTATTCAAATTCCCAAGAGGCGCTTGGGGAGTGGAGTAGGTCGAGTTTGACCGAACCACTATAAAATTACGGTGTCATCCTCTCTAACTCTTTCTCATTTACTTTTATAAATTAATTGTAGTAATTTATTGCATGCTTTAATTTGTTCTTAATTGTTTATTGTATTAGATTGAATTAATTTTTCATAATTTACACATTGTACTAATTATCTTTTTTATTTGTTTATAAAAAGTTTGATAATTAGATTATTTGTGCATACTTAAGAAAAATTTTATTAAACCCTATTCACCCCCCCTCTAGGGTTGCCATACCGATCCAACAATTGGTATCAGAGCGAGGTTGCTCTTTTAGATTTTTTTTAAACTTTATTGTTTGAGCTTTATGGCAAACCTAGTAGTAAATGGTGTTATTGAAGGACAATCTACCTCTAGGCCTCCTTACTTTGATGGGTCAAATTATTCTTATTGGAAGGCTAGAATGAAAATTTATTTGCAATCCGTTGACTATTATTTATGGTTAAATGTGGTTAAAGGTCCTTATATTCCTATGAAAAATGTTAATGAAAATAATGTGCCTAAATTAGAAGAGGAATATGATGACAATGATATGAAAAAGTGTGCTTTTAATGCTAGAGCTATAAATTGTTTATATTGTGCTTTAAGCAAAGATGAGTTCAATAGAATATCTATGTGCTCTTCCGCTAAAGAAATATGGAATACTCTTGAAGTGACTCATGAAGGAACTAATCAAGTTAAAGAATCAAAAATTAGCATGCTAGTTCATAATTATGAATTATTTAAGATGGATGCTAATGAATCTATTACCGAGATGTTTACTAGATTTACTAACATTATAAATGCTTTGAAGGGTCTTGGTAAAGTATATACTACCTCCGAAAATGTTAGGAAAATTCTTAGGTCTTTACCTAAGAATTGGGAAGCAAAGGTGACGGCGATTCAAGAAGCAAAAGATCTCACCAAACTTCCTTTGGAGGAACTTATTGGCTCTCTCATGACACATGAGATTACCATGAAGGAGCACATGGAGGATGAGTCCAAAAAGAAGAAGAGTATTGCATTAAAGACCATATCCTTGGAAGTTGAATCCGAAGATGAGGATGTTCTTGATGAAGACGATATTGCATATTTTTCACGTAAGTATAAGAACTTCATCAAGAGGAAGAAACAATTCAAGAAGCACATTTCCAACCAAAAAGAGTCAAAAGGTGAAAAGAGCAAAAAGGATGAGGTAATATGCTATGAATGCAAGAAATCGGGTCACATAAGAACAGATTGCCCTCTCCTTAAATCATCTAAGAAGTCCAAGAAGAAAGCAATGAAAGCTACTTGGGATGATAGTGATGAAAGTGGAAGTGGAAGTGATGAAGAAGAGGTAGCAAACTTTTGCTTCATGGCTCATAGTGACAAGGGTGATGAACAAGATGATGAGGTAACTCTAGAACCCCTTTCATATGATGAATTGTTTGAAGCTTTTGAAAATATGCAAAAAGACTTAGAAAAGCTTGGTTCCAAATATGTTGTGCTTAGAAAGAAATACAATGCTTTAACTAGTGAAAATAAGTCTTTACTTGATGAAATTTCTTGCTTAAAAGACAATGAGCATGATGTTGTGCAAATTGATGAAGTGAATGTCTCTTGTGATAAGCATGTTTTTGATTGTGATGAGAAAAATGCCTTGCTTGATAAAGTTAGATTTCTTGAGCATGATAGTTGTGAAAAAGATAACTTAATTAATTTGCTTAAGGAAAAGGAATTAAATGCTTTGCAAGAACTTGGTAAGGCTAAAGAGTCTATTAAAAAGTTGACAATAGGTGCTCAAAGGTTGGACAAAATAATTGAAGTAGGCAAGCCTTATGGTGATAAAAGAGGATTAGGCTACATTGATGAATGTTCTACTCCCTCAAGTTCTAAAACTATCTTTGTTAAAGAATCTTCTATTGTGCCTAAGCTTAATATGCCTAAGGTTGTGTCTAAGCATGGTAAATCTAGTTTTGTGCCTATATGTCATCATTGTGGTGTTGAAGGTCATATTAGACCTAAGTGCTTTAAATTGAAATATGTTTTTACTACTTCTTCAAGAAGAAATTTTTCTCAAAGAGCAAAGTTTCACAATACTCCAAGAAAGAATTTCTCCAAGAAAAGTAGAGTGCATAAATTTGTTGTAAGAGATAAATCATTGCATAATGTTGTTTGTTTCTCTTGTGGCAAATTTGGACATAAAGTGTATTCTTGTTTCTTGTCTAAATCCAATGCTTTAAATGTGGATGCAAAAATGAAATGGGTTCCCAAGTTTGTAAATGCTAACCTTTTAGGACCCAAACAAGTATGGGTACCAAAAGATCAATCTTGAACACTTTTGTTTGTAGGTTTGTTTGAAAGTCTCCAAGAAAAACAAATGGTACTTGGATAGTGGTTGCTCAAGGCACATGACGGGAGACCAATCCAAGTTTGTCAATCTTTCTAAAAAGGATGGAGGTTTAGTAACCTTTGGTGACAACAAGAAAGGTAAAATTATTGGTAAGGGTAGTATAGGTAATGGTTCTTCTACCTTGATTGAAAATGTGCTTTTAGTTGATGGTTTAAAGCATGATTTACTAAGTATTAGTCAATTATGTGATAAAGGTTTTCGAGTGGTGTTTGATAAAAAGAATTGCATCATTGAAAATGCTAGTGATAGAAAAGTCTTGTTTGTTGGCAATAGGGATGAAAATGTGTACACTATTGATTTGAATGATTGCCCTATTAGTGATAAATGTCTTTCGGCCTTGCATGATGATTCTTGGTTATGGCATAGAAGACTAGGACATGCTAGCATGCACTTAATTTCAAATATTTCCAAGAATTCTTTGGTTAGAGGTCTTCCAAAATTTAAATTTGAAAAGGATAAAGTTTGTGATGCTTGTCAAATGGGTAAGCAAACCAAGTCCTCCTTCAAATCTAAAAATGTGATCTCTACAACTAGACCCCTTCAACTATTACATATGGACTTATTTGGCCCTTCTAGAATTGCTAGTTTTGGAGGAAATTATTATGCCTTTGTGATTGTTGATGATTTTTCAAGATTTACTTGGGTTTTGATGATAAAACATAAGGATGATGCTTTGAAAAGTTTTGCTAGTTTTGCAAAAAGAGTTCAAAATGAAAAAGGATTTTTTATTTCTAAAATTAGGAGTGATCATGGAGGAGAATTTGATAGTATTGCTTTTGAAAATTTTTGTGAAGAAAATGGTTTTTCTCATAACTTCTCCGCTCCAAGAACTCCTCAACAAAACGGTGTGGTTGGAAGGAAAAATCGTACTTTGCAAGAATTTGCTAGGTCAATGTTGCATGAGTATGATTTACCTAAATACTTTTGGGCGGAAGCCGTTAACACCGCTTGTTATGTTTTAAATAGAGTTTTAATTAGGCCTTCTTTAGATAAAACTCCTTATGAGCTTTGGCATAACAAAATTCCAAATATTGGGTATTTCAAAGTGTTTGGTTGCAAATGTTTTATTTTGAACAACAAAGAAAAGCTTGGAAAGTTTGATTCTAAGACGGATGTTGGTATTTTTCTAGGTTATTCCTCTACTAGTAAAGCTTATAGAGTTTTCAATAAGAGAACTTTAATTATCGAGGAATCTATGCATGTTGTATTTGATGAATCTTGCAATAATGTTTCTAATGAGTCTATTTGTAGTGATGATTTAGAAAGAAATTTTGGAGATTTACTTGTTAGTGACAAAGACAAGGAAATTGATTCAAGTAAGCAAGAATTGAGCTTCAATGAAAAGAAGGAAGACGGTTCTTCATCTATGCCTAAAGAGTGGAGGTATGCTCCATCCCATCCCAAGGATTTGATTCTTGGTGATCCCAAACAAGGTGTGAAAACTCGTTCTTCTCTTAATTTGTTTAATAATCTTGCTTTTGTTTCTCAAGTTGAACCTAAAAGTTTTAAGGATGCCGAAAATGATGAGTTTTGGATTTTAGCCATGCAAGAAGAATTAAATCAATTTGAAAGAAACAAAGTTTGGGAATTAGTCCCTAGGCCTTCTAATTCTTCTATTATTGGAACTAAATGGGTATTTAGAAATAAAATGGATGAAAATGGTAATATCATTAGAAATAAAGCTAGACTTGTAGCTCAAGGTTATTGTCAAGAGGAAGGTATAGATTATGAAGAGACTTTTGCACCCGTTGCTAGATTAGAAGCTATTAGAATGTTACTTGCTTTTGCTTCTTATAAGAATTTCATCTTGTATCAAATGGATGTGAAAAGTGCTTTTTTAAATGGCTATATTATGGAGGAAGTTTATGTAGAACAACCTCCGGGCTTTGAAAGTTTTGATTTGCCTAATCATGTCTATAAGTTGAAAAAGGCTCTTTATGGTTTAAAACAAGCTCCAAGAGCTTGGTATGATAGACTTAGAAATTTTCTACTGGAGAATGGCTTTAAAATGGGTAAACTTGATACTACTCTCTTTATTAAGACTAAGGAAAATGATATGCTTTTAGTTCAAATATATGTGGATGACATTATCTTTGGTTCTACTAATCCTTCTTTGTGTGAAGAATTTTCTAAGTGTATGCATAGTGAGTTTGAGATGAGTATGATGGGAGAACTTAGCTTCTTCCTTGGACTTCAAATCAAACAACTCAAGAATGGTATCTTCATAAGTCAAGAGAAATACACAAAGGATTTGCTCAAAAGATTCAAGTTCAATGAAGGTAAAATTGCAAAAACTCCTATGAGCACATCCACTAAGCTTGACAAGGATGAAAAAGGTAAATGTGTGGACATAAAAGCTTATCGAGGTATGATCGGATCTCTACTTTATTTAACCGCTAGTAGACCCGATATCATGTTTAGTGTATGTCTTTGTGCTAGATTTCAATCTTGTCCTAAGGAATCCCATTTGCATGCCGTTAAGAGAATATTTAAATATTTGCTTGGGACTATTGATTTAGGTTTGTGGTATCCTAGAAATGTAGAGTTTAATTTGGTAGGATATTCCGATGCGGATTTTGCCGGAAGTTTACTTGACCGTAAGAGTACTAGTGGGACTTGCCAATTTCTTGGTAGCTCCTTAGTATCTTGGTTTAGTAAAAAGCAAAATTCGGTTGCCTTATCCACTACCGAAGCGGAATATATTGTTGTTGCTAGTTGTTGTGCTCAAATTCTTTGGATGAAACAAACTCTTTGTGATTTTGGATTAAAGTTTGATAATGTGCCTATATTTTGTGATAATACTAGTGCTATTAATTTGACTAAAAATCCTATTCATCATTCTAGGACTAAACATATTGATATTAGGCATCACTTTATTAGAGAGCATGTGCAAAATGGTAATATTATTCTTGATTTTGTGACCTCTAAT
The DNA here is from genome assembly GCA_033996785.1 of Trichosanthes truncata. Classification (NCBI taxonomy): domain Eukaryota; kingdom Viridiplantae; phylum Streptophyta; class Magnoliopsida; order Cucurbitales; family Cucurbitaceae; genus Trichosanthes; species Trichosanthes truncata. Next base: position 16,377,609 of record JAWPNB010000007.1, read on the forward strand.
AATCAATTAGCGGATATTTTCACCAAGCCTTTGAATGAAGAAAACTTTTGCAAAAATAGGCTTGAGCTTGGTATTATTCGTTGCGATGCCTCTTGAATTTACTATTTTGCTTTTTTATCTTTTTAAAGCATATTGATAGGGGGAGTTATGCAAAATATGTATCCATGTTATTAGGGGGAGCTTTCATATAGTTTTTAATCTTTCTCAATTGTGTCTTTTTGATGATTCCAAAGGGGGAGAAGTTTAAGAAAAATATGTTCTAAATTTTGTATCATGTTGCATTAATTTAGGGTGAGAATTAATTTAATTATTTTGAGTGAATTTTCAAGTATGAGCTTTATGGTGATATATTGGACTTTATATTCAAATTATTACTTGGACACATGTACTACCTTGGTTTTTATGAACTTCGAGTTATTTTTCTTTTGTGGTTTGTCATCATCAAAAAGGGGGAGATTGTTGGCTTTTTGGCCCTTAATCTCAAATTAATTAATTTTAATTAATTAATTAATTAATATTTTGATGATAACAAACCTGCTATTAATTACTAACAATTTTAGTGTTTTTAAGTGTCCATGGTGTAGAGCTCGGCACAACGATTCCAACGCCTCTTGAATCACTCAAATCGGAGTTAAAACGAAGAAGTTATGGGCAAAACAAATTTGAACGGAAAATTCCCGACGCGATGACGTGGCAGCCAAGTCAGCATGTGGACCATTTAGAGAGTGACACGTGGACCTATGGGGAAGTGACACATGGTGGCTTTTTGTTTGTTTAAAAAGAAAAAGAAAAAAATTATATTATTATATATTATTTTTCTATGTGTCTAACGGTTTTTAAAATTAAAAAAAAAAAAAAAAAAAAAAAAATCTGACAGCTTCAAATGCTGCCAGAAATCAGGCTGATTTAAAAAAAAAAAAAAAAGTTATATATGTATTTTGACCGTTGGACACACATAAATATATATTATTATATTATATATATATTATATTATATTATATTATATATTTTATTTATTATTTACTTTTTACTTTTTATTTTCTTCTAATCTCCACCATTCATTTTACTTTTACCACAATCCAATGGTCCAAATTAAATTTTGGTTTTTACCTCATTTCCCTCTCTTTTTATACCATCTTCTTCTCCAAAAATTCCATAACAAGTTTTACAACTTTCAATCCTCCAAAAATCTCAAAAAGCCCCCATTGTTGCTCTCTCCAAGCTCTAAATTTTTTCTTTTCATCTTATTCTTGAGAGAGAATTATTGTGTTGTGAGGATTGATTTGTGAGAGTTAAATTTGCAAATTTACTCTATTAAGAGAGTTCTTAAGTGTGTTCTTTATTTTCTTCAAACTTTGTAACGATTTGATCCTAACCCGTGGAAAGGATCGAGTTTGCTCTTGAACTCGTAAAAGGAGCGTTGTAGCGGTTGGGCTCTAATCCGTGGAAAGAGTCGATAAAGTTTTTATTCAAATTCCCAAGAGGCGCTTGGGGAGTGGAGTAGGTCGAGTTTGACCGAACCACTATAAAATTACGGTGTCATCCTCTCTAACTCTTTCTCATTTACTTTTATAAATTAATTGTAGTAATTTATTGCATGCTTTAATTTGTTCTTAATTGTTTATTGTATTAGATTGAATTAATTTTTCATAATTTACACATTGTACTAATTATCTTTTTTATTTGTTTATAAAAAGTTTGATAATTAGATTATTTGTGCATGCTTAAGAAAAATTTTATTAAACCCTATTCACCCCCCCTCTAGGGTTGCCATACCGATCCAACATATATGATATGCATAAATGAGACTGAACATTTAATATACAATTGGTTAGCATATATCAGTTAAACGAATGGTATGACCATTTGAGTAGAAAATTAAAAACTTTCTCAAATTATCTATGGATGATGAGAAATTTTTGTGTATGGAGTTAAAGATTTGATATTTACAAGATACACTGGTTCTTACAAAGATTTAGGAAATCTATGTAAAGATAAATTTTACCCTAGATGGTGGAGTATGACTATAACGACCCCAATTCCTACGACTCTCTAAAGCGGAAGCACGACCTAGTTACCTCGCTCATGCCCGAAATTTCGGCAGCATGACGGCGTAACTAGGAGAAACCAAAATTTTACAACAACCTGATAAGAATGAAAAACACTTCTATAACTCAGATAAAACGCTCAGCATCCAACAAACTACAACAAATATGCTGAGCTTAAACTTCAAACTCAGGATTCTAAGAAACTCTAGCCAAGTACACGATAACTAAAGAATATTTAGATTTTACAAACCAAACACCCATCAAGGAACAAGGTAATAAAACTAAAATCTAAATAGGGAAAAGAGTTTTGGTGGAGTCTCCATAATCTCGTCAAGTCGTCGCCTGCGTCATCCACCCTGCGAATGTGCACAATCTGCAAAACAAACAAAGTAGCAAGGATGAGTATAAACATACTCAGTAAGTAGCCCACTTAAGGGTCCAATGTTTAAAGAAACCATACCAAGAAGAAAACTGCTCTTACTCACACTCGTGCTTAGATTTCAAGTACTTCCTTTTGTTATTCTAAAAGTCCAATTATCCTTCCACAACATTTACCACTTCCTGACCCTATCTTCATGTTATAACTACGAGTACTGTAACCTAGAATCCAATCTCGTGAAGATAGCAATCCTCACGCTCATCTCAAAGGAGAATTACCTCGAAACTAGCATACATGCAATAGGAAAACACATTCCCTACGCTCAACACAGTGGGGAATCACCCCTAAGCTAGCTCACAGGCAATAGGGAGACGCATCCCCTATGCTCAACACAATAGGTAATTATCCTAAGCTAGCACACGACAATAGGGAACGCATCCCTATGCTCATCATACTGGGGAATCACCCCTAAGCTAGCACACGGCAATAGGGAACGCATCCCTATGCTCATCACATCACATGCGTTCTAGGCTTACAAACTAGCACGGAACAACAGAATTAGGGTAGGTAGCACCAATCTAACGGGCTTTCGTACTTTCACAACCCGTTTGGAACCTTTTGGGTCAATCCACCTTACCACATTCATCCATCATGCCGAAATCACGAACACAAGCTGGCCCAAAGGTTTCAAACACTGTTAATGGGGAACCACCCCCTAATTCATATAAACAAAGAGAGGAAGCAACCCTCAAGCCCTTTCAACAATTACAACGTCTTACACCTCATATACATATAGGCGAGACACACTTCCTCACGGACCAATCCGAAAGGCTACCTACTTTCTAGGCCAGCACTAAAACGACCCACTTCTCATTCTTTTAAGAAGTTATTCGTAGCATATGACCCAGGCCCACCTTCCACAAACAACCACAATCGCATCGTTGTGACCTTTCACTATAGATCACAACCACAAATCTCATGTGAGAACTTATACTCTAGTTCAATGGTACTCTCAAACAAGAACTACACGTAGCCATAGCCCATACATATGCTAGTGGCATATAACCCTTCATTCACTTAATCCAGAATTCAATCCCCTGAACATTTTAGAAATCTGGTCGACCAACTACCCTTTACTCACAATCGGACCCATCCAAAACTCGTTAAATCAGCCCAAACATAAGACCATTCTGAACACATAAGATACGGTCCTGGACCCTGAGTATTGCATAACTTTAGGGTGCTCTACTTCAGCCTCTAACCCAACCTGAACCCCAAAAGCATTGAACCCAATCAACCAATCAATCTAAAATTCAAGTTTTCTGCACTCCACAGCTAACCAAACATCTCAGAAGTCCAAACGATTACAACTGTTTAGTTTAAGACAACTATCCACACATTTATACTTACAAGGGTAAGCTATAATCAAATTCATTTATAACCCCAGACAAATTTTCATCCATTCACTTGTAACTTTGAATCCCTTAACTAGAGTAGCAACAAGTTTCAGGCAATCTTAAGCCCATCACGATAATTCTTATATTGATTTAACCAACTAAGACATCGCGCACATACTCATAATTTAGGCAAGAATGACTATTCACAAATCACCACATTCATGTCCAAACTTGTCCAATTACAACCTCGAACAAATTCTTAAAGAGGTTCATATGCTAGCATACTAAACTTGAAACTTTAAGCCACTAATTCCTTTATGGCCATAACTTAGGCCGTTTTAGCTCAAGATTACTTCTAAACATAACCACTAACCTTGTCATATCTCATAACCACCGCTTTCAAGCATGCTTTCAAAATTAACAAACTATCAAACATACATTTCAATCAAAAAGGAATTTAAATGGCTTAAATCCAAATGACTACTTACAAATTTAAATAATAATAATTTTGCACTTCTAAAGCATTCCAAATCACCAAATGAAGTCCCGAACAACTCCTTTGCTTGCTGAAATGTTGTCAAATTGATTTGAACTCGACAACCCGGCCTCCTAACATAATTGGTAACCTTGAATAAGGTTTCACGCGTTATGGGTAAATTATAAAACACTAAAACAGCCCCAAACTTCCACAAAAAGCCCTTAAAATTCAGTTTAACACTCTTAATCAATTCGAATCATTGTTGGAACACTTAACCATGAACCAAAAGCTTGTTGATTTACTTCCAAAGGGTCTAAATTCATATACTTAAAATCCAAAGGCTATGGGTAATCTAAAATAAATTCCAAACTTTATGGATAACTCAAATTCACAAGCATAACCAACCAATAGATTAAATTCAAACTCGGAATACTTACCCATTCCAATTCGAACCTATACACGGCTTGATCGAACACTGAACTCGCTGGAAAATGACCCCAAAACAGCTTTTTTTTTCCTTGCTGTCTGTGCAGAAAATCGAGAGGGAGAGAGAGAAATGTGGCCGGCGGCGAAGTTGGGCGGCGCTGGGCGTGCAGACGGGCAGAGCTTCTGGTTCACAGCGGACGTGGGCTGCGCGAGCGAAACTTTAGCAAGGCGGCGGGCGGACGAGCGAAGGGCTGGGCCGCACGGCGGCGGTTCAGCCTCTGCGCGGCAGACGTTCACACGAGAGAGAGAGAGAGAGAGAGAGAGAGAGAGAATTCGGTGAGGGAGAGAGGGGCTGTCGGGAGAGGAAAGAAAAAAAAATCTGAGGAAGAAGGAGAAGGAAGAAGATAAGGATGATATATTATTATTATTTTTTTTTTTTTAAATTACTAAAATGCCCTTTGACCAACTTATCATTCCCAAATTGCCCTTCTAACTTTACAAACCTTCAAATTAGCCCAAGTTAAAATTACAAAATTGAGAATTATTTCAAATTAAATTCTAAAATTTCAAAATTAACACTCTTGAAAAAGCCGGGCGTTACAATGACTCAAATAGTTCCTTGAAGATCTGAAAGGTGTTTCAGATATGATTTAGTCTATCCTCTTTATTATGATAATAGTGGTGCAAAGACTAATATTAAGGAAATTAGAAAATACCAATGTATAGGGAATCATATCGAGAGAGAGAAAGCATCATGGTAGTGACCAAGATGGCTTTTAACAGCAGTTCTTTGGATCTATGTAAAGAGACTCTCCAAGCTAAAGTGTTTGAGGGTCACCTAGAATGTCTAGGATTACGAGACATGTCTCATCTTTGCTAGGGCAAGTGGGAGAACATGTTGGGTATAGAGTATGCCTTATGATACATGTCTCGTCGGCTTTAGTGCAAGTGGGAGATTGTTGGGATTTATGCCCTAAAGCCTCGTAATTAATCATTTATTTAATAATTAATAATAATTTTGATTATTTTATTTGCAATATAATATTATCCATTATATGAAAAATCCAAGGTTATTAGTGTAATCTTGAACAGTATATAGTTGACATACGAGAGGATCATGTTCAAGAAATAACCTAAAGGGTCATAGTATATGGATAAGGTTGGGTGCCTTATCTTGGTAACACTATTGAGACGGCCCACTTTGTAATAGTTACAAATGATTTGATCCAAATCATTCATGTGGAGACATGTGAGTGGGGGTATCTTATACAATGAGTTTGTATAAGACTGGACCACGAAATATTTAATCTCTCTTTATAAATCCGTTAATTGAGAAGATTAATATTTCATCAAGATGATCATATGTGACTCGATCTTAATCTTGAGTGAGTTATGAACTCCTGCCTGTGAGGGCTTGTCCTTTGATTTGCATGGGTGCGAGTGGCTTTTGTAGCCGATTCAATATGCCTACCATTTTGGGGACTTGACCAAATAGGGAGTTGGGAACATAATCTCACAAGATGGAATTCACTCCTTCCCATATAAGGTAAGTAGATGAGTAGTTCCCTTAAGTGCTGATTTCGAGACTTGAACAATGGGGCCCCACCCTCTCATTGGCCCGAGAGGGACTTAGTTTATAATTATATTATAAACAAATTGTTCATTAGAGGATCAGTGGTACTTAAGGTGCAAGATGTAATTATAGGGGTAAAACGGACTTTTGATCCAACTGTAATTACGAACAACTCGTGAAGGATCGACTTGCATGTAGTGATTATATCAATGGACACAACTTGTCCTACAGTGCATAAGAGTGCAACTTTAGGTCTATAGTCGAGTGACCCTAGAGTTAATGAATGAAAATTAATTAATTAAACAAAATTGATTAATTAAAGAGTTTAATTAATTAATTTTGTATCATTGGAGCTTACAATCTGTAGGTTCATAAGGTCCCATTGCTAGCTCATAGCAACACTAAAAGATCAATTTAGTTGAAAGAAAATTTTGAAATGTTCAAATTAATATTTAATATAAAAGAGGAAAATATATTTATTGTATTTGATCCATTAAATATTAAAATAATTAATGTATATTTGATATATTAAATAAAGGATATTTATAGAATTTGAATAAGATTCAAATAAATAAATATCGTAGGAGATTTGAATGAGATTCAAATAAATATAAGATATATTTTAATATATTAGATATTAAAATATAATATTTTAATTATGGCAAATATTTTCCCTTGGTCACTATAAATAGGATCCTTGGGTTGAGCCATTATGTACAACACACATCTCCTCTATAGGGAGAATTAGAGAATTCTCTCTAGACCTCTTCCTCTCCAATCCCTTGTGGTTTTTCTTTCAAGAGGCTCCCACAAGCCTTGGTCCTATGTTCGAGTCATAGCTAGGAAGACTTTGTGGAAGAGATAAAGATCCGCCAGAAGAATCTCCATATTTGGAAGGTATTTACTGCTTAACCCTTGTATTTTAGTTTAATTATAAATAAATCAAAGACGATTCCTATTCTTCCGCTGTGGGTTTAATTCGATTATTCCCTTTAGCTATGTGCCTACTTACCTTACTTAAGGTTCAACCCCTCTGGTATTACACGTATTATACCTACGAGTCATGTATCATAGGCTGGTCGAATGCAAAGAAGGAGAACAACTCTCACGCTCAACACTCTGGGGACATCACCCCTATGCTCATCACTCTGGGGATATCGCCCCTATGCAACATCAACATCACTCTCATCAGTCTAGGGACATCGCCCCTATGCTAGCATCAACATCACTCTCATCAATCGGGGATATTGCCCCTATGCGAGCATCAACATCTCTCTCATCAATCTGGGGACATCGCCTCTATGCTAGCATTAACATCACTCTCATCAGTCTAGAGACATCGCCCCTATGCTAGCATCAACATCACTCTCATCAATCTGGGGACATCGCCCCTATGCTACCATGAACATCACTCTCATCACTCTGGCTCACGCTCACCTCTTTGCCTCACGCTCACATCTCTGCCTCAACCTCCTAGGAATACATGCTCATAAACACAGCAAAACTCCTAAAACATGTGCCAATGAACTCCAATCTCACACATAGCTACAAATAAGGTGATAACCATAACACCCAAAGAGAACTTACCCCAAAACCAAGACCAAAGCCCAATGGACAGCAACTTAAGATGACTTGAACTCGTCCAAAATGGTCCTTAAACGCAATGGGTGTCCCATAATTGAATCCTATAATCAAAGGGTTAGTTCTGAATCACCAAATCCACCCTTCAATTCAATTCTACCACCCATAAATCACTTCAAATAAATTTTGAAACACTTACCCACGACGATAGAAGCGTTACTCACATCAAAACGAACCAAAAGCTAGCTTGCTTTAGCTTCGAAAGGTCCAATTTCACGTATTTGATATCCGAAGGCTATGGGTAGTATGAATTAATGTTTCAAACATCACAAGTTTGTTGGGATTTATGCCCTAAAGCCTTGTAATTAATAATTTATTTAATAATTAATAATAATTTTGATTATTTTATTTGCAATATAATATTATCCATTATATGAAAAATCAAAGGTTATTAGTGTAATCTTGAACAGTATGTGGTTGACATACGAGAGGATCATGTTCAATAAATAACCTAAAGGGTCATAGTATATGGATAAGGTTGGGTGCCTTATCCTGGTAACACTATTGATACGGCCCACTTTGTAATAGTTACAAATGATTTGATCCAAAATCATTCATGTGGAGACATGTGAGTGAGGGTATCTTATACAATGAGTTTGTATAAGACTGGACCACGAAATATTTAATCTCTCTTTATAAATCTGTTAATTGAGAAGATTAATATTTCATCAAGATGATCATATGTGACTCGATCTTAATCTTGAGTGAGTTATGAACTCCTGCCTGTGAGGGCTTGTCCTTTGATTTGCATGGGTGAGAGTGGCTTTTGTAGCCGATTCAATATGCCTACCATTTTGGGGACTTGACCAAATAGGGAGCTGGGAACATAATCTCACAAGATGGAATTCACTCATTCCCATATAAGGTAAGTAGATGAGTAGTTCTTTTAAGTGTTGATTTCGGGACTTGAACAATGGGGCCCCACCTTCTCATTGGCCCGAGAGGGACTTAGTTTATAATTATATTATAAACAAATTGTTCATTAGAGGATCAGTGGTACTTAAGGTGCAAGATGTAATTATAGGGGTAAAACGGACTTTTGACCCAGCTGTAATTACGAACAACTCGTGAAGGATCGACTTGCATGTAGTGATTATATCAATGGACACAACTTGTCCTACAGTGCATAAGAGTGCAACTTTAGGTCAATAGTGGACTGACCTTAGAGTTAATGAATGAAAATTGATTAATTAAAGAGTTTAATTAATTAATTTTGTATCATTGGAGCTTATAATCTGTAGGTCCATAAGGTCCTCTTGCTAGCTCATAGTAACACTAAAAGATCAATTTATATGAAAGAAAATTTTGAAATGTTCAAATTAATATTAATTTGAAGTGTTCAAATTAATATTTAATATAAAAGAGAAAAATATATTTATTGTATTTGATACATTAAATATTAAAAGTTGAAATGTTCAAATTTAATATTTAATTTGAAGTGTTCAAATTAATATTTAATATATTAGATATATTAAATATAAAAGAGGAAAATATATTTATTGTATTTGATACATTAAATATTAAAATAATTAATGTATATTTGATATATTAAATAAAAGATATTTATAGAATTTGAATAAGATTCAAATAAATAAATATAGTAGGAGATTTGAATGAGATTCAAATAAATACAAGATATATTTTAATATATTAGATATTAAAATATAATATTTTAATTATGGAAAATATTTTCCCTTGGTCACTATAAATAGGACCCTTAGGTTGAGCCATTCTGTACAACACACATCTCCTCAATAGAGAGAATTAGAGAATTCTCTCTAGACCTCTTCCTCTCCAATCCCTTGGGGATTTTCTTTCAAGAGACTCTCACAAGCCTTGGTCATGTGTTCGAGTCATAGCCAGGAAGACTTTGTGGAAAAGATAAAGATCCGCTAGAATATTATCCATAATATTATTTTCAAGGTATTGATTGCTTAACATTTGTATTTTAGTTTAATTCTAAATAAATCAAAGACGATTCCTATGCTTCCGCTGTGGGTTTAATTCGATTATTCCCTTCAAGGTTAGCCTCTACAATCCAAATTGAACTGAAAACATCCAAAAGCATGGGTAAAATTCAGAAATTTACCCACTAAATTCGCCCAAAATTTTCCTAGCGAAGCTACTTGTAGCCGACAGTGTGCTGTGTGTGTGCGAGAAGAGCAGACAGAGGCGGCGTGAGCTTGCAGCAACGGCGACGGAACTGAGCATGACGGCGAGGCAGATATGGGCTCAAGGCTACGGTGGATCTGTCGACGCGGAAGAGAAAAATCGGCAGGGGTGGGTCGGTTTGTGGTCACTGCTGGCAGGGCATGAGGTCGACAAACAGCAGGTCTGCTGTTTGGCGGGGATCTATTGACGAGAGGGGGAGAGAGAGAGAGAGAGGATCGGGAGGGAGAGGGAGAGAATCTGGAAGGAGAGGGGAAGATAGGAGGAAGAAGAAGGAGGAGAAAAAGATAAGGATGAGGGAATTATTTTATTATTTTTTTTTAGGATGAGGGAATTATTTTATTATTTTTTTTGTTAAAAAATTTTTTAAAAAATTTTTTCCAATTCACAAATGCCCTCTTTAAACTTCCAAAGTTTCAATTTAAACTCAAAACAAAAATACTTAATTGAGAAATATTTCAACTTAATTCCAAAATTTTGAAATTACCCCTAAATAAGTTGAGCATTACATTGGATGCGAATTTTAAGCCTCATGTGACTAGTTAATAATTTTGTCACAAAATGTGCTACGAATCACCCTTTCGTCACAGGTGTCATGCGACGAATGAGACATTTTGTCGCAATATGTGCGACGAAGAGTTGTTTTCGTTGCAAACTTCAATAAATATAGATGAAAAAAAATAAAAAAGTTACTTAAAATGTGCGACGAACTTATGTAACGTCGCAACCTGCAACGAATGTTCCCTTTCATCACAGGAATTGCGATGACGATGAGATCGTTGCAAGAATTTCATAGCCAAAAAGCTATTTTTCTTGTAGTGGAACTTATTCAGAAGGTTTGACTATACAATAAGGGCCAAATATTGAGACTAAGCTTGAATATGAGTACTAAATTGAATCTTTTAATACCATATGTGTGAAATCGAAACCACGACTATACCATAACGACAAAATTTATAATTTAACCTAAATATTAAATCTTTGGACTTGAATATATAAGTGAAAAAAGTTGTCTTTTTGTTACCATCATTAAAATAAAAAATTTGGGAGAGAGATAAAGGCTTCTCTTTCTTTTTATAAAGAAGCTCTTCTCCAAGTGAGGGAGAGTGTTAAAGTATTGATATAATTTAATTTTCCATAACCCATCAACTTAAGCTTTTGGGTTCATTGGTAATTTAATACAAGCGTTCAATCTAGTTGCCTTGTCTTATCTAATAAGTTTCTTATTATATGTGTTGATAAATGTTATATATTACTTTGTTGCACTTGTAACAAAGAAGTTAGTGTTGGTGAAATTGATTAATATCGAGGGTGGTAAGTTGTAAATAGTAAATTTGTGCACATCTCCTAGACTCTTACTTAAAAAAGAGAAAAATTGAATACTGTAATATTGAGAAAATCTTTTTAACCAAATGTTCAAAGGCAATGGCTATATATAGAACTCATTTGTAGAATGGAAGTATATCAATTAAGTTATTTAAACAAAAAATAATTAAATTATCTTTAAACTAATTAACAACTAACAATTAACAACCTAAGGACAATAATAACACAACTAATCAAACACAGCTTGACATAATTAATCAAACAACTTTAACTAATGATGTTCCTTAGCCAAAACTCTATCACTTTACGAGCCTATAAATAATTGTTGAGCTTGTGGCCCATACACAACAATTCATTGTTCTTTTCCCTCATACACATAAAAGTTTCCTCTTAAAATCCTTAACAATGAAGAAAGTTTTTCTGATGACAAACCTTTGCCTTTTGGTGGTGTCGATGGTGGTGGTTGTCACTGGATCTCGACTGGCGAAGGCAGTGACATGTGACCCTAACGAGCTAAGAGCATGTCTTTGGGCGTATACAATGTCAATGGCACCATCATCAGCATGCTGCAACAAGGTGAAGGAGCACAAACCGTGCTACTGTGGATACTTAAAAAATCAAAAGTATAAGTCATATGTACAGTCTTCTGCCGCCAAAAGGATCATTTTCGATTGTGGCATTCCCATCCCCACATGCTAGAATCAAACAATAAATTAAAGATGATAATTACATATTCTCTTTCTCTATGCTTTTAACTTTTTTTTTTTAATATTGTAAATTATTGCATTTACCACCTAATAGTTACAATTATAAACACAAACTTTTTGTAGTAAAAAATATGTGAAATTAGAAGTTTCTTTACGGTTTGGGTATAGTTTCAATATGGTTCCTTTGGTTTTGAAAGTTCTAATTTAATCCATATGATTTTTGCTTAGTTTTAGTTTAGTTCCTAAGATTTAAAAAGTTTCAATTTTGGTCACTTTGGTTCAGTTAAACCTTACAAAAATATGTCCTTAACCGTCTTTTACCCATCTTAAAAACTCACTTATTTCTTTTTATTTTTACTTGGAACTAATCTTTAAAATAATAAACGACTAATACACAGTTAACCTATAATGATCCGACTTTTTGAACTGGAATTTTGAGAGTTGCTACAACATGCATGCAAAACATGGACTTTTCAAAGAAAGTTAGAAGCTTAAGTAAACTAAAACAAAAAATATTTCTTTATTATAAAACTGAATTAAATTCACGATACTTTGAATTCGGGATCCCAATAAACTTTTATTATAAAACTTAATGAATAAAGAGTATTTAAGTAAATTCAAGTCAAAGAGTTAAAAGAATGGAGCAATAAAACATGAACTAGGAATTTCTTGAATTGGGACTAAGAGATTACCTAGTACGATTAGGGTCCTGCAAAACAGGAACGCGAGATTAACTTGGCACTTTCAAACAACCTAAACTAGAAAAGAAAAACAAACAAGAAAAGTAAACAAACAAGGGAAAGACAACTTGGGTTGCTTCCCAAGAAGCGCTTTCTTTAACATCTTTAGATAGACTAAACTCATGTGGTATATTCAATTTGTTCTCAAGTCCTCACTCCTGTATAAGCACTCACTCAAATGGGTCCTTATTCATTAACAACTAAAAGAATTCATTAGTCAAATGATTAAGAATGAACCCGAATCAAAGTAGAGAGCAAATAAAGGACAAAAACCTAAGACAAAAAGAAACAACAAAGAAAAGGACTATACAAGAAACTCAAACAAAGGAGAAAACTAAGCTACTAGAATACAACAACAACAAAGGAAAGACTAAAAAAAAGAGAAATACAACAACAAAAAAAGGAAGACTAAATAACTATACAAGCAAAACAACTATACACGAAAACAAATAGAAGGAAACTATACAAATATACACTATTTAGACTCTAAATTAAAATCTAGTAATTTCACCACAATATTAATTAATCTAAAAATACGCCAACCTCCGGCAACGGCGCCAAAAACTTGTTGCGTGTATTTTTGCGCTCGCAAATAATTACAAGTGTACGATGTCAAGTTTTAATATAGTAGTAAGTATAGAGTATCGTTTCCATAGGGATTAGTTTTCTTTAGACCTTAATTAAGTACCATAGTTAATTTTACCCAATTTTATTGAGAAAACCAAACTTTAGAATCAAGGGAAAATAAAATCTACACTAATATATACATGTTTTGGAGTCCAATATTTTTGAGAAACATACATGGTTGATTACATTAAGCCCAACTTGAATTGATTAATAAATTGATTTTATACCAATAATCTTAAGTCAAGAATTTCTAAATAATCAATTGACTCTCTCAAGCCCAATTGAACTCATGCATAACAACAAATCAACCTCTCAGTTTATTTCTAGAATTAATCTACTCACTCTCATGCAATAGATTAAACCTAGTCATGCATCTAGTGCTCTATAGCTAAACTTAATTTCTCAAGCTAAATTGAATTAAACATGCAAAATCATGGCCAAAGGTTAAGACAATTGAAAGAGATGCATAAAATACGTTAATATATAAACAACAATTAAAACCAATCAAGTGTTCAACAAATACAACCATAAAAAAATGTCTTAACATAGATTTACAACATCTAAACAATCCACAAAAGCTCCTAAATTCTAAAGAAAAGGAAAGGAAATAGAGAATAAACTTAGGTCGCGTGCCAACACTCGTTTCCGACGTGATGTCCACGATCTCGAGCTTTGAGTCTCCTCCTTAGCTCTCTAAAAGCCTCTTCTAGGTCCTTAGACAGTGCTTGAATTGAGTTTAGGATTTTTGGTCTCTCAAAATGGCTCCCATTGGATGAAGAAAAAGTTTCCTTATATAGAGTCGAGACAACGTTGCAAGCTAGGAGCAGCGTTTCAACGTTGTCCCTCGAATTTTATAAAAAGGGAAATTTTCGATTTGGGTTGACGTTGCAACGTTATGCCTTCGGGTCTTCAAGGTTGAATGATTGCATAGATGGCGTTGCAATGCTATAGAGGCGTTGTAACGCTATACCCTTGACCTCAATTTCTTTGCTCTTCCTCTTCAACACTTGAATCCTAAAATATAGCCTCAAATTGCTCCAAATTCGTCCAAATACTCCATAATTCTTCAGTTTTTCTCCAAATGCTCGGTTTCTACAAAATACACATAAAAACACATGAAAACACACATAATCATAGCAAAACTAGCAATAAACTAAGTCTAGAAATAACATTATTTTGTATGCTATCACCAGTAAGGCAAAGTGCCACTAAAGGTTAGTTGGCAACCCTCTAGCGAAGCTAAGCTTATCCCAGCACAGTACCTCGTCAAGACATACTTGAAAACATACATGACATGAGAGAAGGTAATTGCCACTAGCAATATGAGTCTTAAGAATAAACATACATTTAACTGAGGTGCTCTATTCATACTAGAAATCATAGCATTCATTACTAGTCCATTCCATATCCAGACCCCTCTAAAGCATACTAAATATCAAAAGTCATCCTGTGCCATTCTGGTCACATTATACATGAATAGTAATATGAACATGCTATACTTTAAAAGTATTCTAAACTGCCAACTAGTCAATTAGACAACTCAAGTATTTTGTACTCAGTCAACTTACCAAACATCAAAGTAATCTATACTCAGTCAACTATCCAAATATTTTAGGTGTACTATACTCAGTCATTCAGTCAAATAACTCAAGCATGATGCATTATGTAGCTAAACAAACAATTCTAGACATCTGAAATATTCATGCTTATTTAGTTTTAAATCAACTATCCAAACATTCATACTTATAAGAGAAATCATAATCATAGTCTACATGCGTTCTAAATCACTCATACTCCATATCCAAGACTTTAAGGGGTCGTTTGGTTTACGGTTTGATAGGATGCCCATAGGTAATAAATGGCTGAGAATAAGATGCCTGGGAATCAAAGATGTCTGTGTTTGGTAGTACATAGGAATGTTATCAATTTTTTTATAAAAATAAATAATATTTTTATTTATTTTATATAATTAATTATCTATCTTTCACTCTCTATATTCGTGAACTATTAACTAAAGAGCTAATTAATGAACTAATTAATATCAATTATAAGCATTCTTAAAAAAAATTATATGCCGCCGACATAAACTAATTGATTCTAAATAGTCAAATAATGATTTTAATTAAAAAAAATAACTATAGTGATTGAAAACTAAACACTTCTACTAGATTATTTAATTGAATAAATTTAACTTATTTTACTAGTTTATTAATTAATATTTAAAAAAAATTAATTAATAATTTATGAATTTAATATATGTCACCGATAAAAATAAATTAATATAACAATGTTTATTCATATTGATTTTAAACAAAAAAAAAAGCGAGATATTAGAATTATTATCATAATGATTAATAATATTTAATATATTATTTTACAATTAATTTTAATATACTTTTACCAATTATAAATTTAATTTAAACATATTTGTAAAAATTAAATTAAATAAATAATATAGAGAAATAAGAAAATAAAATAAAATAAGAAGAAAAAATTAAAAGAGAGTGAAGTTCTTGAGAAATAATGGAGAAAACCCACCAATTTAGGAGGGTATAGAAAACTCTTGCTTATGGGTATATGAAATACATGGGAATGAGTTATTCTCATTCCCAAGGTTGAAAAACTTGTACCAAACAAGTAAATCACAAACTCATCCCCATTCCCATCCATTATTACCATGAACCAAACGGGGCATAAGAAGTTATCCAATTAGGCTACATACCTCAAAAAGTGATAATAAAGCAAGTTTGGCTCTTGCAATAAACGTTCTTGCTCAACTTGAACAATATCTAATCTTAAACAGAAATAACCACTCCCATCCAGATTAAATTCTTGAGGAACAAGAACATGCTCACATAATTAAAATGCTCAAGAGGAGCCCCTAAGAAGTTCTATATCCAATGCCGACCTCAAAATTTAACCAATCAGTCACAAACTACACACAACACAATTTCATAGATTAAGGTCCAAATCAAAGCATTTACTAAAGAGTCTGGACTAAAACATTTAATCAAGGGTCCAAATGGCTTTAGAACGCACTTTACCCATAAATCCTTACTAAAAGCAGGCATAAATGCTTGCTGATTTGACTCCGATTAGATTTGATTTCATAAATCGAGGTCTCAAGGTTGTGGGTAATCTGAAATAGAGTCTGAAGATTCATGGGTTAATTCCAAATCACAAAAAGAACCCAAAAACTCTACTGAAATGACATTTACTACGCACCGAAAGCACGGACTCGTCAAACTCGAACCCAACGCGGACTGAACCAGCCACTACTGCTCAACACAAGGCCCAAAACGCACGCTGCCATGTCCTGTCGTCGGAGAAAATGCATGCCGAACTGCTTCAACTCACGAGAATCCAACTATCGACGCCTAGATCTGAAGGTCGAGGCTACCGAAAACACGTGGAAGGGAGGAACGATACACAACTCACCGGAAAGAGAGGACCCACGTGAAACCTGTTGCCGGAGTCCACATGGACTCTCCAGAAGACATGGTCTCAACGGATGCAATGCTATCGCACCGTTGCTGCCCATCGAAGAAAGGCAGCTGGAGTCTTTGTCGCCGCTGGTTCGTCGCTACTGGAGGAGAACACGCTTGAAGGAGGGCCGACCTACTTGCTTCCCTTGCCGTCGAACAAAGAAGGAAGAAGATGTTGGGCATGATGATGAGAGGAGAGAACTGAAAGAGAAGAGGGGAGTGGTGCTATCCTTGCGGTAGAAGAAGTAGAAGAAGCCGATGATGAGGTTTACGGGGCTGCGTACAAAGAAAGTTAAAAACAAGAAAATTAGAGCTTAATCCCCTTATTTTATTTTTCCAAAATTGCCCCTAATAAAAGCCTCGATTTCTCCTATTCTTCTCCAATTCTCCAAACACAATTTAGCTCCAAAATTAACCTTCGACTCTCTTTCTCCCAACTAAGCCTCAACTTTAGATCCAATGGACCACTAAATAAGAAATTAATGTTAAATTGACTCCAAAATCAAATAAATGAAATATAAAGCCAACCTATACTTCAAAATCAATAAAACAATCTTACCTAGAGACATGAGGTGTTACATAGCCAAATGAAAAACATAAATTCGTTGACATGATAAAAAAATGTAACAATATGGTAACACAAAAGAGCTTATTTGGAAGGTTTGATTATACCATAAGAGCCAAATATTGAGACTAAGTTCAAACTATGAGTTCTAAATTGAAACTTTTAATACCATATATGTGCAATTGACACTACGGTATACCATAGGGACAAAAGTTATAATTTAACCTAAATATTAAATCTTTAGACTCGAATATATAAGTGAAAAAGGTTGTCTTTTTGTTACCATCATACAAAAATTTATTTTTGGGAGAGATATAAAAGCTTCTCTTTCTTTTTATAAAGAAGCTCTTCTCCAAGTGAGGGAGAGTGTTGAATGATTGATAATATTAAATTTTCCATAACCCATCAACTTAAATTTTTGAGTTCATTGGTAATACAAGCGTTCAACCTAGTTGCCTTGTCTTATCTTATAAGTTTCTTATTATATGTTGCAATAAATGTTATCTATTACTTGTCTGCACTTGTAACAAAGAAGTCAGCGTTGGTGAAATTAATTAATATTGAGGGTGGTAAGTTGTAAATAGTAAATTTGTGCACAGCTCCTAAATTCTTATGTAAAAAAGAGAAATATTGAACACTGTAATATTGAGAAAATCTTATTAACCAAAGGTTCAAAGGCAATAGCCTATATATAGAACTCATTTGTCGAATGCAAGTATATCAGTTAGGTTATTTAAAGAAAAAATAATTAAATTATCTTTAAGTTAACTAACAACTAATAATTAACAACGTAACCACAATAACAACACAAACAAATCAAACAACTATATATAAATAATCAAACAACTTTAACAAATGATTTTCCCTAACTACAACTGTTTCACTTTATGAGCCTATAAATAATGGTTGAACCTTTGGCCAATACACAACAATTCCTTCTTCTTTTCCCTCATACACATATAAGTGTCCTCTCCAAACCCCTAATAAGAATGAAGAAAGTTTTTCCGATGACAAGTCTTTGCCTTCTGGTGGTGTCGATGGTGGTGCTTGTCACCGGGGCTCAACTGGCGGAGGCAGTGAAATGTGACCCTAATGAGCTAAGAGCATGTCTTTGGGCGTACACAATGTCGGTGGCGCCATCATCAGCATGCTGCAACAAGGTGAAGGAGCACAAATCGTGCTACTGTGGATACCTAAAAAATCAAAAGTATAAGCCATATGTACAGTCTTCTGCCGCCAAAAGGATCATTTATGATTGTGGTGTTCCCATCCCCACATGCTAGAATAAACAATATGTTTTAGTCTGAATTTCGTATGAAATGAAGATGTATCCCCTATCTTAATCCATTGCTAAATCAAACGATAAATTGAAGATGATAATTATATATTATTCTTTCTCTTTGCTTTTAACTTTTTTTTATGTTGTATTTACCACCTCACAGTTACAATTATAAACACAAACTTTTCATAGTATAAATTATGTGAAGTTAGAAGTTTAGTCTTTATGTTTTGGGTATAGATTCAATAGGTTCCTTTGGTTTTGAAAGTTATAATTTAATTCATATGATTTTTGCTTAGTCTTAATTTAGTTTCTAAGATTTAAAAAGTTTCATCTTTGGTCACTGTGGTTCAGTTAAACCTTACAAAAATATGTCCTTAAATTATCTTTTACACACCCTAAAAACTCACTTATTTCCATTTATTTTTACTGGGAACTAATCTTTAATATAGTAAACGATTAATACACAGTTAACAAAATGAAAAACATAAATTTATTGACATATAAAAAAAATGTGGCAATATGGCAAACACAAAAGAGCTTATTTGAAAGGTTTGACTATACCATAAGAGCCAAATATTGAAACTAAGCTCAAACTATGAGTACTAAATTGAAACTTTTAAAGTCATGTATGTGAAATTGAAACCATGCCTATACCATAGTGACAAAATTTATAATTTAACCTAAATATTAAATCTTTAGACTCGAATATATAAGTGAAAATGTTATCTTTTTGTTACCATCATTAAAAAATTTATTTTTGAGAGAGAGATAAAAGCTTCTCTTTCTTTTTATAAAGAAGCTCTTCTCCTAGTGAGGGAGAGTGTTAAAGTATTGATATAATAAGATTTTCCATAACCCATCAACTTAAACTTTTGGGTTGATTGGTAATTTAACACAAGCCTTCGACCTAGCTGCCTTGTCTTATCTTAGAAGTTTCTGATTATATGTGTGGTAATAGATGCTATCTATAAATTGGTTGCACTCGTAACAAAGAAGTTAGTGTTGGTGAAATTAATTAATTTGTGCATAGCTTCTAGATTCTTAGGTAAGAAAGAGAAAGATTGAACACTGTAATATTGAGAAAATTTTATTAACCAAATGTTCAAGTTAATGGCTACATATAGAACTCCTTTGTCAAATACGAGTATATCAGTTAGGTTATTTAAACAAAAAAAAAAATAATTAAATTATCAGCTTTAAGCTAACTAACAACTAACAATTGACAACGTAACCACAATAACAACACATAACTAATCAAACAACTTGACATAATTAATCAAACAACTTTAACTAATGATTTTCTCTAACCACAGCTCTTTCACTTTATGGGCATATAAAAAATGGTTGAACCTTTGACCAATACACAACAATTCCTTCTTCTTTTCCCTCATACATATATCAATGTCCTTTCAAAATCCCTAAAAATGAAGAAAGTTTTTTCGATGACAAGCCTTTTCCTTTTGGTAGTGTCGATGGTGTTGGTTGTTACTGGAGCTCGACTGGCAGAGGTAATGATATGCGACCCTAACGAGTTAAGAGCATGTCTTTGGGCGTACACAATGTCAGTGGCGCCATAATTAGCATGCTGCAACAATGTGAAGGAGCACAAATCATGCTACTGTGGATATTTAAAAAATCAAAAGTATAAGCATTATGTACAGTCTTCTACTGTCAAAAGGTTCATTTTTTTATTGTGGCATCCCCATCCCTACATGCTAAAATCAACCATATGTTTTATTTGGAATTTCGTATGAAATCAAGATGATAATTACATATTCTCTTTCTCTATGCTATTAACTTTTTTTTTTGTTTCACTACAACAAATATCACATACGATAGTATTAAAAAAACATTATCGTAGGCTTTCGATATCGTCTTGCGAAACTCTGTCATAACCGATGTTATTGAAAGTCCCTGACTTTTCATAGCATTTTTTCGATGCTATAAGAAGTATATTTTCGATTTCATAATTTTAATGCTATGGAAACCTTTTATCTATAGCGTTACCAAAAACGCTATGATTGCTCTTTCATAGCATGTTTTATAGCAGTGAAAAAACGCTATGAAAGACATATCATAGCATTTTTAGGCATGCTGTTGTGGCTGATGTTATTGAAAGTCCCTGACTTTTCATAGCGTTTTTTTAGCGCTATAAGAAAAGCTATAAAAAATTCATTCTGAATTGCGTAATTTTAATGTTATGGAAACTTTTCATAGCATTATAAAAAACGTTATAATTGATCTTTAATAGCATTTTTTTTAGCAATGAAAAAATGCTATAGAAAACATTATCATAGCATTTTTAGCCTCTTGCTAGTTGATGTTATAGACCGTAAATGACTTTTAATTGTATTTTTTTTGTTTACATTTGTACTATCTTTGAATAGTATGTAACAATTTAAGATTATTAAATAGCTATCAAACCATATCAAATAACATTTAATAGCTATCAAATAATATTGTTAAAATCACTTTAACTTTTGTACTAATTTAATTACATATAGCACAATTGAAAACTTGAAATTTGGACCATTAAATCCATACAGGAAATAATTAAAATTAATTGTTGAAGCATTTGGACACACGATTCTTCAATCACTACAGCTGTAACGCCGACTTTTTCAGGGGCGTTACTTTTAAAATTTTGAAGATTAAGTTCAATTTAATTCACAAATAAGTATTTTGATATTGAGGACTAATTTGAAAATTTGAGAGTTAAAAAGGAGAAAATTGGAAGGAAAAGTTTGGTCAAAGGGCATTTTTGGAATTAAAAGAAAACAAATAAACAAACTTTTTTTTATTTCTTTCCTCCTTATCTTATTCTTCTTCCTCCCTCATTTGGGCTTTCTCTCTCACCGCATACCCATACCCATGCCCATTTTCCCTCATTTCTTCTTATCTTCTATTCTCTCTCTTTCTCTCTCTCTCTCTCTGTCTGATCTCTCCCTCCCTCCCATCAACAGCTCCCCACCGAACAGCAGACCTACCGTTCGCCCACCATGCGCCAGCCGTTTCTTCTTCCTTGTAGAACAGAGAAGCTTGTCGTCACACACCGAGCTCCCCTCATCGTAGCCTGTCGCCACTGCACGCCTTTAGCCCTCGCCACAAGCCGCTCGCGAAACCATACACATTGCACGCCTCTACTATAGCCACACTGACGCACGTTCAGGCCTAATTTTTTGACGAGCTCGACCTTGTACAGTCACGAACAACTCGTTTTCTGTGTGGGTAAGTTGCTCGATGTCGTCTCTAGACAATTTTGGATTTATAAATTGGATTTGAGGTGCTGTTTTTGCTTTGGAGATTAAACCATAGAGTTTAAACTTAATTTTAGATCACCTTTAACAATTGGGTCTTGGATTCACAAAATCAAATTATTCGGAGTGATTTTCAGTAGTGATTCGAGTTCAAAATCTAAGGTGAGATCGTGGGTAAGTGCCCGACATGTTGTTACAGTTGGTTTAATTGTTAAATTGGTGATTTAAAGTGAACCTATTGATTGTCGTACTAAATTTCAGGATTACCCATTACTATTGAAGGTCGTTTTGGGCAAAATCCGATCATTCGGCTTGCTGTCCAGCACTGTTTCGAGGTAAGTTTTTGTGAGTATTGAATTTTTCCAACACAATTAAGGCTAAGCATGAGTTGGGATTTAGATAGCCATGATTTAGGACCTTTTCGAGGAGTTTAGGGGTTGTTTGGGTGTTTTAAAATGTAACGACCCTAAACACTGAACATACTAAACGCGAAAACAAACTAAGTTAGCTCGCCCATGCCGAAATTTCGGCAGCATGATGGCATAATTATAATGAAACCTAATATCAGAAACCTGTGAAGGAGCATAACACACTTCTAAGATTTGAAACAAAGGCTCAGCGCCCATCAACACTACACAAAAGAGGCTGAGTTCACGATCACAGATATAGACACGAAAGATATCTTATAGTCATAATTTACAAGATAACAAAAGTACAATTTACAACTGAACCTACAAGGCTAATATACAAAGTAGTCTAACTAAAGAATACACAACAAAAGAAGCCTAGGAGAGGTCTACTAGTATCTCCACAGCCTCGTCAGGTAGTCGACTCGTCATGCACCTCGCTGATCAACGTTACATGTAGAAAGATGAACAAAGCATGGGTGAGTATAATTATACTCAGTAAGCAGCCTACTTAGTGATCCAAAAGTTTAAAGAAAACATACCATGAAAGAAATGGCCCTCACTCACACTCATGCTCAAATATCGAGTACTTACACCAATTGATTATAAACTCATTTACCTACCTCATCTTTAGCCATTCTCTTATCTGAACTTCGTGTCATACCTGTGAGTCCTGTAATCTAGAACCCAAACCTGTGAAGGCATATAACCCTCACACTCATCACAATAGAGAAATCACCCCAAGGCTAACACACAGACGATAGGGAACGCATTCCCTACGCTCAACATAATGGGAAAAACACCCCTAAGCTAGCACACAGGAGATAGGGAATGCATCCCCTACGCTCAACATAATGGGGAATCACCTCTAAGCTAGCACACAGGCAATAGGGAACAAGTCCCCTATGCTCATCATAATAGGGAAATCACCCCTAAGCTAGCACATCAGCAATAAGGGAATGCATCCCTTATGCTCACCACATCACATACGTTCTAGGCTTACAAACTCGCACGAAACGACAGAGACAGGGTGGATAACGCTAATCCAATGGCTTTTAACCAAATTTAATACTTTGGAAATCCTCGGGTAAAATACCTTTCTCAGGGCCGCGCCCTTCTCCTGATCCGGAGTTAACAATCACAACCAACATCTCATAGTCAAGCCCCACGCACTTAAGTAACTATGGCTCAAGTTTAGATTTAGTTTAATCTCACTTAGCCAACGTCTCATTCAATAACAAGCAATATTCAATCATCAATGATCCAGTAATTTCGCCCTATCGATAAAATAAGCTTGCCACATACATTCATTAAAACAAGGGCTTTATAAATAAATCCAATGGCTACTTACCTCTCAATTGACTCAAGATCGAAATGCTTCTCTTCTTAGGACGATGTTAGCTTAAATCCTAACAATTTAGAGAGAGCGCCCAAAAGTTCCAATTACTTAATAATAACTTAAATAAATCAAAGCTTACTTCCTAAAACTTACTTAGCCAGAAAGACCTCTTACAAAAATTCCTAACTTTAAAACTTACCAACCACCGTAACCAAAAGTTGTCGGAATAATGCTCAGTATGACCCGAATTGGATACTTTAGTCTTCAACCATGACAATTAATCCTAAAGTGAGTTTCATAGACCAAAGTCAATCCAAACTACTCAAATAATGCCTAAATAAGCAATTAACTCACTAAATTTCTAAATTCCAAAACCAAAATGCTTATCAACTATCAAACGAGTCAAGACTACACCAAAACGAACTCCAAAATGCCCAAAGATGACTTCAAAGCTGTTGTCCATTCAAGAATTTGTCAGAATATGATCCAACCAACAACTAGTGAGAGAGATAGAGATTGAAAGAGGGGAAAAGACAAAACGGAGAGGAAAGGGGAGATAGGAGTTAAGGGGAAGACAGAGGGAGAGGAGACGAGAGGGAAAAGGGAGACTGAGAGGGGGAGACGAGAGTTAAGGGGAGACGGGAATTAAGGAGAGACGGGAAACAGAAAGGAGGTCGAGAGGGGAGTCGGGAATCGGGAGAAGGAGACGGGAAAGGAGGTCGGGAGAGGGGGAGTCGGGAGGGGAGACGGAAATGAGGGGGAGATAAGGATGAACAATTTTTTTTTTAATAATAATAATTATTTTAATTTATTTTTTTTATTTAAAAAAAAACAGAATGTTACATAAAATTTACCCATAATGTGTAGGACTTTGTTTGGCGATTCAGGATCGAGCATGTGAGTTCTGGGCTCCTTGAATCTTGGAGTAATTTGGGTAAGTAGTCATTTGGATTGAAGCCTCCTAAAGTTCCTTATTTTTTAATTTAATGTATGTTTGAGAATTTGTCAAATGTGAAAGTAAGCATATTTATGTTTATGAAGCATGTTTTATTTAGTGGATTGGTGTGGAGGTTGTTTGTGCTAAAAGTGGCCTTAGTATGTAGCTAGTATGGAAAAAGGGGCTTAAGTTTCGAGACTAAATGTGGTTAGTTTGTGTGGCACCTTAAGAAATTGCCTAAAAATGTAATTGGCCAAGTTTGGGTTATGTTTTTGGAGAACTGTCATTACACATTCGTGCTTAGTGATGTGTATGCCGATTATGGTGTGGTTGACTGAATTAGTATGAGATTTATTGTGATGGCTTAAAAGTTGTCTAATCACATGGCTATTGTTGTTAAGGATTCAAAGTTGCAAACTAATGGTTGGTCTTTGTGATCAGTGTGTAGAACTTTGATTTAGTTTGTGCTCGAGGTTTGTGAATGGTGATTGTGATTGGCTTGCAATGTTTATGAGCTTATTGTAGTTCTCTAAAACTTCGTATGCACGGATTAATGATTTACTCAGAATGCTTGAACCACTTGAATGGTTGGATGGGGTTAGTTCTATTGGGATGTTTGATGGATTGAGCTGTGTGCAGGACGTCGGGTTGGTTGGTTTGGGTTAGGGGCTAATTTAGAACACCTTAAGGGTATGCAGTGATCAGTGGTCGTCGTCCGTGTTTCGTGTGTTCAGAATGGGCAGATAACTGGGTATGTTTAACATGTTTCAGACGGGTCTGAATATGAGTGGAGGGTTATTGGTTGTCCTGATTCCTAGTGTGTTTAGGGGACTGAAGTCTGGACTAAATGGTTTGAGGGCTTTATGCCACTAGCATATGTATGGGATTGCGATTAAGGGAAGTTTTGTTTAGGAATGCGGGTGAACTAGGGTGTAAGTTCATACTCGAGATTTTTGTTTGTGACGACTTTTATTCGAACCTTGCCTACCCAAGTATGTGTGGTGTTGAGTTCGAGTTTGTGATATTTCACAAGATTTATGGGTCGAGATGAGATTAAGGTTTATGATCTCTTGGGTGGTGTATCCCTTGACGATTTAAGTGCGTCGTGGTTAGGCAAGAGCCGGTGAGGCTAGTGCCACTTACGTTTCCCCATGCGAGCATTGTTCATAGGTAGTTGAGACAGAGAGGTGAGCGTGAGGCAAGTGATGAGAGTTAGCATAGGGGCGATGTCCCTAGAGTGATGTTGATGCTAGCATAGGGGCGATGTCCCCAGAGTGATGAGACTTAGCATAGGGGTGATGTCCCCAGAGTGATGTTGATGCTAGCATAGGGGCGATGTCCTTAGAGTGATGAGAGTTAGCATATGGGCGATGTCCCCAGAGTGATGAGAGTTAGCATAGAGGCGATGTCCCCAGAGTGATGATGATGCTAGCATAGGGGCGATGTCCCCAGAGTAATGAGCATAGGAGCGATGTCCCCAGAGTGTTGAGCATGAGAGTTGTTCTCCTTCTTTGCATTAGACCAGCCTAGGATACATGACTCGCAGGTATAACACGTGTAAAACTAGAGGGGTTGAGCCTGAAGTAAAGTAAGTAGGCACAAAGCTAACTAAAGTGAATATTGAGTCTGAATTCGAGCAGGAGGCCATTAAGTTGGGGCGGAACTCGTCTGTTTATGGTTTTGGACTTTGGGCCCTTAAGTGGGCTACTTACTGAGTATGTTATACTCACTCGTGCTACTTTGTTTGTGTTTTGCAAATGGTGCACATTCTCGAGGCAGGTGATAGAAGCGATGACATGACGAGACTATGGAGACTCCACCAAATTCATTTTCCTTGTCTTAACTTTAATTTTTGTTTCTTTGTTCTTTGTTGTATGTTGGTCTATAAAACTTAAATCTCTTCTGCTTTTGTTTGTTGGTTAGAATTCCTTAGTTCTTGTGTCTGTTGGTTGAGCTCAGCATAGTGTATCGTAGTTTGGTGGATGTTGAGTTTGTGCTCTGAAGTTTAGAAGTGTTGTCTTGTTTCTATCAGGTCTTTGGAAATTTTGGGTTTCTCTTAGTTACGCCGTTATGCTGCCGAAATTCGGGCACGAGCGGGGTAACTAAGTCGTGCTTTCTCGTTTAGAGAGTCGTATGGGTTTAGGGTTGTTACAACAACAAACTTCATAGACATATATAACCACAACTTTTGGGTGGGATGGCCCACTTCAAATTACATTATAGTTAAAAAAAAAAAAAGTAACCTCTCTAGTTTCTTTTAGTTACATCCTTTAGTCTATCTCAGAGCCAAAGGAGGTAGAAAAGATTCAACCTTTTTTCGAATGTATGACTTTTAAATGGTGAGCTTGCTACCAAATTCAAGGTTCACCCAAATTTAGGCTACCTTAAATATTCTCTCACCATAACAATAGAAGAACAATGATTATAATCTTACCATTCATAAGAACCATATTTTCTACTATGTTGGTAAAACGTAAAACCATGGCATAATCCAACTAAAAAATATCATCTGATAGTTTCATTGATAAGAATTACAAATTCAATCCTATGCTAAAACCCAACATGTAGAAGGTATTCAAGTTCTCCAGGAATCTTTTTCATAACAAGAAGTCAATTTAGAATACCTTTCTATTAATAACTGGAGATCAATAACCACAATTTTTGCACCAACGAAAAAAGAGTAGGGGCATAGATAATGGCATTTAAAGCCTCTCTAACAAGTAAAAATTGAACTTTTTAGGAATAATAATAATAACTAGTTCTAAATGTATCTTAGTTTTTGCTTGACTACTAAGAAGACACATTCAATTGACTACTTTAACTCAACATTCTCAATCTATACGATGCTTGTTTTCCATTTAAACAAAGCATGTATACTACTAATCTCATTGTAAGTGTAACAAAATACAAGTCCAAGTTATTCTCACACATGAATTGAGCTAAAAGAAATGCAACAAAGGCAAAGAAATGACAGTCAGTACTTAATTTGTAAAAAATGTATGAAATTATCACTCAATCAATTTATTGAACTCATCCAACAGAAACAACAGTCAAGCAATATATTATCGATCATTTTACCACTAAACTTTCATTGATCAAGTGAAATTTTTTTGCATTTGTAGAGTAAATAGTTGAAATCCTTAATACCTTCTCCCTAATATCCAAAAGTTTAGCAACTCTTTCAACATGAACATGAACCCACATATTTTAATAACTCATGGTTGCTGAAGAAAATCAATGAAAATTGCAAAGCATTAAGATTAATTCAGCTAGAACTGATTTCTTTTTTTAACAAGAAAGTCAACCAAACACTCCCATAATCTTTCCCCATCTTCTTTCTTATTTTGGCAACCGATTCAACCACGATTTCAATCTTAGAAAAAGCTTTGACAATTAATTAGAGCATATCTTTTTATCTTTAACTCAAATCTAAGGATTCTTCTTTTAAAATTCATGAATCAAAATATAATTCAATCCTAAAATATCAATTCATAGCAACAAATAGCAAAAGTTGCAGAAATTAAAAATAAGTTTGGTTCATCAAAGACCATATCAATCTTTCCAAATACCTCAAGAGTTACCATGAGCATCAACACCATCAACTATACTGATTGACTTGAGACCCTCTAAGATATAACAAGTATATAAACCAAATAACAAAACATTTAAGAGATATATAATATTGAAAATCAACAACAATTACCACAAGAATCAACACCCAATTGCAAGAATACCATCCAGATCAGCAATGAATCAACGCTCCCATCCACCTCAGCAACATATCACTTATCAGCGTCTCAGCAAACGGTGGACAGCTCATGACAGGATAATCCCACTGCAGCCATATTTTCATAAATTTCCATCAATCGCCTCCTAAAATTGATAGCTACAAATGTCAAAAATCTCTCCCTAAATTGATCTGATCTCAGCAAATTTCTCCCGAAATTTGCCAGAAAATTAATTTTCCAAAATTATTATTTATTTCCTTATTAAACACTTTTCATAATTGGAAGAATGTTATGGGTGTCCAGCCCATTTGTCAGACAAACAAGGTTTTTTCTTATGTTTGTGGGCCCAAAATGTTGGGTTATTTGTTTAGCCCACTTGGGGTTAAAGGTGTGGGTTTATCTAGAAAGCCTAGGATTTTTTTTAGGGGTTAATGACCTAAAAAAAGAGGGAGAAAAACGAAAGAAGAATACAGAAAACGTAAAGGGAGAGGGCAGTTCGGTTTTTCAGAGACAACTTCCACAAAGTTGTCAATTGCCGGAGTTTCAGCCGTTGGATCTTGCTGCAATTTGGTCAGCTTGTTGAGGACACATAGGGTCATTTTTTGAACGGTTGGATCGTCGTTTTGGCTCCGGTTTGTCGGTAATCACTGATGGACGGAATCTGGAAAACTGGGTGTTTTGTTTAATCTTTCATCTCTCTTTTGTTGCTCTCTTATGTATGGAACTGTTGGTGGGTTGTGAATCTTTGTATGACTGATTTGGGTTTTTTTTCCCTCAATTTTATCATAATAAGAGAAGGTGAGAAGAGTGGACTCCTCACAAGTCCCGTGGTTTTTACTCTTCACATCGAAGAGGTTTTCCACGTATAATTTGTGTGTTCTTTGCATTTAGTCTTCTGCAATTTTTATGGTTTATTACTGTCCATTGCTGGTTGATTGCTTGGGAATTATTTGGTGAATAATTTGTGGTGCATTGGAATATCTTTTTTGGTTGATTGTCTTGAAGGAGATCTTGGTGGGTTGTTGTTATATTGTTTTTGGCCCTATCAGAAGAGGCTCACTCAACCTTTTTAATCTCCTTCGAGCTCTCCTGTACAAATCAACTCAATACACTGCTTGCAAGTTAATAAAAATTCACCCTTTTAATTCTTCCTTTTTGAATTGATTCTTTGTCTTCTTTGTATTAAACAAAAGGTGAAATATTTATCAGTATTTCTCTAATATGTTTTACTGACAATATATATATTTCTTGAGTACATCATGTAATAGATATGTCTAATAGATTATTTAAGTTGTAGGTTTATCTAATAGATTTGTAAATATATTGTACAAAGAGAATATCTTATAATCTTTTTTTTTCTAAGAACAAAGTGACTAGGATGTATAATAAGTTGAATAAATATAGAAAGACCAAGTTTCTAATGGCTCAAATGGAAAAAAACATATCCTTATAAAAAAAAAAGGAACTATTTCAGTAGACGAGTCACCTTGTTTCATTATTGACTCTCCAAAATAGAACCTACAAAACAATATTACATAATGTTCAACTTTGCAAAAAAAAAAAAAAAAAAAAAAACACATAAGAAATGATTAACTTGAAGGGAGAGAGTATTTTGAACATTGCAAATGAAGAGATATTTCAAAAGCTTTGAGTTGACATCTATGTTGTAAAAATATCCCAACAACCAAATACATACTTCTAAACCATTTCATAATAGAAAGATAAACTAATAAATATTTAACACTTAATGAGCACATTATGCTTTAGAGAAAAATATACCACAGAAACTTTTTCAGAAAAAACACAAAAACACAAAACAAAGCAAAACTTGAATCTTTCAAATGTCGGTAAACATTATGTCCATGATCTAGAAAATTTTCATTTTTGCCAAAAATAATAATTAAGCATCAAACTTTAGGTATATAAATTTTCTTGAACTGTAGTATATAGGTTCCAATTTTATTTTCTATAAAACTTTACAATAATACCAAATGCATTGTTAAATCCACATAAAGCTTATAGATAAGAAGGAGGCCAAAGAAGTATGAGCTTGACAACACAATTTGACAACTAATGTGGATGGTAACAGCTGAACAAAATTTTTTTTTATTTGTTTTATTAATTTCTAAAACTTTTTTTTTTAAATTGGAATTTTATCTTCTTTTTAAATTAGGAAATAAATCTTTATTATCTTTTCTTTTTTTTTTCTTTTTTTAAAAAAAGAGAAGATAATCTTTTAAGGGTTTTAATTAAGGTTCTTTTTAAAAGATCTTTTAAACCCTAACTTTTGACTAAACGTTTTAACGGCAAACAAGAGAGAAAATAAGTTATGCAGTTTCCTCTCTAAAAAAAATGTAGTAAGTTTTCTTATCTTCTATTCTCAAGTTTGTTTTCTTTCTTTCTTGATTGAATCTTTTTTGGAAAATTTTTGGTATTGTTTTCATTCTTGATTGTTTAGAATGAAAAGATTCTTGAAATCTTTTGCCCTAAAGAGTTTTTAGGTTTTTGGTTTGCCTAATTCTTTATCAAAGTTTTTCATCTTATGGCTTTTGGATTAAATTGAAGGTTTTGATAATGAAAAAAATTTCAGCATTTTCTAACTTTTATTTTGGGATTGTTTTTAGTGTTTTTGGGTTCTTTTTGCACAAGAAAGTTTACCAAATGTTTGCTTCTTTGAAGTGTGATTTATACTTTTGACTTCTACATGAAAAGGGTATGTTTTAAAGGTTTTTATAGCAATTTTAGGCACTTTTTCAGATTTGGTTTTATTTGTAAAACGGTAGAAATCATGATTTGTAACGACCCTAACTCATACGACTCTCTAATGCAGAAGCACGACTTAGTTACCCCGCTCATGCTAGAAATTCGGCAACATGACGACGTAACTATAAGAAGCCCAAAAATTTACAACAACATGATAAGAATGAAAACACTTCTATAACTCAGATAAAACGCTCAGCATCAATCAAACTACGACAAATATGCTGAGCTTCAACATCAAACACGGGATTCTAGGAAACTCTAGCCAAATACACGATAACTAAAGAATATTTAAATTTTACAAACCAACACACTACATCAAAGAACAAGCTACATAACTAAGAGTAAACAACAAGGAAAGGAAACTAGGTGGAATCTCCATAGTCTCGACAAGTCATCGCCCTCATCTTCTGCCTCGTGGATATGCGCTATCTGCAAAACAAACAAAGTAGCAATGATGAGTATAAACATACTCAGTAAGTAGCCCACTTAAGGGTCCAACGTTTAAAGAAACCATACCAAGAAGGAAACTACCCTTACTCACACTTGTGCTTAGATTTCAAATACTTACTCCAGTTATTCTAAAAGTCCATTTAACCTACCTCAACATTCACCACTCCCTAACCCTAACTTCGTGTCATACCTGTGAGTCCTGTAACCTAGAACCTAAACCTGTGAAACCCTCACACTCATCATAATAGAGAAATCACCCATAGGCTAGCACACAGGCGATAGGGAACGCATTCCCTACGCTCAACATAATGGAAAAAAACACCCCTAAGCTAGCACACAGGCGCTAGGGAACGCATCCCCTACGCTCAACATAATGGGGAATCACCTCTAAGCTAGCACACATGCAATAGGGAACGCATCCCCTATGCTCAACATAATAGGGAAATTACCCCTAAGCTAGCACATCGGCAATAAGGGAACGCATCTCTTATGGTCACCACATCACATACGTTCTAGGCTTACAAACTCGCACAAACGACAGAGACAGGGTGGATAGCACCAATCTAACGGGCCTTTGTACTTTCACAACACTTTTGGAACCTTCTGGGTTATCCATCACACCAAATTCATCCATCAAGTCTGAATCACAATCACAAACTGGCCTGAAATTCGCAAGCACATACTATGGGGAAAACATCCCCTAATTCACACAAGCAAAAAGGGAAAACAACCCTCAAGCCTTTTCAACATTTACAACGTCTTACGCCTCATATATATATATATAGGCGAACACAAATCCTAACGGACCAATCCGAAAGGCTACTTACTTTCTAGGCCAGTACTAAAACGACCCACTCTCATTCTTTTAAGAAGTTATTTGTAACATATGACCCTGGCCCACCTTCCATAAGCAACCACAAATGCATCTGTGTGACCTTGCACCATAGATCACAAACACGAATCTCAAGTATGGATTTTCGCCTCGATACCACATTCTTAAATCAGCACTTTGCATAAGTATAGCCCATACATGTGCCAGCGGCATATTACCCTCCAATTATTTAATCTAGAATCCAGTCCCCTAAACATACTAGAATTTAGGACAACCACTGGTCACTGTATACCTTTAAGGTATTCTAATTCAACCACTAATTCAACCCAACAACTTCGGCGCCCTGCACACGATCAACTCATCCATATCTCGAGAAAACTAAACTTTAGCCAACCACTTAAGTGTTTCAAACATTCTAAACTCTGTCAAATATCTCAACATCACATGTAGACTCTTGCTTAACCACTTATGATCATTCAGGTATTCCAAGGATCACTTTTATAACCAAACCCTAACGAGTTGCGCACAGTAAACATAACACACAACCCAGACCTTTTGGATATCATACTAGAGTAGATAGTCTTGAGCATTCTAAAGTAAATTAAGCCCTTATTACCATTTTGACACATACTTAAGCAACTTAAGCTCAAGAACAACTCAGGATAGTTCAACCAATCAGACCATGATCCACATATTCACATTTGACACGCACGTTTATTCTCAAATCACCACAAACATGAACCAAACTCATTCAATTCCAACCTTGGCTAACTCTTAAGGCTCTACACGTGCTAACTACAATATCTCGATACTTTAAGCCCCTATTTCCAACTATCACCACATAATTAGGTTGTTTATAGTTCACACAACATTCACATCGACCCACAAATCATTATATGCTTCATAACAAGATATTCAAGTATGCTCTTAAAATGTACAAGTTCTCAAACATACAACATACTCAAATAGAAACTTAAAGGGGCATAATTCCAAATTGCTACTTACCTAAATAACTTCAAGATTCAAGGTAGCCTAAACTCGAATGCTCAATCTTGAATCGCCAACAAATTCCTACACATTATGGTTAAATTTTAAAATACCACAATAGCCCCTAAACTCCAAGAAAAAGGTCCTAAAATATGGCCAACAAAAACCCAACTCATGCTTAGCCTTAATTGAGTTGGAAAATTTGATACCCACATAAAACTACCTCAAAAGAGTGTTGGACAGCCGTCTGAAGGTTTCAATTTCTTCCAAATCGGCCTTCAATCTAAATGGGTAATCTATATTAAATCCAAAATACTATGGGTTAGTTCCAAACCACTAAATTAGCTCTTTAATTCAATCTTACAACCCATAAATCACTTTGAATCATTATTGAAACACTTACCCACTCCAAATCGAAATAAAAATTGGTTGTATGAACGCTAGACTTGCCGAAAATTAGCTTCAAAATAGTTCATCTTTGCTGTTGTATAGATCATGCATGAGAGAGAGAGGTAGCAGCGGCGCAAAACGAACAGGGGCTTGGCGATCGGTAGTGTGTGGTCTGTGATTGGAAGACGAGGCGGGGCGGAAGGCGTGCAAGCAGCAGCAACGGGCGAACGGGCTTGAGAGAGGCGAAGGAGCTGGGCGGCACGACGACGGTTCATGGCTGGTGCGAGAGGGTACAATGAGCGGAGCGTGTAGATGGCGGTGCTGAACGGTGGCGACGGCACGAGGAAGAAGAAGAGAAAGATTGGACGAGAGAGAGAGAAGAAAGAGAGAGAGAGATGGTTGTGGGTTTTGGGTTAAGGGAGGGAAGAAGAAGAAGAAGATGGGGATGAGGATACAAATGAGATGTTTATCTCATTTCCATTTTCATTTTTTTAAACAATTTAATCAAAATTTCAATTATGCCCTTTGACCAATTCTTTCTTTCCATTTTTTCCCTTCTAACCATCCAAAACTTCAAATTAGCCCAACTAAAAATTCAAATTGAGAATTATTTCAAATTAAATTATAAAATTTCAAAATTAACACTCTTGAAAAAGCCGGGTGTTACATGATTATTTTAGATTAAAAAAAACTCTTGGATAGTTTTGTTTTATGAGCATGAATTTTTCTGGGTTATTTATCCATAATTTATGATAGTCTTAAAGGTTTTAAAAGTTGTAGAATTAAAAAATTGTTTGGTATTTTATTACACATTGAAATAATTTTAGTACAATTTTAATTGAATTTTAATTGAATTTTAAATTGTTTTTAACCAAGTTTTTCAGTGCTGTTTTTTTAGTCAAAGAACCCTATTTTTGTCAACTTTTTAAGCATAAAATTGTTTTGAATGGAAAAAATTGGGTAGATAAAATTGTCTATGTTTTAGATAAGCTTTTGGACCTTTAAGATAGAATTTTGGTTTCTAATCAGTAAAGTATTGGATATGTTTGAGCTTCTACGAAAAGTAGATGATTGTTTAACAAAGTGGAATTAGATCTGAAATTAAGATTGAGAATTGTAGGATTATCGATCGAGGTAAGTAGTTTCCACATCCCTTCCAAAATAGCAATTTGGTATAATTATGTTTTGAATATTGTTTATTTGACAAATGTTTGAAAGTATGTTTTGTATAATTTGAAATTGGTCGAAATTGTTTTATATGCTTTAAAGAGTTTTGTTACTTGAAAGTATGTTTGCCGTTTTGGATAATTTGAAATAAAAGTATTTTGATTGATTTCGAATTGAAAGTAAGTTTGTTTTGGTTTTGTTACATATGAAAATTATTGAAGGGTTTGAATGGTTGTTTGATGAATCTTCATTGAAATTGTTATTTGAAACTACATATTTTGTTTCAAATGTTTATGAAAGAGTTTTGATCGATTCGATAAGGACTCTCCGGATATGCCAATTTTTCTATTTTGGGAATGCTTTGCTTTTTTGTGGTAGTAGCCTAAATTGTAATTGATGGAATTGTTCTGGCTTATTTGTGA
The DNA here is from genome assembly GCA_033996785.1 of Trichosanthes truncata. Taxonomy (NCBI): domain Eukaryota; kingdom Viridiplantae; phylum Streptophyta; class Magnoliopsida; order Cucurbitales; family Cucurbitaceae; genus Trichosanthes; species Trichosanthes truncata. The sequence goes on from JAWPNB010000007.1 coordinate 16,413,131, forward strand.
GAAGACACATTTGTGGGAAGGCACATTTGTGGTTTGGCATTCATTTGGAATGAAGATTGTGTTATTCACTCTTGTGCCCTCACACTTAAGTAATTATCGATATCATTGATTGAAAGATTTGACTGATTGAAGCTTATTTGTGGGAAGAGACAGTTTGTGGTTTGACATTCCTTTAAAATGAAGATTCATGTGTGTGTTTCACTCAAATGGCCTCACACTTAAGTAATTGTATTGAATGTTCTAGTAGGTTTTTATCGACAACTCTGATTGAATGTTATGAATGACTAACTGTGTTATCTGTTGGCTTTTTTTGGCCCTTAATCTCAAATTAATTAATTAATGTTTTGATGATAACAAACCTGATTTTTTTTATTAATAATTTGAGTGTTTTGAAGTGCTCATTGTGTAGAGCTCGGAATAAAGATTCCAACGCATCTTGAATCGTTCAAATCGAAGCTCAAACGAAGAAGTTATGGGAAAAATAAAATTGAAGGGGAAAATCCTACATGGCGTGACACGTGGTATATATTGATGACGTGACAGATGACGTTGAAGATCAACGGTCAACCTTGATGACATGGCGATGATGTGGCACCTTCAAACAGTCGAAATGATTGATGTGGACGCTGACATGGCAAGTCGTGGACCAATAGGATTTCAACACGTGGCATATTGAATTTTTTTAATAATTAAAAAGTCCAACGATCAAAATTCAAGAATTTATTATTATTTTAGTTCAACCAATGAAAGGGTGACTGCCATTAAAAGTCATCTTAATCACTACCATGAGGCTTTCTCTCTCTCGATATGATTCCCTATACATTGGTGTTTCCTAATTTACTCAATATTAGTCTTTGCACCACTATTATCATAATAAAGATGATAGGCTAAGTCATATATGAAACACCTTTTAGATATTCAATGAACTATTTGAGTCAGACAAGTCTTTTTGTTGCTTCACAAGTAAAACAATTTAACTTGTATATCATACTCCACCACCTAGGGTAAAATTTATCTTTACATAGATTTCCTAAATCTTTGTAAGAACCAGTGTATCTTATAAAGATCAAATCTTTAACTCCATACACAAAAATTTCTCATCATCCATAGATAATTTGAGAAAGTTTTTAATTTTCTACTCAATGGTCATACCATTTGCTTAACTGATATATGTTAACCAATTGTATATTAAATGTTCAGTCTCATTTATGCATATCATATACTTTCAACATTTGAGGTGTTTTAAGATACAGTTCCTTAGACATAAATATCAAATATTTGACAACAATCTTGTTAATATAAGATGTTTGAGACAAAGTTAACATTTTGTCCTTAAAATCTCCATTTTGGATATGTAAAATATACTGAGTCATTCCAAATCACTTTATTTGGAATTGGTTACTTAATCAACTTTTTATGATAGACATCTTACATCATTCATAATGGGTAAAAATATCACCAACATAAAACATGAGAAAAATCCACTAAGTAATTAATGATTTTTTTGTATATACAAGTTTCATTAATATTTATCCAAATTCATAGATTTTGATATTTTTATCAAACCTTATATTCACAGATCTAATGGTAAAATTCATTTCATAAATGAACATTTACTATTTCGCAAACTTTTTGCTTTTGATATTTGAAAATAAATATATTTGATTGATTTATGTAGATGCATTATCTAAGATTTCTTTTCATAAAAGAACTCTAAACATTCTTTTTTTTTTTATATCACATATGCAACAATGAATTAAATAATGCTTATAGACTTCAGTATGGCAACAAGTGAGAATATTTACTCGTAGTCTACTTTTTCGTATTAGGTTTAACCCTTTGCCATTAATCTCACTTTGTAGGTAATAAGCATTCAACTTTGTCATCTAATATGAAAATTTGGGCTTCATTAAGTCCTTGTAAAGATTGAGTCATCTCATAACTCTTCCACTACTATGAAGCTTATCCAATTCATGACTAGGATCTATTTGACTTTCAAATATAATTAAATTGTTAACAACTTTTGTTAACTATTTAGTGGCTTCACTTGGAACCAATTTATTAACACTATCTCACCTTATTAAAGGTTTGTAGTCTTTTATTTGACATTTCTTTTAAAAATGATATTTGTCATATAAATACCTTATTCGTTTTAGGATTACATAAAAGACCATTTTATACTCCTTAGGGGTGGCCTACACTTAGGCTTATCTTTGAACATATACAACTTTTTTAGGCTTGTTTCAGCACATGAGCTTAACATTCCCAAATGGTGAACTGTTGTAAACTGGCTTTACTACTCTTCTATAATCTTAAAATTGTCTTGTAAACACTTTTAGAAGGAATCATGTTCACTATGCAAGATCGAGTCGCATATGATCATCCTGATGAAATATTAATCTTCTCAATTAACAAATTTATAAAGAGAGATTAAATATTTCGTGGTCCAGTCTTATACAAACTCATTGTATAAGATACTCCCACTCACATGTCTCCACATGAATGATTTGGATCCAATCATTTGTAACTATTACAAAGTGGGTCGTATCAATAATGTTACCAGGATAAGGGACCTAACCTTATCCATATACTATGACCCTTTAGGTTATTTCTTGAACATGATCATCTCGTATGTCAACCACATCTTGTTCAAGATTAAACTAATAATCTTGGATTTTTCATATAATGGATAATATTATATTGCAAATAAAATAATCAAAATTATTATTAATTATTAAATAAATCATTAATTATGAGGCTTTAGGTCATAAATCCCAACAAGCGGCAAAACTCGAAAGATTAGAAATCACAAACATGAGAGAGACGGGAGGAAAAACGAGCCAAGGGAAACTTGGTGGCTTAAACCCAAGCATTATTGGCGACAGGGTTATCAAGATGGTCGAGAAGGTTCTCGAGGGGGATTTTTCCAGTGATGATGGATTTAATAAAGAACCCAAACATGAAAAACATAGCAAATCGCCCGTTCTTGATCTCTTTGACCTTGAGCTCGACGAAGATGACAGGGTCGTCGGCCAGTGTCAAAGTACTGACCCTCAGGTATAGGTCGTTTCCCTCACCCATGTCGTCCAACCCATTGATGTAGAACCCTTCAACCAGCCCCATTAAGACCACTTGGAACCCCAACACCGCTAGGATGCTCTAAGCATGCACCAGGTTCAGGTTCCCAAGGTAGTCTACCCCACCTTTTGAGAAGATCTAGGCTCCAGCCTTGAACCAGACTGGCACCTTGAAGTTCACTCTCAACCATTTTTTTTAGCACTTCTGGTATTATGCATCCCAAGGCTCCCAACATCACCCACCTCCCGTGGATCACCTGCAATTATTCCGTTCAACCATCAAATTTTATAAATTAATTAGATGAAGGGTGAAATTAATTCAATCAATAAAATTTGAAATTACCTCAAGAACTCTGTTCTTGGCGAAGGCCTCGGGATCAGTGGACAAACTGGTAGTGTCCCATCCATAATCGCCGAGGATCTTTCTATTCAAGTAGGAGAGATTAGAAATCACAAACCTAAGAGAGAATGGAGGAAAAATGAAAGTCAGAGAGCTCATCACTATGAGGGAGAAGAAGATGAAGCTAGGGCTAGAGAAAATGGGAGAAGAAAATGGAAAAATGTTAGATTTGTTTTTCTGTAGCGTGAAAGAAATATAAGCGCACATCAAAAAAAATAATTTAGCACCATTCTTTTTAGTTTTTTAGACTTGCACGCCCCGCCTTTTTTTTTTTCTATAGCTAGTTTACCCCTATGCTATAATTAGATATTATGAAAGGTAATATTTGTTGCAGTGTTTCGTTTTAAATTATTGCATTTACCACCTAATAGTTATAATTATAAACACAAACTTTTAGTAGTAAAAATTATGTGAAATTGGAAGTTTAGTCTTTACGGTTTGGGTATAGTTTCAATATGGTTCATTTGGTTTTGAAAGTTCTAATTTAATCCATATGATTTTTGCTTAGTTTTAATTTAGTTCCTAAAGATTTAAAAAGTTCCAATTTTGGTTATTTTGTTCAATTCAGTTAAACCTTACAAAAATATGCCCTTAAACTATCTTTTACCCACCCTAAGAACTCACTTATTTTCTTTTATTTTTACTTGGAACTAATCATTAATATAATTAAGGACCTAAAAACTCACTTATTTCCTTTTATTTTTATTTGGAACTAATCATTAATATAGTTAAGGACCAATACACAGTTAACCAAATGAAAAACATAAATTCATTGACATATAAAAAAAAATGTGGCAATATGTTAACATAAAAGTGCTTATTTTGGAAGGTTTGACTATACCATAAGAGACAAATATTGAAACTAAGCTCGAACTATGAATAGTAAATTGAAACTTTTAATACTATATGTGTGAAATTGAAACCACGCATATACCATAACGACAAAATTTCTAATTTAACCTAAATATTAAATTTTTAGACTCAAACATATAAGTGAAAAAGTTGTCTTTTTGTTACCATTATTAAAAAAATTATTTTTGGGAGAGAGATAAAGGCTTCTCTTTCTTTTTATAAAGAAGCTCTTCTCCTAGTAGGAAAGAGTGTTAAGGTATTGATATAATAAAATTTTTCATAACCCATCAACTTAAGCTTTTGGGTTGATTGGTAATTTAACACAAGCCTTCAACCTAGTTTCCTTGTCTTATGTTAGAAGTTTCTAATTATATGTGGTAATAGATGTTATCTATAACTTGGCTGCATTTGTAACTGATCGGACTAAAACGTGGGGCTTAAAGAAAATATTTTTTTTATGCAAAACAAAGCTCCAGTCTAGGGCAAGTGCACACTGTCGATTGCAAATAATAAATCTGAGGTATTCTAGAGTATCGTACCAAAGGGAACAAATTTTAACAAAATCTATGAAGATGACACAAATTTGTTTACAAAATACAATTTCGGTAACAAATAAAAATGCTTGAGAAGTTGATTTTGCTAAAGGAAATAAACGAAAAGTCAATAGTTAAGAAAATGAGATCCAAGTTACTTATGCCACTTTGGAAAGAAATGCCACCAAATTGCAATTGCAACCGTAGTCAACACAAGAGAACTAAGTAAATTGAATTCAACTCCTATTCAATTTTGCTTCAAAATCTTTAGAAGGCTAAGTGATTAAACCTATATTTCTATGTGCTAAGCTTTAGAATTAAGACTTATTTAACTCCCAATTACTTCAAAATATTCGTGTTTTGTCTTAAGATCATTTGAAAATAGTTGAAAGTTGCTTGAAAATAAGAAATAATGAAGAATAAAGGCAATTAGATTGATATTCTAAAAAAATTAAGCTTGTTTGTAGGGAATGTGGAAATTGCAAAACCAAAATTGCAATTTCATGAAACTACAATTCTGGAAGCAGCAGAAAAAATTCAAAAAAGGAAAAAAAAAATCTGCATTTACCCATATCCGAAAATCATCAATTCTTGCACGATTTGGGGGATTTTGAGTATGAAATTTGGGCATTATTTAACCCTAATGAAGGCCTATAAAAGGAGAGAGATGAGTGAAGAAGAATATAAATTTTTGGAGGCGTTTCTTGTAGAAATTTCGTGGGTTTTCCTTGTTTTTCTACAGTTTTTCTCCCTCTAATTTTCGAGTTTTTCGTCTCTATTTTTTACTGAAGATGCTGCAAGTTTAGTTTCTGTTTTAAGGTAGTTGAGTGATGTTATTTTCAAGCTTTTTTTTAATACATTTGATATTCTTATTAGGTTAAATATATATTGGAGGAACTCAATTTATTTTTGTTGGAAATATACGATTCATGTGCGTTTTCTGGGTTGCTCCTCTATTTTTCGTGGCACATTTATCATTGGAATGAGTTTATTTTGTGGGTTGTTCAGAAATAAGATTGAGCATTGCTAATAGAAATCAATTCTCTTTAGCTTGTTAATGTTTTTATTTTTGTCCAGTACACAATATCTCCTTTGCAAATTGAATTAGTGAATTAGTTGGCTTTGTAAATTGGTGCTCTGTTTACTGTAGTGCAGCAAAACAATTTCATCTCCTTTAAATTAGTAAACAATTTCATTTCCTTTAAGTGTTATTTCTAGAGTAATATAGTAGTCAACTTTGTTTTTACATGGAGTTTGTTTTAATATTTATGATAGTTTCTTATGGATTTATTATGAGCTAAACTTCTTAGGGGGTTCAAGGATGTGAATTCCCTAAGAAGTAATTGTAGCCAAAATTCCAACAAAAACCATGCCTACATCTCAATTGTTTGCTTGTGTTGAATAAATTTTCGTTGGAATAATAGATTGATTAACTAGGGTAGCAACTCAAGCTTAGATATAATACTAACGGGGTTAGTGATAAGCGAATTTTGCACAAGTGATGGAGAAAAGAACTTAGACATAAGCCAATTATTTACCCTAGACATAGGGATTAAAGACTCCAAAACTCATAAAATTGTTGAGTCGAATTATTTAAGATAAAGGGACTATAGACATATAAGTCACTCACTTAGCCTCCTAAAAACCTAATTACAAGGTGAATAAGTGTAACAATTTTGGTTTACAATTGTGTGTAAAGTAGATTGGGTTTGCAATTTTGGCTTGCAATTACAACTTAGGGCAATGACATTCATGAGCCCTCCTTTATCTAAAATTTCTTTTACGATTTCATTTACCAAGTCTATCTAGTTTGCTATTTAATATTGCAAATTTTTTATTATGCAATTCAATTATGCAATCTTTGTCACTTTATTTTGTAATTTTTGATTCTGCAATTCAGTTCTACAATTTTTGTTACTTTAACTTGCAATTTTCGATTATGCAATTATTTTGTTTTTACAAACACACCAATCCCAACTTTGTTTTTGCAATTTTTAGTTTCCAAAGTTGCAATTCTAATTACATTTTGCATAGCAATATTTTTGTTACACCATTTCCTGTGGGATCGAGACTCAGGAATACTCCTATTTTAATACTTGCATCGGTAGTGTGCACTTGCACTGGGGTTGAACGTATTTACTTACTTTTATTCACCCAAAGTTCACCCGATCACTATGGCTACTCTAACTTAGATAATTTCGCGCACAATTCCAGCAGTTTTGGAGTCTCGCCCTATGTCTAGGTCGATGTTCAGAACTTATTTCTAAGCCTTTTCCTCCATTGCTTTTTTGACATCCACTTTTCCTTAACCCTTTCAGTATTAAGTTCAAGCTTGAAAAACAATTGCTAGTTGGTCGGTTAGGTTTACCCACGTTATTTCAACAAAAACAAACAAAGTTTCAAGTGTGAACTAGATTGAATATGTTTTTAAGCTTTACATCTCTCCTATAGGGCATTCACTTACTTGAATCCGTAAGAGGGAACTAGCTCATTATGGAAGAAATGAAAAACCACAATTTAATTGCTATAAAAGTCATATTTAATAATCAAAATAAGGAAATTAAATTCTAGAATAATGGAGCAAATCAAACTGAATTTACTAAGAATACTTTGATGTGAACCCAATCGAATAACTCAAAACATTCACAAAGGAAATTAAAAAACAATGCTGAAATTCCATAACAGAAACAACATTTAATAGAAATTCAAAATGTTTACATTTCATGAATTGAAAAAAAAAAATATACAATGATGTGGGGTCAACAGAGTAATGTAAGGTGTCTATCCCCCCCCCCCCCCCCCCCCCCCCTAAAAAAAAAAAAAAAAAATTAAGATGCGACAATGTCCACTTTCACTAGTTTTGCTCTTGGGTGGTTGAGATGGCCATACATATTAACAAGCTTAATAACCCTAGAATTATAGAAACACAAGCTAAGGTGAATGGGTAGTGGGGTGCTAAGGAAAGTAATGGAGTCATAAAGTCGGGTGGATAACTTAGGAGTGTTTAATGAGCCGAGCCTATTCCAAATATCATCATCAATGATTTTTAAACTTTGAGACATACAAAAAGAAGAGATTAAACATAATTGACACTGAACTTCAAACAACTTAGATGTCAAATTATCATGACAAAATTCAAGGGACAAAGACAAGCACAAAAATTTAAGACAACAATATCACAATCTAAACTATTACAAACTTAAGAACTAAAATTTAAGGTGCAAAGAATAACTCCCTTAATCATTGGAGGCTGAATCATTATCTTCTTGGCGTGTTGGACTATCCAGTAGGTTTTCGTGGAAGTCCGATGATAGAAGGTTTGTCGAAGGCCCGATCAAGATTAAGTTTATAAAAATCGGACCTCTAAGTATTTTGGCAATAATAGTGGTCAGGGTCATCAATAGGGATTGGCGTTCTTAGATTAATTAAGTACCACAGTTAATTATGCACAATTTTATTTAGAGAAACAAAACATTAAAGTGATCAAAAAGACAAATAAAATCTAAACTACTATGTACATGCTTTGGAGTCCAATTTTGAGAAACATGCATGGTTGATTACCTTAAGCCCAACTTGAAATGATTAATGACTTGATTTCATATTAACAATCTTAAACCAAGAATTACTAAGTTATCAATATCCTTTCTCGAGCTCAATTGAACTCATGCCTTGTAATAAATCAACCTCTCGGTCTATTTCTATTACTAAACAGGGCATTAGGCGATTCTCTTAAGGCTTCTAGAATTAATCTACTCACTCTTGTGCAATAGATTAAACCTAGTCATGCATCTAGTGTTCTACAACTAAATTTACTCTCTCAAGCTAAATTTAGTTAAACATGCAAAACCATGGCCAAAGGTTAAGACAATATAAAGAGATGCATAAAAGGCGTCAATATATAAATTAAACTAAAAATCAACCAAATGTTTAACAACTACAACCAAGCAAGGTTCTAAACACATAGTTACAACATAAGTACATCCCACAAAAACTCCTAAATCTAAAAGAAAAGTAAAAGAAATAGAGAAGAAACTTAGGCCACGTGCCAACACTCGTCTCTGATGTGATGTCCACGATCTCGAGCTTTGAGTCTCTTCCTCGGCTCTCCAAAGGTCTCCTCTATGTTCTTAGACAGTGCTTGGATCAAGTTTAGGGGAGTCTCAAAATGGTCTCCATCAACTCGAAACATAAACTTCCTTTTTATAGAGTCGAGACAGCGTTGCAACGCTAGAGGCAGCATTGCAACATTGTACCTTTGAATTTTATAAAGAAGGAAAATATTTGTTTGAGTAGCGCTGCAACGCTAGGCCTGCGGTTTCTCAAGGTTGAAAGACTCCTTAAACAGTGTTGCAATGATATAAGGGTCGTTGCAACGATATAAGGGGCATTGCAACGCTATTCCCTCGGGTCCAAATGTCTTGTTCATCTTCTTCAACACTTGAATCTTCAAATATAGCCTTAAGTTTCTCAAATTTGTCCAATTATCTCACAATTCTCCGGTTTTGCTCTAAATGCTCAATTTCTGAGAAATAAACATAAAAATACATGAAAGCACACAAAATCATAGCAAAACTAACCTAACACTAAGCCTAAAAATAGCACCTTTATGCATGCTATCATCCGGGATGGCAGGTCCTTTTACCTTTGATAGCATTGAGAATGTTAGGTAGATTGCTGCATCTCGTTCTTTCACACAGGCCCAGTACACTCTGTTCTTTTCTTTTAACCCTGCCAATTCAGCCCTTGTTTCACTATTGTAGGCTGAATCATTCTTCGCGAATGCAATTGCCTTTTGATTGAAAATTTCCTTCTTTGTGTATCCTATTTTTCCTTTCTCCTTTTCACTTGAACTCAAAGGTAAATTGTTAAAAAGTTCTCGCAAACTCGAAAAAGAATTATACCCATTTATTTAATTATTATATATTTTTTTCTTCTTATTTGTTTTTGAATTTTTATGTTCTTAAGCAATTTTCCAAGTAGGTCCCCAGGTAGAAATGTTCCCTAAATGGTCAACTTAAATACCTCAGCCTAGACTGGATTCTTCCTTAGACAAAATTTGCTTAATCAACTTCTTGATTCACAGAAATAAGGTTTTTTTCTTTTTCTTTTTTGCTTTTTAGGGTCTCTTACTCAAATTTGATCAGGGGGATTAACCTTTTCCTTCTTAGGTCTTCTCCCCAATAAGGCTCGATTCTTTAACCAATGACTTCAAAAATGCTTTCTTTTCCATCTTGTAAATCCACAGCTCCATATTGAATCATAATAGGTCCTGTCAATCTCATCTTCAGTTTTGCATAAAGGAGTTTCCCGGAGTTGAATAATAACACTTGTTGTCCTTTTGTTAAGTTCTTTATTAAGATTCTCTGATAGTGTTATCTCTTCATCTTCTCCTTCAGAATATTCTTCCTCATCTGATTGCTCTTGAAACTCATGCAAATGTAAAGATTCTTCAATCTCGATCCTTGAACATTCTTCCATCTCCCCTTGGTACCTTAATGCATTGAGTACGTTAAATTTGATTTCTTGATCATTTACTCGCATTGTGAGTTCTCCCTTTTGCACATCAATCAATGTTCTACTAGTGGCTAGGAATGACCTTCCTAAAATGATTGGGACATCTTTATCAGCTTCCCAGTCGAGGATGATGAAATCAATAGGGAAAATAAATTTATCTACGTTAACTTGCACATCTTCGATCTTCCCTACTGGTCGAGCTATTGACCTATTTGCCAACTGCAATGTTACTATGGTAGGTCTTGCCTCGCCAATTCCTAACTTCCTGAAAATTGATAATGGCATCAGATTAATGCTCGCTCTTAGATCGCATAGTGCCCTTCCTACATCTGTGTTTCCAATCATGCAAGGGATCGTGAAACTCCCTGGATCTCTCAGATTTGGTGGCAATTTACTCGTGATTAAAGCGCTGCAATTTTCTGTTAATGCCACTATTTCAAACTCTCCCAATCTACGATTCTTTGTTAAGATATCATTAAGAAATTTAATATAATTAGGCATTTGCTCGAGCGCCTCCACTAACGGAATGTTAATGTGGAGTTGCTTGAGAATGTCTAAAAACTTGTTAAATTGTGTGTCTTGATTCTTCTTCTTGAATTTTTGGGGAAAATAAGGTGGTGGCTTGTACTCCTGACTAGTGGAGATTGAACTCTTTGTTGTTGGATTTTTCTTTTCCTATTCTGGGTACTTAGCGATCACTTTCTCTATCGCTTCACCTAATTTTTCTTCAATTAGTTCATGGGCTTTTTCTTCTATGCATTCCTTCTTATCCTCTTTAGAACTCTTGGCTTTCTTTGAACTTTCTTGCTCCTTAGGCATTTCTAGGCCTTCATAATTGAATCCACTTCTTAACGTGATTGCCTTGCAATGCTCTTTCCCCTTGCGCTGTGGATTCTCTGTAGTGCTTGGTAATGCCCCTTATGGCCTATGCTTCATCTCATTTGCCAGTTGTCCAACTTGTATTTCAAGATTACGCAAAGATACAGCTTGACTCTAAATGATGGCGGCTTGGCTCTGCATGATGGAATCAGTTTTTACTCACGATGGCCTCATTTTTAGCCATTAATTATTTCATTAGAGTTTCCATTGAAGAATTCTGTGCTGACGATTGCGATTGCAATTGTGTAGCATTTTTTTGTGTATACAGCTGCGGTGGTTGATTGTTGAATCCCGGTGGAGTCCCTTGCTTTATGTATTGATTTGAATTTGATGCGCTTGCATTCTGCCCTCCCCAAGAGAAATTTGGGTGCTGCCTCTAACCTACGATGTATGTGTTTGAGTACGAATTTGACCCATTTTGCCCTACATAGCATACAGACGCAGGATTGTAAGGATAATTGTTAACAATATGATTTTCATTGCAGTAAATGCAATTAGAAGTGACAATATGGTTCAAATTAGCAATAAGGGTTTGGTTCCCTACAGTAAAGGTCTTCAAGGTGTTGTTCATTGCTGATATCTAGGCAATTAATGTTGCTATTCCATCCACATCATGCATTCCTGCGACGTTTCTAGTGCTATGAGACTCATCTTCTCCCCATTAGCTATTATTGGATACCATTGCATCTAGAATTTCGTTTGCTTCGTTCACCGTCTTTTTGAGCAAGGATCTATTAGTAGATGCGTTGACTAGGGTCTTTGAGGCCTGAGTCAACCCGTTGTAGAAATGCTCAATTAGGAGGCAAGTAGGAAAGCCATGGTATGGACATTTCCTCACCAACTTCTTAAAGCGCTCCCAAACCTGCATCTACACTTTCATTTATTCCCTATTTAAAGGTAATAATTTTCCCTTTAATTTAAGCGTTCTAAGTAGGTGGGAAATACTTCAAAAGAAATTTCACAAGTTCATCCCATGTGGTGATTGAGTAAGAAGAAAAAGAGTCGAGCCATGCTTCAGCATTTCTCAGTAAAGAAAAAAGGAAAGGTTTGAGCTTTAGAGTGTCATTGGAGACTCCTGTTAATTTGAAGGAATTGCATATCCTGAGAAATGTTTTTATATGCCTATGCGGGTCTTCATTTTTTAGTCCTGCAAATTGACCCATTGCATTAAGAATCTGGAACATCACTGGTTTTAGCTCAAAGTGATTGGCTTCGATGTTTGGTTCTGTAATTCCTGTAATCAAATTCTAAAAAGTGGCGGCTGCATAGTCTCTGATTGCCATGTCCCTCTCTTCTGCAATGAAGATGGGATTTGCTGGAGGAATTTCCCTTTGTTGTTGCCTATTATTTTGCCCAACATTATGTTCTGCATTTTGTTGCAAGTTCCCTCATCCTTGAGGATTAACTCGAGGGTCAATTACAGGTGGGTCCATCTGAGGTTCTTGCAAAACAGTTCTCAAAAGAATCTCTTGTGTGTTCGACTCTTGCTGTTCCTTTTTCTTCCTTAGCTACTGTCTACGACGCGCGGTGGAAGGTTCTGTCTATTTTAGGGTCTAGCTCCAAGAGACAAGGCTCTTTTTGCATTCACCAAACTCAACCTGCAAGTACCTGCAAACCAAGTTTGGACTTCCTGCAATAGAAGGATTGCAATTGCAATCCAATTGCAATCCAATTGCAATTTGCTCACAATTTGTGCGTCTAAAGTAAATTTTATTAAAAATGTCGTTCCCTGGCAACTACGCCAAAAACTTGATCGAACTGAAACGTGGGGCTTAAAGAAATTTTTTTTTTATTCAAAGCAAGGCTCCAGTCTAGTGCAAGTGCACACTGTTGATTGCAAGTAATAAATCTGGGATATTCTAGAGTATCGTACCCAAGGGAACATATTTTAACAAAATCTATGATGATGACACAAATTTGTTTACAAAATACAACTGTGGTAACCAAGGGTGTAAAAATGTTGAGAGGTTGTTTTTGCTAACGGAAATAAGAAAAAAAATCAATGAATATGAAAAAGGAAATTCAAGTTGCTCATGCCCCTTTGGAAAGAAATGCCACACAAAAATGCAATTGCAATTGTAGTTAACACAAGAAAACTAAGTAAACCGAATTTGACTCCTATTCAATTTTGCTTCAAAATCTTTCAGAGGCTAAGTGATTAAACCTATATTTCTATGGCTAATCTAACTTAGATAATTTTGAACACAATTCTAGTGGTTTTGGAGTATCGCCCTATGTCTTGGGTCGATGTTCAGAACTTATTTCTAAGTCTTTTCCTCCATTTCTTTTGTGACATATGCTTTCCCTTAACCCTTTCGGTATTAAGTTCAAGCTTGACAAGCAATCACTAGTTGGCCAGCTAGGTTTACCCAATGTTATTTCAACAAAAACAAAAAAAGTCTCAAGTGTTAGCTAGATTGTTTATACTTTTAAGTTTTACATCCTTCCTCTAGGGCATTCACTAACTTGAATTCCTAAAGGGAAATTAGCTTATGATGGAAAGAATGAAAAACAACAACTTAATTTCTATAAAACTCATAGTTCACAAATGACTAAAAAGAGAAGAGAAATTTAAAACTAAACGACCCAAAATGATTTTTATTGAGAAAATACTTGAAAAAAATTAATTCAACAACTTCAAAAACACTCACAAAAATTCAAAAACAGAAACCACAGTTAACAGAAATTCAAGAACAAACTGTCTTTAAATAAAGAAGAGAACGAAAATCAAAGGACTAAATAGCTAACTCAAATTCAAAAACTTAGGGTCTGTTTGGTAGGCAATCTGAAAACAGAATTTTGAAAACAAGGGATTCAATGAAAACAGAGTTGTATTTCATGTTTTCAGATATGTGTTTGGTAGCAGATTTAGAAATTGGATTTCAATTTAAACAATTGTTCAAAATGTGTTATATAATATATTTATAGACCATTAACTAGTTGTAGTTGCAAAACTAAATATTAAATTGAATATAATCCATTATTAATTAATTTATGACATGATTTTTGTTATAAATTTTGTATAATTATTATTTTACAATATCATATAATTTATAATATATTATATTATACATATTTTAATTTAACAAAAATAAATTGAGTTTATAACATGAAATACTATATTTATTAAAGTTTTGGTCTTTTCTAATGTAATTCTGCATTTTAAATTTTCAAATTCAAAATATGGATACAACGAAAACATAAAAATGTTGTTTTCAGAATTTTCACTATTTGGATCACAGAATTCGGAAACAGTTTCTGAAAACACGTTTGCCAAACGCATATTCACTGAATTTAGTGAATCTGAAAACATAAAACAGAATCCGGATTGCCTACCAAACAGGCCCTTACAAATTTAAATTAAAATAGAAGCTGGCTGTAGAAATAAAAATGAACAAAAAAAAAAAAAAAGAAGAACATCACTTGACGAAAACATAAACACAACTTTAAACCAGTGTTTTCCTTGCTTTGATCGAACCAAATATACCTTCAAAGGAAATTTCGTTGAAGTTTCCAAACACAACTTTCACCTCCTTGAACTTTCGTTGAGGAGGGGTCAACCTCGAAAATTATAGAGCACAAACGAAGCACAAACTGTTGAAAAAATGACAGAAAAATGATGACCCAACCTGCTGTCCGAAAAATAAAACCTATTCTGATTTTTGCTTTGTTCTTCCCGTTTTTAAAGGCATAAAGGGCTAGGGTTTCCATTTTTGATCTTCTACAACTTTGGGTCAACTTGCAGGCATGAAATCAGGTTGAAAAATCTCCAAAATCTCGCAAAAATTTCCATAAATCTCGTGATTTTTGTGATGTTCGCGTTTTCCAGATTTTGCAGAAAATGCAATTGCATTTCACATTTCAAAAGTAGAATGCAATTGCATTTTCGTACGTGCTCCAAATCTACACAAAAACAATAAATATATATATATATATCTCAATCAAGTAGAGATGAAACCTTCAACCTAAAGAAAAGTAATAAGTGTCTTATGCTTGGCACAAGACCTTAATCTACCATTAAATTCAAAAGCCGGAAGTTGATAAGTTAAAGAGTACATATTTAATCATTTATTTATATTCTTCACATAGGTCGGTTATCAACGATTCGCCAGGTCTTGCAACGATTTACGCGATCACATGGCTTAACGTGGAAGGACACAACAACAAGAGCTTGAACCTGAAATTACCCAAAACTTCAGCAGGTTTAATTCGATGCACCTTCGAGCTCACACGCCAAAATCTACAAAACCTAAAGCAATGGATTTTGAATCAGCAAGAGAAGAAGAAGCAACAGAATTCTCACATATCTTCGTTTCTTTTGGCAACTGCTTATTTCTGTGTTTGCACAGCCAAGTCTGAGGGCTTAAGAGATGGAAATTTCGAGTTTGCATTCGCCGCTGATGCTATATCTCGTTTAAAACCTCCAGTGCCTTCAGGTTACTTCGGTAATTGTTTGTCTGGCTGTGGCATTTCTATGGAAAGAAGTGAGCTTTTGAATGAAAATGGAATATTTGTTGCTAGTGAGGCAATTTCAAAGGCCATTAAAAGATTGGAAGAAGGTGCACTAAATGGGGCTGAAAATTGGTGCTCACTAATGGTTGCATTAATTTGTGGTAAATTTGAAGCAAAATCCATTTCTATTGCTGGGTCTCCAAGATTTGAAGTTTACACTGCTGATTTTGGATGGGGAAAGCCAAGAAAGGTGGAAGTAGTGTCAGCTGAGTCACCATTAGCTATTTCTCTAACAGACAGTAGAAATGGTGATGGTGGGATAGAGCTTGGAGTGGTTAAGGAGAAAGACGAAATGGAAAAGTTTTCTGCTCTCTTTGCTAAAGGTCTTGAATGTCTTTGAAATTGGTAAGTTTTTCTTTTCTTTGAGTTCCACGGCATGTGGGTAGGAGGATTCGAACTTTTGACTTCTTGATCAAATAAGTATGCCTTAACCAATTGATAAATGCTCTGATTGGTAAATCGCAAGATTCTTAATCGTGATTCATTTTCTTTAAGGGTCGCATTTTAAGCTCCCAAATCATTGGGTTTTTTTCTGCCAAAGTTATGATAATCTAGTACTATCATGTGCATCTCCTTTACATTCATTCTAAAAAAATAGGAACTTCATCCATTGAGGGATTCTAGAAATATGGAGTACTAAAAGAAAACCTAAAAGAAGTCTATACTGAAAATTTAAGAAATTTTGATATGGTTAGTGATTATTTTGAGGAGAAATTATTTGAGACCGTCACAATCAAGCGGGTAGTTTTATACCATTGAATGTATGAAAGAAAAGTTGTAAAAGTATCTCTCTTATATCTAGTGGTTATTAGAGGGTAGATAAATTTTAAAATATAAATGCAGCAGTTTTAAAGAAACAACCTCATTGTAGCAGACTCATTGAATAATTTACTTGGTCATGAATTGGTTTAAAATGATGTTCAGGTGAAAGTAATTGATAGTGCTTATCTCATTTTCTTGTCGGTGAGTTTGATATTTCAAACATTTGAAAAACTGCAATAATAGAATCAAGAAATGCACCATATATTTCGAACATGCATTTTTCATGCAAGATTAATGAAGGATTAAAGTTCATATAAATAAACATATAATGTGTTTATTAAAATATTCTAGACGAAAACTAAAATGCATGCCTAGGCGCATATATAGTAAATGAATAAGAGTGAAAAATATTTTGGTCTAGATTTTCTAACTCAAGTGTTTGAGGGTGAACCTTAAACTTATAAAAAGCTTTCAACTCTTTAGAGTCCGTAGCCTACTATACCCACTCACTGTTATAGTCGTCTATGTGCAAGTGAACACAGTTGATGCAAGTAATACAAGTAATATATTCAAATAACATTCCACAAGGATTTTAGTATCTAAATTAGAGCAAATTTGATACTATTAAGCAATAGAAGTAACTTGTTACCAAACAATTAACGCCCCATTTGATAACTATTTAGGTCTTGTTTGATAACTATTTAGTTTTTGGTTCTTGAAAATTGTGGTTATTTTCTCATCATTTTTCTACAATTTTTTACAATGACTTTCATCTTTCTTAAGAAAACAGTTGAATTATTAACCAAATTTTAAAAACAAAAACAAGTTTTTGAAAACTACTTTTTTTAGTTTTTAAAACTTTGGTTGCTTTTTAAAACATAGGTAAAAAGTAGATAACAAAACAAGAAAACACATACGTAGAAGTGGTATTTTTAGGCTTAATTTTCAAAAACCAAAAACTAAAAACCAAATAGTTATCAAATAAAACCTTAAGCCCCGTTTGATAACCATTTAGTTTTTGATTTTTGATTTTTGAAAATTAAGCCTATAAATACTACTCTCATCTATGTGTATACTTGTTTTGTTATATACTTTTTACCTATGTTTTCAAAAACCAAGCCATGTTTTGAAACTAAAAAAAGTAGTTTTCAAAAACTTGTTTTTGTTTTTAGTATTTGGCTAAGAATTCAAATGCTTCTTTAAGGGAGATGAAAACCATTGTAGAGAAATTGAGAGAAAACAAGCTTAATTTTCAAAAACCAAAAACCAAAATCAAATGGTTATCAAATGGAGCCTTAGTTTTTAGTTTTCAGTTCTTGAAAATTAAGTTTATGAACACTACTTCTACCAATGTTTTCAAAAACCAAACCAAGTTTTGAAAACTAAAAAGAATAGTTTTTAAAAACTTGATTTTATTTTTGGAATATGACTAAGAATATTCAAATGTTTACTTAAGAAAGATGAAAACCATTGTAGAGCAATGATGAGAAATAAGCTTAATTTTCAAAAACCAAAAACTAAGACCCCATTTGATAACCATTTGATTTTTTGTTTTTCGTTTTTGAAAATTATGTTTGTTTTCTCACAATTTCTCTACAATTATTTTCATCTTCTCTACAATGGTTTTCATTTTTCTTAAGAAAACATTTGAGTTTTTAGCAAAATTTCAAAGACAAAAACAAGTTTTTGAAAACTACTTTTTTTAGTTTTCAAAACTTGGCTTGGTTTTTGAAAACATATATAAAAAGTAGATAAGAAAACATGGAAACAGTGGAAGTAGTATTCATAGGCTTAATTTTCAAAAATCAAATGGTTATCAAATTGGGCCTAAATGGATATCAAACGGAGCCTAAGAATTGAAGTTTTGCTTTTAAACGAAATAACACATCAACTACAAATAGTTAAACTTCTAAAATGTAAAGCAATCAAAAGGAGTTGGATAGTTCTTAACGTAAGAATGAAGTATTAGAAGCAGATTCAGCCAATAAAAATCCATTTATATTGATCATCAGGTAACTTTACTACAACATTTTTTACAACAAATTTTCTAGAAGAAAACCTGAATTCTAGCCTCTGCTCTAAGATCTTTACTAATACTTTGCAAGGTTCTTAAAGGAAAATGAGAAGGGAGGAAGAATGAATAAAATGAAAAAAAAAAAAAAGTTGGACAAATTAGTACGGTACTTACAAAAAGGTGATTATAAAAAAAGTGATTGTAAAGTGATTACTAGTCAATCACTTTAGAATCATTTTAAAAAAAAAATCATATTAAGAATTTCAAAATCTACATGAAAAACTCAAAGAATATTGAAATTACAAAATTTTCCTCAAATTTAAAATGTTTCCTTTTCTTCCCTTCAAGTTTTGGTAATTTGACATTTGTAGAATGTTCAAATTGTGCAACCAAACAAAGTTGAGACTAAAATCACTTTTAAGAATATGTAACCAAACACAAGTCTTTAAATTAGAATAACTTTAATGAAAAAAGAGTTTTTAAATTAAAATAAATTCAATAAAAAGAGTTTAGAAAAAAGAATATTTTCTTAAGAAGTGTTAAAACTAGTAGGCATACTAAACTCACCTTAGCATTCTATGGACACAAAAGAATAATTTGAACTATGCACAATTGTGTAGTTGGCTGGTAAGGTTTTGGCTAGTAAGGTGTGTTATCTAGAGTGTTTGGCAACAAAAAAAAAATCACTTTTGAAGACTGGTTAATAAACATTTTTTTTAATAATCAACAAAGCTATGATTAAAATCACTTTTCAGAAGATGTAACAAAAGTCTTTAAATTAAAATCGGTTTAATAAAAGAATTTTAATATGTAACGATCCAAACCCATATGACTTTCTAAACGCGAAAGCACGACTGAATTACCCCACTCATGCCCGAAATTTTGGCAGCATGACGGCGTAACTATAAGAAAACCAAAATTTACAAAGACCTGATAAGAATAAAAACACTTCTATATCTCAAAGAAACCACTCAGCATCCACCAAACTATGATAAAATATGTTGAGCTCAACCAACCAGACAAGAATTGAAGAGATTCAAATCAAACACACGGAAACTAAAGAAATTTAAGATTTACAGACCAATATGCGACAAGAACTAAAATAAAAAAATTTAAACTCTAGACACAGAGAAGGACTCCGGTGGTGTCTCCATAGCCTCGTCAAGTCATCGCCTCTGTCACCTGCCTCGAGGTTGTGCACCATCTGCAAAGACATAAATAAAGTAGCAAAAGTGAGTATAAATATACTCAGTAAGCAGCATACTTAAAGGCCCACAGTTCACAATCATACACAAGAGCTCTGCCCTAACTCACAAGCTCTTGCTCAACTCGAACATTTGCGTCCATTAACTAAGTGCCCACTCACCTTACCCTAAGCCCCACCCATCTCTGGTATAGACTCGTGCCATACCTACGAATCATGTAACCTAGACTGGTCTAATGCAGTGAAGGAAAGCAACCCTCATGTCTACAATCTTGGGAGAATCGCCCCCTCTGGCTAGTGCAACGCAATGAAGGAAAGCAACCCTCAGGCTCAAAACGGTGGAGAACTGTCCCAGACTAGCACACCGAATGAAGGAGATCAACCCTCATTCTATATAACGTGGGGGAATCGCCCCCTAAGATAACACAGGTAAAAAGGGAAAGCAACCCTCATGCCCATCCTATCACACAACATCCTAGGAATACATGCTCGCACAGGGAGAAAGAAAAGGGTAAGTGGCACTAGCCTAATGGGCTTTTAATCGATTGCAACACTCTCGAAACCTCCAAAGTAACTCATCATGCCAACCCACTCATCATGTCAGAACCACACTCACAATCTGGCCTGAGCTTCCCAAACACATCCAATGGGAAAAACTATCCTCCAAGCTAGCATACTGAATGAAGGAAAATAACCCTCATTCTAAATAAAGTCGCCCCCTAAACTAGCAAAAGTAAATAGGAGAAGCAACCCTTATCTAAATAAAGTGGAGGAATTGCCCCCTAAACTAGCAAGAGCAAAGAGGGAAAGCAACCCTCGTGCCCATCCTATCTCACTACACCTATGGCTCATATGGGAAAAGAGTTAGTGAAGCCAAGCAACCATTTTTCCCTCATTCGCAACATGCTTAGAACGCCAAGGGCACCTGGCCATTCAATTTATCACCAACCTTTCCACAAATCCAACCCATAACTCTCAAGTATAACCGAATAACTGAGCACAACAACAAACACTCGTAGGTAAACATGGTTCAGGCACAAACTCGAAACAACCACTCACCGACTACACCACTTGCTTATTCAAGTAGACATGCTACAAAAGAGCTCAAATAATCATGCCTCAATCACACTTGAACCGAGGCTCACCTAAACTTTTCCCGAACACGTCATTTAACAAATAGTTTAATTAGCTATTTGCCAAGACAACCAACTTTTCTCTTTTAGGAAGTTGCTAGCGGCATATAGAACACACTAGGAAGTCATTACTCTCCCAGACGTCCAAGCCTCTCTACGACCAGCTAAGTATAACAAGGAGCTCGGAACCATTCTAACACAAGGAGCATGGGTAGTGGCCTGGAACATTAGATACTCTTAGGGAGTTCTACTAGCCAATCCGTGAATCCAATGAGTCAAACGTCTTGCACGCAGCCAACTCTCCCAACAGACAGCGATTCGATCGGCAGTGTGCTCGTGCTATTGCAGGTGGCATGCAGAAAGACGAAGAACAAGATGGAGGTGGCGGTGGCGGTGTTGCGCTCTGCGGGAAGATGAAGGCTGGCAGAGCTGGGCGTGCTGCTCGTTGACAGAAAAGAGAGAGAAAGAGAAAGAGAGAAAGTTGTAGGGAGGGAGAGGAAAAGCAGAAAGACGGGGAAGAGAAGGAGAACAGGACAGAGAGTAAGAGAGAGAGGGAAGAGATAAGGAAGGAGAGATTTCCTTCCAAAAAAAAAATTTTCCAAATTTTCCCTCAACCAACTTTTTCATTTCCAAATTTGCACCTTTGACCAACATTTCCTTCCAAAATTTCCCTCTTAAACTCCCAAAAGTTCAAATTAACCCAAAAATAAAAAATACTTATTTAAGAATTATTCCAACTTAATTCCAAAATTTTGAAATTAGTGCCCATAAATAAAATGGGCGTTACATAATATATATATATATATATATTTAAATAACATTCAAACTAGTAGGCATGCCAAACTCACACTAAGGTGATAAAAATAGAACTTTTTCATTCCGTTAGGTAGAATATGTGGAAGGTTGATCATAAGAATACCACCATTGATTGCATTGGAAAGAATTTTCTTACCATATGATTTATGAGTCAGTTAGAAATAAAATGAGTATTGAATGATGGTCCATGTTTCTTTGACAAATCCATTTTTATCACTACTAGAAATTTGAGTTTTCATGACAGCATATATATTTAAAATTTGAATGAGATTCAAATAGGTTAAATAAATATTGTAGGAGATTTGAATGAGATTCAAATAAGTATAATATATATTTTTTAATATACTATTATAATCATGGAAAAGATTTTCCCTAGGTCTCTATAAATAGGACCTTTGGGTTGAGCAATTAGAGAATACATCTCCTCAATAAAGAATTAGAGAATTCTCTCTAGACTGAATTCTCTCTAGACCTTTTCATCTTCAATCCCTTATGGATTTTTTTTCAAGAGGCTCCAACAAGCCTTCAATCCCTTGTGGATTAGCCTCGATCCTGTGTTCAAGTCATAGCAAGTATTCTTTGTAGAATTGGAGTTTCAACCTCATTGGAGTTGGAGCAAGAAGATTAAAGACCCGCTAGAAATATCTCCATATATTTCTATGTAAGTGTGCTTAACCTTTTATATTTTTTTTGTGTTTAATTCTAAATAATTCAAAGACAGTCCAATACTTCCATTGCAGATAAAGAATTCATTCACATCACTTCATTCCCCTTAGTTTGATTTGGAGCCTTATAGTTCCTTTTCAAGTGTCCAGTCTTACCACAATTCCAACACTCTAATATGTCGTTTCTAGACTTGCTTATGTTGTTTTTCAATTTTCCTTGATTTCCATGACTTCTATTATTACTCCTCCCTCTATCCACATTTAACACTAAACTAGAAGTAGAAGTAACACTTGAGCCATTTCTGCGAATCTCTTCTGCTATAGTAGAATCTCTAACCTGTGAAGACTGCAATTTCTCTTTCCCACATGAAATTAGAAAGTATCACCTTCATGGTTTTCCAA
Organism: Trichosanthes truncata; assembly: GCA_033996785.1. Taxonomy (NCBI): domain Eukaryota; kingdom Viridiplantae; phylum Streptophyta; class Magnoliopsida; order Cucurbitales; family Cucurbitaceae; genus Trichosanthes; species Trichosanthes truncata. The sequence goes on from JAWPNB010000007.1 coordinate 16,435,894, forward strand.
CTATTAGGAAAAGATCCCAGCAATGAAATCACATTTACATCATCAGTAAATTCTAACTCAACAGTAGCTAATTTGTTCATTAACAGATCAAACTCATTTATATAGGCAATAATAGATGTACCTTCAGCCATTTTCAAATTAAAGAATTTAGTTGTGAGATACACCTTGTTGTTTACAGAGGGTTTTTTCATACATGCTAGACAAAGCTGTCAGCAACTCTACTGTGGTCGTCTCCTTAGCCACACTGCTTTGAACGTTCTTTGTCAAAATAGGTGAGCAATCCTCAACACCTTTTTGTTCAACCTTTTCCATTATGCTTCTCCCGTATCATCTGGCTTTTCTTTTAATGGAAAATCCAATTCCTTGGAATGTAAATAATCCAATATTTGCACTTTCAAAATGAAAAGTTTGATCCATTAAAAGTAACCGACTTCTTATCTCATCCTGACATCGTTCTACAACCCGAATGCTCTGATACAACTTGTTAGGGGGACGATAAAATGTAATCAATTTAAAATTTCAACCAAATTCAGACAATATATATTCTATCTAAATTACATAATAAGTTCTGGTTCCAAATATTTTGCACAATAAACAATTTGGAAACAAGCTTAAAAGAATAGATAAACCAACCTAAACTTCTAAGCAACAAAACGATAATAAATCAACAAGATAAGGGAAGAGAAATTGACACCGAATTTATACTGGTTCACCCAATGTGGGCTAGGTCCAGTTCTTTTCTACCAATGTAGGTTTCACTAAAATGTCGGAGAGAAAGTTATAAGAGTTTACAACGCTCAAGAATGATTTCTCTCACTTTTCTCTCAATGAAAAGGCTCAGGAATCACTCTACGATAGCTCACAAAACTCCTCAATGGAGAAAAACGTTGTTCACATGTAATTTCTACAAGGAAATAAGACATGTGGAATAATGAACTTCTATTTGTATTGATTTGAGTTTAGTGGAGTACAATCTCTAATGTTTATCCTCTGATTCTTTCTCTCTCTCAAGTGTAATTTGTCTAAGGGTTTCACAGCTTGTTCTCAAAAGTAGATTTGATTCGAGGGCTTCGCAGCTTGTTCTCAAATGTGAGTTTGTCTCAAGGACTTTACAGCTTGTTCTCGAGGTTGAAGCTTCAATTGATCTTTAGAGTCTTGAAGAGTCTTTAGTCTTCAAGGAGTGTTCAACACCTAAGGACTTCATGGAGTCTTCTGACCTTTTTTGCTCTGAATTCTCTCAGAGTTCTCTACAGAGTTTAATTTCTGAACCATTTAAATGAAGGAGAGTTCTTCTATTTATAGAGTTTTTCATAAGCATGTGGGCTTAGACTTTAGTGGCCTTCGAGCCCAACTATGGACTTGGGTTTTGGTTGGCTTTGGGCTTAACCATTTGGATTTGGATTTTATTTAACTTTGACCTAAATTCCATATAACCCAATTTGACCAAATTAAATTTAATTGTTTAGTCAAATTGTCATAATAAAGACATGTGGCTTGTTAAATTTTAGAAAATGCCAATTTTTGTCTTCAAATTAAATTTGGGACACATGTCAATTTATAATTGGTCCCAAATTTAATTATTTATAGTTTCATCATTAATTTGGAATAACGACGTGACAATTGGAGATTGGCCGAAATTTCTCAGTCAACAAACACTCTTCCAAAACACCGAAGAAAAAAACACTTCAAACCTCTTGGCCTTTTCTTCTTCTATTGAAAAACACATGACCCACAACCTTTTTCTTCTTTTCTGTTTTTGCAAAACAACCCCAACCACACTGTCTTTTTTCTTCTCCTTAATATCGTAAACAACACAATAGCAGCCACCTTTCAAAACTTGTAGAGCAAGTATGAATCAAAGTAGTGGGCCTAACATCAAATGGGCTTTAGTGCTATAATTTTGGAAACTCAATACATTACGGTTCGAAGAAAACTGTGACAAATATATTAATTATGACAATTAAAAATTGTCAAACCATGAATTTTTCTTGACATATTTTTAATGTCAAACTAATTTTTTTAATGACACGTGTACATTGTCATCACAAAACTAAAAAAAAAATCTATTTTACTATAATTAATGACAATTCACTACTGTCAATAAAAAGTTAATAATGACAATGTGTTACCATCACAAAAACGTTATTAACGTCAATATTTTATTATCAATAATATGTAAATCATGACAATTTTTTGTCACAAAAATGCTTTGGATAAAAGTTTCGTATCGTCAAGAAAAGTATGCTAATGACACTTTTTCAACGTCACAAAATTGCTTTTAATGATAGTATTTTATAGTTACAAAAATATTTTCATTGAGGGTTTTTTGTTGTCAATAATAGCATATTCATGACAATGTCCAACATCACAAAAATTCTTATAATAACGATGAATTATTTTGCCTATAGATAGGTAAAGTAATGAACTCTAAATTTTAGAGAATTACCTCTTACTAGTCTTTTTATTTGATTCAAATTTATGTTAATCAACCTTAAATGCCAAAGTCAAGCATCATCCTTTTGGAGAAAACAAGTTGTCTTTCTATTTTGAATTCTATAATTCTAAATGTCTCAATATTTTGTAGTATAGTATATGTCAAAAATATAGATTGTTCTTATTTTGAGCTAAATGTATTTTGCAAACAATTTTAAAATTACAAGTTTTAATATTTGAAAAAAATCCATATTCTATGAATTTTTCAATAATAAAGTTCGAGAAATTGAATTTCTCTTATGGTAATAAAAACACCATATTCAACATCAAGGAACAATCATTCCTTAATGACATCTTAATGTCTCCCACTACACCAATTGAGATTGGTTTCCTAATGCCAATATGTAGAAACTATTCTACATCATTAAGTATTTTCCAAGAATTACATATTAAATGTAATGGATAACAAATCTTGATAGTGGATCTTGCATCAACTATCCAGGTGGCGTTATTTATTGTCCGCCAAAATTCTAGTAAATCAAATTTACTTTCTTTTATATTTTTTTTTGTTGGATCTTTGTAATACTTAATTTCGAGATCATTTAGACAATTATCTTAATTTAGCTTCTATTGACTTCAACATCTCATATGTTGTTGTCATTTTCTTTATCTTTTAAGCCTGACATCTAACATGTCAACTAAGAGATATTTACAAGCTATCTCGTTACTTTTGATTAATCAATCATGTGTTTCACTAACAATTCGATTAGCATTGGCAACAGGTTTTGAGAACATTTCTTAATAAAGAATAATAGATATTTTACACTGCAATTATAGTGTTAATGTTACTTTTCAAGTAATAAAATTTTCTCAATTTTGACTTATCAGTAATAAAATTAAAATTTGGAGAAATAGTCATAATATTAAAATATATAAAATATATTATTTAACATCACGCAATCAATTATCCATTCAATTTTAGCATAAAATTCAAATAGTTTGAAAAAAAATGAACCCTATAAATCATTTCTAATGCTATGGTACTTTAGTGAGTTAGAACAAGTGCCGCCGTAGGGTAGGTCAAGCATTCCTTAACTAAACTGAAACAATCTCAACCAAGTATTATACTGGAATAACTTTTATTTTTATAATATTTAGTTACCATTAGTTTGGTCAAGGACATTATTAACAATCTTAATAAGCCTTTTGTAAGTGTGAACCACCATTTTAGATCCCGTAGTTTTATCACAACAAGTGTCGTCGTAGGGCAGGTCAAATATTGGAAACAAAACTACAATCATATCTTTCACAGGAGTTCACCCTGATATTGACCCATGCAAATACCTTTCGTAGGGGGACGATCCAAAAGCCACCGCGAGGACCCACATGGATCTCACATTGTGAACCAATAATGGAGACCATAGGATATGTTGACACATTTCCTTCTCCCACTTACTATAATACTTTCTCAAGAGACTCACCCTGATATTGACTCATGCAAACACCTTCCGTAGGGAGGACGGTCTAAAAGCCACCACAAGGCCCCGCTTGAATCTCACCGATCGGGTGAACTACGTTCAACCCCAGTGCAAGTGCACACTGTTGATGCAAGTAATAAAATAGAGTATTCCTGAGTATCGATCCCACGGGGAACGGTGTGACAAAAATATTGCAGAGCAAAATGTAAGGAAAATTGTAATTTTGGAAACTAAAAATTGCAAAAACAAGGTTGGGTTTTGTGTATTTGTTAAGAATAAAATAATTGCATAATCTAATTGCAAGTTAAAGTGACAAAGATTGTAGAACTGAATTGCATAATCGAAAATTGCAAGATTGAATAGCAAATTAAACAGACTTGGTAAAGAAAATAAAAATTGCAAAAGAAATTCGCTTATCACTAACCCCATTGGTATTAGATCTAAGCTTGAGTTGCTACCCTAGTTGATCAATCTAAGGATCTCAACGGAATTTTATTCAACACAAGCAAACAATTGAGAAGTAAGCTTGGTCTTTGTTGGAATTTTGGCTACAATTACTTTTTAGGAAATTCACATCCTTGAACCCCCTAAGAAGTTTAGGTCATATTAAAAGTAAAAATCCCAAAACAAACTCTAGAAATTAATTCCATACTAGAAGAATAAATTAAAATGCTAATTGCAACCAAAGTTTAAAGGAATTAAAGACATCTTGCCATCCAAATTTGAATTGAAGAAAAAAGAAATAATCAAAGCAGTAGATAATCATTTACCAAACCTCTGGACAACTGTAACACCCGGCTTTTTCAGGGGTGTTATTTTCAAAATTTTGGAATTTAGTTGGTTTAATTTTCAATTAAGTCTTATGATTTTGGGGTTAATTGGATTTTGAGAGGTTAAAATGGGCATTTTTGGAATGGAAAAGTTTGGTTAAGGGAAAATTTGGGAGAAAAGCCTGGTGTGGGGGTAATTTTGGAAGTTGATTTTGTTTTAAAAAAAAATAGTGACATAAACTCCTCTTCTCCCTTATCTTCTTCTTCTCCCTTATCTCTTTCTTCTTCTTCTATTCTTCTCTCTCTCCCAAAAGTCCCTCCCTCCCTCACCAAACTTTCTCTCTTTCTTCCCCGTCGAGCAGTAGGTCGCGTTTACCTCTGACCACCTTGCCGGCGTGTTCGTTGATGCCGCCATCTCCACCGTCACATGAGCAAACCGAGCCACCCACTTGCATTTCGTCTTCATCTCTCGCACACCTTAAAGCTCGCTGGAACGCTACTGAATCGTCTGTCACACGTTGCCCTGTTACACAGATCTATCGTGCTTCCACCTGAACTCGTAGACCACAACCTCGCCTACATCATCGCCGATCACCTGTCCAGCCGTCGCCTGAGCTCCACGAACTGTCCACGTGCCTTCGTTTTTCTTTTTCTCATCATCGTGATCTGCTCAACTCACACAGACCACCGCGCCGCCACCTCCCAGCTCCAACTGTCGTCTCTGTCTCTCCCTTTCGTTTTTTGTACAAGACAGCAAGGAGGGGTGATTTTGGTCACTTTTCACGAGCCAACTTCTACACAGCCACGTTTCGGCTTCGTTTTAGGTTGGGTAAACTTTCCATCACAATTTTGAGGTTGGTTTATGGTTTGTTAGGGCTACTTATTTGTTAGATGGCCATTTAATCTTGACCCATGACTTGTTGGACTCCGTTTTAGATTACCCATAGCCTTTGGATATCAAATATGTGAACTTGGACCTGTTCGGAGTCAGACCAGGAGGGTTAGTCGACTGTTCAACAAGAATTCGACTTCGATTGGTGGGTTTTAGTTAGTCTTAATACTTTTGAGTTCGATTAAAGAAAATGAGCTTCGTTATAATTTATGGAATCTCTTTTGGACAATTTTGAATGGAAGAAATTAAGGTTTAAAAGTGATTTGAATTAAGAAATTGTTTGTGTATTTCTCTGGAATATTTTGGATAAGTTTTCGCAAGTAACATTGTCCCTTAGCCTTCTCGATGTGAGTAAAGTTTTAGTTTGAGCTCTAATTTTTGTTTCGGCTTGTAAGCAAGTTCGAGTTAAGAAAACTAAGATTCAAAGGCGGCCTTGGGTTAGATGCCAATTGCGTAATCTTCCCCACGTACTTTCATGTTGGGTAAAGGACATCTTTGGTAGGAGTTGATAGTCATGGTCCGTGATCTCCATAGCCATGTAAGTAGTCATTTGGATTTAAGCACCTTTTAAGTTCCTATTTGATTTGGATATATGTTTGATAATTTTGCAAATTGTGAAAGCATGCTTAAAAATTTGGGTTATGAAGCTCGCAATGGTTAGTGATTGGTGTGAAGGTCATTTTGTGCTAAAAACAGCCTAATTATGTGGCTATAGTGGAAATAGAGGCTTAAAGTTTCGAGTTTACACGTGTAGAGCCTTAAGAGTTTGCCAAGGTTGTGATTGAATGAGTTTGGTTCATGTTTGTGGTGATTTGTGATAAAACATGCATGTCTAATATGAATATGTGGGTCATGGTGTGTTTTCCTGAACTATCTTGAGTTATTCTTGAGCTTAAGTTGCTTAAGCACGTGTTAAAATGGTATTAGGGGCTTAATTATTTTGGAATGCTTATGACTATCGATTGCTAGTATGATATCCAAGGGGTTTGGGCTGTGTGTTATGTTTTCTGTACGCAACTTGTTAGAGCTTGGTTATAGAAGTGAGCCTTGGAATACCTGAATGATGATAAGTGGTTAAAAAGGGTCTACATGCGATGTTGGGTTGTCTAACAGAGTATAAAATGTTTAAAACACTTGATTGGTTGGCTGAGGTTTAGTTTTCTTGGGATATGGATGAGTTGACTATGTGCAAGGCGCTGGAGTTATTGGTTTGGGCTAGAGGCTGATTTAGAACACCTTAAGGGTATGTAATGCTCAGGGTCGTGGTCCGTGTTTTGTGTGTTCAGAATGGGCAGATGACTGAGCATATTTAACATGTTTCAGACAGGTCCGAACATGAGTGGAAGGATATTGGTTGGCCTGATTTCTAGCGTGTTTAGGAGGCTGAATTCTGGATTAAATGATTGGAGGGCTATATACCGTTAACACATGTATAAGCTACGACTATGTGAAGTTCTTGATTAAGAATAACGTCAAACTAGGGATAAAGTTCATACTTGAGATTTGTGTTTTTGATCTATGGTGAAAGGTCACAATGATGCTATTGTTTTTGTTTGTTGAGGTGTGGGCCTAGATTATATGCTGCTAATAACTTTTTAAAAGAAAGAGAAGTGGGTTACCTTGGTGCTAGCCTAGAAAGTAAGTAGTCATTCGGAATGGTTCGTTAGGATTTGTGTCTCGCCTATACATACATTCATACATATATATATATATATATATATATACATATATATACATATACATATATGTACGTATACATATACGTATATGTACGTATACATATACGTATATATATATATATATATATATATACATATGAGGCGTAAGGTATTGTAAATGTATGAAATGGCTTGAAGGTTGTTTTCCCTCATTACTTGTGCAGATTAAGGGGCGATTCCCTTTGTATGTGCTTGTGAACTTCGGGCCAAGTTGTGAATGTTGTTATGGAATGATGAATGATTTTGGTATGGTGGATTACACTAGAGGTACCAAAAGCATTGCGAAAGTACAAAAACTTGTTAGATTAGTGCCATCTGACCTTGTATCTCTCCTGGGCGAGTCTGTAACTTTAGGTTCATGTGATGTGAGTAGGATGAGGGTTGCTTTCCGTCACCGAGTTGTGTGCTAGCTTAGGGGGCGATTCCCCCATTGTGATGAGCGTAAGGATTGCGTTTCCTTATTGCGTGTGTGCTAGCTTAGGGGGTGATTCCTCCATTGTGACTAGCGTAATGATTGTGTTTCCTTATTGCTTGTGTGCTAGCTTAGGGAGTGATTCCCCCATTGTGTGTGGGCATGAGAGTTGCTTTCTTTCATTACTTTTGTCAACCTAAGTTACATGGCTCGTTGGTAGTGTTTGAGACAATGCCATACCGGGGTGGACTCAAGGTAGGGTGTGCGAGCTGTAGTTGGCTGGATGATGAGTTGAGGTTAAGTAGGAGCCATGCATGCTAGGACAACTTTGGTGATGTGATTATGAGTTTCGAACTTTAAGTGGGCTACTTACTGAGTATGTTTATACTCACTCGTGTTATTTTGTTTGTCTTTGCAGATTGTGCACATCCTCGAGGCGGGTGACAAAGATGATGACTTAACAAGGCTATGGAGACTCTCCCACATTCCTTTTCCCTGTCTTAGCTTTTAGTGTTGTATCTTTGTTCTTTATCGTATGTTGGTCTGTCAACTTTAAATCTCTTCTGCTTCTGCGTGCTAGTTCTTGTGTTTGTTGGTTGAGCTCAACGTAATGTATCGTAGTTTCGTGGATGCTGAGTTTGTGTTCTGAAGTTTAAAAGTATTGTTTTGTTTCTATCAGGTCTTTGTAAATTTGGTTTTCTCATATTTACGCCATCTTGCTGCCGAAATTTCGGGCATGAGCGGAGTAAATAAGTCATACTTCCTCATTTAGAGAGTTGTGTGGGTTAGGGTTGTTACAACAACCCCTGAATAAAAAGAAAAGAAAAGGCTCTTGGAAGCTGATAAGCCTTGGATCTAAGGCTTATTTAACTCTCAATTACTTAAAATATTCTTGTTTTGTCTTAAGATCATATGGAAATAGTTGAAAGTTGATTGAAAATAAGAAAGAAATAATAATGAAGGCAATTAGGGAGAAAATCTTAAAAATTAAACTTGTGTTCAGGAACTGTGGAAATTGCAAAACCGATGAAACTACAATTCTGGAAGGAACTGTAGAAATTGTAATTTCGTGATTCTGCAATTTTTTCTAGAGCATTAGAAAAATTCAAAAAAGGAAAAAAATCTGCATTTACCCATATCTGAAAATCATCAATTCTTGCATGATTTGGGGGATTTTGAGCACGATTTGGGCATTATGCAACCCTAATGAAGGCTTATAAAAGGAGAGAATATGAGTTAAGAACCAAATCGTTGGAGGACGGTTTTGGAGTTAATTTTCGTGGGTTTTTCTCTTGTTTCTTTGTTTTTATGCAGTTCTTCTTCCTCTGTTTTCCATTTTTTTCTCTGTTTTACCAAGAGTTGCTACAAGCTTTTCTTTTGTTTAACTTCAATTTTTTCAGTCCAGTTTAGTGATGATTTGGGTTATTTAGTTTCTGTTTTAGTTTTTGTTTTAAGACTCAATCTTGTTTTAATATACTTTAGTTTCTGTTTTATAATTGAAGATTTGTTTTTGTCTCACCTTAAGTTTATGTTTCTATTTTTGGTTTCGATTTTCTTAGCTTGTTAATGCTTTTTTTTCCTTTTTGCCCAATACGCAATAGTCCTTTTTATGAAGCTTAATTAGTGAATTTGTTGGCCTTGCATTTAGTTTTGTTTACTGTATGGCAAAAAAATAAGTTTCATTTCCTTTAAGTTAGTAAAATAATTTTCAACATAGGGTTGATTGCTTGAGAAAATCCACAAGATGGAAGAAGACATCATTGCAGCATTAATCACATAAGCTTCATCATTAAGCTACATGATGGAAACTTTGATGATGGGAAATTCCATAGCTCCTTTTAACCCTATCTCTTCCATTTATTGTGTTTAATGCAAAGGAAGTCCTTTATTTGAAAATTGTCCTTATAATCCTGATTCTTTATCTTATGGATTTCTACCCAACTTTGCAAATCAACATCAGTACCAGTGCTTCCAGCAAGGGAAGATGATTCCAAAGAGCTAGCATCGAAGAATTAGTGAGGGAATATAGAGTAAAGAACGATGTTGTAATGCAAAGTCAAGCTACATCTCTACAGAATTTAGAGATCCATATTGAACAAATTGCAAATGAATTGAAGGGAAGGTTCTAAGGAATCTTGCTCGAGGACATAGAGACTTCAAAACAAGAAGAAGAAAAATGCGAGGTAGTGACACTAACTGAATTGGAACATGAAGACCTTGAACTCCCAATAGAAGTAGAAAGCACTCCAACACTAGACAACATTAAGGAGCTAGAAGGGAGAGAAGAGACAAATGAATAACCACCTCAAGAAGAAAATGAATCACCAAAGAAAATTGCAGTGAGCTATGAAATCGCAATTTCACAGCAATTGACATCCAAAGTGCTCCCAACAATGGAATGTCCTGCTTTCGCTTATTGCAGCTTGCATGAAACACTAAATGAAGAAACATGCAGAAATGAAAACATGAAGGATGGCAACATGCAGTATGCGACACGGATTGCACCCACAATTTTTACTTCCAAAGACAAATATAAATCTCTTGAGTCATCAAAGCCCGTTGTGATCAAAGCATCTCAACTAGGGCTGAAATCTCGTCCAACATCGAGATCTAGGTGCAAAATGAAGGAACATAGTTGTGGTCTCCCTACTGGAATTGGATAAGTTACCTTGTCTTTCGTTTACGTTAAAATAAAAAAAAAAAGCACAAAAAAAAGCAAAAAAAAAAAAAAGAATAAAAGAAATTTGGTTTTCTCAAGTCTTTGTAAATTTGGTTTTCTTGTAGTTACGCCATCATGCTGCTGAAATTTCAGGCATGAGTGGAGTAACTAAGTCATACTTCCGCATTTAGAGAGTCGTGTGGGTTAGGGTTGTTACAACAACCCATGAATAAAAGAAAAGAAATAGGCTCTTGGAAGCAATACCCATGAAGAAAAAATTCCAGAAATTTGCTTTCAATTGTCTCAACAATCTCAACTCAATTCCAAAAGCTTAATACAGTAGGTGAGGAACAAAAAAAGCATGAAAATTACAACCAAATGAATTAAAACATAAACTGAATTAAAAACAGAGCAATTACACAACCATTCAATAAATCCTCACTTAATCTCCAAATGATTCAATCCCTCAACTATTTCTAGGAATAGATTAAGTCTTAACAACCCAAGTTTTCACTTGAATTGGATTGGAAACATCGAGGAAAAACAGAACTAAACTTGCAGCATAATTTCAGTAAAAAAACAAAGGAGAAATTTGCAGAAAAAAAAGAGACAGAACGGGAAGAAACCCACAAACAAAACTTCAAGAAAACACCCTAAAAACCACGCGTCGTTCTCCACTCCTCTTCTCTCCTTTTGTAAGCTTTTACTAGTGTTAAATAATGCCCAAAATTCATGCTCAAAATCCCCCAAATCGTTCAGCAAATAAAAATTTTCGTATATGGGTCGAATGCAGATTTTTTCCTTTTTTTTCCTTTTTTCTACTGCTCTAGAATTGCAACTTCATTTTGAAATTTCGGTTATGCAATTTCCACAATTCCTACACACAAGTTTAGTTTTTAAGATTCTCACCCGAATGGACTTCATTCTTCTTTCCTCCAAAAGCTCTAAAATAGCTCTATATTCATCATTTTGCTCCAAAATTCATAATTCCACTCTCAATTACTTGGATTCTTGAAATCAACAATAAATCAACATAAAAGCTCACATTTGTAGCATAAAACTAGCTAAATTAAGGCATAAATATAGCACTAATTTAGTGCTATCAAATACCCCCACAGTTAAGCTTTTGCTAGTCTCAGCAAAACAAAAATATCCTTTAACCAATTAATTCTATTTTCCCTTCCAATTCTCTAGTTTACACTTATACTAATCCCCACCATTTAAATTTTTTTTTTTTTCCTTTAACTAAGATAGCCCAAAATTACCAACAAGTAAATAATAATAAATAAACAAATCAACCACTTTAAACTTAAGAAATTAAAACCCCAACTCTTAAATTGAGACTTTAACCAATTTAATTTAATACCCGAATGTTCCGATCGTTACAGTATTTGTTGGCGTTGAGACTCACGTTCATTGCTCACATTAATTCTTAAAAACAAATTGGGCTATTGCTTGGAAATTGAATTTCACACATGATTTTCACTTTTTTGGAGAGATATCATTTAAATGGGCTCTACATTTGTTAGCCCAATAGAAATATACACCACATTCCAGATAAATATCTTGGATAAAAAAAATCATGTTGATGTATGTTTTGACATATAAATATCTAGGTCTTCCTTGGGTGAATTCTGCAACAGCTCAACGTTCACTGCCGACATTAATATACATCACCTGGCAGTTGGGACTCATACGATTGCAATCATAGTCTGAAGAAGTTCACGACAGTTGAACTGATTCGACTGTCGCAACGTCTATCTGCCATGCGCGGAATTCAACTTGAATTACCGCCAGCATGAAGAACTTTTGAGTGATTGGTGTCTTTGCCAGCAGGTATATAATAAAGTTTTTGAAAAGAAAAAGTATACAAAGAATCCTAACACATTCGGGTTTTACAATTGATCTAATCAAAATAATTAAATCTAATGTTAAATAGCCTAAACAGTCAATTTTCAAACAACCACATATCATATACATGAAAAATTAAAATACCCACCACACAAAACTTTAATTCTAAATAAAAACTAAACATTACTCTGATATGAATTGATGAGAATGAACTCTTCATCCGCAGCGGAAGCATTGGATCATCTTTGATTTATTTAGAATTAAACACAAAAAAAATATACAAGTTTAAGCAAACTGACAAAAATATATGGAGATATTTCTGGCCGGTCTTCAATCTTCTTGCTCCAACTCCAACGAGGTTGAAACTCCAATTCTATAAAGTATACTTGCTATGACTTGTACATAAGACCAAGGCTTGTGGGAGCCTCTTGAAAGAAAATCCACAAGGGATTGAAGAGAAAGAGGTCTAGAGAGAATTCGGTCTAGAGGGAATATCTTCAATCAAGCATGCTAACAAAGTAAATCTTTTACGTCTTCTAATAATAAATTATTCATTCCCATGCGATAATGAACTATTAGTCACACATTTACACTCAAACTCGAGTTCTACTTTCCCATGCTAAAACTCAAATTAGAGAAAACAACTAAATTTTGGCCACAAGCTCAGACATAGAAACATAGATGTATCAATAATGTTGCAATATACTATAAATCAAAAGTTCATCCAAGTCTCAACCATTACAAGCTACAATAGTCTAGCTACTCAAAGTCTACTATAATAAACTCTAAACTCTATGCAATAGTCCAAAAAGAACAACAAAGTAGAATGGAAAGAGAGAGAAACTCTTAACGCATGCCAATTAATTCTCTTCCCCGTCGTGAGGTCCTGCAATCTCGAGCTTAGAATCCCTTCCTTGCTCTCAAAATTTCTCTCTAGGTCCCAAATACTGATTGTGAATCGAGACTAGTGTTAATTCTCTCCAAAAAGCCTCATTGAATTCGCAGCCAAAAAGATCTTTTTATAATAATCGGGACAACGTCGAGACGCTAGGGACAGCATCGAGACGTTGTACCCTAGTTCGCACAGTAAAGAACAAAAATCGGTGTAGCGTTGAGATGCTACACGCAACGTCTTAACGCTAGGACGGAAAGAGCCTGGCGCAAGTGTTTACAGCGTCTCAATGCCATAAAATAGCATATCGACGATGTGCGTGCAGAAATTCTGACTTGTGAGGCTGCACATATGGCATCTCAACGCTCTCCAGAGCATCTCAACACTTTGGCCTCGGGTACTCTGCCTCAATTCTCTTCTCTTCTTCACTTGATAGCTCCAATTGAAGTCAAATTACTTTCTTTTTCAACCCAACACTCGCCTTTTGCTCTGTTTTGCGTTGTTGGCTTAAAATCTATAAAATACACACAAAGAATATCAATAGCATATTTTAAAACCATAAACTAGCATTAATCTATGTCCCAAAAAAAGCACAATTTTGTGCACTATCAAATACCCCCAAACTTAAACTTTTGCTAGTCTCGAGCAAAATACAATCATTAGATAATTAAAAAACATGCAAATGGGTTACTCCAGCCTCAATAATTACATATGCAAAAAAAAACACCCACTGAAAGAATGTATTTAACCAATGACTTTCATTGGGCAAAATTAAACTTAAACCTATCAGCCCTCACGTGTGTGTGTGCTAGTCTAACTTGTTTTAGTCTTTATAAGCCCGAAAAAGGTTTATACAACTTATAACTATTTATCACCCTATTCTATCCCCAGTTCTAATCACCAGGTCTAACTTAGTATAGGAAGATAGCCAATAAGGTGCCTACAGAGACTAGAATTCTCTCAAACTTGCTTATTTATTTATTTCTTTTTAAGGGAGGTCTCAGTTGTCACTTTTGCCTTCGTTCTAGCTTACTAACACTTTGTGGTGAAGGTATCTAGCTATGAGAAAAAATTACTTACTCAGACTTGTACTCATTTCCTAACCTTTCATGCAGTGGAAAACATGGGTGTCATGAACGTCCCTGATTACTTAGCTAATTGGGAAAGCAGAGTACCTTCTATCTCAAATTATTTTATTATTATTTTTTTTTTTTTTGAATGAGTGTACCCTTACTTTCTATTCCTTTTGTCAACCATCCAATCAATTCCTAAGATTTTTCAGGCTCAAAACAAGCCTAAGCATATAAATCAATTCTAAGCCTTCAAGACCCTAAATAGGAAGACTATGTGCTTTAGATGCAGGGGAATCAAGATAAAAGTTTAAAATCCACTCAAATTCAGAGAATGTTAAACAATTCCAAAGAAAAAAGTGAAACAAAAACATTCAGAGTACGTCATCAACACATCATAGTCACTCATTGCATATTAGAGAATTATCTAGATCATGCATAAAATTTTAAAATTTATTTAAAATCAGGACTTGCCAAGTGCTACCCTCCCCCAAACTTAAAACTAACATTGTCCTCAATGTAATACAACTAAAGCATGCAGGGAAAAATGGAGGAAAGAATGAGTGAACAATACTTCCCTGATAACTAGGAGGAATGCTCAATGAGAGGTCAATAGATGGGACAAAGAGAGTACTTAACTGATCGTGATCCTATACAAATGGGGATGAGGTTAATGACACTCTAACAACCTAAACTAGATAGGGAAAAATAACAAAAACAAAACTTTAAAAAAATGATAGAAAACTTGGGCTGCCTCCCAATAAGTGCTTTCTTTAATATCTTTAGCTAGACGAGGCTTATGTGAATGTATCAATTGTTGTTCGAGCACAAGCTGCTTTCAACATTAAGAGCCAACTCCAGGGGATCCTTATTTATCACTGACTTTTGAAATTCACAAGTTAGATTATCAATGATATCAATTGTCATGCACGGACTTACCTTCTCACAATACTTCACTGAGTTTTTAATGTCAAAAGTTACATCCTCACTGTTAACGCGAAGAGATAACTTACCTTGATGCACATCTATTATAGCTCGTCCTGTTGCAAGGAAAGGTCACCCTATGTAGGGATCTCATCATCCCGTCCATGTCTAGCACCGTGAAGTCTGCAAGGAAGATAAAATAATCAACTCTAACTAACACATCCTCTACTATACCACGCAAATAAGTAATAGAACGGTCTGCAAGCTGCAAGGATATAGTAGTAGGCTGCACCTCCCTGAGCCCTAATTTCTCATACATAGAATATGACATTAGATTAATGGAAGCTCCTAAATCACTCAAAGCTTTACAAAAATGTGAACTACCAATGGTGCAAGGAATAGTAAAACTCCCTGGGTCCTTTAATTTCTGGGGTAGTTTCTTTTGTAGAATGACATTACACTCCTTAGTCCTCTGGACTATCTCTTAAGCTCCAAATTTTATCTTATTTGCTAAGATGTCCTTCATGAATTTAGCATAACTTGGTATTTGCTCCAAGACATCTGTAAAAGGAATAGTTATGTGAAGATTTTTCAACAAATCCAAAAATTTTACAAATTGCTCATCTAAATTTTTCTTCTTGAAATGTTGAGGATAAGGAATAGTGTTAGGGATAGAAGGAGAAGTAAATTGAGTACACTTTTCAACCTCAGGTGCCAAGGTAGATGCAACTCCATTGTTTTCTTACTCAACAGTATCGTCATCATCAATCATTTGATGTTTTGCCAACTCTTCCATCAGGGTGATGGCCTTTCATTGCTCCCTGGGATTGACCTCTATGTAACTAGGGAATTTTTCTTTATGCAGTGCATTCATGGAGGAAGCTATCTGACTCATCTGAACTTCTAGGCTATTTATAGCATTCCCATGGCCAGACACAATACCATCAATCTTTTCCTCTAGCTGAGCAGACCTTTTGGTTGATTCTGTAATAAATGTTCCCAACATATTCTCCAAAGAGGGTTTAGTATCAGCTGACTGAGATGTAGAGGGAAAACCTGCAGGGGGCTGCAAGACATTCTTATTGTTAGCATATGAAAAATTCTCGTGATATCTCAAACCTGGGTGGTAGTGGGTAGGTACGGAGTTCTGCACGTGACTACCACCCTGATGATATCCCCGATTATTCACATAATTTGCCTATTCTATGCTAACATTCCCTCCAAATTGTGGCTGCTGCACAGCTGCTATGGTTGCAATGGAAGGACTATGCCCTAAACTTGAAAAACTAGATAAAGCATGAGTTAATGAACCCATCTATGCCTTCAGAGCACTTACCTCATCAACTTCATAAATTCCTGCTATTGGTTTTGGCATTGAGTATTCTGTGGGCCACTGGTAACTGGTGGCTGCCATTTCTTCCAATAGAGTTCTTGCCTCAGGAACTATCTTGGATAAGATGGTCCCTCCAACTGCAGCATCTAGAATGGTCTTGGTCGCACCATTTAGCCCATTATAAAATAGCTGAATTTGGAGCCAGTCAGGATATCCATGTTGTGGGAATTGTCTTAACAGATCCTTGTACCTTTTCCATGCCTCAAACATTTGTTCACTTCAATCTGCATGAATGTCCCAATCTCAATCCTAAGTCTGGCGGTCTTTGCTGGGGGAAAGAATTTTGTGAGAAAGGCTTGAGCAAGCTCCTCCCAAGTAATAATGCTTTGAGGTCCTAAACTTTCCAACCAATCTCGAGCTTTATGCTGCAAGGTAAAAGGGAACAAACGTAAGCGAATGGCACATTCAGAAAGACCATTAATTTTTACAGTTCCACAGAGGGAAAGAAAAGTTTTCAAATGGGAATTTGGGTCCTCTTTAGGGTGTCCTCGGAGGCACTGTCCTTTGCCATTTGGATCAGACCAATTTTTAGCTCGAAGTTGTTGGAGGCTATAGGTGCATGAACGATTCTAGAGCTCTTAGAAAGGAAGACAGGCTTAAAATAGTCCCTGATAGCCTTTTGTTCTTCAGCTTGTTCACCCGCCATTTGTTGATTTTGAATTTATCTTTGAATTTGACTGTTTCGCCTGCAAGTACGCTCGATCTCCAGATCAAAAGGCTCTAAAATTGTTACTCTAACTCTGAGCATACACCAAATGAGTCTTAAATCAAAGACAAAGAAGATTAAATACAAAATAAAGTTAGAGAAAAATAAATATAAAAATATAAAAAACGAAAGTCCTATAAACAATAAGAAAATAAACTTATTTATAAAAATACACTATTTACACTCTAAATTAAAATCATGCATTTTCACAACAATATTAATTACACTATAGTATGCCAGTCCTCGGCAATGGCCCCAATTTGATAAAGAGCTTGTCGAAGGCTCTATCGAATATATTTATAAACCTAGACATCTAAAGTTTTGCAATGATAGTGGCCAGGGTCGATCACAGGGACTGGATTTCTTAATTTAACTAGGTATCATTATTACTACTTCTCAATTTTATATAGAGAACCAAAATTTGAGATAAAGTCAAATTAAAACCTAAAATATTATTTACAAAATTGGAGACAATTTTGGAGAGAACACATGCAGCAATATTCAGCCATGACGCCCAATTTGGTGTGATTACGAAAAATAACATACGCAACAATTATTAGCCAAGAGAATACTAGATTAGTTATTTGACTCTTCCAAGCCCAAATAAATTCATGCCAAAATGAATCCTTAACCTTCCAGTCTAAATCTTCAATCAAGCATGCTAACAAAGTAAATCTTTTACATCTTCTAATAATAAATTATTCATTCCCATGCGATAATAAACTTTTAGTCACACATCTACATTCAAACTCGAGTTCTACTTTCCCAAGCTAAAACTCAAATTAGAGAAAACAACTAAACTTTGGCCACAAGCTTAGACATAGAAACATAGATGCAAAAATAATGTTGCAATATACTATAAATCGAAAGTTCATCCAAGTCTCAATCATTACATGCTACAATAGTCTAGCTACTCAAAGTCTACTATAATAAACTCTAAACTCTACGCAATAGTCCAAAAACAACAACAAAGTAGAATGGAAAGAGAGAGAAACTGTTAGACGCGTGCCAATCCTCGTCCCCTTCTTGAGGTCCCGCAATCTCGAGCTTTGAATCCCTTCCTTACTCGCAAAAGTTCTCTCTACATCCCAAATACTGGTTGTGAATCGAGACTAGGGTTAATTCTCTCCAAAAAGTCTCCCCGAATCCGCAGACTAGGGAACAGTGTCTCAACGTTGTACCCTAGTTCGCACAGTAAAGAAGAAAAATCAGTGTAGCGTTGAGACGCTACACGCAGTGTCTCAACACTATGGATGGAAAGAGCCTGGCGTGCGAGTTTACAGCGTCTCAATGCCATAAAATTGCGTCTCGCTGCTATGCGTGCGAAAATTATGACTTGTGAGGCTACACATATGGTGTCTCAACACTCTCCAGAGCGTCTCGACGCTCTGGCCTCTACCTCAATTCTCTTCTTTTCTTCACTTGATAGCTCCAATTGAAATCAAATTACTTTCTTTTTCAACCCAACACTCGCCTTTTGCTCGATTTTTCTTTGTTGGCTTAAAATCTATAAAATACACACAAAGAACATCAATAGCATATTTTAAAACCATAAACTAGCATTAATCTAAGTCCAAGAAATGGCACACTTTCGTGCACTATCATCGCCCACCATTGGACAAACAAGAAAGGATTGATTTTACTATGTGTTTTCTGGAAAAATTGAATGAACCATGAGTGGTCAAAATTATTGAACCACATTACATTATACCAAGCTTCGATGTAGTCTTGGTATAGGTATGTTTGAGGTTTAAAGTGTTTTGAGAATGATTTTTCGGTAAAAATATTTTGATTCCAATGAGTTGGAGTCAAAACTTTGAATATTTTGAGTTTTGAGTAAGCAATTTTGGTTAGATCATTGCTGTCTGGGATATAAGTTATCTCAACCGATTTTGTATCTACTAGAATGAATTCATAGAAGATACGGTTCTTTGAGAGGCTTTCAAGCATGAATAAGAAGCCTTTTGGATACATATTATTAATGATTTCGACGATATGTCTTCCCTCGAACTCATTTTCTATTACAATTTGACATATTTGAAGAGGTTTTTCAAAATAACCTCTGATTTAAGGTCTGGGAACAAACCTTTTGACTGGCACCAACACATCTGTGAAGGTTGCTAAGTTAGAAGAGGATCCCTGTCAAGAAGAAGATGGAGTAGACAGTGAGATATTAGGTCTCATTTGATGGGTAAGGTTGGCCAATGGCCATGGAGGAGTTGATGACTCCATTGAGTTCCTAATCGTTATCCCAGAGGATCTATTTGCTCTAGATCGGGTCACTGGAGTGAAACCCAAATCTATCACGTATTGATTCGCTGTCATTGGAGTTGGAGATTGAGAGGAAAAGGCTGGACTTTTTCCCTTTGAAAGGGAAGAAGCAGGGGCTTTCCCCTTTTTTCGGTCGCTCATTCTTTCTTAGGGAAGAAGAAGGAGATGGAGAAGGAGAGAGTTTTAGAGTTAGGAACTCCCTTGAGAGGTAATCAGCAAGTTTTCAATGCCTTTTATAAGCAAAATATCAAAATCGAAACACGATAAAATTACTTGCCATCTCGCAAAAATTTATTTTGAGACGGGATTCTTGACATATTTTTCTAAAACGAATTTAGATGCCCAAGAATCTATTTTTATTATAAATTTTTTTAAACCAAATCTCCTTAAAAAAAAAATTTTATCAAATCTCCTTAAAAAAATTTCACACATAAAACTATGGCCAATTTTTTTTTTTTAACAGTTGAGTAATTTTTCTAGGTATCGCTCCATACTCCATAATGAAATCTTACTGTTTGTTCTCGTTTATCCAAAGAATGTTTGAGGATTCCTCATAATCTGATATCGGATGCATTAGATTCCACTATTAAAGTTGCTTTTGGATTAACAAGACTCAAACAGGGAATTGATTTGACTAAAGCCTTAATTGATTTTCCGGCTTGCGAATGCTCAGCTGTCCAAGGCTTTGCATCTTTCGTTAACCTTTGAAACAATGGTTTACAAATGGGCCCAAATCTTTTATAAAGTCTGAAACATAATTGCGAATGTAATTGAATTTTGACCTTTGAATAGGTTTTATTTGGCCCATATAAATTTCAAATCCAAGAAATTGAATTTGCGTTCGAAACAATTTTATTTTTGAAACAGATATTACTAAGCCATTTCGTTTAATAATATCAATAAATTTCTCTAAATGAGAAAAATGTTGATCAGTACCTGATGAAAAAATTAAAACATCATCGATATAGATTATTGAAACATTTTCAATAGGATCAAGAATGTCATTCATGATTTTTTGGAATTCTGATGGAACGTTCTTTAACTCGAAGGGCATAACGTTCCATTCATACTACCCAAAAGGAACATTGAAAGCAGTCTTGTACCTATCTTTTTTGGAAATCTAAATTTGCCAAAATCTTGATTTCATATCAAATTTTGAAAAAATATTTGCATTTGAAATCCTTTTGAGTAAATTGATTTTACTGGGAATTGGATATCTTATCCATTCCAAAACCTTGTTTAAAGGTTTGTAGTTTATTACTAGTCGGGGCAGACCACGTTCCTTTTCTGCCTGGTTGTGAATGTCGCCACGTGCTTGCGACGCGGAACAACCAATGTCCTCAAAAAGGGAGATTTTAAAAGGAGTCGCCACCAATCTTTTTTATGGTGTGATTGGACACCGAAATAGAATAAAACAATTTTTTTTAAAAAAAATGGTATGTGAAAACCATATTTTGAATTCGGGAGTTGTTTGTGTATGAGAAAGGTGTTAGCACCCCATAACACCCTAAAAGAACGGTGGCCAAATTTTAATCTTGAATTGCAAAAGAATTTAGAAGAAAAGCTTAATTAGGGAAAAAAGAGATTTTTTTTAAAACAATGTCTTATTTTACCTCTCATTCCTCCAATATTTGAAGTCATGATCCCATAAAATAAGCGGATAAATATCCATCAATTTGACTATATTAGAAAAATTCCCAAAAAAAAACTTAGGAAAAAATCTTCACCTCAAGAATATGAGAAATTTTACAATTTTCTCAATTCTATCATATAATAGCCTTTTATAAAAGAAAGTTTAAAAAAAAAAATTTTGTTTTAATTAAATTCATTTTTTCTTGGGAACAAAATCTCGGACTCCCAAAGATAATGATCCCTCACCTCAAGAATTCTAGAAAATCGGACTCCTAAATATTTCTAGATTCCGTCGTAGGAATTTTTAGACAAAAAAAAAAGACCTTGAAAAACCACTTTTTAAGAAAGAGATTAAAAAAATCTTTCGAAATGACACTTTGGTTGTAAAACTTTCGTAAACTCAAAAAAAGAGCGAATTTAAAGATTTGGAAATAAATTTGCTCCTATTTTCTCTTCTTCTTTTTTTGCTGGTTTTTTAGTACAAAGAACTCAAGAGTCAAGAAGAACAAAATGGAGAAAAGTAGTTGAGAAGTGGGGGAGATAAACCAAAATAAAATAAAATAAATGCAGTATCATAACAAATGATCTAAGGTTTGATGCAAACAAAGATAGGCAAAGATTCTCATGGTAACAACAAAAATGCAAGCAAACACATAACACCGTTACTCAACTATTGTTTTTCAGGGGCATTTCAAGATAGGGATGAAGATCTAGAACTCAATAACACCCTTACTCAACTACTATTTTTCAAGGGCATTTAGAGATAGAGATGAAGATCTAGGGGTGGGAGTCAAGAACACACAACCAGCTCGTTGTTTGAGGTACAGATCCTTGGGTCGGCGCCCTTCCAAGTGCAACCCCCAACTAAGTTATGGTTATTTCATTGTGTTCTAAATTTTTTTGATTCTTTCCTAAAGGATTTTTGCTAACTTCTAGAATAAAGACTTACTCTGAAACTTTGTTTTTTTCTCTGTGATGTGGTTGTAGAGAATGGAATGGATGCTTGTAGGAGTTGTTCTTGTTTTTTAGTTGTTGAGAGTCTCTTAGGGTTAAGAAGCAAGGGTTTATAAAACCCCAACTACTTCTTCCTTTGGGCAAAAAAAAAACTGGCTAATTTTGTTCCAAATGAGCCCTTATACTAGAAAGACAAGAATTTGAAATAAACCCAAATTTGACCTAATGATTTATTTTATTTGTCCACAATCTCCTCATTATCCCAATATCCCCTTCTTCCCTCACACTTAGCAAAACAAGGTGGTCCACACAAGAAGAACTCAACAAAGAAGGAAGAAAGAAAAAAAAGGAAAGAAAAGAACAAAAAAGTCACAAACATAATATACAAATATTAATTAGTCGATAATTAACACAAACGAGCCGGAAAAAATACGTGGCTACAGTGAACATAGAAAACTGTGCAGGACCATGGGCTCTTGGATGGCCTGAAGAGCTTTCTTTTGAGTAGATCATTGATCACTTCTTAGCAATGCTTTAATAACTCAGAATTCATTTGGATGGCCCTTGCCTTTGTTGGAATTTATTCTTCTTTGAAATCTTTAACATATGGTAGATCAACCACATGTTTCTTCCTATCCCACAAGGAATTGGGATATTTTGAGCATACTTCTTGCTCTATTTTTTACTTCAGAATTTGAATTTTTTCTTGGACCTTTTCCTGAAGAAGGTTTTCTTCAACTCTTTTGTAGTTGACTTCTTCTTTGAGGAAAGCAATTTTCTTTTCTTTGAGATCGATTGAATTTAACATCTCTTCCTTACTCATAAGTTGTACGTTATGAGTCGTATTGGATTGGTAAATTCAAACATGATTTTTTGTCCAAGGACTTGAGTATGTATCCCTTTGTCTGAAACTTGTAGGGGATATAATTGAGTAATAAATGGCATTCCTAATATTATGGCTTGGCATAGGTTCTTCACCAATAGGAATGAAGTTACGAAATAATACCCTTTTTACAGATGGTTCAGATAACTTGTGTTTGATCATCAATGGATTACCATTTGCTCGTCGTAGGATTTCTATTGTCTTCTCAAAAAACTTTGATGGTTTAAAACCTTCATGGTTATAGTTTTGATCTGCTCCTGAATAAATCAAAGTAATGAGGTTGATTTTGAAATCCTGTATTTTCAAAGTTACCTTTGTATACCATTTTTGGTACTGTACTCTAGATAGGGTATTGAGGAATATCTCTTCTTCTGCAGAAGCATCTTCTTGAGCCTCCTCAATCTTTTCTTTTCCTTTTTTCAAAACTGCTATTTTTTATGTCAACTTTGAAAAATCCTTTTGATAGTCTGTTTTGAGCTTTGCGACTTCTTCCTTGAGGTTGTTGATTTTAAATTGCAGATCTTGAATCGTAACCTCTTTGTGCTCCTTGAATTTTTTGAATACGTCTTCCAATGTTATTGAAATGATGCTCATGGACCTTTCTTCAGAGTGGAAGTAGATGCTTCTTTAGATGCTTCTATCTTCAAAGACTCTTTTAGCTGTTTGAGTACTGCCTCTTTGTCGGTGTCATCTATTTTATCCAAAAGGTCAAAGAGAAATTCTTGATCACTGCTCAGGACATTTATACAATTTTAACAATTGCATAACCTTCCTCCTTGGCAATCCTTCTTGTGCTTAACTTGATATTCTCCTTCACTAGAGGAGTATCTGTAGTTCCAAGATTTAGTCGTTTGATTCTTCGTCTATGTCTGAAAAGTCTTCTGAGTCAGTTTGAAAAGCCATTAGCAATTCTTGCTTGAGCTTTTCTTTAATCTGCAACTCATTGATTTTCCTTTTTAACAGACATTTGTTTGAGTAATGTCCAAACTTTCTACACTTGTAGCATTGGACTTGTCTTTCCTTTTTCTTTGGGTAACTTCGCCTTTCATTTGGCTTCATTTTGTCATCTCTAACAACTTTTCTTTTGTAGCCTTTTGATTCTTTGTATACAGTAGGCGTTGTATACTTTCTTGAGGATCTAGCAAACTTCTTGGTCCTCTGAAGTTTTCTCTTTTGAATATGAGATGGAGCCTGTGCATCTGGTCGTACATCGTACATATCATAGAATTGTCCCATCTCCTTTTGCCTATCAGCTTTGGTAGCTGCCTTCGCATTAGTTTTTAACTGAAGACACGGTTTGGTACCAAAGTTGATCACATTTTGAATTAGATATCCTTATAATAAGTGATAGCTCTTAGAATGAGAGCTATTTAGGGTGTTTTCGTGAAGATTTTGTGGCTTAAAAGCACTATCTTAGGTACTTTTGTACTTAGAAACCTCTTTAAATTGATGACTTAGAAGTAAAGGAGTCCATTCTCATGTGAAAAGCACTTTTGAGCTTTTTAATGCTTAATATTACTAAATTGTGCTATTTGTGACTTGTGTAGGCCATTGCTGAAGGTAAAAATGGCTAAGTGTGAAAAATTCAACCTGCTATGCTAGAGCTTTGTTGTTGATGGAAGGTTAAGCTTGCTGGAGCAATTGTTGTGTTTGATAAAGCATTATTAAAGCTAGAGCATTGACCTGAGATCAGTTACACAAAACGCACGTGGGAGTTATCTCATTAATTGACGTGGGCAATTTATAACACCTGTGCTGATTTAAACGAATGAGGGGCTGCCATTAGTCTAAAAGTGTCTACTCAACCCTGATTTCAAAGAAGATGAGAGGTATAAAGCCCTAGTTTGCCATTTTAGGAAGGGGAGCTTGGAGATTAGACATTTTGGAGGGGAAGATTTCGAGAAGAGAAGAAGAACCCTTTTGGGAGGTGATCCACTTTTGGAAAGGAGGGAATCTTGCCATAAAGGAGCTGCCCAACACCCTTTCTTGTCAAATTCTCCTAGTTTCTACAGTATTTCTTTATTTTTCTGCATTTCGATATTAAAGACAATTTCTAGAATGTTATTTTAGACTTTTCTTACTGTTATGTTGCTGTCTTTTCTTTTTAAGTATGAACTAATCACCCCTTGGGTGAGGGATTAGGGGATTTGTTGTTGATTCTTGCTGAATGAAACAGTAGACTTGCATATTCTTCACTCCTATGCCTTGTGTGCTTAATTTTTAGCTTGGATTTGTCTGGCCAACTCATCTTAGCAGTATTTATCTTAACTTTGGGAAGAGAATGGGTAAATTGAATGCATGGCATAGCATTAGTTCTTATTAGGAGCATGCTCTAAGGTAATTGGGGACACTAGGGATGGTAACCCACCTAATGTTTGCAGTTGAGGGCTTAAATTCAGGGGTTAATGGAAGTTAATCACTGATTCTCGGGAATTCTGGAAAGAATCCGCGAATTAACCTGCATTGAGTGTTGAAGCATGATCTATGCTGTAGCATTTAGTTTGATGAAGCAAGATTTTACCCCTAATCCTGATCCCTTTTCACAGAATCTGTTTAATCCCAGTTTATTTACTGTTTTATTGTTATTCCAGCAGTTCAGCACCATTTAATATTGTTCCTTAGTTTCTTTTAATTTCATTGCACCAATTGATGTTTATTTCTTGTTACCTAACTAAAATCATCTTAGGCATTGCAAAAATCCATATAACTAGTCCCTGAGGAGAACGATATAAAAATACTTATCACTTGCTGCATTTAGCCTGTGTATACTTGCACATTTAGGGTGTTTTCATTTTGAAATTGCATACACTGTTTAAAGCAACAATAAGTCATTCCAAAAAATTTCTCCTTTGTTTAGTTCTTTCATATGGAGAAGTAATTGAGCCTGAAACAATTTTGGAAGTCCGGATATAAATCTTTCTTTCCAAAATTGACTATTGCAGTTCGTTCTCTCGTAGACTTCTTCAAGGAACGTATCTTTGTACCACCTAAAATCTTGAAGCTTTTGACATCTAAGATTTTGAAGGAAGGTACTTGTTAAATGCCGAAAATGTTGGGATTTATGCTATAAAGCCTCGTAATTAATGATTTATTTAATAATTAATAATAATTTTACTTATTTTATTTGTAATATAATATTATCCATTATATAAAAAATCCACGGTTAAACTATAATCTTGAACAGTATGTGGTTGACATACGAGAGGATCATGTTCAAGAAACAACCTAAATGGTCATAGTATATGGATAAGGCTGGGTATCTTATTCTAGTAACAATATTAATACTGCCCAATTTGTAATAGTTACAAATGATTTGATCCAAATCATTCATGTGGAGACACGTGAGTAGGGGTATCTTACACAATGAGTTTGTGTAAGACTGGACCACAAAATATTTAATTTCTCTATATAAATCCATTAATTGAGAAGATTAATATTTCATACAGGATGATCATATGCGACTCGATATTAATCCTGAGTGAGTTATGAACTTCTACCTATGAGAGCTTGTCCTTTGATTTTCATGGGTGAGAGTGGCTTTTGTAGCCGATTCAATAACCCTACCATTTTGAGAACTTGACTAAATAGGGAGCTAGGAACATAATCTTATAAGATGGAATTCACTCCTTCCCATATAAGGTAAGTAGATGAGCAGTTCCCATAAGTGTTGATTTCGAGACTTAAACAATGGGGCCCCGCCCTCTCACAGACCCAAGAAAGACTTAGTTTATGGTTGGATCATAAAGAAATTGTTCGTTAGATGATCAATGGTACTTAAGGTGCAAGATGTAATTATAGAGGTAAAACGAACTTTTGATCCAACTGTAATTACGAACAACTCGTGAAGGATTGACTTGCATGTAATGGTTATATCTATGGACATAACTTGTCCTACAGTGCATAAGAGTGCAACTCTAGGTCTAAAGTGGAGTGACATAGAGTTAATGAGTGAAAATTAATTGATTAAAGAGTTTAATTAATTAATTTTGTATCATTTGAGCTTATAATTTGTAGGTCCATAAGGTCCCCTTGCTAGCTCATTTGAACAAATAGAGATCAATTTTGTTGGGAGAAAATTTTGAAATATTCAAATTAAAATTTAATATATTTGATATATTAAATAAGGGAAAACATATTTATTATATATGATACACTAAATAACAAAGAAATTATTAATGTATTAAGATACATTAAAGAAAAGATATTTATTAAATTTGAATTAGATTCAAATAAGAAAATAGATGTCGTAGGAGAATTTGGAAAGGTTTGAATAGGATTCAAACTGGTTAAATAAATATATTTTAATATATTAGATATTAAAATATATTATTTAATTATTTTTCCTAGACGATTATAAATAGAACCCTAGGAATGAGCCATTATGTGCATTCTTCATAAGAGAAAAGAACTCTTGAAATTCTCCTCTCATTCCCTCTCTCTATTTTCAAGAAGGTTCCCACAAACCTCTTTGGCTTTATGTTTGAGTCATAGCAATGAAGACTTTGTTGTAGTTTTGGAGTTCAACCTCATTGGAGTTAGAGTACAAGGAGAAAAAGACCCGCCAGAATATTCTCCATATTATTTTCAAATGATGTTTTGCTTAGCCTAAATGAATGAACTCCATCATTTAAGTAAATGAACTAGAGGAGTCTCAACTGAATGAACTCCATCATCTGAGATGGGAGATGAATTTTCTAATTTTCAGGGATCACATCCTTAAGAAGAAAGTACTAAAGAGGCCAAGAATGAAGAGGAGGAAATGGAGGCAGCAAGTAATTCTAATGCTTGGGTACCACTACCACCTCATAAGAAAAGAAAAATAGAAAAAGCAGAGAAGACGAAAGGAAGTTTAAGGGCCTAGAGGACGAGAGAAGAGAAAGAGGAAGATGAAAAAAGGCAGAGTTTGACATTGTTGCTCGAAGAGAGGCCCTTGAACACATGAAGATCAATGCATAAAGAGGATTCTCCACCCAATTGGGCCCCTCCCACAGTTCATTACCGAGACCATCAAAGCACACAAGTAGGAGAAACATTGTGGGCATCCTGAAAAAGCAAGTACCTCATTGGTACTTGAGTTTTATACTCATTTGGGGGGAGAGAAGCTGACTGAAATGACCCTCCATGGCTGCAAGGTTTGATATTCAACCAAAGATATCAATCGGATCTATGTCCTGAAGTCGATTCTTCATCCAGTTGGGAATGAAGCAATAGAAAATCCAACTGAGGAGAAATTAGATGAGGCATTGAACTTGCTAGCAAGGGAAGGAGCTGAGTGGAAAATGCCTCTACATGGGAAAAGACATCTGCTAAGTGGAGATATGAAAGATGAACCCGCAATTTGGCTTAACTTCATTCGAAATAGTCTCATTCCAACCTTACACGACTCCACCATCTCCAAGAGAAAATGATGCTACTGTACAACATCTACAAGGGGTTGGAACTGAATGTGGGAAGGATCATAAGGAGTAAGCTCATCGCGTGCAAAAGAAGAAAGTTGGCCAACTCTTTTTCCCTTCACTCATCACGCAATTATGCAAGCAATGAGGCCTTAAAATGAACAAGCCAACTTCATGAAAGCCACTCGCTACTCCAAGACTTCAACAACCCAGCCGAACATTACAACTGCATCTTCTTCACTATTTCCACCCACTGCGCCAAGCCAAGAGAATTCATTCCTGAGGGAGCAACTCAAGGTATATTGGGCATATATGAAGAAGAGAGATGAGACAATCAAGGCCACTCTCTTTGCATCTCAAGGGCAAAGGACCCGCTCTGCCCGACTTTTTAGAAATCTTTCTTCTACAACCAAAGACTCTCGAGGCTAATGATGGGAGCAATGAAACTTTCTTCTCCACAGGGAAGTAATCTTTTTAGTTGCTTTGTAGTTATTTTAGTTAGTTGTTTTAGTTGTTGGGTTGTTGTTTTTGGTTTGTTTTTGGTTTGTTGTTTTTAGTTGTTATTTTGTTTCGGTGTAGATAGGTTTCTTGCTTTCTAGTTTATTTATTTAATTTTTGTGAACTCCGGGACAATTCTTAAATTTATGGACTCTTTTTATTTATCAAGCATATCTTTTTGATGAATTCTTTGTGATTAAATGCCTTTAATGATGATATTGGAGTTTGTTCAGTTCATTAAACACTAGATCATTACCTAGATGCTTCTCGAACAAACAACTTTATGATTCCTTGTCTCTTTGAAACACCCAAGCCTAAAGCTCACCTAAGTTTGTGCACCGAATCCCCTTAGGAGAGAATAGCTTGAATGTTTTGCAAGTCACCCCTTCTTTTCACCCCTTTTTGTTTTATTTTTGGTTAATAGGGACATTCACCATCATCAAGTTTCGGAGGTGTGTTATTATTCTTGAGCCGAATTAATGTGTTGTTGTGCTACCATTGCTACGGTCATGTCCAAAAAAAAGAGGAAAAAAAGAAAAAAAGAAACGAAAAAGAGTGATACTCTTCCTTCCAGATTTAACTAAGTAACCAAGGGCGATCATGACACCCAAGATTTCCTTTGCATTAAAGGTTAACTTAGGAAGTGAGTATGCAAATGACCTTAATGTGATGAGTGTTCGTAGTTAGATACTTTCACCAAAAAGCGTTAGTAAGCTAGAACTAAGGCACAAATGACAAAAAGGTTCCATCTCGGAAAAAAAAGAGCAAGTATGTACCTTAGCAGTAAAGAATAAGTTTAGGGGGATGCTATTAGTTAAGAAACCATGACAAAGTTCGCTTGTGAGCAATTGAGTGAGAACTTAACTAAAGGTACTAGGTAGTATTAAAGTACTTTGTTTAGACAATGGGGCATAGAAGTTATAGGTGATAGAATGAACTCTTCATCCCGCAGCGAAATCATTGGATCGTCTTTGATTTTATATAGAATTAAACAATAAATTAAGGTTAAGCAATAAATACCTTCCAAATATGGGGATTCTTCTGACAGATCTTTATCTCTTCTACAAAGTCTTCCTGGCTATGACTCGAACACAGGACCAAGGCTTGTGGGAGCCTCTTGAAAGAAAATCCACAAGGGATTGGAGAGGAAGAGGTCTAGAGAGAATTTTCAATTCTCTCTATTGAGGAGATGTGTATTGTGCAGAATGGCTCAACCTAAGGGTCCTATTTATAGTGACCAAAGGAAAATCTTTGCCATAATTAAAATATTATATTTTAATATCTAATATATTAAAACATATCTTGTATTTATTTGAATCTCATTCAAATCTCCTACGATATTTATTTATTTGAATCTTATTCAAATTCTATAAATATCTTTTATTTAATATATCAAATATACATTAATTATTTTAATATTTATTGTATCAAATACAATAAATATATTTTCCTCTTTTATATTTAATATATCTAATATATTAAATATTCATTTGAACACTTCAAATTAAATATTAAATTTGAACATTTCAAATTTTAATATTTAATGTATCAAATACAATAAATATATTTTCCTCTTTTATATTAAATACTAATTTGAACACTTCAAATTAATATTAATTTGAACATTTCAAAATTTTTGTTTCAACTAAATTGATATTTTAGTGTTACTATGAGCTAGCAAGGGGACCTTATGGACCTACAGATTAGAAGCTCTAATGATACAAAATTAATTAATTAAACTCTTTAATTAATTAATTTTCATTCATTAACTATAGGTCACTCCACTATAGACCTAGAGTTGCACTCTTATGCACTGTAGGACAAGTTGTGTCCAAAAATATAATCATTACATGCAAGTCGATCCTTCACGAGTTGTTCGTAATTACAACTGAGTCAAAAGTCCGTTTTACCCTTATAATTACATCTTGCACCTTAAGTACCACTGATCCTCTAATGAACAATCTGTTTATAATCTAATTATAAACTAAGTCCCTCTCGGGCCAGTGAGAGGGTGGGGCCCCATTGTTCAAGTCCCGAAATCATCACTTAAAGGAACTACTCATCTACTTACCCTATATGGGAAGGAGTGAATTCCATCTTGTGAGATCATGTTCCCAGCTCCCTATTTGGTCAAGTCCCCAAAATGGTAGGCATATTGAATCGGCTACAAAAGTCACTCTCACCCATGCAAATCAAAGGACAAGCCCTCACAGGCAGGAGTTCATAACTCACTCAGGATTAAGATTGAGTCGCATATGATCATCCTGATGAAATATTAATCTTCTCAATTAACGGATTTATAAAGAGAGATTAAATATTTCGTGGTCCAGTCTTATACAAACTCATTGTATAAGATACCCCCACTCACATGTCTCCATATGAATGATTTGGATCAAATCATTTGTAACTGTTACAAAGTGGGCCGTATCAATAGTGTTACTAGGATAAGGCACCCAACCTTATCCATATACTATGACCCTTTAGGTTATTTCTTGAACATGATCCTCTCGTATGTCAACCACATACTATTCAAGATTACACTAATAACCTTGGATTTTTCATATAATGGATAATATTATATTGCAAATAAAATAATCAAAATTATTATTCATTATTAAATAAATTATTAATTACGAGGCTTTAGGGCATAAATCCCAACAATAGGTAGTAGAAGCATTAGAGTTTTGTAAGATGTTATGAGCTTGAGACTTCCCTTGAAAGGCGTAATTTTATTAGAACCACTCATAGAATATGTTTTGGCTTGCTATGTGCTTATATGTTTATATGTTTGCTATGATATTGCTTGAGGACAAGCAATAGCTTAAGTTTGGTGGTGTGATAATGCTATATATACTTCTAGCCCTTTTTACTTAAGCTATTTGCAAAAATGTATGTTCTTATGTCTAATAAATATAGCAAATTGATAGTAGAATAGTCAAAATTAGTTAAGGGATTGTTTTGAACTGAGAAATAAGAAATAAGAGGAAAATAGTTAATTTTTAATGAGTTTTGATGTTTTTATGTAGGAATCTGTAAACTGTCAGAATTGCGGCTACATTTGCAACTGCAATTTTGCTTGGAGACAGAATTCTGAGAAATAAGGAGGAAATCTGGAAATTTGATTTTGTACTGATATTTGAAGATATTCTCCACAAATCAAGCTCATAAAGATCTGATTCTTGCTTTAAACATTCATGGAGCAAACCCTAGCATTTAAAGGCTATAAATATGAAGATTCAAACCACAGAAAATGAGTCCTCGATCGTCTTTACGATTTGAAGATCACTTTTGTTTCTTAACTTTTTACTTTCTGTTTTCTCAACTCAAAAGGAAGAAGAACGCTGCCCAAACTTCAATCCATCCCTGTTGAAAGTCTAGGGTTGTGAAGATCTTACTTTCCTTGAAAAATGTTGAGTTTAGACCGATTGAAGAGGTGGAAGTTATCAACGTAAGTTAAATTTTTCCTTTGTATTTGCAAGCTTTATTTTCTGCTTAGTTCTTTAATTCTAGCACGTTAAATTCTGTTATATGCATTCAATTTGTTTTCAATTCTTAGACTTTGATTATTGTAGTTCTTTCATTTACAACAAGTTTTCTTCTAATATAGTTCACTATTCAACTTCATTCCTGAAGGAATGAACGTTTCACTCCAGATTGGAAGCATTGGTTCGTCATTGATTTTACTTAAAATTAAACTAAAAAAATAAGATTAAGCAAACTTACTTGGAGTAAATATGGAGATATTTATGGCGAGTCTGTATCTTATCCACAAAGTCTTCCTGGCTATGACTCGAGCACAAGACCAAGGCTTGTGGGAGCCTCTTGAAAGAAAATTCATAAAGGATTGGAGAGGAATAGGTCTAGAGAGAATTCTCTAATTCTCTATTGAGGAGATGTATGCTATAATGGCTCAACATAAAGGTCCCTATTTACCCTATATGGGACAGAGTGAATTCCATTTCATAAGATTATGTTTCCAGCTCCCGATTTGGTCAAGTCCCCAAAATGGTAGGTGTTCAATGTTCACACAAGCGCACGCGATTAAGTAATATAAAACGGTAAGTAAATATTGAGAATCGAATCCTCAGGGAAGGCAATGGAAGCTTTTTCTTTATTTAATTAATTATTAGAAATACTCGTAATTTGAATTATTTACGGCACGAACTAAAAGAAGCGATGCTTGAAAGATAAATCTAAACTAAGAAAGCAATTAAGGGTTGGAGGTACCAAATTAAGGGGTAGTTTAGCGAACCGAGCACAAATTAGGGTATAATTAGGGTAATTGGATCCAACATTTAATTAATCTCGTTAATTACATAAACCTAGATCTAAACCGGTCGAAATTTCGTTTCAGTCTCATTTGAACTTGCTAATTGATTGCTTGCCTAAGTGTCCTTAACGCTAATTTATTAATTAATTAGGATTCAGTCTGCCCATTATTAGTCTCACCCTTCAATTGTTAATCTTATGTCACCTAGGCAATTTTAGGGCGTTAATTGAATTAATTCTATCATAACTTCTCTCTATTGAGCTCAATTTAGGACTGCGATCAGCTAATTAATGGCCAAGTAATTAGAAGTAGTAAGTAAAAATTAATTAAATGCAATATAAGAAGTAATTAAATGTCTAAAATCACAATTAAACCATAATTCTCTAAAATTACAATTAAACCATAATTCTACTCCTAATTGTGCTCTTAGCCCCTAAACAAGTAAATTTAGCCTGTAATATTCAGTTTATAGCACAAAGACCTCATCACTAAAGGCCTATAATATATAAAACTGAGGAAGAAAGCGAATAAAAAGACTATCATCGCCGAATTCTCCTCTCCCGCTTCGAATTTCGCAACCTCGAAACTCAATTTCTACTCCCAAGTTAAAAGATAGGAAAACACCACCTATGCAGCTTTCCATTAAAGAACCTCTTACTCTTGAGCTGAAACCATTACCAAATCACTTGAAATATGCCTATTTAGGTGAGGCAAAGACTCTTCCCATTATTATTTCAGCAAGCTTACTACCTGAAAATGAGTTGATGTTTCTGGAATTGTTGAAACAGTACAAGAGGGTTATGACAGGTAAAGAAATCACAATTCTCAAGAAAGTCATCTAACACATGCTCAATATTCAACACTTGCTGCACACTCTCATTTAATCTTTTTTCATAAAAGATAAATTCACTAACAGCACATTCAGTCAACATGCAGTCAGGGTGATCAGACATAACAACCTTATTATCATTTTTTCTTAAAAACAACAAACTCTCATCAGACAAATAATTCTTCACAACAGAAACAGGATCAACAATTATCCTATAAGAACCAACATTCAACAAATTCTCAAAATCAAAAAAAGAAACAGCAGGAGAAACATCATAAGAAGAACTAGGCACATCCAAGATTTCAAAGTCCCTAGGCTTATTTCTAGAATTATGCTCAGAAGGTCTAATTTCCACTAAGTCAACCCTAAACCTCTTATCTTCAGTACCAAAAGCATTAATAGGGTCAACAATGTGAAAGATTATCTTCTCGTCATCCACTTGCTCTTGGGAGTGCGGCAAAAGTCCCACATTGGTTAGACAAGGGGAAGATCATGGGTATATAAGTGAGTGACACTATATCCATTGGTACGAGGCCTTTTGGGTGAAACCAAAAACAAAGCCATGAGGGATTATGCCCAAAGTGGACAATATCATACCAATGTGGAGATATGTCGAGGGTCGTTGTCCCTAACAAGTTGGAAACAAAACTACAATCCTATCCTTCTTATGAGTTCACCTTGATATTGACTCATGCAAACACCTTTCGTAGGGGGACGATCCAAAAGCCGCCATGAGGCCCCGCATGAATCTCACGATGTGAACCAATGATGGAGACCATAGGATATGTTGACACATTTCCTTCTCCCACTTACTATTTTGAAATAGGGTTTTCTCTTACTTAGACAGATTAGGCTAATCTCATTTATCTAAGTTCCTCAATCTAACTTTCATAACCCTTATGTTGTTAGATTGATTTTAATGTGAATTACTAAGTTCTTTTTTTAAAAAAAAAAAACTCACATTATGAGCATGCTTAGTGAAAATAAATAAAATTTGACTAATTCAACTACCAAGTCGGTTCCCAGTTAGAGGTGTTCCCTTTCAGTCAGATTAAATACCGCAATCTATATTGATTTTAAAGGTTAGCTTACCTCGATGCATGCTTACCTCAGCCGTACTCATGGCCAAAAATGACCTTCCCAAAATGATCGGGATCTTCTCATCCTCTTCCATGTCCAGGACCACAAAGTCAACAAGAGAAATGAACTTGTTAACTTTAACAAGTACATCCTCCACAATACCTTTCGGTCTCGCAATTGATCGATCGGCTAGCTGGAGGATAATATCAGTAGGCTGAATTTCCTGCAGTCCAAGTCTCTTAAACAAAGAGTAAGGCATGAGGTTAATACTGGCACCTAAACCCCACAATGCCCTATCTATGGTTAAATTACCAATTTCACAAGGGATAGTAATTCTCCTTGGATCTTTTGGTTTCGGGGGCATTTTCTGCTTCAGAAGTTTCGTGCTCGTCTCAGATAGGCTAAGCACTGCATTCACTTCAAATATTCTCTTCTTTCAGAGCATCTCCTTCATGAATCTTCCATACTTAGGCATCTTTTCTAGAGCATCTACAAGAGGGATGTTAATATGCAATTTTTTAAACATATCAAGAAAATAAGCAAACTAAGCATCTAATTTAACGTCATTAAATCTATGAGGGTAAGGCAACTCCCTATAGTCAAATGTTGGGCACTCTCCACACCCCATAGGAGGACTGATGTGTGCACCTTTGTCTATTGGCCTACACTGCGAAGCCTCTTATTCTTCTCTTCTCTTTGGCTATTGGAATGCCTTCTTTTCTTTATTATTTTCTTTCTTCTCTGATTCCTGAGGGTTAGTGTCGCAAGCAGTAATACAACGAAAAGAAGGAAAAGGAAGCTTACTAGACGTGGTTTTTTCTGCCACAGCTTCTTCTCTTGCACTCTCATCCCTTTCAACCTCCACCTTAATCTTAGGGCCATATACTTGAGTCCCACTCCGCAGTCTGTTCACTTTACACTACTCTCTTGGGTTCACCTCAATGTCGCTCGAGAATTTTTCCTTCTGAAGTGTGTTCACAACACTGGCATTCTAACCGATCTACACTTCCATGTTTTTCAATGTCGTGTCGTGACCACTCACTGCAGTGGCTAAGGTTGAGATCAAGGTCTGCAACTGCTGGTTGACTCCACTCTGCTCTTTTATGAACGTTTCCAACATATCCTCCAAGTTCGCTTTTTTCTCCTGAGAAGATAGTCCTGCAAACCCAAGTGGCTGCAAAACATTCTTCTGGTTAGTGTAAGAAAAATTTTCATGGTTACACAAACCTGGGTGGTAGAAGTTGGGAAGATTCTGGTTCTTATGGCCTTGATAGCCATATCATTGATTCTGCACATATTGGCACTGTTCAACAGACTGCTCCACCATATTCTTCGAGTTCAATGCTAAAATTGGGGTAATCAACTGATTGGCTCCTACAGTTGACAATTTATTCAAAGCATTAGTTAAGGACACCATTTGTGCCTTAAGAGCACTTACCTCGTCAATCTCGTATATGCCGCAACAGATCTCGAAGATGATGAACAGCCTGATGGCCATTGATAGCTCGTGTAACCATTTCCTCAAATAGAGCACGTGCTTTGTCCACCATTTTTCTAGGAAGCTCCCCCTTCACTCATATTAAGAATGGTTTAGTACTCGAAGTCAATCCCTTATAAAATAATTGTACCTGTAACCAGTCTAGATAGTTGTGTTGAGGGCACTTCTTTAACATCTTGTATCTTTCCAGCTTTCGTACAATTGTTTCCCATCGAGTTGGCGGAGTGTACCAATCTCTATCCTCAGGTTCATCGTCTTTGATGGGGGAAAGAATTTCGTCAGGAAGGCCTGGGCTAGCTCGTCCTATGAAGATATGCTAGCCAGCTTCAAGGGTTCAAGCCAATCCTTAGCTTTGTCCTACAACAAGAAATGAATAATCTTAGTCTAATGGCATCAGGAGACACACTATTCAACTTTACCGTGCCACAGATCTTGAGAATAGATTTAAGATGTGAATGTGGATCTTCTGATAGATGCCCTTTAAACGAGTTGTCCCATGCCATTTGTATTAGCCTCGTCTTCAGCTCAAAGTTGTTCACCTGAATGGGTGCATGCACTATCCCAAATGATCCTTCAAAAATACGAGCTGGAAATAGTCACATATTGGCTTTCTCCTCATTGTGTTATTCTACCATAGTGACTCAGGTTTCTTTCCTTAGCCTCCTGCAAGTCCTGTCAATTTCCAAATATAAAGGAAAAAGGTTAGCCCCCTATCACTACGGATAAACATAACGACCTCCTCAAAGAAAAACTAAAACCAAACAAAAATCAAAAACAACAAAAAGAACAAAACTCAGAAAAAAAAAAAAAAAAAAGCAAGAAATCACAAACAGATATATATAGAGACAACCAAAACAAATATATACAAAAACAAACAAAAAAAACCCTAAAGTAATTCCTCCTATTTTTTTCCTACTATTAATCAATTAAAGCAAAAGACTTCGTCGCTTTCTCCGGCAACGGCGCCAAAAACTTGTTTAGTGTTCATGCAAGTGCACACGATCAAGTAGTATAAAACGGTAAGTAAATACCGAGTATTGAATCCTTAGGAAAAAGAATGGAAGATTTTTCTTTATTTAATTAATTATTAGAAATACTCATAATTTGAATTATTTAGGGCACGAGTTAAAAGAAGCGATGCTTGGAAGATAAATCTAAACTAAGAAAGAAATTAAGGGTTAGAGGTACCAAATTAAGGGGTAGTTTAGGAAATCAATCACAAATTAGGGTATAATTAGGATAATTGGATCCGACATTTAATTAATCTCGTTAATTACATAAACCTAGAGCTAAATCGGTCGAAAGTCAGCTCATAATTAGTCTCACCCTTCAATTGTTAATCCTATGTCACCTAGGCAATTTTAGGGCATTAATTGAATTAATTTTATCCAAACTTCTCTCTATCGAGCTCAATACTTCAATTCTAACTTCTCTCTGTCGAGCTCAATTTAGGACTGCGATCAACTAATTAATGGCCAATTAATAAGAAGCAGTAAGTACAATTCAATTAAATGCAATATAACAAGTAATTAAATGTTTAAAATCACAATTAAACAACAATTCTACTCCTAATTATGCTCTTAGCCTCTAAACACGTAAATTTAGCCTGTAATATTCATTTTACAGCACAAAGAACTCGTCTCTAAAGCTCTAGAATACATAAAACAGAGGAAGAAAGCAAATAAAAAAAATTGTCATTGCCAAAATCTCTACTCCCGTTTCAAATTATGCAACCCCAAGCCTCAATTTCCTCTCTCGAACACTCCGTCTTGTGCTCCATAGGTCCTAAGTGGGTAAGAAGTTGCAAAAAGGGGCTAATGGTCTCCCCTTTTTCGAATAGAAAACGATGATTTTATAATGTCTGTCGACGCAGCGCCGAGACGCTATGGACAATGTCGAAATGCAGTCCAAAATGCTTAGTTTCTTACTGTGCGCGCGCCTCCAACGTTGAGACCCTAAAGGTATCATCTTAACGCTACGGACGGAACTTGCCATCTCTGCGCCTTTTGAGGGTCAAGATGTATAGGACAACGTCTCGATGCTCACCCTTGAGTTTGAGTGATACAACATAGCGTCTCAATGCTATTTTGGGCATTGAGACGCCATCCCCTTGGTGAAATGCACTTGTGAAACCCTTCTTCCCCATACTTAGCTCCATTTTGAGTATTTTTAGGCTCCACAACATACTCGAAACTCAAAAATTGCTATCTCTAACCTAAATTGCCTGGTTGCCTGAAATATAGAAAATATCCATGTAAGAGCTCACAATTACGACCAAAACTAACAATTAAATAGGTCTAAATATAGCACTAAATTAGTGCTATCAATAGGCTTATTGAATCGTGCTACAAAATCCACTCTCAACCATGCAAATCAAAAGACAAGCCCTCATAGGCAAGAGTTCATAACTCACTCAGGATTAAAATCGAGTCGCATATAATCATCCTAATGAAATATTAATCTTTTGGATTAACAGATTTATAAAGAGAGATTAATATTTTGTGGTCCAGTCTTATACAAACTCATTATATAAGATACTCCCACTCACATGTCTCCACTTGAACGATTTGGATCAAACCATTTGTAACTATTACAAAGTGGGTCGTATCAATAGTGTTACCAGAAGAAAGCACCCAACTTTATCCATATACTATGACTCTTTAGGTTATTTCTTGAACATGATCCTCTCGTATGTCAACCACATAGTGTTCAAGATTACACTAATAACCTTGAATTTTTCATATAATGGATAATATTATATTGCAAATAAAGTAATCAAAATTATTATTAATTATCAAATAAATCATTAATTACGATGTTTTAGGGCATAAATCGCAACAATTCCAGCAAGCTATCTTTAAGTTCATTTCTTTAATTTCCAGTTTTTTGTTTTTACT
This sequence comes from Trichosanthes truncata, assembly GCA_033996785.1. NCBI lineage: Eukaryota > Viridiplantae > Streptophyta > Magnoliopsida > Cucurbitales > Cucurbitaceae > Trichosanthes > Trichosanthes truncata. The sequence goes on from JAWPNB010000007.1 coordinate 16,475,300, forward strand.
TCTTTTTATTTCTTTAGACAACATGTGTTTTCTTTCTTTTAATGTTTTGTTAATTATTTTCTCCATCACGAGCTATTTTTGTCCTTGGGATTCGGATATATGGATGCCCTAAGGATTGGAAGCTTGGCCTAAGATGTAAAAGTAACTTTGCTCGATTCCATAGCATTTTTGGTTTTTATTGATTATCATTCTTATTGTGAATCTAGTTTGATCAGCTAGGTGAACATACAGAGATCGAATTTAATACTGAAAGAATTAAAATAGATTACATGTTCATACAAAGCAATAGAGAAAATGAGCTTAGACATAAGCACTTGTTTTTTACCCTAGACATAGGACAAAACCTCTAAGACCAAGGGTTATGTTCTCATTAAACTAAGTCCGTATTAGCCATAGACATATGGTTTAATCCCTTAGGCTTCTGAAGGTCTTTCCATTAAAATCAAATAGAAATTGAACCCAATGTACATTGCCTGGTGCTTGAGTTAAGATTGCAATTGCATTTTAGGTCACCATTGTTTTCCAAAGGGCAAAAGCATGTTTGAATCCCATCTTTTTATCATTTGATATTTAGTACACTCACAACCTTCCTGATATATTAATATTGGTTATCGAAGTTACTTTGTGTGAACATCTTTGCCTTAATTTTTGATGTTGTAGTATCCATTCCCTGTAGGATCGATACTTTGAAATATTTCCTTTACTACTTGTTTGACAGTGTGCAATTGCACTAGACTAGAGACTTTTTCTATTTAAAAGTCTTCTTCCAAAAGCCCACACATTTTTAGTCGACCAGTGGCACATACAATACAAAAAAAAAAAAAAAAAAAAAAAAAAAAAAAGAAGCTAGAAGCATAGAGAAAGAGATTATGTAATTATCATCTTTAATTTATAGTTTGATTTTGTAATAGCTTAAGCTAGAGGATAAATCTTCATTTCATATGAAATACCAACTAAAACATATTCGTGATTCTAGCAAGCAGGGATGGGAACGCCACAATTCGAAATGATCTTTTTGGCAGCAGAAGATTGCACATAAGGTTTATACTTTTGATTTTTGAGGTATCCACAATAGCATGGTTTGTGCTCCTTCACCTTGTTGCAACATACTGATGATGGCGCCACCGACATTGTGTATGCCCAAAGACATGCTCTCAGCTCATTAGGGTCACATTTTACTGCCTCCGCCAGTTAAGCTCCAGTAACAACAACCACCATTGCCACCACCAAAAGGCAAAGGCCAGTGATCGAAAAAACTTTCTTCATGCTTAAGGGTTTTGAGAGAACACTAATATCTGTATGAGGGAACAGAAGAAGGAATTGGTGTGTATTGGCCAAAAGTTTCAACCATTATTTATAGATTCGTAAAGTGGAAGACTTGTGGTTAAGGAAAATCATTGGTTAAAGTTGTTTGATGAATCATGTGAAGCTGTTTGATTAGTTATGTGTTGTTATTGTGGTTACATTGTTACTTTTTTTTTTCAAAGGACGTTGTTAATTGTTAGTTAGCTTAAAGCTAATTTAATTATTTTTTGTTTAAATAACCTAATTGATATTCTTGCACATATGGCTTCTATATATAGTCACTGCCTTAAGGAAATACGTAAGGAAGTTCTAATTCAATCAACAAATATTGAGAAAATAAATCCCTAAAAAAAATTAAGGTATATAAAATATATTTCTAAACTAAAAAGGTAAATAAAATAAGGCAAATAAAAGATATTATACATAACAAATCTTCTAAGAATCAAATCTATTCCAAAAATACAAGTCAAATAGCAAATGAAGGGGAAAAAAAAAAAGGAAATTGAGAACAGGTAGGCAGTGACACCAACAAGCGAGCGCACCTGATAGCACGCAAAATGTGCTATCTTTAGGCCCTTGTGCTAGTTTTGTGGCTTAATCGGTTACTTTCACATTCATATTTGCTTATTTTGTAGAAATCAAGCTTTTCGAGCAAGCCAGAGCTTTAGAAGAGATATGATGAAAAAGGAATAAAAAGAATGCAATTTGAAGCAACCAAGTGAAGAGAAGAAGGAATTCAAGTAAAAAAATCCGAAGGGAATAGCGTCGAGACGTTATTAGAGAGTTAAGACACTCCAAAATGCAACATTCAAGCCATTTGTCCTGCATAGATAGCGTCGAGACACTACAAAATGAAAAAAAAAAAAAGACACTCTAAGACGCTGTTGGACATTGCGAAAATTTTGTCTATAAATTGATCTTTTTGCAACGATTTTGGGGAGCTAATTTGTGGACTAATGTTTGTTGCCTTTTGCTAGAGTGCTAGGATATGCAATTAAAGCAATCTTAATGTGCAAGTATACACAGCCCAATGCAGCAAGTGATAAGTAATTCAATCGTTTCCTCAGGAATTAGTTCAGGAAATTCACCAAGTTTGAGATCAACCTTTAATGAATTAAAAAGGCAACTAAACAAAAACAACAAATGATAGCTTTCAAGGGAGTAATTTAAACTAAACAAAACAGCAACAAACCTTAAGCAATAGGTAAAAGGAACAAAAACATACAAAACAGCAGGTAACTTCACTTAGAGATGAAAGCAAGCTTGGATTAGAGGTTCGCTATACCGTATTAAGACTACTGTGCTGAAGCAAAATTCATGCAAACTTGTACCACACAACATTCTAACATGGGACCCTCCTAGACTACCTTAATTAGTAGCTAAATTTCCATTTTAACTACTCAAATTTAGTCCATGCTTTGTGTGCATTAGGTGGGTGATTATCCATAATCTACCCATTTCACTACAAGCTTACTTGTAATCAGTCCTTATAAAGTGAATTGCAGCAATCGGTTTCCTATTCTTTTTCCCAAAATGCAAGAAAATAGTATATGAACAAGTTCACCAAAATCAATCCATACATTGGCATTAAAACAACTAAAATTCAGTACAAATCAACATAAAATCACCTCAGCTCAAGCTCTCTATAATATAGAGTTCCCTAATCCTTGCCTAAAGCTATTTAGCTCATAATGATAGAAATAAAACTACTCAAAAGCATCAATAAATTAATTATAGAGAAGTTATCTACTCTAGAAGAAGGAAAAGCAAAAAGGAAAGAAAACTCCAGCTCAAGAAGCTTCCAAAGGTCTTCCCCCTTTGTCTTCAACCCTTTTCCCAAGGTAAATAATCTTTTTCAGCTCCTCTTTCTCCTTTCCATAGCCTTCCCCTTTTCAGCCTCCCCTTTCAAATCCAAAATGCCCAGCTTAAATACCACATCCTTTTCATCAAAATTAGGGCTAAATAGGCAGGGAATAAAACATGGCAGCATCCTATTGGTCCACTTCAGTCCATCTGGCTCTACTTGGACAGCTCAATTAATGAAAATCCTTGCATGTGTGAGTAAAGTGCCTTCTTAATGAAGAAATGCTTCAGCAATCCTGCTCTATCAGCCACATTGTAGCTTCCATCTCTTCAATCATTAAGTTTGCTTTCACCTGAGGCATAAATTGCAAAATTGAGCTCACTATTTATAAGAATTAAGCCATTAATCAAGACCATTAGATTATCTCAGCCAAATAAGCAAAAAGACACTGACTGGGGACTTTAGCAACCAAAAACCACCAAAACACCTTAAACAAGCAAGCTTAGTCAAGGAAATTAAGAAGGTATTTAAGTAGGAATAACTCTTTTATGAAGAATTATTAATATTGTGTGACTTTTTAGTTAAGCATTGCTAAATCGCAAGTGTACGGTATCAAGTTTTTGTACAGTGAATTAAGTGCAAGTATCGTCCACAGGTTCGGTTTTCCAGTTTAATTAATTACTGTAGTTACTCACCCTTAATTTTATCTAGAAAACTACAAGAAAGAATGGAATAACTAGAAAGTATATCTACAAAACTAACTAATGGAGACAACCGAAGGAGACAATTACAAGACTTATTCCCCAATTAAGCATGATTTGACCACCCAAAAGACTATCTTTCAATAAATTATGAGCCAAAAAGTTAGGAATTAATAAATGACTTTGTCAAGCTCATTTATTCTCTTATTCAATTAGAAAATCAATATGGCTATCTAGATTTCTATTAAACAAGGCATTATAAAACTTCTTTCAATGGCTTCTAATTACTTATTATCATATAAGAATTTACCTAAGGTCATGTATTTGAATCTGTAATTAAATTCTACTTTTTCAAGCTAGAACTTCAAGCAAACAAATGTATACTTTGGCCACAAACATAACATTAAAGCACCAAACACATGAATAAACTAATGAAATATAAACTAAGGTCTTGAATAATTAAACACTCACGACATACAAAAAGTTTTAAAACAAGAGTCTAGTTACTCAAAATTCAACATCAAAACCTAAACTCATCTACAAGGTAAAATAACGAAACTGCAAAGAGAAGGAAAAGAGAAACTCTATAGCGCGTGCCACACTCATTTTCATCGTGATGTCCTGCAATCTCAAGCCTACAATATCTTGCCCTCAAGAATGTCCTTTAGCTCGCAAAAAACTAAATGAGAATTGAAAATAAACTTTTGCCTCTCCAATTGATCTCCTCGTTTCCGTACTCAAAACACAGTATTTATATTATCATGGCAGCATTGAGACGCTATGGACAGCGTATCAACGTTGTGCCCTAATTCGTGAAAATAAATAATGAAACATGGGGTAACGTCGAGACGCTACGGGCGGAGATGATCTTGCGCTTGCATTTTGGGCATTGAGATGCCCAAAAGTGGAGCTCAACACCACTCTCGTGGGATTTTGAGCTTGGTTGGCTGAATCTATAGCATTGAGACGTTATGGACAGCATTGAGATGCTATCCTCTCAGGTCTTCTTACTTCAGCTTGTCTTCTCTATAATTCCAAAGCTCTAATGCCTTAATGCTTCAAATTCTCTCCACGCTATAGATTTTATTTTCTCCAAATGCCTTACTTCAGCTTGTTTATTTTATTTTCTCCAAATGCTCTTTTTTTTTTTGACTTGCTCGAATCCTATAAAATAAACAAATAGGTACATGAAAGCACACCTTAAAGCCACAAACTTACAAGAAAATAAGCCTAGAAATAGCACACTTTTGTGTGCTATCAACTAACAATCCTAATTTCAAAACATACTTTATTTGGAGAGTTTGAGGAGACTATTAGACCAAGAGGAAGGATTTTCAAGCTTGAGTTTTGGAGATCGTAATGGGGACAGGAGATCAACATGCAATGATAGTTTTATCTTTCTTTCCCTTAATCTTGTAGTTTTTGTTACGAGATTGTTTTTTAGTTTAGATTTTGTAATAGTGAACATAAGTGGCTTAACACTTATCTTAGGGATTGATGTAGCCATTAGACCATATGTCATAGATAATTGAATTCCTTGATTGATTGTCTTAATTTTGTTCATGCAAATGTGCTTAATGCTTTTAATCTCTTGATTACATATTAATTGTTTTATTGGTTTTAGATTCAGGCTTGACAAAGGGTGATTTAAACTAGAACCTAATTGCATGACTAAGGGTAGTTCTAACTTGTCAATGATTAGGGCTTCTTTAGAAGTTGTTAAAAGAAGAGTCTTAATATCTTGCACATGTTATTAAAAGCTAATCAGTAATACCGGCTTTATAATATTGCAAGAGAATTACTTATCCTCGTGAGAGTCATTTATGATCTATGACTTCTTGACTTATGGAATATTTGCATGATCAATCTTGGTTGCTTAATTAGTTGAACCGTTGGTCTAATTGGTAAATCAATTCTCTAGGATATTTCTCTCTTGATTTGTTTCCATCTTTACTTTTAATTATTGCTTTAGTTCATATTCTAACTTCCTCATTTGATTTCTTTCTCTAAATAAAATTGAGTGATTGTATTTGTGGTATTTAAGTGAGCTAGAACTCCAATTATGAGGACGATACTCTGACATTCTTATCACTATATTAAAACTTGACCCATACACTGTGGTATTGCCATAAATCATGCAACAACACGCACATCGAAAAGTGTATGTATGCAACTCATGGATGCAATTGTAGGAAATCGTAAGTGTGGACGCTTGGACGAATGAAGCGTGTGCAAATGAAGGCGGTGGCTTGCAGGGTGTGTGCATGCAGGTGGTGAAGGCATGTGCATCCGTGAGTGTGAACAACTGAGGATACACAGGCAGGCAGCCACAAGTCTGGGGGAATTGCGCTTGAGGTTGGGGCATGTGCAATGTTGTCCGTTGCATGGGCATGGTTGCTCATGTGTGGGTTCTACTGTGTATTTTTGGTCGTCTTGTATGCATTGGCAATGTGCATGTCGGAGTTTGCTAGCCATGTGATGTAGGCGACAAAAGACTCGAGGCATTTATGTGTTCTTTAGGGTAGCATGATCATATCACAAAGATATATTTTTGAATAAATTGAATGGTAATGTAACGACCCTAACCCATACTACTCTCTAAACGAGGAAGCATAACTGAGTTACTCCGTTCATGCCCGAAATTTCAGCAGCATGACGGAGTAACTACAAGAAAACTAAATTTTACAACAACCTGATAAGAATAGAAACACTTCTAAATCTCAGAGTACATACTCAGCATCCACCAAACTACGAATATTATGTTGAGCTCAACCAATAGACAAACAAACCTAAGAGCTTCTAACCAAATACACGAAAACTAAAGAAGATATTTAAGGTTTACAGACCAGCAACACAATAAAAATCTAAGATACGAACTGAAAGCTAAATACATAGGAAGAAACTTTGGTAGAGTCTCCATAGCCTCGTCAAGTCATCGCTTCCGTCACCCGTCTCGAGAATGTGCACCATTTGCAAAACACAAACAAAATAGCACGAGTGAGTATAAACATACCCAGTAAGTAGCCCATACATGTGCTAGTGGCATAAAGCCCTCTATCCCTTTAATCCAGAATTCAGTCCTCCAAACACGCTAGAAATCAGGACGACCAATAACCCTCCACTCACATTCTGACCCTTCTGAAACTCATTAAACAAGCCCAGTTATCTGCCCATTCTGAACACACGAAACATGAACGACGACCACTAATCATTGCATACCCTTAAGGTGTTCTATTTCAGCCACTAACCCAAACCAACAACTTTGGCTCCCTGCACACAGTCAACTCATCCACATCCTGAGAAAGATAAACCTCAGCCAACCACTCAAGTGTTTCAAACATTCTAAACTCTGTTAAACACCTCAACATCGCATATAGACCCTTTCTTAACCACTTATGATCATTCAGGTATTCCACGGCTCATCCCAATAACCAAACTCTAATAAGTTAATTCCAGAAATCATACATATGATCGAGATCCCTCGAATACTATACTAGCAACCACAACTATAGAAACGCACTCAATTCAATCATTTAATTCCTTGGAATACTATGCTCTAGCACATATTAAAAAGAAGAATAATCACATGCACCTAATCACAACATCGAGCAAAACTCATTCAAGGTCCTACTCACTGATCACAATAACCAAAACATTAGTTTGCAACTTCGAATAGCCATATGTTTAGGCAACCTTTAGCCCATCTCGATAAATCTCATATTAATTCAGCCAACCATACCATATCTCGCATACACGTATTTAAGCACAAATGTTTAATCACAAATCTCCACAAACATGAACCAAATTTGCCCAATTACATCCTTAGGCAACACCTTAAGGTGCCACACAAGCTAACCACATTTAACTTGAAACTTAGGCCCCTATTTCCATTATAACCACAACTTAGGCCGTTTTAGCTCATGACTACTTCCAAACAGGTCCACTAACCATTACATACATCATAAACACAGTTTTCAAGCATGCTTTCACAATTTGCAAATTATCAAACATACATCCAAATCATTTAGGAATTTAAAGGGGCTTAAATCCAATTGACTACTTACCATTTACTCCAAGGTTCAAGACAGCCCGAACTCAAAATACTTAATCTCGAAGCGTCAAACAAAGGCCTACGCGTTTATGGTAAATTTTAAATCATCAAAATAGTCCCTAAACTCCACGAAAATGTTCTTAATTAATGCTAACTAAATCCCAATTCACGCTTGAACTTAATTATGATGGAATTTCGATACCCACGAAAAACTTACCCCAAAACAGTGCTGGAAGTTGTTAGACAGCAGCTCAAATCAACTCAATCTCGCCCAAAACGACCTTTAAACGAGATGGATATTCGATAATCGAATCCTACAATCAATGGGTCATTTTAAATGATCATTTACTAAACAAGTCAGTCCTTAAAACTCAGTTTAATGCCCATAAATCACTTCGAATCATTGTTGGAACACTTACCCACGATCTCACCTTAAATTTCGAACTTGAATAGTCGTTGAAATTGACTCCGAATAGTTTGATTTCACAATTCCAAAACCCAATTGCTATGGGTAAACCACTTCAAATCAAGGTTGTACACGACTATACAAACACTGAGCTTGATAGAAAACGACTCCAAAACACCACCCATTTGCTGTCTGTGCAAAAGCGAGAGGGACTGAGAGAGACGGCTGCCGCTAGGCAGCGTCCGTGTGGCGGAGATGGAAACGCAAGGCAGGGTGGACGGAAGGCGTGTCGACGGAGTCTCTGTGTGTGCAGCAATTCGGTGGGAGAGAGAGAGAAAAGGCTGTGGGTGAGAAAGAGAGATTTCGAGAGTGAGGAAGAGAGTCATCGGGAGAGAGATGGAAAAGATAGGAGGAAGAAGAAGGAGATGGAGAAGAAGATAAGAATGAGGAAAAAAAATTTAAAAATTACAAAAAAAGCCCTTTGACCAAATTTTTCATTCCCAAATTGCCCTCTTAAACTTTCAAAGTTTCAATTTAACCACAAAACGAAATACTTGCATGAGAAATATTTCAACTAAATTCCAAATTTTCAAAATTAACGCCTCTGAATAAGTTGGGCGTTATAGGTAATAACTTTAATCTTCTATATAGTTGAAATTTTGTTGTCAATGATGTCACATATACCTTCCAATTTTTACACATTAGCTACTACATCAATTATCAACCCAAAGATTGCTCAGTAGACAAGGTATCAATTATCATCTCAAAGGTCGATGGTTCAATCCCCACCCCCACCCCCTCAATTGTGGAACTCAAAAGAAAAAAACAACCACTACATCAATTTATGTTCGTCATTTTAACAGAAAAACTCTATCAAAGTTGTTGTGGAACAATTTCAAAATTCAAAGGTTAATAAAACATTTTAAAATTTATGGGCATAATTGAAATGCACTTGAAAGTTCTTTTTTTTTTTTTTTTTTTAAATTTAACCCATGGGAATTATATTCTATTATTTCTTCATAAATGTTTCAATTATGAGCTGTCATTTATTTTCTTAGAACTTGGTGTTCCTTCTTCTACTTTTTAAAAAATAAATAATTAAGGATTTAATTATACTTCTAGATAAGTATATATAGAAAATGTCACCCTGTAAGTACCCATCAGTTTTAAGGAAAAACAATTCTCGAACTATTTAAGAAAACAAAAGAATATAGGCAACAAGACCAAGCAATGCATTGTTGGAATTTGGAAACCTTTTGGAAATCTCCCTTTTCATAACTAAGAAAGAAACTTAGGATAATATATCCTTTCATATATGAGGAACTTGGAAGGAAATTATAATTAATAAGAATAATTATCGAACTATTATTTTTAATACAACAAATTTGAGAATATGAGAATTTGAACATATGACCTCAAATGAAAGGAATAGTATCTATCAATTAGCATTGAACTATGCTTACTTTGGCATTATCGAACTAGTTAAGACATTGTATTTTCGATCAAAAAGTTAGAATTCAAATCTCACTCGTACATGAATATTAATAATAAAATTAATTATATAGTTAAAAGGACTAGAATACTAATAATTGAAATAATTTTTATAAATATCTTAGATTTCATATTCTTTTTTTTTTTTTAAGAAAATAATCTTTAAATTGACACCTCGATATTTTGTATAACCAAGCGACCCACAACCACATAAATGAATGAGCAAACACATCAAGCATTTGTATTTGGCCGACCACGTTTATCACCATTATTAACACCTCTTCCTTGATAAGGATTTTATTTCCAATCGTTTCTTCTTTAAGAAATATGTTTCTTCATTTAAAAAAAAAAAAGAACGAAAATTTATTGGACAACTTAATCTTAACTGAGTGGTTAGATTATTTTTATTTCTTCTAATAGGAAGTTCAAATATTCACTTATAGTTATGATATAACTATTTATTTGCTAAAGTGAGGTAATTGGCATCATGGTATGTATTCTTTTTGAGAGGTTCAAATCCTCATACTCCATATTTATTGTACTAAAAAAACTAAATTTATTTCAAGAGCTATAAGTGCTTATGTTAAAAAAAAAAAATAGTCCCTAAATATTAAAGAAAAAATTATTTGGTCCATAAACTTTTAGGGGGTGTTTGGATTGAGGAGTTGGGGGAGTAAAGTTTGTAGGAGTTAATAACTCCCCCCAACTCCTTGTTTGGCCCAAGGATAATTTTACTCCTATTGTGGACCCCACAGATTTATTAACTCCTTTTCCAATTCCCAATTGTGGGCCCCACAAACTTATTAACTCCTTCCCCAACTCCTCATTATGGGTCCCACAACTTTCTTATCTAATTTTTCTTCACCTCACCTCACTCATACCTCTCTCTCTTCTCCCCTCTCCTTTCTCTCTCTATTTTTTTTTACATTATTTTTTTTAATTTCTTAATTTGAAAATTTTTCTTTATTTTTTATATAAATTTTCTCATCATTGTTACTAATTACTAATTAAATATAGATAATTATTTTTTTATTCTATAATTTTAATCAATTTTTTAACAAAAATATTTTTCTTTTATTCTATAATTTTATTTTTTTAAAATATAAATTATATAAGAATGTTTTAGACATGATACTATTATTTAAATTGAAATTTTAATATAAATTATAGTACTACATAACAATTTTTTTAATTGATAAAAATCTTCCTATTTCACTTCCTCCATTTGTCATCTACAATTTTTTTTTAAGTTTCAACTAAAATTACTTATAACAAATAACAATCTCATATTTTTTAAGTTTTTTTTTTATTAATAGCTCAAAAATATATATAATTTTATGATTTGAAGATAAGAAAAACAAATTTTAAATTAACCCGTATTACATTTTAGAAAATTAGTATTAAAAAAGATTAACGTATTAAAAATTTTTGATTTTCAAACTAATCATATTCAAAGTAAAAAGATAAACAATTTCTCATTCCAAACTTAATAAAATAAAATTATTACAATAAATAACATAAATATATAGTATTTTGAACAAAAGTATGTATAATATTCATTTTGAATGATTTTAAAAAACATATATATTCATTTTGAACTTAATTATTTTAAAATAGCATAAATATTTGATATTTTATTTTTAACTTAGTTATTTTAAAACTTCAAAGAATATATTATTTTGCAAATTAATCAAACTTTAGATAATTTATTACATTGATTATGTAGAAAAATAAAATCTTAAATTATGTAAAAAAATTATTTTATTAAGCTTGAAAAACAAATCTTAAATTAAAATTTTAAAATTTACGAAAACAAGCCTTTAATAAAATTATAAAATATTCATAAAATAATATAATTTAAAATCTCAATTTTAGGATTGACGGAAACAAATCTATATTATTTCTATAATTGAAAGAATAAAAACGTAAAAATCTTGAAGTTTATTTGAATCTTTAAATTAATGGATTGAAATATTTCCAAATCACATGTAATATTTTAAAAAGTATTGTAAGACTCTTTTATTTGAAAACTATCCAAGATAAATAAATAATTAATGTGAGATATATTGAAAAAAAGAATGTGGGGTATTTTGTTCAAAATTATTTTTTTTACTTTAAAGAAATTTGTAAAATATACATAAATTAATAAAAACAAAAAATCTCAATCTTAGAATTCATGGGAACAAATTCTTAAGAATGAAATTTTGAGAAATTGTAGAAAAAAACTATATAAAATCAACTTAGACTTCAGAACTCCAGGTTTAACAAATCTGCACCCCAAACACAGACTTCAGAACTCCTACTCCCTGCAACTCCTTGCCCCAAACACAGACTTCCTAACTCCAGACTAAACAACTCTGCACCCCAAACACAGACTTCCTAACTCCCCAGACTTTCTAACTCCCCAGACTTCCTAACTCCCCAGACATATTAACTCCTCCCTGCAACTCCTTGCCCCAAACAGCCCCTTAGAGAATATACATCTATTAACCAAAAACCTATTTTAACTAACTTATGTTGGCTCCAACATATTTAAAAATGAGTGGTAAATGCAAAATTTTATGTGAAAGGGAGCTTAAATGCAATTAAGTTTATTTTCTTACCACAAAGTCATTAAATTTTTTTTTTATAGAAAAATGTGTTTTTCATCTAAATTTAATATAAAGGAAAAAGTAGATAAAATCTAGAAAGAAGTAGAAAAAAAATTAATAAACCAATAAATATAATTTTCAAATTAAATAATTATATATTATATATTTGTTAATAGTTTGATAAGTTCAAATTTATTATTTCTCAAAAAAATATTAAAAAGAAAAACTATTGTCTACCATCTTTTAAAAATAAAAAAAAATAAATAAAATAAATAATAAATAAATAAAACTATGGTCTACCAATTAAATTGATAAGAGATAAAGAAGTTAAGTAATATATTCATAAAAAGTAACGAATATGTAAATAACATATTATAGAAAAGAAAGTTATGTATATTAAAAAAAAAAAAAAAAACTGAGCTAAGGACCCAACTTGTCTCCATCACGACACGGTGAGATCTATTTTTTTTTTATATATAAAAAGTCTTAATTTTATTATTTTTTAAATAAAAACTAAAATAGACCTTTTATAATTTATAGATTAAAATCGAGTAAATATAAACATTTATTCAGAAATTTTTTATTTTTTAATTTCATTATTTTTCTTCATAATAAAAAAAATATATGAAATTTAGAGAATAAAAGCATATTTTAAATATTTAGAAATTAAAATAGAACAATCTTAAAAATTTAAACCATACATTTTTTTTATTGAGATTTATGTCCTAAAGCCTCATAATTATTGTTTATTATTTAATAATTATCTATACATTTTTATTATTTCGTTTGCAATATGATATTATCCATTACATGAAAAATCTTAGGATTTTAGCGTAATCTTGAATAATATGTGATTGACATATAGGAGGATCATATTCAAGAAATAACTTAAAAGAGTCTATGATACATAGATAAGGTTGAGTGTCTTATCCTTGTAACGTTATTGATACAACCAACTTTGTAACAGTTACAAATGATTTGATCCAAATCGTTCATGTAGTTACATGCGAGTGAAAGTATCATATACAATGAGTTTGTATAAAACTGAACCGTGAAATATTTAATCTCTTGAAAAGATTAATATTCCACAAGATGATCATATGTGACTTGATCTTAATCCTGAGTGAATTATGAACTCCTGCCTATGAGGGCGTTTGTCCTTTGATTTGCATGGGTGAGAGTGGTTTTGTAGCCGATTCAATAAGTCTACCATTTTGGAGACTTGATCAATTAGGAAGCTGGGAACATAAATTTCACAAGATGGATTTCACTCCTTCCCATATAGAAAAATAGATGAGTAGTTCTCTTAAGTACTAATTTCGAGACTTGAACAATTGAGGCCCCACCCTTTCATTAGTCTAAGAGGGACTTAGTTTATGATTAAATCATAAACATATTATTCATTAGATGATCAATGGTACTTAAGGTATAAGATGTAATTATAGGGGTAAAATGAACTTTTGAACTATCTATAATAACAAACAACTCATGAAGAACCGACTTGCATGTAATGGTTATATCCATTGGTACAACTTGTTATACAGTGCATAAAAGTGCAACTCTAGGTCTATGATGGAGTGACCTAGAGTTAATGAATAAAAATTAATTGATTAAAGAGTTTATAAATTAATTAACTTTGTATCATTGAAGCTTATAATTTGTAGGGTCCATAAAGTCCTCGTGTTAGCTCATCAGAGTATTTAGGGATCAATTTCGTTAAAAGAGATTTTGAAATGTTCAAATTAAATTTTAATATATTGGATATATTAAATTAGAAAAAATATATTTGTTGTGTTTGATGCACTAAATATTAACAGAATAATGTGTTAATGTATTAATGTATTCAATACATTAAAAGAAACAATATAAATGAAATTTGAATGAGATTCAAATAGGTAAATATATATTGTAGGAGATTTTAAGATATTTAAATGAGATTCAAACATGTTAAATATATATATTATAAGATATTAGATATTAGAATATATTTTGGCAAATATTGTGTCCTAAGTCTTTATAAATAGGATCCTTGAATTGAGCCAAAATATACATATCCTTATAGAGAAAATTAAGAATTCTCTCATTCGACTCAAGGGAACATGAAGTAAAGACATATTTTGTTTAATTCTAAATAAATCAAAATCAATCCTAAATTGACTTCTAAATTGTTTAGAAATCATAGTCTTAAGTGTTATTTCCTATCATTATTAACTACTAAATCTTAAAACTTTACTAGAATTTTCAAAATAGCTATTTAAATAAATTTATTTTTTAAGTTATGTTTCAACAAACTGTTAATTATTTTTCCTAATTTTTTTCTCTTTTATTTTCATCTCCACACTTTTGAAATCTTAATTTTAGATTTTTAACTTTTATAGAACTTTTTATTCTCTGCCCAAAAATTCTTATAACTATATTATTGAAAACACAAGTAACATGCATTCGTTATCCATACCAATATTTCTTAGAACTTGATACCTTAAAATTTTACTTATTGTAAAAAGCATATAAATCAAAATTTAGAAAATCAATGAAAATTAGAAAAGTAGAATTAAAAAAATGTTAGAAATGAAAATGACTCGACTAGAGATTTTTTTTTTTTTCCTCTTTTTAATTATAGGCTTGTTTATTTACAATATTATTTTTTATATAAAAAAATAGATATTTGAGTTCTTAGACAAATTTTTAAAATAGAAATTCTAACTTAAATTTTAATTTATCTGAATATTTTTTTTTTTAAATTACGAGTAATATAAAGAAAGGAAACGAGAGCAACTAAGTTTACTTTTAAATTTTAAAAAAAAAAAATAGAAATGAAGACTTCATTTGGTTTCGTATGTATTTATCTAATTGTTAAGTCCCTTTTTATAATCTAAACAAAATTTTGAAAACGAAAAAAAAAAAAAAAGTATTTCTATCTTTAAATATGGTAAAAATTCAAATATATTTTTTTTAAGGGTGGATTTTAGTTTTTTTTTCTTTTCTTTTTTAAGTTCAATTATATCACTCTGAATTGTAGTTTCCCATATTCTTGGGTAAAATGTACTTTAGTTTCTAATTGTTCATTGATTTTTCAAAACTTGCACTTTGGTCGTTTAGATTTGAATTTAATTTCTATCTGGTTCTTGAGATTTCAAAAGTTATATGTTTGGTCCAAGGTTCAAATTTGATTTTTAATTGTTTTATAAAGTTTGAAATTGGTTTTATAATTGGATCTTGAAGTTTCAAATTGGTCCCTGAGTATTAAAAAATAAAATACATAAAAAATTCAATTGATTTAAAAAATAAATATCATGAACGTCTAGTTAGCATATATTAACTATCATGTTATCTTTTTGTTAGGTCAACTATAATCAATTTTACTAGAGACCATTTAGAAACCAATTTCTTTCAAATTTTAGAGGCCAAAAATTTATTTTTATCTAATATTCATTTATAAAAAAATAGATTTTTTTTATATAACAAATGTGAGTTATAGGAATTTGAACTTCAACTTCAAAGGAAGGAACATGTCAATTACCATTGAGTTATGTTTATTTTGGCAAAAAAAATTTATTTTCAGATATCATATTACCTTTGTAATAATTTAATTTTTAACAATTTAGATGTAATTGACAAATGAGATATACCCATAGTTAGGCAAAAAGTGAACCTAATACAAACATGTATACCCATTTTCTTGAAGGGTCAATTCCATCTATATTTCAGATTTGATGTCCTCCATAATTACCACCACAGTAGTGGGTCCCATAGTTTTCTGAAATATTGATTTTTGTATCCAAGGTGGGACCCATACACTTGGCCCACAATAAAGCAAGTTTCCAGATTTTATGGTAATCTTACCTTTAAGCATTGAATAAAGAATTGTGATTTTTGTTCTGTGAGAAAACGAATATAATTGAGATTTTTTTTCTTTTTAAGTTACATTCCAACTATCAATCTAAGTATAGTTAGTCGATAAATGATCAATTACTATCTTAAAGGTTGCTCATTTCCCATTTTATAATTGTTGAACTAAAAAAATAATAATAATAACTTCCACTGTTCTTAAAAGTTCTATTTATACTTGAAAGGCTTCATTTGAGTTTCTATTTTTAGTTTTTGAAAATTAAGCTTATAAATACTGTTTCCACTTTTGAATTTTTTTGTTTTGTTATCTACTTTTTATAAATATTTTTAAAATTCAAGTCAAGTTTGAGAGCTAAAAAAAAGTAATTTTTAAAATTTTCTTTTGTTTTTAGAATTTAACAAAAAATTCAAATGCTTCTTTATAAGAGGTAAAAATAATACTAAAGAAATTATAAAAAAACAAACACAATTTTTTAAGATAGAAACTAAAAATGAATTGGTTATCAATTGGGCATAAATTATTTAGAAATATCTCCTCCTTCATCTATGAGACCAGTTCAATGATTGATCCAGATTAGTTCAATTGTCTTTTTCCTGATGATAGACAAGTTGCTGCTATTCTTTGAATAATATTTTAAAGCTGTAGGCGTATTTTTTGTCTATCGCTTATGAGAGTTAGGGGCCGTTTGGTTTAAGATTTTATTGGATGTCCATGGGTAATAGATGCCTGAGTATTAGATTACTGCTGTGAAAATTAGTTTTGTTTTGACCTAGTTAATAGTTAGCCAACTAAGTTTGTTGTAATTTGTTTTTTATTTGTAAATTAGTTAGGATTTTATTTGTAATTCTCTCTTAAATAGGCTTCTTTGTTCATTTTGATTAAGTGAAGTGATTAAAGAATATATTTCATTTTTGTGGACTCAAAATGGTATCAGAGCATTAATTGGGTTTCATTTTTTCCCACTCCACTTCCATTGTCGTATTGCAGTTTACATCTGCTCATTTTTTTGGTTTTCGTTTTTACTTCTCTTCCATGGCTTCCGAAACCAGTAATCAAACATCTGGTTCCTCCAGCACTGCTGCTCTTCCAGTCGGCGAAGTCAGTCCCTATTTTCTACATCATGCCGATAATCCGGGACTTGTACTTGTTTCACAGACCTTAGTTGGTGAAAATTAATCCTCTTGGAGTCGTGCCATGCTAATTTCTTTGTCTGTGAAAAACAAGATTGGCTTCATTGATGGCTCAATTACAAGACCTGGTGATTCCGATCCGATGATTAACTCGTGGATTCGGAACAACAACATGGTAATTTCTTGGATTTTAAATTCAGTTTCCAAAGAAATTTCTGCCAGTGTAATCTACTGTGATTCTGCTTTTCTAATTTGGAAAGATTTGAAAGAACTCTTTTCCTAGAAAAATGGTCCTCGCATCTTCCAATTGCGGAGGGAATTATCTAATTTAACTCAATACCAACTTTCTATGAGTTCGTATTTTACAAAATTAAAGACAATTTGGGAGGAAATGTCCAATTATCGACCAAGTTGTTCTTGGTCAAAATGTACTTGCGATGGGGTCAAACCTCTCTCTCAATTTCATCAAACTGAGTATGTTATGTCATTTTTTATGGGATTAAATGAGTCCTTTGCACAATTACGTGCTCAAATTTTTCTTATGGACCCCATTCCCCCTATCAACAAGGTTTTCTCTTTAGTTGTGCAAGAAGAGCAACAACGAGGTATCAATTTGGCCAACAACAAGATTGATTCCATGGCATTTTCTGTTGGTCAAGAAACACATCCTAGACTCAATTCAAATTCTTCTAAACAGAGGAGAGACAAGCCCACATGTACACATTGTGGAATCCTTGGTCATACTATTGACAAGTGTTACAAACTACATGGCTACCCACCTGGTTACAAGCCAAAACAACGCTCAAATGTCGAAGGTGCAACAAATTCACAAAGCTCCAGGAAAGCTGTTGTTGGTTTTGCTTCTACGAGTGTAGAAAATGACACAAACTCTTCTGAAA
Source organism: Trichosanthes truncata (assembly GCA_033996785.1). Classification (NCBI taxonomy): domain Eukaryota; kingdom Viridiplantae; phylum Streptophyta; class Magnoliopsida; order Cucurbitales; family Cucurbitaceae; genus Trichosanthes; species Trichosanthes truncata. Next base: position 16,493,528 of record JAWPNB010000007.1, read on the forward strand.
ATTTTGTTCGGTCCCTTAGCATTGATCAATATCAAAATCTGATTTCTCTTCTCAGTGGACATTTATCTGCGGTAAAGGAAAATGCTGCTAACTTACAGCAGAACTTAGCTTCAACCTCAGGTACATATTCTTTGGCTATTGTTGATTTTGTGATTACTGATCCGTTGGTTTGGATAGTGGATTCAGGTGCAAGTAGCCATATTTGTTATAACAAGGATTTGTTCACCTCCATGACAACGATATCAAATCACTTTGTTACTTTGCCAAATCATGCGAGGATTATTGTCTCCAGCATTGGTGATGTTTGGTTTACTCCAAATATTTTGTTGAAGAATGTTCGATATGTGCCTCAATTCAAATTTAATTTATTGTCAGTGGGTTCTTTAACTAGAGATTGACTAATTTCTATGACTTTTTCAACCAATTCATGCACTCTTCAGGATCTGACGAGTTTGAAGACGATTGGCAAGGGTGAAAGGATTGACGACCTTTATGTTGTGACCATTGGTGCTACCCTCCCTACTGCTTGTACAGCTGTTTGCAATTCTGCTGTGAATAATGTGCGTACTAGGATATGGCATTACCGATTGGGGCATCTATCTTTTAAGGTTTTGAACAAGTTGAATAGCCAATTGAACATTGTTAATCGTGATTTTAGTAAAGAACCATGTTGTGTATGTCCGTTAGCTAAACAACGGAAACTCTCTTTTGTTTCTAATAATCATCTGTCTGCATTGCCTTTTGATCTTATTCACTGTGATATATGGGGTCCATATCCAATTGCCACACATGCTGGTCATCGTTTCTTTCTTACATTGGTAGATGATTGTACTCGTTTTACTTGGACTTTTCTCATGAAGCATAAGTCAGAAGTTCTTTCTATTGTGCCTAAATTTTTTGCATTGGTTGAGACTCAATTTTCTGCAAAAATTAAGCGTTTTCGGTCAGATAATGCACATGAATTGAGTTTCACTTAATTCTTTGGGCATAAGGGTGTTTTGCATCAATTTTCATGTGTTGAAACGCCTGAACAAAATTCTGTTGTTGAAAGAAAGCATCAACATCTGCCAAATGTTGCACGAGCATTATATTTTCAGTCCAGAGTTCCTATATCTTTTTTGGGGAGAATGTATACTTACAGCGACTTTTCTTATCAATCGAACTCCCACTAAGGTATTGAAAGACTCCTCTCCATTTGGACTACTGTACAAATCTTCCGTGGATTATAACAGCCTTCAGGTATTTGGTTGTTTATGTTATGCATCTACTTTGACTTCTCATAGAACTAAATTTCAACCACGAGCACGGTCTTGCATTTTTCTTGGCTATCCACCAAGTGTTAAGGGATATCGGTTATATGACATTACCTCTAAATCCTTCTTTAGTTCCAGACATGTTGTTTTCCATGAGGACACATTTCCTTTTCACTCTGTTACTTCCTCACCTGAACACATTGATCATTTTCCTTCTGTAGTCTTGCCCACTATCTTACATGATACTTATGTTGATTTTAATGGTGATTTTCAACCTTTGGTCCCTATTACTAATTCACAATCTCCATCTATTGTTGAAGCTGCAGGTCCGAGTTCTGGCGCTCAACTTTTGGTTGAAACGCTACCCGAGTCTCAAACATCCGTTGTTCCAATGGTGGATGTTTCTCCTCCTATATGTCCAACCATTTCTCAAGATCCTAGAAAGTCAAAAAGACTTACCAAGCCTCCTTCGTATCTTCAACAATACCATTGTAACCTTTTACATAGTCAAAATTCTTCCATGCTTTATTTGTCTACTACTACTCATCCCTTGCATAGATTTATTTCTTACTCTTCTTTCTCTCCTGCCCATAGTCATTTTCTTATGCAAGTATCATCTCACTTTGAGCCTCAGTTTTATCAGCAAGCTGTTAAATGGGATCATTGGCGAGAAGCTATGCAAACTGAATTGGGCGCCATGGAAGACAATAAGACTTGGTCTATTACTTCTCTACCTCATGGTAAGCACTCGATTGGTTGTAAATGGGTATATAAGATCAAGTTCAAATCGGATGGTTCTGTTGAACGTTACAAAGCTCGCTTGGTTGCCAAAGGGTACACTCAACAAGAAGGTTTGGATTTTTTTGAAACTTATTCTCCTGTTGCTAAACTTGTCATTGTCAAGCTTTTGCTTTCAATTGCTGCTATTTTTCACTGGTCACTTATTCAACTTGACGTCAACAATGCTTTTTTGAATGGGGATCTTTTTGAAGAAGTATATATGGATCTTCCCCCCGGGTATCTTGTGTCTTCCAAATCTACAATTAAAGGAGAAAGACTTGTATGTAAATTGCACAAGGCTATATATGGTCTTAAGCAGGCTTCACGACAATGGTTTTCTAAATTTTCTCAGGTTCTGCTTTCTCATGGCTTTTCTCAGTCTAAATCTGATTATTCTCTTTTTACTAAAGGCACTGGTGACTCTTTCATTGCCTTATTGGTATATGTGGATGACATTATTATTACTGGTCCGAATATCAATGATCTTTCCTCTTTGAAGAGCCTTTTACATGATCATTTCAAATTAAAAGATCTTGGATCTTTAAAGTACTTCTTGGGCTTAGAGATTGCTCGGTCAACTAAAGGCATATTTCTTTCTCAACGGCATTATACCTTACAATTATTGGAAGATACTGGATTTCTAGGATCTAAATTTGTTACTTCTCCAATGGATCCAAATTGCAAGTTGAGCTCTTTTGAAGGTGACATTTTACCAGATCCCCTCCTTTATCCACGTCTTATTGGACGATTGCTTTATTTAACAATATCTCGCCCAGATATTACCTTTGTTGTGCACAAACTTAGTCAGTTTGTTTCCCAGTCTCGACAACCCCATTTGGATGCTGCATATCATCTCTTACGTTATTTGAAATCTTCTCCAGGACAAGGTTTAATGTTTTCTGCCAATTCTTCTTTTCAATTGAAGGCTTTCGTTGACACTGATTGGGGGTCCTATCAAGATTCTCGACGATCTGTTTCTGGTTTTTGTTTATTTTTGGGAGATTCATTGATTTCTTGGCGTGCTAAGAAACAAACTACAGTCTCAAGATCTTCTGTTGAAGCCGAATATCGTGCTCTTGCTGCTGCTGTTAGTGAACTTGTGTGGGTTCAACAATTACTGAAGGTTTTTCAAGTTGATTCCACTTTGCCGTCTTTATTGTTCTATGATAATCAAGCAGCTGTTCATATTGCCTCTAATTCAACTTTTCATGAGCGTACAAAACATATCGAAATTGATTGTCATTTTGTACGTGAGAAGATAGTTGATGGTGTGATCAAATTGTTGCCAATTCGCTCTCAAAATCAACTTGCCGACATGTTTACGAAAGCTCTTCCTACCAAGCTCTTGAATACTCATGTAATGACTGACATTTTCAAGTACTAATTAAAGTTTTAATTTTGAGATTTGAATTAATTGTAAGGCTAATTTCATGTTTAAAGTTGTGTTGAAAGTTAATTTTAAAAATTTGCATAATTGAAATTTGAGAAATTGGAGGGTGAATAGGAAAGAAAGAAGGGAAAAAGGGAGTTAATTGGTTTGGGGCAACTTTTGTTGATTAGGTGACTTTGAGCCAAGCCCAAGCCCAAGAAGAAGTAAAGCCCAAATATCCCTCTCTATTATTTTTATAGAGCACGCAACCCTAGGTCAAACCAAGCCGTCATCTTCTTCAACCTTCTCCTCTTCGTCCATGAAAAATAACCTCCACCATCAATCTCTCTCTCTCTTTCACCACCAAAAGACTCATCCATTCGAAAGCTTCTCCTTCTTCAACAAACATCCATTGCCGGATTTGTCCCTCACGTGCGATTACTGTTCACGGCGATTACTGTTCACGGACGTGGTACTGTTCATCGCGACTGTTCACAGGGGCGATACTGTTCATATCGCGACTGTTCATACCGCGAGTACTATTCATACCGCGAATACTGTTCATCCGTGAATACTGTTCATATCGCGGGTACTGTTCACGACGCGGACTCCACGAACCTCCGCCCGATCTGCTGCAGTTTTTTTTTCTGGCGGATTTTTGGTACTGCACAACGCTGTTTCGGCTCCTTTTGCACGTGGGTAAACTTATTTTCGCTATAATCTTATAGTTTTCAAATAATAGATGTAGTTTTGGGCATTGATATGGAAGTTTGGAGATTTACCCATTAATTTTGGGCTCTATTTTGTAATAACCATTGTAGGTGGAGGTTGGTGTGACAAGATCGAATCAAACCACCATTTATTTAGTAAAGCTTGGGTCGATTTGGAGAAAGAACGGAGGTAAATTCTCCATCCTAAAATCAAGCAAATCCTTGGAGTCTTGGATTTTTGGTAGATTAAATTTGAGAGTTCAATTAAATCAAGAACCTTGTGTTTTGAATTTAGTTTAACCACCAATTTGAGATTAAGTTAAATGTTAAGGAATTTATTCTAAATTTGGAAACTTTAGTTGGTGGAAGGAACTTTGGGATTTAATTATGGATTTTAGGGATTGTTTCTAACCTTATGGATGGTTTGATTTAGGCTCCAAATTGGTTGATTGAGGTTTAAAGCGAAGGGATTTTTGGTGAGCAATTGGGTGAATTGGACTCTTGAGCTAGCCAAGGTAAGGGACTTTATGCCGGTATGCTTGAATGCAAGTCAGGAACTGAATTGAAAAAAAAAAAAATTATTTGAAATAAAAAGTTTTTATAAATATTTTATTATGGATTTTCACTTGTTTTGCCAAATCTTCTCATGAATGTTATGCATGATTTATGATTTTGATTTATGATAAATGATGTGAGAATGTTGCTTGTGTTGCATCATGGAATGAAAAGTTTAAAATGCTTTGGGACCTCATGCATACATTATGTTTTCATGATAAAATTGATTTCGAAGGCTGTGGCAATTACCCTCCTAAATTTATTGATGTACATCTATATGAAAAGGAGCCTTACGAGGCTATATGAAAAGGAACCTAAAAAGGTTAAATGAAAAGGAACCTAAAAAGGTTAAATGAAAAGGAAAGGTTAGGTTGGGTTAATTGTCCACATTAAGCCGAAGAGAAAAAGTTGAAAGAGAAACGTTTCTACTATGAAAGGAATTTAGGTCCCACCAAAGGAAAGAAAGAACATGTTTTCGAAAACTCATTATATATGTGTATGCATATCCTGACCCGGTAGTGAGGTCACTTACTGAGTATTTTAAATACTCATCATTTTTCAAAATGTTTTTCTTTTCAGGTAAAGGCAAGAACATATTTTAGGCGAGTGGCAAGGTGGTTTGCTGAAAGGGTCATGGGTGTCATGAGGAGTATAGCTTCCGCATCTAATTTATGTTTTAACTCAAATTATTTTGTTAAGTAAACTTAATTGAAGTGAACTATTTCATTTGATTTAACGTTTTGATTCACATTATGTTTTGCAATGGTTTTTTTTTTTAAAGGGATCCCGAACTAAAAGATTTTGATTGTTTAGCAAAAAAAGTTTAATTCTTTTTGTCTTTTACCAAAGATTTCTAAATTCTACTAGCATGCATGTAGTAACGTCCCTAGAAAGTCTAACAGGAAAAGTCGGGTCGTTACAACTCATTTGTCCAAGATGGCCATTCTCAACCTTCATAGTCCATCTTGAGGGGGGAGTATTAGATTACTGCTGTGAAAATTAGTTTTGTTTTGACCTAGTTAATAGTTAGCCAACTAAGTTTGTTGTAATTTGTTTTTTATTTGTAAATTAGTTAGGATTTTATTTGTAATTCTCTCTTAAATAGGCTTCTTTGTTCAGTTTGATTAAGTGAAGTGATTAAAGAATATATTTCATTTTTGTGGACTCAAAACTGAGAATAAGATGTCTGGAAATAATAAATGCCTGGGAATAAGATGACTGTGTTTTTTTCTACATGGGAATGTTATCAGATTTTTATATAAACAAATGATATTTATATTTGTTTGATGAAATTAATATCTAAATCTTAATGTACAATTCAATTCAATTAATGTACTAACAATAAGTTTAATTGACATGTCGAAAGTTCAAATCTTCATACCCTCAGTTGTGTTGTACTAAAAAGCAATATAGTTTAATTAATTATAAGTAATAGATGAAGTAGGCAATAAACATGTTAGGTCAATATTTTGCAAGCTTGTTTCATGAGAGGTAAGCATCTTTCAACTGAAAAAAATATTCAAATAGACAATTACGTTCTGTAAATAATGTGCAAATTTATTTTATGAGATTGATCTTATAAATCTTATATAATTTAATAAAACGATAAAAATGAATTTCAAAAAAGAATATAATTTTTTTTAAAGAGTAATAATTAATTGTTAATTGATCACAAATAACTCATGCATAATTAATTATAATGATTATCCTTACCATAAATTAATAATATTTGTAATTAATTGATTAAATATAATTTTAATTAGTAACTTAATATTTTCATAATAGATTTTATAATGGATGTTTATGCTTGTTTTATGAAATTAATCCTAAAAATATTATTTTGGTACATTATTTTATGAACTAATCAAAATTAATTTCAACCAATAGAAATAAATAAATTAATTATAAATATTGTTAATTAAATAATTAATTATAATTATTGAAAATGAATATATATATATATATATATATATATATATATATATATATATATATATATATATACTAAATAATAATAAAGAAGAGAGAGAGGAAGAGAGAGAAATAGAGAGTATGGGTGGGTATAAAGAAAACCCACCATTCTTCGAGGGTATAGAAAACTCATCCATCATGGGAAAAAGTGATGCATGGGAATAAGTAATACCCATGCCCGTGCTTGCAAACCTTGTTCCAAACAAGGTGATCTAAAATCCTTACCCATTCTCATCCTTATTTCCTTCTATCCAAACGACCCCTAAGAGTTAAGCCATAAATTGTCTTGTTCCTATTTATCATGGGGGAGATAAGAAGAGTAAAGGAACATAGTAATCATTTGTGTTTTTTTTTTCTTTTTCTCTGAAGGCCCTAAACTCATGTAAGCTTTGACTGAGGGAAGAATTTGATTTTGATTTTAATAGAAGAACCTAATTAATTATGATATGATTTTTATTAGACAACTTTAAAGCTTAAAATTTAAAATAAATCTTTTCAAACTAAAATGTCCTACTTGAAACCAACTTTATAGTCCAAGAGTACTTTATATTTTTTATCCTTTGTTTTGATTTTTTATTTAGACTTGTAAAATATCAATTTTAGTGTATAAAGTTTTAAAACAATATCTATTTTTGTCTTTGTCATTATTTTAGTGTCGTATATTAGATTATCTAACTCAGACAACTCAACTCATGTTGTTTCATCAATACACGTAATTTTAAAGGTCATTTAATACTTAGTTAGAAAGATATTTTTTTTATTAAAAATATTTAACATGAATCAATTGATTCCAAACTATTTAGGATATTTATGAACCAACTGAGGAGAAATTTAATTTAATTAAATGAAAATTGTTTCGAATAAATCCATAGTCGTTCTCAACCAGCTGTCCGAAAACATTAGTCACTACTAGCCCCACAAAACCAGACTTTCTGGTTCAGCTTTTGTATCCATTCCTTTAATTGTGAAAACACTTTAAAATGGTCATTGTAATGTCTCCAATTTTCCATATCAATTTCAAAACGTTATGATTAAATTCTTTGACTAAAAATGTTCATTTTGATGTTTCGAACTTCTATTTCCTTCAAATTAAATACAAAATTTAGATAAATAGTACAATAAGTGGAAGGGTTACGGTAAATTTAATTATATTTCAACACTTTAACATTCCCTTCACTTGTGGGCTTGGAAATTTGTGAAAAACCCAATAAGTGAAAATCAATATTAATTGGAGAAGAAACGACTTTACAGGGGAATTCGAACACAGGAGTTTATGCTCTGATACTATGTTAAATCGTCAATTAACCTAAAAGCTTAAGTTGAAGGATTATACTAAATTTAATTATATATATCAACACTTTAACACAAAACTCGGCCTAACGAATACTTAAAAGATCAAATTACGAAAACACACTCAAACTAACACAAAGAAAATAGCTTAAGCTAGGAAAAATAAGTGCTCGAACTAAAAAATAATGGGTCCAAATTTAAATGTGAGCTTGATTAGCAAATTGAGGGATACTAATTACTCCACTCATTTAAGTTTAGTTTAATTTAATGAAATTTAAAATTTAAGATTACTGTTAACAAATGAACCAAGTACCTGGCAAAAAAAAAATTCTCTAAATATAAATAAGACTTTATATTAACAAAAATATAACTAGACCAAAAAGTTGCATGTGCATCAACTTTGGTCCATTGTCTTAATATTTCACGTTAAAAGATAAAAGCTGAAGCATAGAAAGAGAAAACGGGCTAATTTAAACATAGCTCTGTAGTCTGTAGACGTGCTACTGATTATTATTATTTTTTTTTGGAGATCGAAAGCTAAATCTTTCCCTCCATATTTTGTTGAACTAAAAAAACAAAAAAGACCAGAAAACATAGATCATTTTCCTTTTATTTTCATACTTGGACTTTGTAAATAGATTCAAACTTAACTTCCATATGAAAACCCCATCCCAAAGCTCCTCTACATTCGAAATATGCCTTTCTAGGAGCACTTGGGGATGGGAACGCCGCAGATAGCAGCAACCTTTTTGGCGCCGGGAGAATTCACATAAAGCCTCAAGTTTGGATTCTTTATATACTGACAAAGGCATGGCTTCTGCTGTTTCAACTTACCGCAGCAAGCGGACGACGGCGGCGTCGAGGATGAGATCGCACCGGCACATGGGCTCAGCTCCGTAGGGTTGCAAGTCACTGCCTCCGCGAGACGAGCTCCGGTGAGAAGCGCCACCATCGCCACCACCAAAAGGCAAAACCCTGTGATCGGAATTTTCTTCATTTTCTTTTGGTTCTGAGAGCAATGATATGTGTGGAAGGCAAAAGAAAGAAGAATGGTCGTGTGTTTGCCGAAACCTTTTGGTAGTATTTATAGCCTCATAAAGTGGAAAGTGTGCACACTAAATGCCCACCCCCTCCCTCCTATTAATTTCTCCTTTTCCATCGCACCTACTTCTCTTTGTTGGCTTTAATTGCCCAACGATATTTCATATTTTTGATTAGTTAATATTTTGATGATAACAAATATAGTTAGCATTAATTAAATTAAATTGTTGGGTGCTTAAATGAGTATGATTCTAAAGTATAAACTCATGAGCACAACATTTTTTGAATGGCCTGAATGAGAGCTGATTAACAAATAATATAAAGAAGGTATATTATTTTGGTTTATTTTGAATTGGGCATGTGTAACTCCTATTTTCATTTTTTCTGTGTAATCTCAATTATTTCAACCGTTCAAATTTGGATAGAATTTGATATTTGTGGTTGGGATTCGGATTTTGTTTTGGTAAAAATGTTAGGCGCGCGTGGTGTTTTTATTATGATTATTGTAAGTCTACCTAGTTGATTGATAGAAGATATTTGAGTTTCAAAATCTTATATATGGTTGTACAGAGGTATGCAATTTCACAATGCATTGAACGCCAATGTATTTTTTTTTTTTTTACATCAACTTATGGTTAAAAATGGAATTACAAATTTAGTCCATGTAGTTTAGACTTTTTTTGCTAACCATTGAGTTTCTGATTTTTGATTTTTGGAAATTAAGCCTATAAATACTACATCCACCTATGGATTCTCATGTTTTCTTATTTACATATGTTTTCAAAAACCAAGCTAAGTTTAAAAACTAAAAAAGTAGTTTTCAAAAACTTGTTTTTATTTTTGAAATTTGGCTAAAAACTCAAATGTTTTTCCTTTAAGAAAGATGGAAACATTATAGAAAAGATAAAAATCATTGTAGAGAAATTGTGAGAAAACAAGCACAATTTTCAAAAACTAAAAATCAAAAATCAAATGGTTATCAAACGGGGCCTTAGACATAATTTCAATTTAGTCCTTATCATTTTGAAAGTTCTTATTTAGTCCTTAATGACTTGGACATAATTTTAATTTAATTTTTATAGTTTTTAAAGTTTTAATTTAGTCTTTATAGTTTAGTCAAGTCTCACAAATTGTTCTTGCCATTACTATATTGACACTTTCTTTTCTTTACTGTGGCAATGAGCTAATGTTTTCTTATTTGTCTAATTTAGGGTTTAGGGCTAAATAAAAAACAAAAGAAAATAGGAGATTTTTTGGGAAGGTGAAAGATAAATTAGAGATGATTTGTGAGGCACAAAACTATAAAAGGATCAAATTGAAACTTTTAAAACTATAAAATTCAAATTGAAACTAAGATCAAACCATAAGGATAAATTGAAAGTTTAAAAATATTAGAGACCAAAATCAAGTTGGGATTTTATGTCCTTGTATTTTAATTTATATTTTATAAATATAATAATTATTTTATTTTTATTTTGTGCAATATTTATTATCCATCTATGAAAATCCTAGGTTACTAATGTAATTCTTTAGTTGACATACATGATGTTCAAGAAGTAACTTAAAGAGACTATAGCGTACGAATATTAGTTGGGTGTGCTATCCCAGTAACACTGTAGATATGACCCACTTTATAAAAGTTATAAATAATTTGATTCTAATTGTTCATGCGAAGACATACGAGTGAGGTATCGTCTACAATAATTTGTTGTTATCATCGACAGGTGGGGTAGGTACAGATTGGAATTGAGAGGGAAAATGAGAGGAGAAACAGAGAGCACTGGGAGAGGGGCGACAAGGAAACAAAGAAATTAGGGTTTGGGGGAAAGAAAATAGAAAGGGGTAACAACACACATAGATGGTTATATTTAAATGGTCGCTTTGAAAGATGATCATTTTTTTATTGGATAAATAGCCAAATGATAAATTGATGAATTAAATGAGATAATTCAGTCCCTAAAATTTTCTTCCTATTAAATCAAATAAAATCGAATCTTAAAATTTTGGGGTGATTAAAAATGTCAAATCAAAACAAAGAAGATCTAACCTTTAGAATAATTAAACAACCAAATTCTAAAATTATGAGATAATTAAAAATGAATTAAAAACTAATGGAAGTAGATTTTAAACTTGAAAATGAAAAAAAAGAAAATTTTGAAGTTTATCAAAATCGAACTTTTAAATAATAAGATTTAATCGAATTTAGAATTTTTTTGGGATTTTAAACACCCAAATACCTTGTACTTTGGAGGAATTTAAACCCTGGCGTAAAGTAATCATTGCACTGTTGGAATAGAAATTTTGGCCAATTAGAAATTGTCATGTCCTTAATTAAAATTAATGACAAAATTATTTATTTAATGAGGGATTATTTAAATTTGCAAGTATCCCTAAATTAAATTAAGGCAAATCCAAACATGCAATTGGATTATATGAAATTTGGGCCGATCTTAGACAAAGCCCAAATGGAAGGCCCTAATCCAGCAAAGTCTAGGCCCAAGGTCAGTAAGGCTCAGTTCAGAGGAGTTTTGACCCAAAGTCTACCATGCTCAGTCCAACAGTCAAGCTCAAGCCCATCTGGGGGCCTTAGGGAACTCTATAAATAGAGAGCCCCCTCCTCCATTTTTGGGGTTCAGAAATTTGAGATCTCATAGAGAATTCAGAAACAAAGGCTTGAAAACTCCTTGAGCTCTTGAAGATCAAACACCTCCTGAACAAAGAACACTTCCTCGAAGTTCAAGAACACTTCTTCGAGACTTTAAGAATTCATCAAAGTTTCAATCTCGATAATAAGCTCTGCAACCCTCGAGTGAAACATATAAGCAAGAGAGAAAATTAGAGGATCAAGTACTAGAGATTGTATTCCACTACATTCAAATTAATATAAATACAAAGTTTCATTTTGCACGTGTTCTTATTTCTTTATTGAAATTTACGTGCGAACATGCGCATCTCCCTTGTATACAATTAAGATCTTTATCAGATTAAGCCACACTAATACCTTGCACTAAAAAATAAGCAAAATTTTCATCAAAACTGAGCCACACACAAATACCTTGAACTAAAAAAAATAATTAAAATCTTCGTCAAACAACTACTTTTTCGTAGTGTTTGGATCCAAATTATAGAGCCTAAAATGTTATCAAACAAGATTGAGATCAACAAAGAAACTACGAGTAAACACAACTACACTTTCAATGCTTGTCTCCTCCTCTATTCCTCTACCCCTTTTCCAGTCAAAGAATACCTCTCTAAATTCTCTTTTTTCTCATCGCCGTTAGCTACCTAGTACAATATCTTTCTCCATGCTTATTTCAGAGGTGAATTAAAAGCTCCAGAATCATCCGACTGAAAATTTAGGAGAAACAAATCACAATCTACAAATTTTAGAGTAAACGAATTGAATTTATGGTAGTAGTTTAGTACCATACCTTGGCGATTGAAGGGCATGTAGATTCAAATGAAACTTGCAAATTCAATAAGCAAAAATGTGGAGCGTCAATTGTAAAAAAAAATTCAGCGAAGATTGACATTGTGAAAAAATGGTCAAACTAAAAAACATAAGCATTGCTTAATATTTAAAAAGATATAAAATTTTAAAATTTTAAAAAGAATTATTATTATTTATTATTAATAATTATGGTGCGTGGGTCTTGCACCAGTTAAGGGAGGGAGGAGATTGCAAGATGCTACCTTAGGAGATCGGTGGATGGCAGTAGTCTAGTTGGTGCAGCATCAAAAGGAGAAGAAAATGAGCGAAGAGAAAGAAAGGGAAGGGAAAGAGAGGGGATGGAAAAAAAGTACAAATAAAAAGCCACATAAGCTAAACATATAATATTAAATTAATAAGATTTGACACCTCACCTAAAATTAACACCTCAGCAAGTCACGTTATTTTTCCGTTAGTTTTCCGTTAGTCAACTAACAATCAGCTTGATAATTTAGAATAATTTTATAAAGGTTAAAATATTATTTTGGTTTCTGTATTTTGAGTTTTGTTCCATTTTGTTTCTTTTAAATGTCCAATTTTAATCATTGTACTTTTAATAAAGCTTAAAATTGGTCCATATACTATTAGTTTATAGTTAATTTTTCTTAAAAAAAGTTAGTCTCTATTAGCTTTTCCTCTATAAATTTTGGAAGTATGTCTTTTCTTGTATTAAAATTATTATTATTATTTAACCAATTTTGATAAAAATTAACTGCAAACTTATCATATAGACCAATTTTAGGCTTTATTGAAAGTACAGGGACTAAAATTGGACATTTGAAAGTATAGGGACCAAAGTAGAACAAAACTCAAAGTACATGGACCAAAATGATATTTTAACCTTTTATAAACCTTAAAAGTATCACTTTTGAAAACTTCAAAAACCAAACAGACACACTAAACTCAGATCTCATGAGTCAAAGTGTATTTTACCTCATCATTTTCAATATGTGATTTTAAGATAAGAAAATTAGTTTATTTTGAGCTTATGTTTATTAAAATAAAATAATAGTATTTAAATGTTCTAAAAAAATAATAGTATTTAATTTTAAATTAACTTATTATAGTAATTTTCACATTAGTCATAAAGCAAAAAAAATAAATAGAATTTTATTTCAAATTAACTAAAATAAAATTAATAAAATAAATAATATTTAATGTTCAAGAAAATATATTTGATTTTGCCAATATGGAAATTTTTAAAAAATTTTACACCTATATTTAAATATTTTTATGTAATATTTAATGTATTTAAATGTAATTCCTTTTTACCCTTTGTCTATCATTGATATATTTCAAGTTAAAATCAAAATTAATATTTCATTCTAAATTTTTTATAAAAATCTTAAATCAATATAAATTAACTTATTTTGCAAAATAACATATAAAATTAATATAAATTGAATGGATAAAAAATAAAAGATTAAATAGTTTAAGACAAAATGTTATATAAACTCCAATTATATTAAATTAATATATAAATTATCTAAAAATAGTTCAGGGCATTTTTTAACAATACATCATTTTTCAAACATTTTTCGTACATAAATTCTGTAAAACTAACATGACTTTTAAATATTTCCAGACATCCTTATAAATTTTCCTATGAAACAAACATAGTAATTTAAAGATGTCGGACATCTAAAATTTAGGCATCTAAAATTTTGAGTATTTGAAGATGTCGGACATCTTGATTTTCTAAAAACAAATGCCCCTAATTGTAACCCACCATTTTGAAACATTTTTTTACTACTACAAAAGTATATATTAACAATAAAATATATATTTCAAGTTTAAAAATATATATAAACTTTTAAATTTTTTTTATTTATTTCAAGTTCAAATAATATTTATATAAATTAGTTCAATTCAATTTCAAGTCCAACTTCAGAAAAAATATGTTGAGAATGGGTAAGTATTGAATATGAATGGAGAATGTGTAAATTGAATAGAGAGAAGATAATAAATAACCATAAAAATATAAACTTTGGTATGAATAAATGGACATTTAAATAAAATTTTAGGAAATCCTCTTTTATTTTGCTTGGAAAACATGTTTTCATTCACATTATTGATTAAAAAATAGGCTAAATTACAAAAATATCTCTGAGCTTTTTTCTATGTTTCAAAAATACCCTTATCCTTTTAAAAATTTCATACTACCCTTGATCTTTTACGAAAGTTTCAAAAATATCCTTTGAGCAAACTTCTGTTAATATTTTGTACGAAAAGTTGAGGTGGCTCAATTTGTAGCAATGTGGCATATACGTGGAGCTTTGCTTGGATTATTTTTTGAATTAATTGGACAATGCCGTTACAAACTCAAGGGTTAGGGCATTTAACGTTGGTGAATTGTTTGGATTCTTCTCCTCCCTCTTATCTTCCTCAAGTGTTACATGGGTGGTTAGGGTTAGGGCTAAATCGACTAACTGTGAGTGAAGAGGGTAAGAAGACGATACTCGAGGCTCTTGCATTTTGGGTTAGCGTTTGGGTTTAATTCTACGAAGAAGACAACAAAGAAGCGTTGATGCCACACAACGGTAATTTCTTTGTTTTCAGCTTTTGGTCAATGAAGCATTGAGGCCGTTGAAGTTGTTGTCATTGAAGGTAGGAAAACAACGAAGACCAATGTGGAAACTGTGTTGGTACGTGGTCAATTGTGGGTCCAGTTTTTCATTTATTTTTATTTTTTCCATTCATTTTCTTTTTGACAATGATAACAATTACAATTTGTTTCATTTTTTTTCTTTTTGACCTCCATAATCAAGAGAATAAAAGCAAATGGTTTGAATTTTCATTTCAAAATTCCTTGTGTTGTGTAAAATAAAATGATGTTTTTTGTAAATCAAAATCTCTCTTCTAATTTTTAGTGGAACTATGTTGTAAATGAAATAGAGCAAGTTCGAAAAAAAAATTGTGTTGCTGATATGTCTATTTTTTCACACTTTTTTTCCATTAATCAAAAGAATTATGTGTGGATTTGGCTTCTCCAGCTTTGGTAAATGTAAACGCATCCGATAATGTATTTGTGGAGCATTTAGCGAATGAGTATTACATAAGACATTTGTGAATATGATGATGGACTTGATGATGTTGAGGATGATGTAGATAAAATACATTTCTCTGATAGTGAAAATGATCTAAATGATCAATTGGAGCCAGAACCTGTAAAAGATAAAGAAGTTGAGGATGAAAATTATGAAGAGAGTGGGATCTTGATGAAGGTAATATCGAGGACGATGTAGATGATGACATTATTAGATTTCCATCCTTAAAGAATGTGATGGATCCTTCTAAAATTCACTTCGAAGATGGCATGTTGTTTATCTTTTTGGATGAGTTTAAGAGAGATATTTCTAAGTACGCCATAAATGGAGGATGGTCGATTAGATATGATAAGGCAGACAAAATAAGAGTTTGAACTATATGCTCAAAATCATGTAAGTGGGTTGCTTATGTGACAAAAATAAAAGGTAATTTTTTTTGATAAACATACATGCATACGATCATTCAACAACATCAAGGTAACTTTGAGATGGTTAGCTGGCAAATTAATGAATAGAGTTAAGGAGCAACCGAACATTAAGTGTACAACAGTTCAAGAGAATGTCAAATGAAAATATGTTGTTAAGATTTCCAAAAGTAAGGTATATAGGGCCAAGAGGAAAGCAGTTGAGGTTGTTGAAGGGAACCATGCAGAATAATATACAAAATTATGGAACTATTGTGGTGAGTTGCTCAAGTGTAATAGTGGCAATAGTGTGAAGTTGAAGGTTGGAGCTTATGACTGTGTGATAGAAGGAGAAGAACATCCAAGCCCATCCCCTGTATTTGAGAAACTGTATGTATGCTTCGATGGGATGAAAAAGGACTTCTTGGTTGGATGTAGACCCTTCATTAGCTTGGATGGGTGCCACCTAAAAGGACCCTATGGAGGCTAACTATTATGTGCCATAGGTAGGGATCCAAATGATCAAATGTACCTTTTAGCATTTGCAGTGGTTGAGGTGGAGAACAAGGCCTCATGGACGTGGTTTCTCACTAATTTGTTGGCTGACATAGGAGATGTAAGGGAGCATAGGTGAACTTTTATAAGTGACCAACAAAAGGTATAGTTATTGAGTTTATTTTTTTCGTAAGATGTTTTGATGTTTTATACTTAATTTTCTTATATGTTTTTCTTTCAAGTTGTAGGGGTTGGTTTAGACATTTGAGGAGTTATTACCTAGGGTGGAGCATCAATTTTGTGTAAGACAACAATATGAGAAAAAAATTTCCAAGAAAACAACTAAAGGATCTCATGATAGAAAACTGCTAGTGTTACCACTCAGAAAGAATGGATTGCAGTGATGGAGATAATAAAATCCATTAAAGAGAGAGCTTACAATTAGCTAATGGCAATCCCCACCCATTATGGTGTAAGCATGCTTTTAGAGGTTATATATCTTAAGTGCGACGCTGCCCTTAACAACATGCTTGAAGCTTTCAATGCTACCATTCTTGAAGCTAGAGATAAACCCATCATTGGAATGGTAGAATGGCTAAGGCTATATCTTATGAGAAGATTTCAAGAAAATAGAGAGAAGATGAAGAATGTTGGTGGAAGAATGTCCTAAAATTCAAAATAGATTAGAAGAGGAGAAGAAAAATAATGGAAACATTTTTCGATCCTAATTCTCTTTGCAGTACACATCAAGCAATTGGTATCAGAGGCATCATTATTCAATATACTCTATCTTTGATACAATTTCCATTGTTTCAAATATTTTTGTAGTCAGAGATTAATTTGTATTAATCTTTTTATTTTTCAAAGTTAGACTTCAATATTGATTTAGTTCAATATTGTTCTTTTCAATTCCATCCTATTTGACTGTGTGATAGCTTGTCGTCAGTAGGTGTTTGGCAAGGGCATTGGTGTTTTTAACAGTGTTGGTCCCCCTGCAACGAGTACAGAGAAATTGGAAAGCAGTTTGAAGAAGGGTATTGAAAGAAAGCAATAGTTATTTTTATCTTTGCAAAATATTTTGATTATTATAAAATAATGTCAAAGCTACTTAAATCTTTGGTCTTGAAGAAATTATCAAAGATTACTCAAAATGATGGTGTCAGCTCAAGTACTCAAATAGACAAAGGTGATAATCATAGGGCGGAGAAAAATGTCGAAGATCTCAAAGGTTCCAATGAACAACTCCATATCGCAAAGATCAAAGAGCAGCTCGCAAATTGGGACATTCCACAAATAGACCCAAAGACGGTCTACTACAAAAGTACATTCGACTTTACTCGAAGCTAGGGTGTAAAAACCATGGAGTGCACAGTAGAAATCCATAACAACCTAGAATCATTAAATCTCTTTGCAAGAGATTTGATACTCAAACATCATGGAGATTACTCATTCATGCATCTTGGCTTAGTACAAGTTGCAGTCGAAACCATTATTCAGAACAGGTCTGAATACTCTTGTCCTCATTATACTCATGGATAAGAGATTTATGGATTTCCAAAGTTCTCTTTTAGAAATGGTGGAAACCAACCTGGAAAACGGATCGGTCTATTTCAATTGTTATCCAAGCTACTCCATCTCTATAGAAGATCCAAAGATTCTGAGTTCATTAATCTTTGACATCCATTTCAAAGGTATGAACATGATGCCAGAATCTCATGGCTTTGTAGCTATTTTCAGAGTTTGCTATCGCATGATGCGAACGGAAATAGCTCCAAGAGCTCTAAAGGCTTCACCAAGAGGAGAGACAGTACTCATCGAAGCAAATGCTTCAAAGTCAACAGTGGAAACTCCCAAAGTCTTATCTTAGGAAGAAATCACTAGAAAATCAAAATGGGTATTGAAAGATGCTTTTACGCCACCAACTCCCAAACAAAAAACCCTTACTCAAATCATCGAACACCCTGATGGTCAACTAGAAATCAACTTCCAGGATGAAGATCCCCCTACTCCAGTGGTCAGGAACTTCACCAGCTCTAGACGAAGTGCTTCTAAATATCATGGAGAGTCATCATCTTCACAAGATTTTGGAACAAAACCCCAAGAACCCCTGCAATGATCTCTCTCTGCAAGGATCAATTCGATGGATTTGGGACCACGCATACCAAACATCTAGTATGCTAAACCAAATTCTCCTACTCAAATTGATATGGACACAACAACCCAATTCAATGAAACTCAATGTCATATTAAAAGGATTCAAGGTCCATATGGAATTCTTAAAAAAGGATTTCATGAGCAGCATATGGAAAAGTCCAAGATCTTTCTTCAAAGCCTACGAGCACGAAGAAAGAGAGGACTTCAAGAAAGCATGGATAGAAACCATGAATAATCTTGAAGAACAAATTCCTTTCTTCAAATGGTTTGCCTATCGTGACAAATATAGTCAAAAGGTAAATCAAATTATCACTCTCAAAGAGAATAAATGGAAGACCTCAGAAAGAGAAGTCTCAGGTACTCATTTGCCACTAGAGAAAATCAAATTCAAAAGTTCCTATGGGACTTTGGTTATAGTCAAACCATTCAAGCAGCTTGACACGAGAGAAGAAGAAAATAACCCCTCTAAGGGAATTAGAGGAGTTCAGATTCAAAATAACTTCACCAACAAAATTCTATCCACCATGGCTGAACAAATGGATAGAATTGAAGAGAAAGTGTTTACTCCAAAAATAGCCAAAAAGAAAAACGTAAAATTTGAAGGAAATTCTTTCACTAAAGAAGAATCCTCAATCGTGTTCTTTAGTGCAGATGTTGGAAGCCCAGTTCCAAGAATCAAGAATAAAGAACATGAAATGTCAAAGGCTATTCAAACGCAGATTGCTATTCTATCAAAGAAGGCTGAAAGCTCTTCTCAAATTAATGTACTCAATGATGAAGAGACAACAGAGATGGTAGCAAAGATGAATCGTTTCGCTATCTCAAAAAAGGATCATGTAGCTCTTCTCAAGGAAAGGAACAAAATTCCTTTGGAAGTAAACAAGTTATCAGGAGACAATTCATATGGTAATTCTCGAAATTACTACCCAAGGGCGTCTCGTCCAGATCTGGCTTTTGAGGAACGCCCATATATGGCCAATCGATCATTCGATGGATAGTTAGTCTATGAATGGAATGTTGATGGTCTTTCTTAATATCTCGTCATGGGTGTCATTCAAGAAATGCTTGTAGCTAATTCATCATACCTTTCTAAAGGACACTCTAATGTAAAAACTGCTGCCCTGATAAGCGCAGGATTTACAGGACAGATTAAAGGATGGTGGAGTTTCTTCTATTCTAACGAAGAAAAGAAAAATATCCTAAATCATACTTCAAACAGAAAGAGGAAGGCTCTCAAAGATGAACCCTCTTCCTCTTGAACTCAAAGCAGTGTACAACCTGATGTTAATGCAACCGTGGGATCAACTACAGTTCTTCCCAGAACTCCTCCTGAAGATAGAGTTGATGATGCAGTTGTAACACTCTGCTTTGCAATCATAAAGCACTTCATTGGAGATGCTGAAAATTACAAACATTAAGCAAGGATCTATCTTAAACAACTTAAATGTCAAAAACTGTAAGATTTCTGTTGGCACGAAGATACTTTCCTAATGGAAGTATATAAGAGGGTAGACTGTTGCAGTGCTTTCTAGAAAGAAAGATTCATAGCAGGACTACCGAAGCTATTTGTCGGCTCCAAGATTACTACAAGACAAGTGAGATACCATGGACATCAATAACCTACGGTGAATTAATACAGTTTGTTATCCATGAAGGAGGCAAACGATGTATTCAAAACAAAAGACAAGAGAAGTTGAGTTCTTCCAAAGCAACCAGAAAAAGAGAGCTCGGACAATTCTATAAATTATAGTACTACTAAGAGGCAACTGAACCTCGTGGCAAAGAAAAGCTTCTCCAGAAAAGAAGTATTACTCAAATACTTATCAAAGGAAACCAAGTACGTATAAGTACGCTACTAAGCAAGCTCCTTACAGGAAGCACTCTTACAGTAAAAGAAAAAGCTCTTCTAGGAAGAATAAGGAGTATTCAAAAAGGGATATTTCAATCTTCGATTTCTGAATGGTATTTCATAGCATCAAACATATTAAACTTAAACTTTTGATCGCCCACATTCAGTGTAATAATCCTTTTTCCAACATCCACCATTGTTTCTCCAGTAGCTAAGAAAAGTCTTCCTAGAATTATCGGGACATTTTTATCTGCCTCATAATCCAGTATAATGAAATCGGCTGGAAATATGAATTTGTCCATTTGCACCAATATGTCTTCAATCTTCCCCTCAGGATATGCGATTGATCTATCAGCTAGCTGCAATGTCACAGTGGTTGCTCTTGCCTCTCCAATGCCTAACTTTCGAAAGATGGACAGTGGCATGAGGTTTATGCTAGCTCCTAGATCTCAAAGAGCTCTTCCTACTTCTTTTCCCTCCAATTGACACTGGTATTGTAAATAATCCAGGATCTCGAAGTTTTGGAGGGATAGGATTTGCAACGATAAAGCTACATTCTCCGGATAATGGTGTTGGGTTTTATGTCCTAAATCTCGTGGTTTTGTAAACTGAATGTATATTCTATTTTTCAATAAAGTTGTTATTGAGGTTTATACAGTAAAGTTGTTATT
This sequence comes from Trichosanthes truncata, assembly GCA_033996785.1. NCBI lineage: Eukaryota > Viridiplantae > Streptophyta > Magnoliopsida > Cucurbitales > Cucurbitaceae > Trichosanthes > Trichosanthes truncata. Next base: position 16,514,607 of record JAWPNB010000007.1, read on the forward strand.
GAATAAAGTGAATTGTGTATTCCATAACCCAAATCCAATAAACTAAGAACCCTTGACTATAAGATGTAAACTTGAACTTTATGTATGACATAAAAGTGGATCAAGTTCGAGTAATAGTCAGAACGGTCTATAGTATAGGGATAGGGCTGGGTACCTTATCCTGGGGACACTATGGACGCGGCCCACTTTGTATAGTACTAACGATGTGATCCTGAATCGTTCATGTGGAGACATGAAAGTGGGGGCGTCCTATGCAATGAGTTTTCATAAGACTGGACCGCGAAATAGTCACTTAGACTTTTTAATTCCGTTTACTTTTTAACTGACTATTTTCATACGATGACCTAGGTAACTCGATCTTAATCCTGCGTGTGCTATGAACTCCTGTTTATTCGGGATTATCCTTAGATTTGCATGGGTGAGAGTGGCCCGAGATCGCCAACACAATAAGCCTCCCATTTTGGGGATAAGACCGAGTAGATAGTTGGGAACATAGTCATGCGAGATGAAATTCACTCCTACCCGCTTTAGGGTTTAGTAGAGAGGTTGTTCCCTTAAGTGCTGACTCCGGGTCTTGAACAATGGGCCCACCCTCTCATTGGCTCTAGAGGGATTCGGTTTGTTGGTCGGACCACAAACCAATTGTTCATTAGAGGATCAGTGGGACTTAAGGAACAATAAGTAATTACAGGGGTAAAACGGTTTATTTGACCCAGCTGTAATTACGAACGACCTGTGAAGGATCGACTTACTAATCATGGTTATATCGAGTGGACAGAAATATATCTACAGTGAGGAGAGTGCAGCCACTGGGCTTTAGTGGAGTGTCCCGGTGGTTAACGAATGTTGATTAGCTAGGCTAAAGAGTTTGGTCGGTTAATCTCGTATCGTTGGAGCTCATGATCTGTAGGTCCATTAGGTTCCCCTTACTAGCTCGGACTAAGCCTTGTAACAATTTGAGAGAAAAGAATTTGAAGGTCCAAGAGGTGGACATATTTAAATTTGATTTAAATATTGGTTCGGTTTAAAACAGGAATAGGGATTCATGCTCGAACGTTCGATTTGAGAAATTGGGATTGGTCCAATTATTTAATTTGATATTTGATATTAAATTAAATAATTATTTAAAATTAATTAAATTGTTTAATTAATTAAAAAATTGATTTTAATTTAAAATTAATTTTGAATTAAAATTAAAAGAAAAATCAAATTCATTTAAGATTGATTTTTGGACCAAATTCATCAATTGATGAATAACCTACTAGCTTTTTCAAATTCACCAAAATTCTCCACCTCCATCTTGATTTATCCTCATCATTCATGTGTTGTCTTCTTCACAAAGCTTAGTGAAGCTTTTGGTTTGCTTTAATTAGAGAAGAAACACAAGAATTTTAAGAATTTTGTAGAAAATTGGAGAATTTTCGGTTTTTAGACCTTTGCTCTCTCACTCAAAAATTCTCTCAATTAAGGATCCCACAATCCGTTCCAAGGCCTGAGGATAGTAGGGAAGATCCTAAGGGAGATCCACGAAGTGTTCGTGATCAGAAATTGGCCAAGGATTAGGAGAATTTTGAGTATCAAAGGTAGTGTTCTTATTCTTTGTTTTTCCGTTTTTGAGCATGCTATTTATTTGTTCAAATTGATGTAATTAGAGTGCTTAAGATCCAAAATTTCTTCCGCTTTCTTAATATTAACTCTTTCAAATGGTACAATTTCATACTCAATTGGCCTCTTCTTTTTGGTGAGCATATCCTTAAGGAACTTCGCATACTTTGGCATTTGCTCGAGAGCTTCTACCAAAGGGATGTTTATGTGAAGCTATTTAAAGATATCAAAGAACTTCTTGAACTGCTGATCTTGATTTTTCTTCTTTAATCGCTGTGGAAATGGTGGTGGTGGTGGCACAAAAGTTGGACTCACAGTAGCTGTCTTCTGTGTTACTGTTGGGCGTTTTGCTCCAGCACTGTCTTCTACTTCAGCATTCTCAGCATCCCCTGTATTTTCAACATCCTCTGTACTCTCAGCATTCTTTTCTTCTTGTGACACTGAAATCTCTGATTCAATTGCCATTCTTTCCTCTGTTTGCACCGCATACTCTATAAACTTCTGTTTTTTCTTGCTCAATCTTTCTGCTGGAACAAGAGGTTTTCCACTTCGTAGCTCAATAGCTTGAACTTCTTCCTTACCTTCTCTCTTTGGAAGCTCTGTATCTGAAGGTAGCTTACATTGAGGTCTAGTCTTCAGCTCATGGGCTAACTGCCCAACTTGTATTTCCAAATTCCTCAGAGATGCTTGTTGACTTTGAATCACTGCGTCATTCTTGACCATATATTCTTTTATCAAACTCTCTAATGACGTTCCTGGTATATGCTGGTTCATTGGCTTCTGCTGCGACATATTTTGTTGATTCTGCCCAAAACCAGGTGGAAAATTCATTCTATTCTGCCCTTGATTTCCGTGTGCAACATTCCCTTGACCACTCCATGAGAAATTCGGATGGTTCCTCCACCCTGGGTTGTATGTATTAGAAAAGGGATTGTTCTTCTGCATATTCTGATGTCCCACATAATAGACTGATGCAGGATTGGCTGGACAAAACTCAATTGTATGCCCCTCTCCACAATAAACACAAGATTCTGTTGTTATCTGATTAATTGCTGCCGCATTCTGAGTTGTATTTCCCAACTGCAAGTTTTTCAAAAGATTTTCCATGGATGCCATTTTAGCACTGAGAGAAGTTAATGCATCGACTTCAAGCACTCCCCTATTATTTTTCCCTGGATTGTTCCTGACATCTGACCATTGAGAACTATTTGCTGAGATCCTCTCTAGAATCTCATATGCTTCATTAAAAGTCTTAGCTAGGATGGCTCCATTTGCTGATGCATTTACCATGTTCTGTGTTTCCAGATTCAAGCCGTTATAAAACGTTTCCATCTGAATGCAGTGAGGTAGATCATGATGAGGACACTTTCTAAGTAGCTCCTTAAATCTTTCCCATGTCTCACTGAAAGTCTCGTCATCAAACTGTTTGTAGGCAACTATCTCTCCTCTAAGTTTTGCATTTTTGGTTGGTGGAAAATACTTCATCAAAAACTTTTCCGCCAAATCATTCCACGAAGTTATAGTTCCCAGTCCAATGGAATTCAGCCATGATTTTGCTTGATCTCGCAAAGAATATGGGAACAAAATTAATCTTCTAGCATCCTTCGACACACATTGCTTCTTGAAAGAGTCACTCACACTTAAGAAGTTTCTTAAATGCAAGTGAGGATCCTCTGAAGGAAGTCCATGAAACTGTTCAATAGACTGCAACATTTGAAACATGACGGGTTTCAATTCAAACTGGCAGCTTCTAAATCAGGTCCAACAATTCCTGGCGTATCAAAAGTAGGCATAGCATATACGCGAATAACTCTCTCCCTATCATCCACCACAAAGATAGGATTATGAGCATCATTTTGTCGAGCAACTGCTTCATATGGTCCCTCTCTAGGTGGATTTCCAAAATGTTCCGGTTGATGCTCTGGTAAGTCCTCTTGAATTGCAGGTCTCACTTGAGGATTAACACGGTCCATTGTATGTTTTCTCCCTCGTTGTTCCCTTCTACGCACGTGAAATGTTCTTTCAATCTCCGGATCGTAGTGTAGAGAATGAGGAAATTTTCTCATGCACTAATACAAACCACCTGAATTAAGGCCAAACAAACAGCAATCTCAGAATTCAATAAGCTCCAGTTACCAAAAATTAATTTAAGTAAAAGAAAAATTGACTAGTCCCCGGCAACGGCACCAAAAACTTGATGACTTGCTAGAGTGATGTGAATAATTATGCAATATTATGTTGTCTATGCGTAAGTGTACACATACTTTTGTAGCAAGCGATAAGTAAATTATCGAATCCACAGGGACTATTAATCCTTCTATTTACTGAATCAATTCCTAGTAACTCAAATTGTAACCATTCAAAATTTTCAAGGAAATGAAATAACACTACAAGAAAAAAGGGATACGATAGCTAACAGAAAAAGCTATAATAGACTTTTTATAGCCTTTTTAGGGAAGTCCTGACAGCCCATGCTATTAAAAGTCTGGGACTTTTAATAGCGTTTTTTGTTAGCTATAACGAATGCTATAATAAATCATTAATATATAGCTTATTTACCTTGCTATGAAAATTTATTATAGCATTAGTTCTTAAAGCTATAATAAGTTTTTATAGCTAACAGCATATGTTATCATTTACGTACAATGACATTCTTTTTGTGCTATTATAAATTTATATAAGTTTTTTTTTGTTGCTATTATAAATTTCTATTGTTTTTTCTTATGGCTACAAATTATTAATTCCAATAAAGTCTTTTCTTTTTTTCTTTTTTTTTTTTAGATTTTACCAATATAGTTTAAATATCATATAACTTGAATTGATTTGATCAAACAAATTTCAACACTTGTTCATAGCTAAAACAAACATGCATAATGAATTGTATGACACTTTAAATGCCATAGCTTTCTTTTCTTGAATAAAACTTTGTAATCTATTACATCAAAAAATAAGGTATTCGATAGTCTACTACAAAATAAAAGGTTTCTAATAAGTTTCTAAGATTTAAGCAACAAGTACAAAGTAAAAAGGTTAAGTGAGAGACTAAGAGTGGGATGTCATCTCCTTGTAGATATAAAGTCAACACTTCATCTACCTACAAGAGATGGAAAAAAAAAACAAAAGCAATTATTAGTATATAATTAACAAAAAGTTATTATCAAATAAGGAATAACAATCAAAAGAAGCACTTCTTTAATTAACAACATAATATATATGTAAAGCAAATGTAGATAACAAAGATAAATCAGTTCAAACCAAAACAACACTACAACGCCCACTGCCAAACAAGAATAATGTTCCCTTAATTCAAACTAATACTTGTCTAACTTGAAGCAATTAGACAAAGCATCCAGGTGGCTCACACAATCTACCAACGACAACAGACCAACCAAGTCAATTAAGGAATAAATCAATGGCTATTTCAAAGGAAAATCTTTTCCAATTCTCCCCTTGATTGCTCACACACTCTCTCACTATCCAAACCTTCCGCCAATGTTCAAGTTTGATATCTATCAAACTAAATCAGTCAAATTTCCTCTTGTGGAAGTCTCAAGTGTTACATCTCATTAGGAACATGGTAATTCAGCATCACATTAAAGAAAGCAATCCACCAGCATAAAAGATCGAAGACAAAGATGGCAACTCACTCCCTAATCCACAGTATAGCACATGGGAAAACGATGTGTGAATTCATAGCCTATAAAGGAGAAAATTTTCACACAATTTAGTTTGAAGAATATATGGAAGAATTGAAAAGGTCATCTTCTAGAGTTCAAAGATTGCCAAGGCCTAACGGAATAAAAGATACATACTTGAATTTATTACAGTAAAGTTTGCAGTAATGATCACAAAATCAAAATCAAGTTGGGTCATCAAACCTAGATCGTGTCTGTAAAAGTGATCTTGAGATTCAACTGGCATAGTGCAACATTTGACATTTCTACCACATGGAACAGAAAAAAAAAAGTTATTAACTCATAAACTAAAATCACAAGACCCATTAATTAAAAATATACAAATATTTATTTTTGTGAAACAGAGCAACATACATACATTTCCATTTCTAAGGAAAGATTGTGGCATCCATTTTCAATTAGATATTCAAGAAAAACAACAATAGTCACCAAACTTGTCTCAATTTTCATATCGATAGGATGTTGATATCACAAGGCACATGCAGCACCAGAAAATTCCAATTGAAAAATTAGGAAACAAGGTCATACCTTCAAATGAAATAAGTATCACAATATCTACCACTGGAAGTAAATGATTTCATGGTTTACAATTACACACAAATTAATGCTATAGAACCATTTGAGATACAAATGATTTCATGGTTTAAAACTAGAAAACAGAGTAGTACCATTCAAACAGTAGTATAATTGATTCATAAATATAACTGACCTAGTTTAGTTGAAGTTAGTAGCAAGGCATAGTTTTTCAAAATTTAGAAGTACTTGAGCAGTCAAACTACTAAAATTAGGAGAAAAAATCATTGTATGGCAATAGCAAATTTAGACGCCAAAAGGCCTTGTAGTGTGAAGAACTTCACTTTCAGGCCCATATTTACCAAGAAACCAAACATTCTAATGTTAAGGAAAAACCAACGGCCTAAAATAATCTCATAAGAAATCTTTGACAAATGACACACACTCAACAAATATATATACACATAAAAGAAAATTTGCAGAATAAGTTATATCACCAACTCCCTCTATTCCTCTCTCCATCCTATTGGTTAGATGATACAATTAAGCTTCAATTACATACATAACTCTGTAAAATTAACAAATTACTTACTATAAGTTTTAGCCTCTACAACATAAATGACTAATATAGAAGTTAACTATAAAATCAAGATTTGGTAGAAATGAAACCAAAGTATGAAGAATTCATAACTAACTCCAAACTCATAAACTAAAAACAATCAAGTGGAAAAAAGATAGTTGATTCTCCAACTCATGTGAGAGATGATCAACAAACGCATTGTCTTCAACATGATCCAACGTTTGGCAGTCGAGAAATCAAGGTAAAGATAAAGAAAGATCTTGCTAGCATTATGCAAGACTTTGAGAAGAATTGAAGTTGGGTGAAGTACCAATCTTACATAATTAAAAGAAAGTTTCTAAAGACTGAAAACCGTGTGAAAAATTCAATGGGCCAAGCTTCTATAACACACTCTAGCTTTAATCTCTCTCTATCGCACACACATACACAGGTATAGCAACCTCTCCTCTCCTCAGCTTAGCAACAACCTAAAGTTACATTCAATTCCACTAGCTTTGGAACATTTATGAAATTTTGCCTTAAAATTTTAAAGGAGCAATTATTTGTAATACTGCAAGAAACAACTTATATCAAAATATAAGTTGGCACAATAAGAAGCTATTATTTGGTATACTGCAAGAAACAACTTATATCAAAATATAAGTTGGCACAATAAGAAGCTGAGAAATAGCCATCTTTTAGTCATTTTCAATCCTTCATCTCACATATCAGTAGAAATTTTTGTTTGACTATTTGGTAAATATTCTACTTTGTTAAATGAGAGGAGTTATGTTTTGATTTGTTGCTGCTCATGTCTTAGGGCTTGTAAAACGAGGCATCTAGACTCATTCTTCATATGAAATGGTGAAGAACGAAGCTTTGTCTTGTTAAAGACTAAGGGGAAAAAAGAAAAAAGAACAAAGAAACAGGGTCTAGAAAAAAAGTTTGACAACCAAAACCTATGAGAAAACTTTGCATTTACTAATTGACACATGACATAGTAATTTGTTGTTCTTTCATTTAGGATAATGTAGCTACAAAAATGCATCATTCATTAGGATTTGGAGAATACAAAAGAAAAAAATAGAACCTTGCAGACTAAACCACAAAGGGTTAACTAATAATAATAATAATAAAGCAACAACCATTACCCTGAATTCTGCTTTTCTCTCATCTTATTTATGCTGCAAAATCATCCTCCTCTACAACCATTTTAGCAACCCTTCAAGAAAAACAAGAAAAAGGACCAGATGTAAAACTCCATAATTAAAAAAAATGATAAGGAATTTAGTTACAATAGGGATCAGAGGACTCACCGAAAAAAAGAGCTTAGCAAAAAGATGGAGATGTTGTTGTTGGAAAAGGCCAAGCCAGCGTGGGGACAGCCAATGGGAGGGTATATGGTGTTGAAGTGGCCACTGGAGGTGAAACCAACAAAGAGGTCTTTCGATAGGGGAATGGAGCAAGTTGCCGATGTGGTCTAAGAAACTGCAACAATCATCTTCTTGAATACTTCCAAGATGGAAAACAACACTTTCAGAAGGGAAAAAACATATAAGAAACAACCCATGAGCTGTAATTTGCAGAAAAAATTAGGTAATAGAAAGAACATAGAATTAATGGAGTTGAAATTTGAACTCTCACATGCCATTTGAGGAGAGAATGCGAGAAAACAACATGAAATTCCATAAAATACCCAAAGATTTTACCTTCTTTAACCAAATAACTAGTTATTTTCACTCTTTGAATTCAAGGCTCAAACTGATAACTTACTAGGCTAAAGTAGAAATTAGAGGAGGAATTTGCTTAATAAAGCCAGCTGATAGGCAAGCATTTAATGGGGCTTTTCATCTCCTCTGGAAATCGAACGGCTGGGCTTCCTAATTAGACATAAAAATGAAGTTAAAAGAAAGAAACGAATGTGACTTTTAAACAGAGGGAGGTGGTGAGATGGTTTTTAGGTAAAGAATACCTTGTTTGTGACAGCGTTTTGAAGGGTTTACATATCTGTGAGGCAAGAAAACACCAGTGGCGGAGGAAGCCCTTTTCATGACAGATCTGTCGGGATGAATACAACGCATGGTGGAGGTGTTGGGTGGTGGATGCTTATTTTGCAGTAGAGGAAGCCATGGGGGTTGGAACAAATTAAACGACTTCCATGAACAATATTTCTCTCTATGTTTTGAATCTCCGACTTTCAGTGTGGCTGAGCTGACCAGACGAGCTTGTCTTGTCGTTCCCAAGAAGTGGTGCAAAGAGCCTGTAGTACCATATTCTGTCTCACTTGCTGCACCTGTAGAACAAGAAATATAAAAAATCTCAGAAATGGAAGAAAGGTTTCACACAAGGGTTTCAGATGGTGTGAACGTGAGGTAGAGTTGTGCGTAGAGATAAAGAAACGAGAGAAAGAGAAACGATGAGGAAAAGAAGGTTTTTGCGCATATACGGGAGAGGGGTGACGTTAATGGGCTTCAGACGGATAATTCCGAAAATTTTGAGCGCGCGACCAAATTTTGTTTTTGAATCTTTTCCGCTTTTTTTTCCCTCTCTATCCATAGCCTATTTTCTAAAAGGCTATATTGAAAAGCTATAAAAGGGGATATTTCTTGTAGTGTAAAATAAGTCACTATTGCTGAAACAAAATTAATGCTAAAGCAGGGAAAACAGAGGAATCGTAAAAGAACAAATGAAAATTGGGTTAGATGCTTTCAACTAAAATAAAGGCTCGGATTAGAGGTAAATCATGCTTTAATTAAGTTACGAATTGAGTACACATTCATTCCATTCGACCCACTACAGATTTCACGGTATTCTCCCGAATCACCTAAGTATATTGTTTCATTTACATTACTTCAGCACATTGAATCCACTGTATTTTGTGTGCGTTAGGTGAGTGATTATCCCTAACCTACTCACTTAGCTAGCTACTAACCCTAACAAGGGGCTAACGTAGTTTTTAAGCTCTCAACCCCTCCTATTCTTCCCAAAAATCAAAGGGACACTGCTCACATCGGCTGGCCCAACGGACATGAACTAATGAATAAGCCCTCTTAAAAACCAAATCGAATGAAAGAAAAAATACTCAGCTATAACATTAATCAAAAGCAATCATCCTCTAATCCCCACCTTATGGTGATTAGTTCATAATGTAAAAACAACAGCAGAAAAGTCGAAATGTAAACATAATGGAAATGATGCAGAAAATAAACTAAATGAAAACAGAAACGTAGCAGAAGAAATCGGAAAGCTGCCCCAAAACATTTGACTCAGCATCGGCGTTGATCCCCTGGAGAAACCTTCCTTTTATGGAAATCTTCCGTCCATGGCCTCCCAATAGGAGCTCTCCGCCTCTCCTTCTCTCTCTCTGTTATTTCGGGATCTCCAACCTCTCCCTAAAAAAAAAACGGCTGCCCACAATATATACTCCTTTTTATGAAAACCAGGGCTAATTAGACAAGTCCTGAGACGTGGAAGGCTCCTAATGGCTGAAACACGCTTATTAGACTGACATTTTCCAGCTCATTTAATGAATCGCAATTCCCACGTGCGAAATTCGTATAGGTCTGAAGTGCAAGGTTTGCTCCAGCAAACAGTTGTAAAACTGCTGCTCTTGACCTCGGTCGTCTTCCTTAATCAAGCCCTAAATTAATCACATTAAGCTCCTTAATTAGGATAATATTGCTCTAATAATAATGTTACTATATCAAAATTAATCATAGAGCAAAATACATCAAAGCTTGGAGTTTTCCAAAATATAATGAGATAAACTATGATAATTCAATCCTAAAATGATACTCTATAACTCTTATTTTAAGAGTTATCACCCACCCTCACCCCCTCAATTGTGGAACTCAAAAGAAAAAAACAACCACTACATCAATTTATGTTCGTCATTTTAACATAAAAACTATATCAGGGTTGTTGTGGAACAATTTCAAAATTCAAAGGTTAATAAAACATTTTAAAATTTATGGGCATAATTGAAATGCACCTAAAAGTTCAAGAGTTTTTTTTTTAATATAACCCATGGGAATTATATTCTATTATTTCTTCATAAATGTTTCAATTATGAGCTGTCATTTATTTTCTTAGAACTTGATGTTCCTTCTTCTACTTTTAAAAAAAAAATCAATAATTAAGGATTTAATTATACTTCTAGATAAGTATATATAGAAAATGTCACCCTGTAAGTACCCATCAGTTTTAAAGAAAAAACAATTCTCGAACTATTTAAGAAAACAAAAGAATATAGGCAACAAGACCAAGCAATGCATTGTTGGAATTTGGAAACCTTTTGGAAATCTCCCTTTTCATAACTAAGAAAGAAACTTAGGATAATATATCCTTTCATATATGAGGAACTTGGAAGGAAATTATAATTAATAAGAATAATTATCGAACTATTTTTTTAATACAACAAATTTGAGAATATGAGAATTTGAACATACGACCTCAAATGAAAGGAATAGTACTATCAATTAGCGTTGAACTATGCTTACTTTGGCATTATCAAACTAGTTAAGACATTGTATTTTCAATCAAAAAGTTAGAATTCAAATCTCACTCGTACATGAATATTAATAATAAAATTAATTATATAGTTAAAAGGACTAGAATACTAATAATTAAAATAATTTTTATAAGCTAGCAAGAGCATAGCTCAACACGTCGAGCATTTGTATTTGGCCGACCACGTATATCACCATTATTAACACCTCTTCCTTGATAAGGATTTTATTTCCAATCGTTTCTTCTTTAAGAAATATGTTTCTTCATTTAAAAAAAAAAAAGAACGAAAATTTATTGGACAACTTAATCTTAACTGAGTGGTTAGATTATTTTTATTTCTTCTAATAGGAAGTTCAAATATTCACTTATAGTTATGATATAACTATTTATTTGTTAAAGTGAGGTAATTGACATCATGGTATGTTTTGTTTTTTTTTGAGAGGTTCAAATCCTCATAACCTACATTTATTGTACTAAAAAAACTAAATTTATTTGAAGAGCTATAAGTGCTTATGTTAAAAAAAAAAAATAGTCCCTAAATATTAAAGAAGTAATTATTTGGTCCATAAACTTTTAGAGAATATACATCTATTAACCAAAAACCTATTTTAACTAACTTATGTTGGCTTGGCTCCAACATATTTAAAAATGAGGGGTAAATGCAAAATTTTATGTGAAAGGGAGCTTAAATGCAATTAAGTTTATTTTCTTACCACAAAGTCATTAAATTGTTTTTTTATAGAAACTTTTTTTTCATCTAAATTTAATATAAAGGAAAAAGTAGAAAATATATAGAAAGAAGTAGAAAAAAAAATTAATAAACCAATAAATATTATTTTCAAATTAAATAATTATATATTATATATTTGTTAATAGTTTGATAAGTTCAAATTTATTATTTCTCAAAAAACTATTAAAAAAAAAAACTATTGTCTACCATATTTTTTTTTTAAAAAAAAAACAAAAAACTATGGTCTACCAATTAAATTGATAAGAGATGAAGAAGTGAAGTAATATATTCATAGAAAGTAACGAATAAGTAAATAACATATTTTAGAAAAGAAAGTTATATATATTAAAAATAAAAATAAAAAAGTGAGCTAAGGACCCAACTTGTCTCCATCACGACACGGTGAGATCTAAATTTTTTTTTATATAAAAAAAGTCTTAATTTTATTATTTTTTAAATAAAAACTAAAATAGACCTTTTATAATTTATAGATTAAAATCCAGTAAATATAAACATTTATTCTGACATTTTTTATTTTTTAATTTCATTATTTTTCTTCATAATAAAAAAAATATGAAATTTAGAGAATAAAAGCATATTTTAAATATTTAGAAATTAAAATAGAACAATCTTAAAAATTTAAACCATACATTTTTTATTGGGATTTATGTCATAAAGCCTCATAGTTATTGTTTATTATTTAATAATTATCTATACATTTTTATTATTTCGTTTGCAATATGATATTATCTATTACATGAAAAATCTTAGGTTTTTAGCGTAATCTTGAATAATATGTGATTGACATATAGGAGGGTCATATTCAATAAATAACCTAAAAGAGTCTATGATACATAGATAAAGTTGAGTGTCTTATCCTTGTAACATTATTGATACAACCAACTTTGTAACAGTTACAAATGATTTGATCCAAATCGTTCATGTAGTTACATGCGAGTGGAAGTATCATATACAATGAGTTTGTATAAAACTGGACCGTGAAATATTTAATCTCTTGAAAAGATTAATATTCCACAAGATGATCATATGTGACTTGATCTTAATCCTGAGTGAATTATAAACTTCTGCCTATAAGGGCGTCTGTCCTTTGATTTGCGTGGGTGAGAGTGGTTTTGTAGCCGATTCAATAAGTCTACCATTTTGGAGACTTGATCAAATATGAAGCTAGGAACATAAATTTCACAAGATGGATTTCACTCCTTCCCATATAGAAAAATAGATGAGTATAGTACTCTTAAGTACTGATTTCAAGACTTGAACAATTGAGGCCCCACCCATTCATTAGTCTAAGAGGGACTTAGTTTATGATTAAATCATAAACAGATTATTCATTAGATGATCAATGATACTTAAGGTATAAGATGCAATTATACGAGTAAAATGAACTTTTGAACTATCTATAATAACAAACAGCTCATGAAGAACCGACTTGCATGTAATGGTTATATCCACTGGTACAACTTGTCATACAATGCATAAAAGTGCAACTGTAGGTCTATGATAGAGTGACCTAGAGTTAATGAATAAAAATTAATTGATTAAAGAATTTATAAATTAATTAACTTTGTATCATTGGAGCTTATAATTTGTAGGGTCCATAAAGTCCTCGTGTTAGCTCATCAGAACATTTAGGGATCAATTTCGTTGAAAGAGAATTTGAAATGTTTAAATTAAAATTTAATATATTGGATATATTAAATTAGAAAAAATATATTTGTTGTGTTTGATGCACTAAATATTAAAGAGAATAATGTGTTAATGTATTAATGTATTCGATACATTAAAAGAAACAATATAAATGAAATTTGAATGAGTTTCAAATAGGTAAATATATATTGTAGGAGATTTTAAGAGATTTAAATGAGATTCAAAGATGTTAAATATATATATTATAAGATATTAGATATTAGAATATATTTTGGCAAATATTGTGTCATAAGTCTTTATAAATAGGATCATTGAGTTGAGCCAAAATATACATATCCTTATAGAGAAAATTAAGAATTCTCTCATTCGACTCACGGGAACAGGAAGTAAAGACATATTTTGTTTAATTCTAAATAAATCAAAACCGACCCCAAATTGACTTTTAAATTGTTTAGAAATCATAGTCTTAAGTGTTATTTCTCATCATTATTAACTACTAAATCTTAAAACGTTACTAGAGTTTTCAAAATAGCTATTTAAATAAATATTTTTTTTTCAAAAAAATTATTTTTCAACAAACTGTTAATTATTTTTCCTATTTTTTTTCTCTTTTATTTTCATCTCCACACTTTTGAAATCTTAATTTTAGATCTTTAACTTTTATAGAACTTTTTATTCTTTGCCCAAAAATTCTTATAACTATATTATTGAAAACACAAGTAACATGCATCCGTTATCCATACCAAAATTTCTTAGAACTTGATATCTTAAAAGTTTACTTATTGTAAAAAGCATAAAAATCAAATTTTAGAAAATCAATGAAAAGTAGAAAAGTAGAATTAAAAAAAATGTTAGATATGAAAATGACTCGACTAGAGATTTTTTTTTTCCCTCTTTTTAATTATAGGCTTGTTTATTTACAATATTATTTTTTTATATAAAAAAATAGATATTTGAGTTCTTAGACAAATTTTTAAAATAGAAATTCTAACTTAAATTTTAATTTATCTGAATATTTTTTAAAAAAATTACGAGTAATATAAAGAAAAGAAACTAGAGCAACTAAGTTTACTTTTAAATTAAAAAAAAAAAAAAAATAGAAATGAAGACCTCAGTTGTTAACTTCTTTTCTATTTGTTTCGTATGTATTTATCTAATTGTTAAGTGCCTTTTTATAATCTAAACAAAATTTTGAAAACGAAAAAAAAAAAAAAAAGAGTTATTTCTATCTTTAAATATGGTAAAAACTCAAATATATTTTTTTTCAGGGTAGATTTTAGTTTTTTTTCTTTTCTTTTTTAAGTTCAATTATATCACTCTGAATTGTAGTTTCCCATTCTTGGGTAAAATATACTTTTAGTCCATATTCTTGGATAAAATATACTTTAGTTTCTAATTGTTCATTGATTTTTCAAAACTTGCACTTTGGTCGTTTAGATTTGAATTTAATTTCAAAACTTGCACTTTGGTCGTTTAGATTTGAATTTAATTTCTATCTGGTTCTTGAGATTTCAAAAGTGATATGTTTGGTCCAAGGTTCAAATTTGATTTTTAATTGATTTATAAAGTTTAAAATTGATTTTATAATTGGACCTTGAAGTTTCAAATTGGTCCTGAGTATAAAAATAAAATACATAAAAAATTTAATTGATTTAAAAAATACATATCATGAACGGCTAGTTAGCATACATTAACTACCATGTTATCTTTTTGTTAGGTCAACTATAATCAATTTTACTAGAGGCCATTTAGAAACCAATTTCTTTCAAATTTTAAAGACCAAAGGTGTATTTTTATCTAACAATCATTGATAAAAAAAAATATATTTTTTTTTATATAACAAATGTGAGTTATAGGGATTTGAACTTCAACTTCAAAGGAAAGTACATGTCAATTATCATTGAGTTATGTTTATTTTGGCAAATTTTTATTTTTATTTTTCAGATATCATATTACCTTTGTAATAATTTAATTTTGAACAATTTAGAGGTAATTGACAAATGAGATATACCCATAATTAGGCAAAAAGTGAACATAATTCAAACATGTATAGTCATTTCCTTGAGGTTGAAGAGTCAATTCCATCTATATTTCCATCTATATTTTAGATTTGTTGTCCTCATAATTACCACCACAGTAGTGGGTGTTGGAATATAAATTTTGACCAACCCAAAATTGTCACGTCATTACCCAACATTGATGACAAAATTTTATTTAATTAGGGATTATTTAAATTTACAAAGATTCCTAAATTAAATTATGGAAAATCCAAGTACACATTTGGGTTATTTGAAATTTGGAAGACAAAAGCCCAAATTGAAGACCCAAACCAGGCCCAGTCCAAACGACTAGGCCCAAAGTCAATAGGGCCCAGTCCGAATGGCTAGGCCCAAAGTCAACCAGGTCCAGTCCAAAATGGCTGGCCCAAAATCAACCAAGCCCAATTCAAAGGGCTGGCCCAAAATCAACTGAGCCCAGTCCAACAAGCCCAAGCTCACCTGGAGGCCTTGAGGAACTCTATAAATAGAGAGCTCCCCCTTCATTTGGGGAAGAACAGAAGAAGCTCAGATAGAATTTAGAAACAAAACTCAGAAGACTTTAGAAGCTCCTGAAGATCAAACACTGTCTGAACGAAGAACACATCACGGAGATCAAGAACACTCCAAGAATCCATTGAAGTTTCAACCTTGAGAACAAGCTATTAAACCCTCGAGCAAAGCATACAAGTAGGAGAGAGAATCAAATGATCAAATACTAGAGATTGTACTCACTATACTGAAATCAATACAAACACAAGTTATTTACACGTGTTAAATTTCCTCGTCGAAATCTCGTGTGAACAGATTGGCATGCCCAGTGGGACAACTCTACCTCTCATCTCTTTCTCCTTCAGATCAAATCATGGCACCAAAGAAAGCTGCATCAAAGACTACTGCTTCAAGTGACACATACGCGGGGCCAATTACTCGCAGTCGTTCGAGAGGGGCTGAGATAAGTGAAGGCCGAACCCCTGACACAATTACAAGTAGAATCATAAAACTGATTGATGAGTCTGCCAAGTGCAAAGTCACTATCAAAGACAACCCGCTGTTTGACCAGCCCATTCCCGCTTCAGGTCAACTGAAGAAGACATCGAACCCTGATGTGATGTCTGTTATGATGGCTGATGTAGACCCCGATGAGAGGATGACAAAGATGGAAAGAAATATCAACCTCCTGATGAAGGCAGTGGAAGAAAGAGATCTTGAAATCGCCCATCTGAAAAATCAAATGCAAAACAAAGAAATGGCTAAGTCAAGTCAAACCCCTGTTACAAGAAAGAATGACAAGGGAAAGGATCATCCAGGATGAGCAACCACAGCACCCTGCTTCAGTTGCTTCCTTATCTGTCCAACAACTACAGGACATGATCATGAACTCTATCAGGGCTCAATATGGTGGGCCCACTCAAAACCCTCTCATGTACTCCAAACCGTACACCAAGAGGATTGACAACTTGAAGATGCCCGCAGGGTATCAGCCTCCGAAATTCCAACAGTTTGATGGGAAGGGCAACCCTAAGCAGCATATTGCCCATTTCGTTGAAACCTGCGAGAATATCGGGATGCGCGGTGACCTCTTGGTCAAGCAGTTTGTTCGTACCTTGAAAGGAAATGCCTTCGATTGGTACACTGACTTAGAGCCTGAGACGATTGACAGCTGGGAGCAGTTTGAGAGAGATTTCCTGAATCGCTTCTACAACACAAGGCGAACTGTAAGTATGATGGAACTCACCAACACCAAACAGCGCAAGGGCGAACCTGTCATCGACTACATCAACCGTTGGTGGGCTCTGAGCCTCGACTGTAAAGATCGACTCACTGAAGTATCCGCTGTTGAAATGTGCACCCAAGGGATGCACTGGGGACTACTTTATATTCTGCAAGGAATAAAACCTCGTTCTTTCGAGGAGCTAGCAACTCGTGCTCATGACATGGAGCTAAGCATCGTTGCCAGAGGGAATAAAGACCTTTTAGTCCCAGATGTGAAGAAGGAAAGAAAAGAGTGTTTAAAAGCGCAGAGAAGGCTACAAAAAGCTCCGCCAAGGAATCCATGGTCGTCAACACGACCCCTCTTAAGTTTTCCTCAAAAGAAAAAGAAAACAATCCGAAAAAGCAACAAGAATCAGGCAAGAGACGCCGCCCGACTTTAAAAGAAAGACAAGAAAAAGTCTATTCGTTTCTAGACTCTGACATCCCAGACATGTTAGAGCAATTGCTAGAGAAAAAGCTCATTGAGCTCCCGGAATGCAAGCGACCAGGGGAGCTCGGAAAGATAGGTGATCCTAATTACTGTAAGTACCACCGTGTTATTAGCCATCCTGTGGAGAAATGCTTTGTTTTGAAAGAGCTAATTTTAAGATTGGCTTGTGAGAAGAAAATTGGGCTAGACCTCGATGAGGTAGCTCAAACAAATCACACCGCAATAATGACAAATACAAGTGTCCAACCGTCTGCAATCCCCTTGTGCAAGGATGGAGAGTGCCTGATCCAGTTTGGGTCCTTTGAACCCATTGCGGTTCGATCACAGAAGATTGCCGCAAGTAAAAATGTTCAAGAAAGAAGCCACCAAAAGAAAAGCACTCAAGAGAGGTGTGAACAAATTGAAGATGAAAATGGAGAATGGATTGTTGTGACCCGTCGCAAAAAGCGACAACAAAACTACATTCAGAAGGAAACTCGTGTGTTTCGGGAGCAAAAAAGAAGAAGTAAACTCCCGAGGAG
The DNA here is from genome assembly GCA_033996785.1 of Trichosanthes truncata. NCBI lineage: Eukaryota > Viridiplantae > Streptophyta > Magnoliopsida > Cucurbitales > Cucurbitaceae > Trichosanthes > Trichosanthes truncata. The sequence continues at coordinate 16,532,649 of JAWPNB010000007.1, forward strand.
AAAAGGCAAGAAGACTACCAGAAAGTTGAAGCTTGTAGTGGAAGAAAACCAAGAGCTCTTCCGGCCTCGACAGACAGTTACTTTAGCGGAATACTTCCCAAGTAACTTCCTAGAAAACAGTCGAGAAGAAACACTTGAGGTTGTTACATGCCACGCTATCAACACTAATGAAGATCCAACAAGCCCGTTGGAGAGGTCAACCGAGCTAGGAAGCTTATCATCCTTCATCATAGAAGACTTGTTGTCACTCCCTCAGGAGGCCAAAGGTGCTCTCATCGAGGCCCTGATAGATTCTGATAGTGCAAGCGCCCCAACTCTATGGCGCGCCCATGTGCCTCATGCTGCATGTCCATAGGTTTTACCGATGAAGACTTGCTGCTAGGGTCAAAGCCTCACAATAGGCCGTTGTTTGTCTCAGGGTACATTCGAGAACAGAAGGTCGGTCGGATCCTCATTGACGATGGATCAGCCGTCAATATAATGCCTAAGTCAACTATGAAACAGCTAGGCATTTCGATAGAGGAGTTGACGAACAACAAATTGGTAATCCAAGGCTTCAATCAAGGGGGTCAACGCGCAATTGGCATGGTTCGCTTGGAGCTCATCATCGGTGACTTAAAAGCTGAAACTTTGTTTCATGTCATTGACTCTAAAACCACCTACAAGTTGCTGTTAGGTCGCCCTTAGATCCATGGAAACGGGGTGATAACTTCCACATTGCATCAGTGCTTCAAGTTTTACCTAGATGGCATCAAGAAAGTGGAGGCGGACACAAATCCATTTTCATAGGCTGAGTCCCATTTTGCTGATGCGAAGTTTTACATGAAGGGCGACAACATAGGAGAAATTGTGCCCGCAGAAGTTCCTTTGATCAAAGGCAGTGATAAAGTCAAGCCAGAACCACCAATTGAAAAGAAAAAGGAAGCCGTCAGAGAAACAAAGATATCTGATGCTAGCAAAGATGAAGCCTCAACAGATCTTGTAGGAGACAAAGTTTGGAAAGACAGAGACGTCCTAAGTCCCCCTGTCTTGCGCTACGTTCCTCTATCTCGATGGAAGAAAGGTGAATCACCTTTTTCTGAATGTTCAAGGAATTTGAGAGTCAGGGATATTGAAATTCTGAAAGAAAACTTTGTCACGCCTCTCACAAAGATAGCAAAGCAAGAGGTCAAAAACCCGACGATGGTCAAGTAAAGGCAGTTTTACCTGAGAAACGAACGAAGGACGGATTTGACCCTAAGGCGTATAAGCTTCTGGAAAAAGCAGGTTACGACTTTTCGAAGCACACCAAGTTTGAAAGTCTGAAGATCATTGACAAAAGACCCGAACTATCTTCAACGCAAAAGAAGCTTTTGAAAGAGGGTTACACCCTACCTACGTCAAAAAGGAGACTTGGATATAAGTCACCTGAGCCTGTTCACATAACCAAGAGAGGGAAAGCCAAAATGGCAGACGTAAACCACATAACGGTGGATGAGATTGATGATAAAAAGGAAGAGAAAAATGTCAGCCATAGGATCTCCGCTTTTAGGCGCGTCAAGCCACCAGTTGCGCGCACTTCAGTTTTCCAGAGGATAAGCGAGGCTGCAACAGAAAAAGAGGAGCCACTCCTTAGTACTGGTTCTGCTCGGCTTTCAGCTTTTCAAAGGTTAAGTAAGTCCACTGCAGCAGAAGGAAATACATTGTCAGCTCAAGCTCCTAGTTCCACACGAACTTCAGCCTTTCAAAGATTGAGTAAGCTCATAGAGGAAGAAGTAAGTCCTTCATCAACTTCAGCATCATTGCCACCACCAGTTTTTCAAAGATTGAATGTGACTACGACAACAAGTAAAGCGCCTGCCACATCAGTCTTTGATCGGCTTCGTCATGAAAATTCGACGGAGGCTTCAGAAGATAAATCTGTTGCCAAAATGAAAAGTGACGAGGACATTCGTAGAGCTGTTCCCTCTCGAATGAAGAGAAAAACCTTTGTTACCATCAACACAGAAGGTTGGTTAAAGGTAAAGCAGCGTGATGTAGTCATCACTAATCCTTCGGATGAAGACCTAGAGCAAGATGAAGGTGAGGCTTCTTGCCATCACATCACAATTGAAGAAGACATAGAGGTTGAGATGTCAGAAGAGGATGCAGATGAAGCCCCACCGTTGTTTGAAAATGGTAACCAATCGACAGTGGACGAACTTAAAGAAGTGAATCTTGGGACAGCCGAAGAACCACGCCCCACTTTTATAAGTTCGTCACTTACTCGTGAAGAGGAAGGCGATTACATGAGCCTTCTCATTGAGTATAAGGACATTTTTGCTTGGTCATACAAGGAAATGCCAGGGCTTGACCCAAAAGTAGTTGTCCATCGCCTCGCGATCAAACAAGGATACCGGCCTACCAAACAATCTCAAAGACGCTTTCGGCCAGAGCTCATCCCTCAGATTGAAGTTGATGTCAATAAGCTAATCGAGGCAGGATTTGTACGAGAAGTTAGATATTCGACATGGATAGCGAATATTGTCCCTGTCAGAAAAAAGAATGGGCAAGTTCGTATTTGTGTCAATTTTCGTGATTTGAACAATGCATGCCCAAAAGATGATTTTCCGCTACCTATTACAGAAATTATGGTGGATGCCACTATGGGTCACGAAGCTTTATCCTTCATGGATGGATCATCAGGATACAATCAAATTCGAATGGCTCTTGAAGACGAGGAGAAGACAACATTTCGAACCCCAAAAGGGATATATTGCTACAAAGTGATGCCTTTTGGATTAAAAAATGTTGGTGCCACTTATCAGCGTGCCATGCAGAAAATATTTGATGATATGTTGCATAAACATGTTGAATGTTATGTGGATGACCTCGTCGTTAAGTCAAAAAAATGACAAGATCACCTGTGGGACCTAAAAGTAGTCTTTGATCGCTTGAGGAAATATCAATTGAGAATGAACCCTCTCAAGTGCACATTTGGTGTGACTTCAGGGAAGTTCCTCGGTTTCGTTGTAAGACATCGAGGAATTGAGATTGATCAATCCAAAATTGATGCCATCCAGAAAATGCCAAGCCCTAGAAACTTGCATGAGTTGAGGAGTCTTCAGGGTCGTTTGGCCTACATCAGAAGGTTCATTTCTAATCTAGCTGGTCGATGTCAACCCTTTCAAAGATTGATGAGGAAGAATGCAAATTTTGAGTGGGATCAAGCTTGTCAGAATGCTTTAGACAGTATTAAAAAGTACCTACTCAATCCACCTGTCTTAGGTGCCCCAACACCTGGGAAGCCAATAATATTATACATTGCTGCGTAGGAAAGATCTGTTGGAGCGTTATTAGCACAAGAAAGAGAAAAACATAAGGAACAAGCTCTCTACTACTTAAGTAGAACTCTAACGGGGCTGAGCTGAATTACTCTCCAATTGAGAAAATGTGCCTCACTCTGTTCTTTTCCATTGATAAGTTAATGCATTATATGCAAGCCTTCACTGTACACTTAGTGGCAAAAGCTGATCCCATCAAATACATTCTATCTAGGCCTATCATTTCAGGACGCCTGGCTAAATGGGCAATTATACTACAACAATATGATATTGTGTACATACCCCAAAAGGCAGTGAAGGGACAAGCAGTGGCGGATTTCTTAGCCAATCATCCAACTCCCTCATATTGGAAATTATGTGAAGATCTTCCTGATGAGGAAGCATTTTGTATTGAAATCACAGAACCTTGGGTTATGTACTTTGACGGCGCAGCATGAAGAAGTGGAGCAGGCGTAGGCATAGTCTTCATCTCCCCTGAGAAGCACATGTTGCCGTATAGCTTCACCTTGAGAGAATTATGTTCGAATAATGTAGCTGAGTATCAAGCACTTCTCATCGGCCCTCAAATGGCTTTAGAGTTTGGGATTGCATACATGGAAGTTTATGGTGATTCAAAGCTGATAATAAATCAACTTTTGCTCCAATACGATGTGAAGCATGAAGACTTAAAGCCTTACTTTGTCTACACCAGACAACTATTGGAGAAGTTTGATAACATCGTGCTAGAGCACGTCCCAAGATCAGAAAACATGAGGGCAAACGCACTGGCAAATTTAGCTACTGCTTTGACTATTTCGGACAACATCGCTATGAACATCACTCTTGGCCAAGAGTGGATCATTCCACCAGGAGAAGATCAGTATGAAGAAGTCGATATGATATCAGTCTATGTAATTGAAGAAGAAGATTGGAGACATCCTATTATAGACTACCTCCAACATGGAAAGCTTCCTGTAGAACCCAGACGCAAGGCTGATGTACGAAGAAGAGCTTCTCGATTCATTTATTATAAAGAGACTCTTTATCGCCGCTCTTATGAAGGACTATTTCTTCGATGCTTAGAAACAAATGAGTCAATCAAAGCACTAGATGAGGCACATTCAGGCATCTGCGGGGCTCACCAGTCGGGTCCAAAACTCTACTTCTAATTGAAAAGGATGGGCTACTACTGGCCTACGATGATCCATGACTCAATGGAGTATGCAAAGAAGTGCGAGGCCTGTCAGTTCCATGCAAACTTCATCCATCAACCGCCAGAACCGCTACATCCGACTGTTGCTTCATGGCCTTTTGAAGCATGGGGGCTTGATCTCGTGGGACCAATAACACCTAAGTCATCAGCAGGTCACTCTTATATTCTTGCAGCAACGGATTACTTTTCAAGATGGGCTGAAGCAGTTGCACTAAGAGAAGCCAAGAAGGAAAATATTGTGGACTTCGTTCGAACTCATATCATCTACCGTTATGGCATCCCACATCGTATTGTAACAGATAATGGGAGACAATTCTCCGACAGTCTAATGGACAGGTTGTGTGAGAAATTCAAGTTCAAGTAGTACAAGTCATCCATGGACAACGCTGCAGCAAATGGGTTGGCAGAAGCGTTCAACAAGACGCTGTGCAACTTGCTGAAGAAGGTAGTCTCTAAGACAAAAAGAGACTGGCAAGAAAAGATTGGTGAAGCACTATGGGCCTACAAAACTACGCATCGCACTCCCACCGGAGTTACACCTTATTCCCTCGTTTATGGGGTAGAGGCTGTGCTCCCTTTGGAAAGAGAGATTCCGTCACTGAGGATGGCCGTACAGGAAGGGCTAACAACAGAAGATAATGCGAAATTGCGCCTTCAGGAGTTGGAAGCACTCGATGAGCAAAGATTAGATGCTCAGCAAGCATTGGAGTGTTATCAAGCACGAATGACGAAAGCATTTGATAAAAATCTCAGACTGCGGTCATTTCAAGTTGGTGATCTCGTACTCGCTGTTCGAAGACCAATCATCACTACGCAGCATACGGGAAACAAGTTTACACCTAAGTGGGATGGTCCCCACGTTGTAAAAGAAGTTTACACAAATGAAGCATACAAGATCGTTGACAAAGACGGCTTAAGGATTGGCCCCATCAATGGAAAGTTTCTCAAAAAATTCTATGCATAAAATGTAAACACTCCTTATCGTAAGAGTATAAACTACATGTTGCTCCTGGCCCGCATGAGCTTAAAATGTGAACGGCCCAAACAAAAATTAATAAACACTTTTGAACTACGTTATGACTTGATCCCTCTTCATCATAAGGGTACGTAGGCAACTTAAATGAAATTTTAAGTTCAGTCATAAAAATTAAAAAAAAAAAAAGGTTATCCATGAATAATGCTCTAATATTTTATTGATTGAACGAGAAAGAGCAACAAATAGATGGTTCGTCTAACAAAGATAAAATAGAGTAAAAAAAAATGTTTACAAAAGAATAGAAATTGATCAAATCAAGGCTTCCACTTGTAGTTTCTTAGCTCTTCACGCGTAGCCTTTAAGTTTTCATGGAGTAACGCCAAAGTTTTAGCATCCTCCTCGTCCACAATGGGGGCACACTCAATACTACTAATCTCATCACGGATCCGGGACACCTCGAGTACCTGCTGTTCTAAGGTTGTCTCCTTCTCATGAATCAAACTAGAAAGCGTCTCAGACTCGGCTTTTGCATTTTGTAACTTAGCTTCTAATTTCTTTATTTCCAGTGATGACTGCGTAAACTGTTGCTGTAGCGCATCCTTTTCCTTAAGTAATTGGCTTTCCACAAGTCGCACCTTCTCTAATTCAAGATTTTTCTCCCCCAGTTGGTGATCTCGACTTGTCGAAGTCAACTGGGTGGAATATGTGAATGGAAGTTTGTTGTACATCTCCACCCTCTTGAAATAGTCTCCTACGAGATTCTGGAGGAAAGTCAAGTTGTTCGTCCGAGTCCCTGAAATGACATCGAGTATCTTATGCGTTTAAGGCACAAAACTGGAGACATTTTCAAAGGATGTGCGTGCAATTTTTTGTTGCACAGCTTCCCACATGCCTCTGGCTGCCTGTTGTTTGAAACTGGAAATCATAAGGTCAGCACAAAACTGGGAAGCTTCAGGATCGTCAACAGTAGGTTTCTATTGAGTTCGTTGAGAGCTTCCAGAAATTTGGAGAGGGCGATAAGAGGTTGTAGCTCGTTTCGATGAGATCAATTGGACGTGCTCGCATGCCCGATAGCATTGTCGATAGCATCAGGGCCCGTTAATGATTCCTCACTATGCTGCTCCTCAATTTCACAATGGACATCATCCAGAGGAGACTACAAAAAAAAAACATGCACACAATAAGAGCAATGAAAAACACTTGATAATAATTTGATGGAAAAATTCACTAACCAAGAGCAGCAGTTGAGTGGGAAATTGCGAAGCACTTGCGACCCCTTCAAAAAAACTATCCAGCCCGGCGGGAGACACTTTCGACTTTTTCGGCGCTCTCTTCCAACAATGGTCTTGGGTGCTGGATTCACCATGTTCTGACTTATCTTGTTCAGGGGTGATGGCATCATTCTCAGGCAAGCATATCTTTTTACCCCCATGATCACCTCCAGTGCTCTTGGGTAATTTAGGGCGGGCTGGAGAAGGACTTACACTACCTACTAATTTATGCGCGTTCTCCTCAAAGTACTCACCATGCTTCTCCAACCACCAGTTTTTATACTATTGGGAAACCTGCGTATGTGGGTCTAACATGCGCGCTGGTAAATACACACGAGACAACGTACTACTTTTGGTGCAAATCCTCCAGTGGCGTAAAATATTTTCCAGGCTAAGAGCAGGCGGGTCTCCTCCTAAATCATTTGACACATCTTGGTAAAAGCCAAACTGCCGACTGAATCGATAAGGACTATAAGATTCGATAATTAATAGGTCCCCGCACCGCGATGATAAGTATGATGAGCGAAGGCTAGGAAAATATGAAGATTGAGAAAAGGATAAGGCGTTGATGTCTTCCAAAAGCTCGTGCTTATTTCTGCCTTGGACATTTGCATGCCATATAATGGTTGCGCCCTTGCGGATTAATTCACGAGCATCGAAGTCTCCAAAGTATTTTGAGACGCCCTCGCCAGAAAAATCAACCATCTTAGGGCCCCGAACCTCCACTGGGACCAAGTAGTGTGTGTTGACGTAATGGGCTAGCCAACCATAAATATAGTGCATAGGTAAGCAAACTTCCATGCGCCCCGATCGGATTGGTAGCCTCCGTTATTCTGCCTAGTCCATGATATATATTAGCCAAAGTAGGGACGGCAAGGCTAAAGATCTGTCCTTCAGCCATAAGACTAGCAACCCTAAAGACTCCGGGGCGAAGAAGTTAAGTTCCCTTACGAGGGAACACGAAGATGCACAACCAACAGGATAGAAAGGCAGCTAGATATGTCTTTTCACGCCATTCATTTGCCACACCGAGATCCTGAAATAATTTGTACTCGTTGCTCGTTCAGTCTCGAGGTTTGATCTTGGTACCATCCGGGTTATGAGTAAGCTTGGAATGATAAGCTTTTCTCTGTTTTCGTGGGGGAGGTTTCTCGTACTTCGGAAGGCTATTGAACCAAAAGGAAATCCAAGACCCTATACACATGAGCATCAGTCTTTGAAGATGACCCTCGTCCATTCTTCGAAGAGGCTATTAGATGGTATGCTTCAAAAAGATGCTCACAACTCTTTGGAAGATGCCTATGCTTGCTCCGCGACCCAGTCAGCTCTTTCAAGCAAGGGATAACCTCCTCGTAAAACTTGCCTTTAATTGGAAGACCGCCAAAGGTCCATAAATCCCACAAAGAGATAGACAATTCACCTGCTGCAGTGTGGAGTGTATTTGTTGTTGGACACCAACCTTCAAGGAAAGCTCGAATCACATCATTATTGCGGTCGTAAGTATAGAGGGAGGCCATCACAGCGTTAAAAAGGAGAGTCTGATAAAGTAGTTGTTCGTTTCGACCAACTACAAATTCGAGCCACTCCCAATAACATGGAGTGAAATTAAATTCTCCAGGAATCTTCATTATGGGGTTCCAACGAGTTTTGCCTTCTATCAAGCGACTCCCAAAAGTTAACTCTGGGTCTCGATTAGGAGCTTTATTGTGAATGGAAGATTTCAAAATCCATATCTTGTTGTTTGAATTTAAGGACTTCTCTGTCGACAGTTCATGTGGAAAGACAGCACCCAAGTCTGGCCATAAAGGTGAAAGAGGATCAGACATCGGCTCCTCAGCAAGAAGTGAAAGCCCATTTTTAATCGGTTGATCCTTATCCTTCAGAATGAATAGATATTTTTGTCCTGAAGAGATGTGTTCGACAAAGTGCACCATGGCTCTAAAAAAAAAAAGGAAAGAGAAAAGTTTAGTCATACAAAAGAAGTTTTTTTTTTTTTTTTTTTAAAAAAGAGTCATAAATGGACTATAAAAAAAGGAAAGAAAGAAACAAAAATTGGGAGAGTTCCCTTCTAATGCAAAGTGGGGGATAAACATTGAGGGCACAATCACTGTTAGACGTGATGGTCCTACTATGTGTCACCCCTACACTCACTTCTGTCTTTGAATCGGAGGTTGCATGATGCTCTGTTACGAAGTGGGGGATAATCACCCCTACACTTGCTTCTGTTTTCGAATCGGAGATTGCATGATGCTTTATTGTGAAGTGGGGGATAATCACCCCTACACTTGCTTCTGTCTTCGAATAAGAGGTTGCATAATCTCTGTTCGAAGTGGGGGATAATCACCCCTACACTTGCTTCTGTCTTCGAATCAGAGGTTGCATGATGCTCTGTGGGGGATAATCACCCCTAGACTTGCTTCTCACTACAAGATTTTTCACTTTTTCCGACGCAACAAAGCGTCGGGAAAAGTCAAAATTGCGTCGGGAAAAGTCTTGGTCGACGAAAAAATTTCGTTGGCGATTTTGTCAGCATAGAGCCGTCGGGAAAGCTTTTCCCGACGAAAATGGTGTTGCGTCGGCAAAAGTTAACTTCTCCTGACGCAATGCATTGCGTCGGGAAAAAGTTTCTCCCGACGACTAGTGTATGCGTCGGGAGAAGTTTACTTTTGCCGACGCAATGTGCGTCAGCAAAACTCTAAATCCTATTTTTTTTTCTCTTATTTATTTATTTATTTATTAACTACTTGATAGTTCATTTTAGTATCATGTTAAAATAAAATATCATAAAAAATAATAGTATTGATATACAATAATGTGATTACAAAATATTCAATATCTACTTGTACTAGAGTTCGAAAGAAGAAAAAAATACATCAGAAATAAAACAATTAATCTTGAAGGCTTCAATTTTCGTCTTCGTCTTCGTCTTTATTTTTAGAAAATAGGTCTTCAAAATTACACAACTACAAATCTGAAAAAAAAAATAATGTGAAAAATTTTAAATATAAAACAAAAAATAAAATAAGGTGCATATAGTGAAACTAAAACACAAAAGAGTCTAAGTATCATTTTGACTCTCAAAGAAATTTAGAAAGTGCTTAAAGTGAAACTTAAGCACACAACCAACCCCTCGTTGCTACAAAAGTGTCTTAAAAGTGCTTAAGCATACTTTGAGGCAAAAAAAACTCAAAACGACCTAAAAGTATCTATTTCGCCCCTTAGAACCTATAAAGTGGTCAAAAAAGTGACTAAAAAGAGTTTAAGTGTCATTTTGATTCTTAAAGAAACTTAGAAAATGTTGTAACCATACAACTAACTCTCTGATGTTACAAAAGTGTCTTAAAGATGATTAAGCATACTTTGAGGCGAAAAGCTAACTCAAAACAACCTAAAAGTGTCTACTCCGCCCTTCGAAACCTACAAATTGGCCAAAAAGTGCTTAAAAATAGTATAAGTCTCATTTTAACTCTCAAAGAAACCTAAAAATTAAAGTGAACCTAAAGCACACAACCCACCCCAATATGCTACAAAATGTCTTAAAGGTGCCTAAGCATATTTCGAGGTAAAAAATAACTCAAAATGACCTAAAAGAGTCTACTATGCTCCTTAAAACCTACAAAGTTATCAAAAAGTGTATGAAAAGAGTCTAAGTATCATTTTGACTCTTAAAGAAAGCTAGAAAAATGTCTAAAGTGAACTTAAAGCACACAACCCACCCTCCAATACTATAAAAGTGTCTTAAATGTGCCTAAGCATATTTTAAAAACCAACAAACATTCCTAACTCATTGAAGCTCTTACTTCAAATATCACAAACTCACTCAAACAACTTTCTTACACATCTCACTAACTCACCCAAACTAAACCTAAAAAAATGTATAACTTATCTATTCTTACTTAAAATCACTAAAAAGTGTCTAATGTACAAATTTTAGATGATTAACTCACTCCAAAATCTTCCAAAAGTGTCTAATGTACAAATTTCATTCTAACCATCCAAGGATATATTAAAGAAATGTGTCTTTGAGTATAGCATTTTGTGCACCAACCTAGTTCCAAGTACATACATATACAAGGCACTTAGGAATTTTAAGAGAATAAAATCACAATAAAATCTTCACTAAGCTCAAAATAAGCACTCTAACTCAATATATAACCTTAAAGTAAGCTAAAAATTAACACTTACATTTTAATGTTCAATAGGCTCAATAGAATAAAAATCACAAAATAGCCTACAAATCAAATTATACAATAAGATTAGAATCAAACTTTAATCACACACAAGATGCTCAAAATCAAATAAACACACACTTGGACTCAATGTCACAATTTAATCACACAAATATAGGCTCAAAACCACATGTCTAATCCCACAATAAGCTTCAAATCAAACTTTAATCACATAAAGAGCCTATAAATCACAATTTAATCAAATAATTACGCTACAAATCACATTTCGAACACACAATAAATTCAAAATCACGATTTAATCATACTTTAATCCAACAATAAGCTCCAAACTAAACACCAATCACATAAATAGCCTCCAAACCACACAAGTATTCTCCAAACTACACTTTGATTACATAATACATTCAAAGTAAAAATTTTAACTTCAAAAGGCTTAATAACTAAGTTTAAATCTTAAATAAACTATAAAAAAAACATAATGTAAAAATTCTATATACCTCCAAAGTAGCAAACTCCATAAATTTTCTCCCTCAAAATGCCCAAAATCGGACTTCCGCCTCATGCCGTCAAAACCTACAAGAAAAACACCGAAAATAGAAGATAGAAGGCATGGGTGAAGGAAAATGGAAGATAATGGAGAAGAACACTTTGATTACATAATACATTCAAAGTAAAAATTTTAACTTCAAAAGGCTTAATAACTAAGTTTAAATCTTAAATAAACTAAAAAAAACATAATGTAAAAATTCTATATACCTCCAAAGTAGCAAACTCCATAAATTTTCTCCCTCAAAATGCCCAAAATCGGACTTCCGCCTCATGCCGTCAAAACCTACAAGAAAAACACCGAAAATAGAAGATAGAGCGCATGGGTGAAGGAAAATGGAAGAAAATGGAGAAGAATAAGAAGAAATTAGGTGATTGTATATGGAGTTTTAGATGTAGACGGCGGAGAGAAAAGGAAGAAAAAAAAGAGGGAAAAAGAAAAGAAAAAGAAGAGGAGAAGAAGAAGAAGAAAGGGCTAGGGTTTTATTTTTTCGCCGATTTTTACCGACGCAACAAAGCGTCGGCATAGGTCAAAAAAAGCGTCGGGAAAAGTGAAACGCGCGTTTCACTTAATTAACTTCTCCCGACGCTACAAAAGCGTCGACATAGCCTTTTAATACGTCAGCTTATTTTTTCACGCCATATGACAAGCTATGGCGCGCAAATAAATCTCCCGACGCAACACTTTTCGTCGGGCAAAACATACTTTTCTCGACGAAAATGGCAAACGTCGGGAAAAGTATGTAAATTTTCCGACACTTGCCATTTTCGTCGGGAAAAGTATGTTTTTCCTGACGAAAAGTGTTGCGTCGAGAAAAAGTGCGTCAGCAAATCTAAAAATTCTTGTAGTGTCTGTCTTCAAATTGGATGTGGCAAATAAAGTTTCCTGAAAGAGAGTGACAAGACAAAAAGAAAAAAAAAACTTTGTTTACCTTAATGACGAATGAAAATAGTTGAAAGAGGTTGCAAGTAAAGTTTCCTGAAATAGAAAAAAGAAAAAGTTAGCCAAAAAAAAAAGCTTTGTACAAAAGGAAAAAAAAATAAGTCTGCAAAAAACAGAAAAGAAAAGAGAAAAGAAAAGAGAAAACAGTTAAAAAAAAAAAAAAAAAAAAAAGAAGAAGGTGAAACAGTTAGAAATTTGGAAAATAAACTTTGCAAAAAACAAAACAAAAGAAGAAAGAAAAAATTTGTAAAAAAAAAAGGGGGCAGCAAGTTTGAAAAAAATTGGTAAAAAAAAAAAGTTTGCAAAAAAAATATACATACATATATATATGTGTGTGTTAAAAAAAATCTCAAAAAAATAAAACAAAATTAAAACAAAAAAAAAAAAAGCAATCAAAAAAATTCGTAAAAGAAAAAGTAAAAAAAAAACGTAAAAATATAAAATTTTAAAATTTTAAAATATATTAAAATTTAAAAAAAAAAAAGAAAAAAAAAAAGAAGAAGTCAGAATTTCTTCGTTTCTTCTTTCTTCATTCTTCCTCTCTCCTGAAACACTTTCTCCAGACACCCTCTCTCTCTGATCCCAGCCCTCTGTCTATCTCTATTTTCTCTCACCTTCTCCCTCGCTCTCTCACGCTGTTTGCTCACAACTCCGACTGGGCTTGCAGATCGGACGGTGACAACTCACCAGCGGTTCGGCTTGGGCTTTCGGCGGCTCAACGGCTGGAAATTGAAAGGCACCTACAGCAACGACGGCAGCGACTGAAGCTTCTTCTTCAACTCCGGTGATGCTCCGATTCGGCAGACGACAAGAGATTCGATTCAGCGGCGGGCAGCAGCACTCACGGCGACTACGGCGAATGGATGCGACTGGCTTCAGCAACGATTGGTGGTTCGGCAGAAGTGGTGCGGCGGCTGAGGACGGCAACGATCTCGGTTCAACAAGCAACCAACTTCAACACCGGATCTTCACTTAGGGGACTGAATGATAAGTCTTTCCTCTCTGTGTTATTTATAGGGAAATTTTGAGAAGATTTGTGCGAGATCTTTAGGAAATCTAAACTATATAAAAATTTGGGAAGATTTGCTGTTGGATAAATCTAAACTGAGTATGTTCAACAAATCTGAACTGAAATTGGGGGCAAAATCTAATTTTCATCGATCAAGATTTACAATTAGCCAAAAGTTTCGATGAAGTACAAAATTTCAACGACAAAATTTTTTTTTATGTCAAAATTGACATACCCCAAGTTCTGCTTCGAATTAAAATTCAAGCGAGGTCCAAGTTCTATTGTAAATTCAAGTACATGGAGCTGAATTTGAGTCCGATTTCAAATTCTAGCAAAAGTGCGAACTTTAGTTGGAATCAAAATCTTGCAAGGATCTAAATAGATCAATTTTGCCTCAAATTTTAAATTCAAGCCAAAACTGGGAAGAAGCCAAAATTATATTGAAAAAAAATAGTTAAGTTTTATCTTGCATGACTCAAATTTTGTCCCAACAAATTCCAAATTAAAATTTTCAAATTCTTGGGCATAACTCTAATTTTTATCCCAAACTAAAATTTTGGTAAAAGTTTAAATTAAGTTGCTAAATCCAAAATGTGGGTGTACTTTAATTTTTGTTCCAAATCAAAATTGGAGTTAAAATTCAAACAAAAATTGGATGAAATTCCAAATCCTAATCCAATTTCAAATAAATTTTGGGATAGAATTTTAATCTTGCCCCAAATTTAGATTTTGATTTAAACTAGATTCAAATCAAAATTTTATGCCAGAAAAGAAAATCAAAATATTGACTCAAATTCATATTTTGATAAATTGGCACTAAAAAAATGTGTCAAAAAAAAAAACAATCAAAATTATGAACCAAATTCCATATTTTGATTAAATTGACACATTAATTGGAATCCAATTTAGGAGCTTCTTAAGTTTTGATTCCGAAATAACTTTTTCGAGATTCACACACGCATACTTGCGTATAAATCTCGAAAAGGGGGCCTTTGTTGGAATAGAAATTTTGACCAACCCAAAATTGTCACGTCATTACCCAACATTGATTACAAAACTTTATTTAATTAGGGATTATTTAAATTTACAAAGATTCCTAAATTAAATTATGGCAAATCCAAGTACACATTTGGGTTATTTGAAATTTGGAAGACAAAAGCCCAAATTGAAGACCCAAACCAGGCCCAATCCAAACGGCTAGGCCCAAAGTCAATCGAGCCCAGTTCGAATGGCTAGGCCCAAAGTCAACCAAGCCCAGTCCAAAAGGACTGCCCCAAAATCAACCAAGCCCAATTCAAAGGGCTGGCCCAAAATCAACTGGGCTTAGTCCAACAAGTCCAAGCCCACCTGGAGGCTTTGAGGAACTCTATAAATAGAGAGCTCCCCCTTAGAAGACTCCAGAAGCTCCTGAAGATCAAACAATGTCTGAACGAAGAACACGTCACGGAGATCAAGAACACTCCAAGAATCCATTGAAGTTTCAACCTCGAGAACAAGCTATTCAGCCCTCGAGCAAAGCATACAAGTAGGAGAGAGAATCAGAGGATCAAATACTAGATATTGTACTCACTATACTGAAATCAATACAAACACAAGTTATTTACACGTGTTAAATTTCCTCGTCGAAATCTCGTGTGAACAGTGGGTCCCATTGTTTTCTGAAATATTGATTTTTGTATCCAAGGTGGGACCCATACACTTGGCCCACGATGAACCAAGCTTCCAGATTTTATGGTAATCTTACCTTTAAGCATTGAATAAAGAATTGTGATTTTTGTTATGTGAGAAAACGAATATAATTGAGATTTTTTTTCTTTTGAAGTTACATTCCAACTATCAATCTAAGTATAGTTAGTCCATAAATAATCAATTACCATCTTAAAGCCGTCCATCTCTCATTCCACAATTGTTGAGCTAATAATAACTTTCACTGTTCTTAAAAGTTCTACTTATACTTGAACTTTTAAGACTTCATTTGAGTTTCGATTTTTAGTTTTTGAAAATTAAGCTTATAAATACTGTTTTCACTTTTGCTTTTTTTTGTTTTGTTATCTACTTTTTTTAAATGTTTTTAAAATTCTAGTCAAATTTTGAGAGCTAAAAAAAAGTAATTTTTAAAATTTTCTTTTGTTTTTAGAATTTATTAAAAAATTCAAATGCTTCTTTAAAAGAGGTAAAAATAATACTACAGAAATTGTGAGAAAACAAACACAATTTTTTTAGATAGAAACTAAAAACGAATTGGTTATCAATTGGGCATAAATTATTTAGAAATATCTCCTCCTTCATCTATGAGACCAGTTCAATAATTGATCCAGATTAGTTCAATTGTCTTTTTCCTGATGATAGACAAGTTGCTGCTATTCTTTGAATAATATTTTAAAGCTGTAGGCGTATTTTTTGTTTATCGCTTATGAGAGTTAAGAGTTAAGACATAATTTTTCTTGTTCCTATTTATCACGGGGGAGATAAGAGTAAAGGAACATAGTAATCATTTGTGTGTGTTTTTTTTCTTTTTCTCTGACGCCCTAAACTCATGTTGTAACGACCCAGGCCTAGGATTCGGACCTGGATTTGAAATCCGGATTCAGAACCTAACGGCCCCGGCATTTTCCTGCAGCCCCTGCGACCTGGCCACATCATCGTACTTGTCTTGAACTGCTTTTAAGAGTGAAGATTGTCCCCACAAACCAACGCAGGTCCTTTCAGCATGTTTTGTCCTCACTCACATGCTTCCTAGGAAAATTCCCAGGAGGTCACCCAACATAGGATTGCTCCAAGCATTGTAAATTATTTAGACTTGTAAAATATCAATTTTAGTGTATAAAGTTTTAAAACAATATCTATTTTTGTCTTTGTTATTATTTTAGTGTCGTATATTAGATTATCTACCTCAAACAACTCAACTCATGTTGTTTCATCGATACACGTAATTTTAAAGGTAATTTAATACTTAATCAGAAAGATATTTTTTTTATTAAAAATATTTAACATGAATCAATTGATTCCAAACTATTTAGGATATTTATGAACCAACTGAGGAGAAATTTAATTTAATTACATGAAAATTGTCTCGAATAAATCCATATATAGTCGTTCTCAACCAGCTGTCCTAAAACATTAGTCACTACTAGCCCCACAAAACCAGACTTTCTGGTTCAGCTTTTGTATCCATTCCTTTAATTCCTAACAAGACACTTTTAGAGTGAAAACACTTTAAAATGGTCATTGTAATGCCTCCAATTTTCCATATCAATTTCAAAACGTTATGATTAAATTCTTTGACTAAAAATTTTCATTTTGATGTTTCGAACTTCTATTTCCTTCAAATTAAATATAAAATTTAGATAAATAGTACAATAAGCGGAAGGGTTACGGTAAATTTAATTATATTTCAACACTTTAACACTCCCTTCACTTGTGGGCTTGAAAATTTGTGAAAAACCCAACAAGTGAAAATCAATATTAATTGAAGAAGAAACGACTTTCCAGGAGAATTCGAACACAGGAGTTTATGCTCTGATCCCATGTTAAATCATCAATTAACCTAAAAACTTAAGCTTAAGGATTATAATAAATTTAATTATATATATCAACACTTTAACACAAAACTCGGCCTAACGAATACTTAAAAGATCAAATTACGAAAACACACTCAAACTAACACAAAGAAAAATAGCTTAAGCTAGGAAAAATAAGTGCTCGAACTAAAAAATAATGGGTCCAAATTTAAATGTGAGCTTGATTAGCAAATTGAGGGAGACTAATTACTCCACTCATTTAAGTTTAGTTTAATTTAATGAAATTTAAAATTTAAGATTACTGTTAACAAATGAACCAAGTACCTGGCAAAAAAAAAATTCTCTAAATATAAATAAGACTTTATATTAACAAAAATATAACTAGACCAAAAAGTTGCATGTGCATCAACTTTGGTCCATTGTCTTAATATTTCACGTTAAAAGATAAAAGCTGAAGCATAGAAAGAGAAAACAGGCTAATTTAAACATAGCTCTGTAGTCTGTATACATGCTACTGATTTTTTTTTTTTTTTTTTTTGGAGATCGAAAGCTAAATCTTTCCCTCCATATTTTGTTGAACTAAAAAAACAAAAAAGACGAGAACACATAGATCATTTTCCTTTTATTTTCATACTTGGACTTTGTAAATAGATTCAAACTTAACTTCCATATGAAAACCCCATCCCAAAACTCCTCTACATTCGAAATATGCCTTTCTAGGAGCAATTGGGGAAGGGAACGCCGCAGGTAGAAGCAACCTTTCTGGCGCCGGGAGAATTCGCATAAGCCCCAAAGGATGGATCCTTTATATACTGACAAAGGCATGGCTTCTGCTGTTTCAACTTACTGCAGCAAGCGGACGACGGCGGTGTCGAGGATAAGATCGCACCGGCACATGGGCTCAGCTCCGTAGGGTTGCAAGTCACTGCCTCCGCGAGACGAGCTCCGGTGAGAAGCGCCACCATCGCCACCACCAAAAGGCAAAACCATGTGATCGGAATTTTCTTCATTTTCTTTTGGTTCTGAGAGCAATGATATGTGTGGAAGGCAAAAGAAAGAAGAATGGTCGTGTGTTTGCCAAACCCTTTTGGTAGTATTTATAGCCTCATAAAGTGGAAAGTGTGCACACTTAGGGCTCGTTTGATAACGTTCATGTTTCCTGTTTCTTGTTCATGTTTCTCATTTTTCAGAAACAGACATGTTTGATAAACGATCCTGTTTCTTGTTTCTGAATTTTTTAGAAACGTTTCTAAAAAAAGGACAGATTTTGAGAAACTTCAAAAAGTAGTTTCTCAAATTCTGTTTCTGTTTTTTTTTCCAGGTTTCATGCATGTATTCATATTTTTCTTTTTACCCATCTCTCCCCTCTCTCTTCTTTCTCTCTCTTCCATTCTATTTTTTTTCTTTTAATACTTTTTAATCTTTTTGTTTTTTTTTTCTTTTTTATTTTTTGATTTATTTCTTTCTATTCGTTCTTTCTTTTTCATCATAATCTTTTTTCTTTGAATAGTTCATTATCTTTTTTTTTTCTTTTTTCCTTTTTACTTTTCTCTTTTCGTTTATGTTTTTTTCTTCTCTCTTATTTTCTTATTTTCTTTTACTTTACATTAACGAGCTTATAGTTATTATTTTCTATTTAATTCTCTATTATTTTTTCTTTTGGTATGATTTTATTTTTTTATTAAATAAATAAACTAATAATGTATTTCATGTTTACCATTAAATGTAAAAATATATATACATTCTCTATCTTTTTCTGATTTTACTTGCGTGTATTATTGGCTAATGCGTTTTTAAAGAAAAAATAAAAATAAATTTTATTATTAAATTAAAGAAATGTGGGTATGCTCAATTGTCTGACCTTGGACAATTTACAAATTCGTCTAATTGAACTAATTCTTGTAAGTCAAAATCGTTCAAGGTGTTGATTGAAGTGAGAAATAACATTGCAAATCAAATTTGAACAACATTTGAAAGATAAATTTATTATTATTATTATTAATTAGGTGTTGGGCCTTAATAAAATACTATAACCTCTTTATATATGTTTTATATTTATTTTAATACATGTTATATGTTTTATTATAGTATATGTACTAAACTTTATTTTTACCAAAAAACAAGAAACAAGAAACAGAAATAGTTATCAAACATGTTTCTGTTTTTAGTTTTTAAGAAACAGAAACAAGAAACGAGAAACAGAAACAGGAAACAAGAAACGAGAAACGAGAACGTTATCAAACGGGGCCTTAAATGCCCACCCCTCCCTCCTATTAATTTCTCCTTTTCCATCGCACCTACTTCTCTTTGTTGGCTTTAATTGCCCAACGATATTTCATATTTTCGATTAGTTAATATTTTGATGATAACAAATATGGTTAGCATGAATTAAATTAAATTGTTGGGAGCTTAAATGAGTATGATTCTAAAGTATAAACTCACGAGCACAACATTTTTTTAATGGCCTGAATGAGAGCTGATTAAGAAATAATATAAAGAAGGTATATTATTTTGGTTTATTTTGAATTGGGCATGTGTAGTTTCTGTTCCTATTTTCATTTTTTTTGTGTAATCTCAATTATTTCAACCGTTCAAATTTGGATAGAATTTTGATATTTGTGGTTGGGATTCGGATTTTGTTTTGGTAAAAATGTTAGGCGCGCTATTATGATTATTGTAAGTCTACCTAGTTGATTGATAGAAGATATTTGAGTTTCAAAATCTTATATATGGTTGTACAGAGGTATGCAATTTCACAATGCATTGAACGCCAATGTTTTTTTTTTTTTTACATCACTTATGGTTAAAAATGGAATTACAAATTTAGTCCATGTAGTTTAGACCCTTTTTGCTAACCATTGAGTTTTTGATTTTTGGTTTTTGGAAATTAAGCCTATAAATACTACATCCACCTATGGATTTCATGTTTTCTTATTTACATATGTTTTCAAAAACCAAGCCAAGTTTAAAAACTAAAAAAGTAGTTTTCAAAAACTTGTTTTTATTTTTGAAATTTGGCTAAAAACTCAAATGTTTCCTTAAGAAAGATGGAAACATTATAGAAAAGATAAAAATCATTATAGAGAAATTGTGAGAAAACAAGCACAATTTTCAAAAACTAAAAATAAAAAATCAAATGGTTATCAAACGGGGCCTTAGACATAATTTCAATTTAGTCCTTATCATTTTGAAAGTTCTTATTTAGTCCTTAATGACTTGGACATAATTTTAATTTAATTTTTATAGTTTTTAAAGTTTTAATTTAGTCTTTATAGTTGAGTCAAGTCTCACAAATTGTTCTTGCCATTACTATATTGACACTTTCTTTTCTTTACTGTGGCAATGAGCTAATGTTTTCTTATTTGTCTAATTTAGGGTTTAGGGCTAAATAAAAAACAAAAGAAAGTAGGAGATTTTTTGGGAAGGTGAAAGATAAATTAGAGATGATTTGTGAGGCACAAAACTATAAAAGGATCAAATATTTGAAACTTTTAAAACTATAAAATTCAAATTGAAACTAAGATCAAACCATAAGGATAAATTGAAAGTCTTGAAATATCAGAGACCAAAATTAAGTTGGGATTTTATGCCCTCATATTTTAATTTATATTTTATAAATATAATAATTATTTTATTTTTATTTTGTCAATATTTATTATCCATCTATGAAAATCCTAGGTTACTAATGTAATTCTTTAGTTGACATACATGATGTTCAAGAAGTAACTTAAAGAGACTATAGTGTACGAATATTAGTTGGGTGTGTGTTATTCCAGTAACACTATAGATATGACCTACTTTATAAAAGTTATAAATAATTTGGTTCTAATTGTTCATGTGAAAACATACGAGTGAGGTATCATCTACAATAATTTGTTGTTATCATCGACAGGTGGGGTAGGTACATATTGGAATTGAGAGGGAAAATGAGAGGAAAAATAGAGAGTACTGGGAGAGGGGCGACAAGGAAATAAAGAAATTAGGGTTTGGGGGAGAGAAAATAGAAAGGGGTAACAACACACATAGATGGTTATATTTAAATGGTCGTTTTGAAAGATGATGATTTTTTTATTAGATAAATAGCCAAATGATAAATTGATGAATTAAATGATATAATTCAGTCCTTAAAATTATCCTCCTATTAAATCGAATAAAATCGAATCTTAAAATTTTGGGGTGATTAAAAATGTCAAATCAAAACAAAGAAGATTTAACCTTTGGAATAATTAAACAACCAAATTCTGAAATTATGGGATAATTAAAAATGAATTAAAAAATAATGGAAGTACATTTTAAACTTAAAAATGAAAAAAAAAAATTGAAGTTGATCAAAATCGAACTTTTAAATAATAAGATTTAATCAAATTTAGAAACTTTTTGGGATTTTAAACACACAAATACCTTGTAATTCGGAGGAATTTAAACCCTGGCATAAAGTAATCATGACACATCTCCCTTCTATACAATTAAGATCTTTATCAGATTAAACCACGCTAATACCTTGCACTAAAAAATAAGCAAAATCTTCATCAAACTGAGCCACACACAAATACCTTGAACTAAAAAATAATTAAAATCTTCGCCAAACAATTGCTTTTTCGTAATGTTTGGATCCAAATTAGAGAGCCCAAAATGTTATCAAACAAGATTGAGATCAACAAGGAGACAACGAGTAAATGCAACCACACCTTTAATGCTTGTCTCCTCCTCTATTCCTCTACCCCTTTCCCAGTCAAATAATACCTCTCTAAATTCTCTTTTTTCTCATCGCCGTTAGCCACCTAGTACAATATCTTTCTCCATTCTTATTTTAGAGGCAAATTACAATCTGCAAATTTTAGATTAAACGAATTGAATTTATGGTAGTAGTTTAGTAACATACCTTGGCGGTTGAAGGGCACGTAGATTCAAATGAAACTTGCAAATTCAATAAGCAAAAATGTGGAGCGTCAATTGTAAAAAAAAATTCAGCGAAGATTGACATTGTGAAAAAATGGTCAAACTAAAAAACATAAGCATTGCTTGATATTTAAAAAGATATAAAATTTTAAAATTTTAAAAAGAATTATTATTATTTATTATTAATAATTATGGTGCGTGGGATCTTGCACTAGTTAAGGGAGGGAGGAGATTGCAAGATGCTACCTTAGGAGATCGGTGGATGGCAGTGGTCTAGTTGGTGCAGCATCAAAAGGAGAAGAAAATGAGGGAAGAGAGAGAAAGGGAAGGGAAAGAGAGGGGATGGAAAAAAAGTACAAATAAAAAGCCACATAAGCTAAACATATAATATTAAATTAATAAGATTTGAAACCTCACCTAAAATTAACACCTTAGCAAGTCACGATATTTTTCCGTTAGTTTTCCATTAGTCAACTAACAATCAACTTGATAATTTAGAATAATTTTATAAATGTTAAAATATTATTTTAGTTTCTGTATTTTGAGTTTTGTTCCATTTTGGTTATTTCAAATGTCCAATTTTAATCATTGTACTTTTAATAAAGCTTAAAATTGGTCCATACTATTAGTTTATTGTTAATTTCTCTTAAAAAAAGTTAGTATCTATTAGCTTTTCCTCTATAAATTTTGGAAGTATGTCTTTTCTTGTATTAAAATTATTATTATTATTTAATCAATTTTGATAAAAATTAACTGCAAACTTATCATATGGACCAATTTTAAGCTTTATTGAAAGTAAAGGGACTAAAATTGGACATTTGAAAGTATAGGGACCAAAATAGAACAAAACTCAAATTACATGGACCAAAATGATATTTTAACCTTTTATAAACCTTAAAAGTATCACTTTGAAAACTTCAAAAACCAAACAGAAAGTGTATTTTACCTCATCATTTTCAATATGTGATTTTAAGATAAGAAAATTAGTTTATTTTGAGCTTATGTTTATTAAAATAAAATAATAGTATTTAAATGTTCTAAAAAAATAATAGTATTTAATTTTAAATTAACTTATTATAGTAATTCTCACATTAGTCATAAAGTAAAAAAAATAAATAGAATTTTATTTCAAATTAACTAAAATAAAATTAATAAAATAAATAATATTTAATGTTCAAGAAAATATATTTGATTTTGCCAATATGGCAATTTTTAAAATTTTTTACACCTATATTTAAATATTTTTATGTAATATTTAATGTATTTAAATATAATTCCTTTTTACCCTTTGTCTATCATTGATATATTTCAAGTTAAAATCAAAATTAATATTTCATTCTAAATTTTTCATAAAAATCTTAAATCAATACAAATTAACTTATTTTGCAAAATAACATATAAAATTAATATAAATTGAATGGATAAAAAATAAAAGATTAAATAGTTTAAGACAAAAATGTTATATAAACTACAATTATATTAAATTAGTATATAAATTATCTAAAAATATTTCAGGGCATTTTTAACAATACATCATTTTTCAAACATTTTTTGTACATAAATTCTGTAAAACTAACATGACTTTTAAATATTTCCAGACATCCTTATAAATTTTCCTGTGAAACAAACATGGTAATTTAAAGATGTCGGACATCTAAAATTTTAGGCATCTAAAATTTTGAGTATTCGAAGATGTCGGACATCTTGATTTTCTTAAAACAAACGCCCCTAATTGTAACCCACCATTTTGAAACATTTTTTTACTACTACAAAAGTATATATTAACAATAAAATATATATTTCAAGTTCAAAAATATATATAAACTTTTAATTTTTTTTTATTTATTTCAAGTTCAAATAATATTTATATAAATTAGTTCAATTCAATTTCAAGTCCAACTTCAGAAAAAATATGTTGAGAATGGGTAAGTATTGAATATGAATGGAGAATGTGTAAATTGAATAGAGAGAAGATAATAAATAACCATAAAAATATAAACTTTGGTATGAATAAATGGACATTTAAATAAAATTTTAGGAAATCCTCTTTTATTTTGCTTGGAAAACATGTTTTCATTCACATTATTGATTAAAAAATAGGCTAAATTACAAAAATATCTCTGAGCTTTGTCCTATGTTTCGAAAATACCCTTATCTTTTTAAAAGTTTCATACTACCCTTGATCTTTTACAAAAGTTTCAAAAATACTCTTTGAGCAAACTTCTGTTAATATTTTTGTACGAAAAGTTGAGGTGGCTCAATTTGTAGCAATGTGGCATATACGTGGAGCTTTGCTTGGATTATTTTTTGAATTAATTGGACAATGCCGTTTACAAACTCAAGGGTTAGGGCATTTAACGTTGGTGAATTGTTTGGATTCTTCTCCTCCCTCTTCTCTTCCTCAAGTGCTACATGGGTGGTTAGGGTTAGGGCTAAATCGACTAACTGTGAGTGAAGAGGGTAAGAAGACGATACTCGAGGCTCTTGCATTTTGGGTTAGCGTTTGGGTTTAATTCTACGAAGAAGACAACAAAGAAGTGTTGATGCCAAACAACGGTAATTTCTTTGTTTTCAGCTTTGGTCAATGAAGCATTGAGGACGTTGAAGTTGTTGTCATTGAAGGTAGGAAAACAACGAAGACCAATGTGGAAACTGTGTTGGTACGTGGTCAATTGTGGGTCCAGTTTTTCATTTATTTTTATTTTTTCCATTCATTTTCTTTTTGACAATGATAACAATTACAATTTGTTTCATTTTTTTTTCTTTTTGACCTCCATAATCAAGAGAATAAAAGCAAATGGTTTGAATTTTCATTTCAAAATCCCTTGTGCTGTGTAAAATAAAATGATGTTTTTAGTAAATCAAAATCTCTCTTCTAATTTTTAGTGGAACTATGTTGTAAATGAAACAGAGCAAGTTCGAAAATAAAATTGTGTTGTTGATATGTCAATTTTTTCACACTTTTTTTCCATTAATAAAAAGAATTATGTATGGATTTGGCTTCTCCAACTTTGGTAAATGTAAACGCATCCATTAATGTATTTGTGGAGCATTTAGCAAATGAGTTACATAAGACATTTGTGAATATGATGATGGACTTGATGATGCTGAGGATGATGTAGATAATATACATTTCTCTGATAGTGAAAATGATCTAAATGATCAATTGGAGCCAGAACCTGTAAAAGATAAAAAAGTTGAGGATGAAAATTATGAAGAGAGTGACAAATTGGGGGGATCTTGATGAAGGTAATATCGAGGACGATGTAGATGATGACATTGTTAGATTTCCATCCTTAAAGAATGTGATGGATCCTTCTAAAATTCACTTCGAAGATGGCATGTTGTTTATCTTTTTGGATGAGTTTAAGAGAGCTATTTCTAAGTACGCCATTAATGGAGGATGGTCAATTAGATATGATAAGGCAGACAAAATAAGAGTTTGAACTATATGCTCAAAATCATGTAAGTGGGTTGCTTATGTGACAAAAATAAAAGGTAAATTTTGTTGATAAACATACATGCATACGATCATTCAACAACATCAAGGTAACTTTGAGATGGTTAGCTGTCAAATTAATGAATAGAGTTAAGGAGCAACCGAACATTAAGTGTACAACCATTCAAGAGAATGTCAAATGAAAATATGTTGTTAAGATTTCCAAAAGTAAGGTATATAGGGCCAAGAGGAAAGCAGTTGAGGTTGTTGAAGGGAACCATGCAGAACAATATACAAAATTATGGAACTATTGTGGTGAGTTGCTCAAGTGTAATAGTGGCAATAGTGTGAAGTTGAAGGTTGGAGCTTATGACTGTGTTATAGAAGGAGAAGAACATCCAAGCTCATCCCCTGTATTTGAGAAACTGTATGTATGCTTCAATGGGATGAAAAAGGACTTCTTGGTTGGATGTAGACCCTTCATTAGCTTGGATGGTGCCACCTAAAAGGACCCTATGGAGGCTAACTATTATGTGCCATAGGTAGGGATCCAAATGATCAAATGTACCTTTTAGCATTTGCAGTGGTTGAGGTGGAGAGCAAGGCCTCATGGACGTGGTTTCTCACTAATTTGTTGGCTGACATAGGAGATGTAAGGGAGCATAGGTGAACTTTTATAAGTGACCAACAAAAGGTATAGTTATTGAGTTTATTTTTTTCGTAAGATGTTTTGATGTTTTATACTTAATTTTCTTATATGTTTTTCTTTCAAGTTATAGGGGTTGGTTTAGACATTTGAGGAGTTATTACCTAGGGTGGAGCATCAATTTTGTGTAAGACAACAATATGAGAAAAAAATTTCCAAGAAAACAACTAAAAGATCTCATGATAGAAAGCTGCTAGTGTTACCACTCAGAAAGAATGGATTGCAGTGATGGAGATAATAAAATCCATTATAGAGAGAGCTTACAATTAGCTAATGGCAATCCCCACCCATTATGGTGTAAGCATGCTTGTAGAGGTTATCTTAAGTGCGACGCTGCCCTTAACAACATGCCTGAAGCTTTCAATGCTACCATTCTTGAAGCTAGAGATAAACCCATCATTGGAATGGTAGAATGGCTAAGGCTATATCTTATGAGAAGATTTCAAGAAAATAGAGAGAAGATGAAGAATGTTGATGGAAGAATGTCCTAAAATTCAAAATAGATTAGAGGAGGAGAAGAAAAATAATGGAAACATTTTTCGATCCTAATTCTCTTTGCAGTACGCATCGAGCAATTGGTATCAGAGGCATCATTATTCAATATACTCTATCTTTGATACAATTTCCATTGTTTCAAATATTTTTGTAGTCAGAGATTAATTTGTATTAATCTTTTTATTTTTCAAAGTTAGACTTCAATATTGATTTAGTTCAATATTGTTCTTCTCAATTCCATCCTATTTGACTGTGTCACAGCTCGTCGTCAGTAGGTGTTTGGCAAGGGCATTGGTGTTTTTAACAGTGTTGGTCCCCCTGCAACGAGTACAGAGAAATTGGAAAGGAATTTGAAGAAGGGTATTGAAAGAAAGCAATAGTTATTTTTATCTTTGCAAAATATTTTGATTATTATAAAATAATGTCAAAGCTACTCAAATCTCTGGTCTTGAAGAAATTATCAAAGATTAGTCAAAATGATGGTGTCAGCTCAAGTACTCAAATAGACAAAGGTGATAATCATAGGGCAGAGAAAAATGTCGAAGATCTCAAAGGTTCCAATGAACAACTCCATATCGCAAAGATCAAAGAGCAGCTCGCAAATTGGGACATTCCACAAATAGACCCAAAGACGGTCTACTACAAAAGTACATTCGACTTTACTCGAAGCTAGGGTGTAAAAACCATGAAGTGCACAGTAGAAATCCATAACAACCCAGAATCATTAAATCTCTTTGCAAGAGATTTGATACTCAAACATCATGGAGATTACTCATTCATGCATCTTGGCTTTGTACAAGTTGCAGTCGAACCATTATTCAGAACAGGTCTGAATACTCTTGTCCTCATTATACTCATGGATAAGAGATTTATGGATTTCCAAAGTTCTCTTTTAGAAATGGTGGAAACCAACCTGGAAAACGGACCGGTCTATTTCAATTGCTATCCAAGCTACTCCCTCTCTATAGAAGATCCAAAGATTCTAAGTTCATTAATCTTTGACATCCATTTCAAAGGTATGAACATGATGCCAAAATTTCATGGCTTTGTAGCTATTTTCAGAGTTTGCTATCTCCTGATGCGAACGCAAATAGCTCCAAGAGCTCTAAAGGCTTCACCAAGAGGAGAGACAGTACTCATCGAAGCAAATGCTTCAAAGTCAACAGTGGAAACTCCCAAAGTCTTATCTTAGGAAGAAATCACTAGAAAATCAAAATGGGTATTGAAAGACGCTTTTACGCCACCAACTCCCAAACGAAAAACCCTTACTCAAATCATCGAACACCCTGATGGTCAAGTAGAAATCAACTTCTAGGATGAAGATCCTCCTACTCCAGTGGTCAGGAACTTCACCAGCTCTAGACGAAGTGCTTCTGAATATCGTGGAGAGTCATCATCTTCACAAGATTTTGGAACAAAACCCGAAGAACCCCTGCGATGATCTCTCTCTGCAAGGATCAATTCGATGGATTTGGGACCACGCATACCAAACATCTAGTATGCTAAACCAAATTCTCCTACTCAAATTGATATGGACACAACAACCCAGTTCAATGAAACTCAATGTCATATTAAAAGGATTCAAGGTCGATATGGAATTCTTAAAAAAGGATTTCATGGCAGCATAGGGAAAATTCCAAGATCTTTCTTCAAAGCCTACGAGCACGAAGAAAGAGAGGACTTCAAGAAAGCATGGATAGAAACCATGAATAATCTTGAAGAACAAATTCCTTTCTTCAAATGGTTTGCCTATCGTGATAAATATAGTCATAAGGTAAATCAAATTATCACTCTCAAAGAGAATAAATGGAAGACCTCAGAAAGAGGAGAAGTCTCAGGTACTCATCCGCCACTAAAGCAATCAAATTCAAAAGTTCCTATGGGACTTTGGTTATAGTCAGACCATTCAAGCAGCTTGACACGAGAGAAGAAGAAAATAACCCCTCTAAGGGAATTAGAGGAGTTCTGATTCAAAATAACTTCACCAACAAAATTCTATCCACCATGGCTGAACAAATGGATAGAATTGAAGAGAAAGTGTTTACTCCAACAGTAGCCAAAAAGAAAAACGTAAAATTTGAAGGAAATTCTTTCCCTAAAGAAGAATCCTCAATCGTGTTCTTTAGTGCAGATGTTGGAAGCCCAGTTCCAAGAATCAAGAATAAAGAACATGAAATGTCAAAGACTATTCAAACGCGGATTGCTATTCTATCAAAGAAGGCTGAAAGCTCTTCTCAAATTAATGTACTCAATGATGAAGAGACAACAGAGATGGTAGCAAAGATGAATCGTTTCGCTATCTCAAAAAAGGATCCTGAAGCTCTTCTCAAGGAAAGGAACAAAATTCCTTTGGAAGTAAACAAGATATCAGGAGACAATTCATATGGTAATTCTCTAAATTACTACCCAAGGGCGTCCCGTCCAGATCTGGCTTTTGAGGAACACCCATATATGGCCAACCGATCATTCGATGGATAGTTAGTCTATGAATGGAATGTTGATGGTCTTTCTCAATATCTCGTCATGGGTGTCATTCAAGAAATGCTTGTAGCTAATTCATCATACCTTTCTAAAGGACACTTTAATGTAAAAACTGCTACCCTGATAAGCGCAGGATTTACAGGACAGATTAAAGGATGGTGGAGTTTCTTCTATTCTAAAGAAGAAAAGAAAAATATCCTAAATCATACTTCAAACAGAAAGAGGAAGGCTCTCAAAGATGAACCCTTTTCCTCTGGAACTCAAAGCAGTGTACAACTTGATGTTAATGCAACCGTGGGATCAACTGCAGTTCTTCCCAGAACTCATCCTGAAGATAGAGTTGATGATGCAGTTGTAACACTCTGCTTTGCAATCATAAAGCACTTCATTGGAGATGCTGAAAATTACAAACATTAAGCAAGGATCTACCTTAAACAACTTAAATGTCAAAAACTGTAAGATTTCTATTGGCACGAAGATACTTTCCTAATGGAAGTATATAAGAGGGAAGACTGTTGTAGTGCTTTCTAGAAAGAAAGATTCATAGCAGGACTACCGAAGCTATTTGTCGGCTCCAAGATTACTACAAGACAAGTGAGATACCATGGACATCAATAACCTACGGTGAATTAATACAGTTTGTTATCCATGAAGGAGGCAAACGATGTATTCAAAACAAAAGACAAGAGAAGTTGAGTTCTTCCAAAGCAACCAGAAAAAGAGAGCTCGGACAATTCTATAAATTATATTACTACTAAGAGGCAACTGAACCTTCTTCAGTCATGGCAAAGAAAAGTTTCTCCAGAAAAGAAGTATTACTCAAATACTTATCAAAGGAAACCAAGTACGTATAAGTACGCTACTAAGCAAGCTCCTTACAGGAAGCACTTTTACAGTAAAAGAAAAAGCTCTTTTAGGAAGAACAAGGAGTATTCAAAAAGGGATATTTCAATCTTCGATTTCTGAATGGTATTTCATAGCATCAAACATATTAAACTTAACCTCTTGATCGCCCACATTCAGCGTAATAATCCATTTTCCAACATCTACCATTGTTCCTCCAGTAGCTAAGAAAGGTCTTCCTAGAATTATCGGGACATTTTTATCTACCTCATAATCCAATATAATGAAATCGGCTGGAAATATGAATTTGTCCACTTGCACCAATATGTCTTCAATCTTCCCCTCAGGATATGCGATTGATCTATCAGCTAGCTGCAATGTCACAGTGGTTGGTCTTGCCTCTCCAATGCCTAACTTTCGAAAGATGGACAGTGGCACGAGGTTTATGCTAGCTCCTAGATCACAAAGAGCTCTTCCTACTTTTTTTCCTCCAATTGACACTGGTATTGTAAATAATCCAGGATCTCGAAGTTTTGGAGGGATAGGATTTGCAACGATAGAGCTACATTCTCCCGATAATGGTACAATTTCATACTCAATTGGCCTCTTCTTTTTGGTGAGCATATCCTTAAGGAACTTCGCATACTTTGGCATTTGCTCGAGAGCTTCTACCAAAGGGATGTTTATGTGAAGCTGTTTAAAGATATCGAAGAACTTCTTGAACTGCTGATCTTGATTTTTCTTCTTTAATCACTAAGGAAATGGTGGTGGTGGTGGCACAAAAGCTGGACTCACAGTAGCTGTCTTCTGTGTTACTGCTGGGTGTTTTGCTCTAGCACTGTCTTCTACTTCAGCATTCTCAGCATCCCCTGTATTTTCAACATCCTCTGTACTCTCAGCATTCTTTTCTTTTTGTGACACTGAAATCTCTGATTCAACTGCCATTCTTTCCTCTGTTTGCACCGCAGACTCTATAAACTTCTGTTTTTGCTTGCTCAATCTTTCTGCTGGAACAAGAGGTTTTCCACTTCGTAGCTCAATAGCTTGAACTTTTTCCTTACCTTCTCTCTTTGGAAGCTCTGTATCTGAAGGTAGCTTACCTTGAGGTCTAGTCTTCAACTCATTGGCTAACTGCCCAACTTGTATTTCCAAATTCCTCAGAGATGCTTGTTGACTTTGAATCACTGCATCATTCTTGACCATATATTCTTTTATCAAACTCTCTAATGACGTTCTTGGTATATGCTGGTTCATTGGCTTCTGCTGCGACATATTTTGTTGATTCTGCCCAAAACCAGGTGGAAATTTCATTCTATTCTGCCCTTGATTTCCGTGTGCAACATTCCCTTGACCACTCCATGAGAAATTCGAATGGTTCCTCCACCCTGGGTTGTATGTATTAGAAAAGGGATTGTTCTTCTGCATATTCTGATGTCCCACGTAATAGACTGATGCAGGATTGGCTGGACAAAGCTCAAATGTATGCCCCTCTCCACAATAAACACAAGATTCTACTGTTATCTGATTAATTGCTGTCGCATTCTGATTTGTATTTCCCAACTGCAAGTTTTTCAAAAAATTTTCCATGGATGCCATTTTAGCACTGAGAGAAGTTAATGCATCGACTTCAAGCACTCCCCTATTCTTTTTCCCTGGATTGTTCCTGACATCTGACCATTGAGAACTATTTGCTGAGATCCTCTCTAGAATCTCATATGCTTCATTAAAAGTCTTAGCTAGGAGGCTCCATTTGCTGATGCATTTACCATGTTCTGTGTTTCCAGATTCAAGCCGTTATAAAACGTTTCCATCTGAATGCAGTGAGGTAGACCATGATGAGGACACTTTCTAAGTAGCTCCTTAAATCTTTCCCATGTCTCACTGAAAGTCTCGTCGTCAAACTGCTTGTAGGCAACTATCTCTCCTCTAAGATTTGCATTTTTGGTTGGTGGAAAATACTTCATCAAAAACTTTTCCGCCAAATCATTCCACGAAGTTATGGTTCCCGGTCCAAAGGAATTCAGCCATGATTTTGCTTGATCTCGCAAAGAATATGGGAACAAAATTAATCTTTTATCATCCTTCGACACACCTTGCTTCTTGAAAGAGTCACTCACACTTAAGAAGTTTCTTAAATGCAAGTGAGGATCCTCTGAAGGATGTCCATGAAACTGTCCAATAGACTGCAACATTTGAAACATGACGGGTTTCAATTCAAACTCGGTAGCTTCTAAATCAGGTCCAACAATTCCTGGCGCATCAAAAGTAGGCATAGCATAGGCGCGAATAACTCTCTCACTATCATCCGCCACAAAGATAGGATTATGAGCATCATTTTGTCGACCAACTGCTTCATATGGTCCCTCTCTAGGTGGATTTCCAAAATGTTCCGGTTGATGCTATGGTAAGTCCTCTTGAATTGCAGGTCTCACTTGAGGATTAACACGGTCCATTGTATGTTTTCTCCCTCGTTGTTCCCTTCTACGCACGTGAAATGTTCTTTCAATCTCTGGATTGTAGTGTAGAGAATGAGGAAATTTTCTCATGTACAAATACAAACCACCTGAATTAAGGCCAAACAAACAGCAATCTCAGAATTCAATAAGCTCCAGTTACCAAAAATTAATTTAAGTAAAAGAAAAATTGACTAGGCCCCGACAACGGCGCCAAAAACTTGATGACTTGCTAGAGTGATGTGAATAATTATGCAATATTATGTTGTCTATGCGTAAGTGTACACATACTTTTGTAGCAAGCGATAAGTAAATTATCGAATCCACAGGGACTATTAATCCTTCTATTTACTGAATCAATTCCTAGAAACTCAAATTGTAACCATTCAAATTTGTCAAGGAAATGAAATAAAATAAGTCACTATTGCTGGAACAAAATTAATGCTAAAGCAGGGAAAACAGAGGAATCGTAAAAGAACAAATGAAAATTGGGTTAGATGCTTTAACTAAAACAAAGGCTCGGATTAGAGGTAAATCATGCTTTAATTAAGTTACGAATTGAGTACACATTCATTCCATTCGACCCACTACAGATTTCACGGTATTCTCCCGAATCACCTAAGTATACTGTTTCATTTACATTACTTCAGCACATTGAATCCACTGTATTTTGTGTGCGTTAGGTGAGTGATTATCCCTAACCTACTCACTTAGCTAGCTACTAACCCTAACAAGGGGCTAACGTGGTTTTTAAGCTCTCAGCCCCTCCTATTCTTCCTAGAAATCAAAGGGACACTGCTCACATCGGCTGGCCCAACGGACATGAACTAATGAATAAGCCCTCTTAAAAACCAAATCGAATGAAAGAAAAAATACTCAGCTATAACATTAATCAAAAGCAATCATCCTCTAATCCTCACCTTATGGTGTTTAGTTCATAATGTAAAAACAACAGCAGAAAAGTCGAAATGTAAACATAATGGAAATGATGCAGAAAATAAACTAAATGAAAACAGAAACGTAGCAGAATAAATCGGAAAGCTGCCCCAAAACATTTGACTCAGCATCGGCGTTGATCCCCTGGAGAAACCTTCCTTTTATGGAAATCTTCCGTCCATGGCCTCCCAATAAGAGCTCTCCACCTCTCCTTCTCTCTCTCTGTTATTTCGGGATCTCCAACCTCTCCCTAAAAAAAACGGCTGCCCACAATATATACTCCTTTTTATGAAAACCAGGGCTGATTAGACAGGTCCTAAGACGTGGAAGGCTCCTAATGGCTGAAACACGCTGATTAGACTGACATTTTCCAGCTCATTTAATGAATCGCAATTCCCACGTGCGAAATTCGTATAGGTCTGAATTGCAAGGTTTGCTCCAGCAAACAGTTGTAAAACTGCTACTCTTGACCTCGGTCGTCTTCCTTAATCAAGCCCTAAATTAATCACATTAAGCTCCTTAATTAGGATAATATTGCTCTAATAATAATGTTACTATATCAAAATTAATCATAGAGCAAAATACATCAAAGCTTGGAGTTTTCCAAAATATAATGAGATAAACTATGACAATTCAATCCTAAAATGATACTCTATAACTCTTATTTTAAGAGTTATCACCCACCCTCACCCCCTCAATTGTGGAACTCAAAAGAAAAAAACAACCACTACATCAATTTATGTTCGTCATTTTAACATAAAAATTCTATCAGGGTTGTTGTGGAACAATTTCAAAATTCACAGGTTAATAAAACATTTTAAAATTTATGGGCATAATTGAAATGCACCTAAAAGTTCAAGAGTTTTTTTTCTTTTTTTTTTTTAATATAACCCATGGGAATTGTATTCTCTTATTTCTTCATAAATGTTTCAATTATGAGCTGTCATTTATTTTCTTATAACTTGATGTTCCTTCTTCTACTTTTTAAAAAAAATCAATAATTAAGGATTTAATTATACTTCTAGATTATTGTGAATATGGCATATGTAAATGCCCATTCCACATGCCCATTTGTTATCCATGCCAAGTGTCATTTTCTCCATAGCCAAAGTGTCTTCTAAAGGCCATAGATTGGTGTCCAAATGTACCACATCATCCTCTCTTAAATTGCCTATAAATAGAGATATTTTTGGAAAAGAAAATACACCAATTTTTCTCTCATTTTCTCTAATTTTTGTGTTTTTAATTTTCCATAAATCTCCACTTTCTTTTGTTTATACTATATATATATATATATATATTCTTTTTATATTTCATCTTTTGTATTATTATTATTATTATTATATGTTTTGGTAAAGTTTTGGTGCCCGGTTTCGCCTCTCAATTTTACAACACGTTATCAGCACGAATCTCTGTCATTTTTCCCGCTAAAGGTAAGTCTTATAGGTAAGCCATTTTTACGCATTTGGTTTATGTTAAATTTCTAATATAAATATATATTATTATTTTGATAGTGTTATTATGGCAAACCTTACAAAGCTAGAATTTGCGGCCCTGGATATTAATGGAAATAACTACTTGTCATGGATCCTTGACGCTGAGGTCCATTTAGATTCTATGAATCTTGGAGAAACAATTAAAGAAGGAAATGATGCATCAAATCAAGAAAAAGCAAAAGCCCTGATCTTCCTTCGCCATCATCTTCACGAGGGATTGAAAATGGAGTATCTTACAATAAAAAATCCCTACGTTCTATGGCAAGGTTTGAAAGAAAGGTACGATCATCAAAAAACAGTTATTCTTCCAAAAGCTCGTTATGATTGGATGCATCTAAGGTTGCAGGACTTTAAATCAGTAAGTGAGTATAATTCCGCACTCTTCAGAATTAGTTCAAAATTAAAATTATGCGGAGAAAAGATTACTGATGTTGATATGTTAGAGAAGACATTTTCCACTTTTCATGTCTCGAATATGCTCCTGCAGCAGCAATATCGAGAGAAGGGTTTTGCAAAATATTCTGAACTTATCTCATGTCTTCTCGTTGCTGAACAAAATAACGAGTTATTGATGAAAAATCACGAATCCCGACCAACTGGAGCAACACCATTCCCTGAAGTGAATGTTGTGAATTTTAATAACCGTGGTCGAGGTCGTGGTCGTGGTCGAGGTCGGGACCGCGGTAGAGGAAGAAATACCTATTTTCGTGGTGGGCATTATAATTTTAAGAAACCCACACGAAGTGATGATCATAAAGGAAAGGCTCCACAAGATAGAAGTTCGAAAGGTGATGAACATAAATGTTTCCGGTGCGGAATGACTGGGCACTGGTCACGTACCTGTCGTACGTCAAAACACCTTGTTGATCTCTATCAAGCTTCCCTGAAGGAAAAAGGAAAATGAAAGAATGTGGAGGTAAATCTTGCCATTCAAGAAGATGATGTGTTTGACCTCTCCAATATGATGCATCTTGATGTAGCTGATTATTTTGAATCTCCTGGAGAGAGAATTGATACAATCAAACAAGTAGAGGATGATTTGTATGAAAATATATAATTAAATATTGTTTAGTATATTTTTGTTGTTGTTTTGTTTGTATATATATTTATGACTCTTTGTAATCGTTTTTCTTTTCTTTTCAATGAAGAAATATGAACAATTTCAATATGTTGAGTAACTCGAAAATGAGCAATGAGGATTTATGTCTGGCAGACTGCGCAACTACGCACACGATACTCATAAATAGAAAATATTTTACTAGATTGACAATGCTGGAAGCAAAAGTCAATACTATATCAGGTTCTGCAAATCTGATTGAAGGTTTTGGAAATGCAAACTTTATTTTGCCTAGAGGAACAAGATTTACGATTAATAATGCTCTGTTCTCTAGCAAATCGAAAAGAAACTTATTAAGTTTTAAAGATATACGTGAAAATAATTATCATGTTGAAACTGATTGTAAAAATAATATAGAGTGTCTCTATATAACATCTATTGTTTCACATGAAAAACGTATATTAGAAACACTGCCTGCTTTTTCTTCTGGATTATACTATACTCATATACGAGTAATCGAAAGTTATGCAATAATGAACCCGAAGTTCATGAATCCAGAAATATTCAGTGTTTGGCATGATCGATTGGGTCATCCAGGGTCAATAATGATGAGAAAAATTATTGAGAATTCACATGGACATCCTTTAAAGAGCCAGAAGATTCTTCAATCCAATGAGTTGTCATGTGATGCTTGTTCTCAAGGGAAATTAATTATTAGACCATCACCAGCTAAAGTGGGGATTGAATCACCTGCATTTTTAGAGCGAATTCAAGGTGATATTTGTGGACCTATTAACCCACCAAGTGGTCCATTTAGATATTTTATGGTATTAATTGACGCATCCAGCAGATGGTCACATGTATGCTTATTATCAAGTCGAAATCTTGCATTTGCAAGATTACTTGCTCAAATAATTAAGTTAAAAGCACAATTTCCTGATAATACAATTAAGACCATTCGACTTGATAATGCTGGTGAATTTACATCCCAAAC
The DNA here is from genome assembly GCA_033996785.1 of Trichosanthes truncata. Taxonomy (NCBI): domain Eukaryota; kingdom Viridiplantae; phylum Streptophyta; class Magnoliopsida; order Cucurbitales; family Cucurbitaceae; genus Trichosanthes; species Trichosanthes truncata. The sequence goes on from JAWPNB010000007.1 coordinate 16,569,398, forward strand.
TTTTAATAATTATTGTATGTCAATTGGGATAAGTGTTGAACATCCTGTAGCTCACGTTCATACACAAAATGGTCTAGCAGAATCATTTATAAAACGTCTGCAACTAATTGCAAGACCATTGCTTATGAGAGCTAAACTTCCTACATCGATATGGGGTCATGCTATTTTGCATGCTGCATCACTGGCACGTATTAGGCCAGTAGCTTATAATAAATACTCCCCAATGCAATTAGCTTATGGCCAGCAGCCAAATATTTCCCATCTAAGAATTTTTGGATGTGCAGTATATGTACCGATTGCTCCACCACAACGTACTAAGATGGGTCCTCAAAGGAGGTTAGGAATATATGTTGGTTTTGATTCCCCATCAATTATTAAATGTCTTGAACCCCTGACGGGTGATGTATTTACTGCACGATTTGCTGATTGTCATTTTAATGAGACAAATTTTCCAACATTAGGGGGAGGAATTAAGAAGTTGGAAAAAGAAATTACATGGAATGCATCGTTATTATCTCATTTAGATTCTCGTAGAAATCAATGTGAACTTGAAGTTCAAAAGATAATTCATTTGCAAAATATAGCAAAGCAACTACCAGATGCATTCACAGATACTAAAAGTGTGACTAAATCATATATACCAGCTGCAAATGCTCCATCAAAAGTTGATATCCCAAAGGAACAAGTTGTCAATAATGAGTCTGGAGCACGCCAGAAGCGTGGTAGACCAATAGGTTCTAAAGATAAAAATCCTCGAAAAAGAAAAGTAGTTGAGAATCAAAATGATTCGATAAAAGGTATGGATGTTCCAGAAGAATTCCAGAATACAACTACTCAAAAGAGTATTGGTGAAAATCAAACGCTTGAGGATAATAATGAAATTTCTATAAACTATGTTACAACAGGAAAGAGATGGAACCGAAATGATATCATTATTGACAACATTTTTTCTTATAATGTTGCTCACGATATTATTCATGAAAGTGACGATTTTGACCCAAAATCTATCGTAGAATGTCAACGTAGAAAGGATTGGCCGAAGTGGAAAGAAGCAATCCAAGCAGAGTTGAACTCACTTTCAAAACGTGAGGTTTTTGGACCAGTAGTCCCAACATCGGAAAACGTCAAACCTGTGGGATATAAATGGGTATTTGTAAGGAAAAGAAATGAAAAGAATGAAGTCACAAGATATAAAGCGAGACTTGTTGCACAAGGATTCTCGCAAAGGCCTGGTATTGATTATGAGGAGACATATTCTCCTGTGGTGGATGCAATAACGCTAAGATATTTGATTGGTCTGACTGTATATGAAAAGCTTGATATGCATCTAATGGATGTAGTCACGGCGTATTTATATGGATCTCTGGATAATGACATTTATATGAAAATCCCGGAAGGATTTAAAATACCAGAAACATATGAATCAAGTTCTCGGGAATTGTATTCAATAAAGTTACAGAGATCATTATATGGATTAAAACAATCAGGACGAATGTGGTATAATCGCCTGAGTGAATATCTGTTGAAAGAAGGATACCAAAATAATCCAATATGTCCGTGCGTTTTTATAAAGAAATCTCAGTCAAGATTTGCTATTATAACTGTATATGTTGATGACTTAAATATAATTGGAACTCCTGAAGAGTTATCCAAGGCAATAGAATATCTTAAGAAAGAATTCGAGATGAAAGATCTTGGAAAAACAAAATTTTGCCTTGGTTTGCAAATTGAACATTTAGCAGATGAGATATTTGTTCATCAATCAACTTATACAGAGAAAATCTTAAAAAGATTCTATATGGATAAAGCACATCCATTGAACATTCCAATGGAAGTTCGTTCACTGGATATAAAGAAAGATATATTTCGACCTCGAGATGACAATGAAGAACTACTTGGTCCTGAAGTACCATATCTTAGTGCAATTGGTGCACTTATGTATTTGGCTAATAACACAAGACCAGATATTTCATTTTCAGTAAATTTATTAGCTAGATATAGTTCATGTCCTACAAAAAGACATTGGAACGGAGTTAAGCATGTACTCCGATATCTTCGAGGGACAATTGATATGGGTTTATTTTATTCTAACAAATCAAAGTATGATCTAGTTGGTTATGCAGATTCTGGTTATCTATCTGACCCACACAAAGCTAGATCTCAGACAGGTTATCTATTCACATGTGGAGGAACTGCTATATCGTGGCGATCAGTGAAACAGACTATAATGGCCACTTCTTCAAATCATGCTGAAATCCTCGCTATTCATGAAGCAAGTCGAGAATGTGTATGGCTAAGATCGATGACACAACACATTCATCAGACATGTGGCTTGTCTTCAAGTAAACCTCTTCCAACGATGTTATACGAAGACAACACAGCATGTATAGCTCAAATCAAGGGAGGATATATCAAAGGAGATAGAACAAAGCATATCTCACCAAAGCTCTTCTATACTCATGATCTTGAAGAAAATGGCGATATCACTGTACAACAAATTTGTTCAAAAGATAACCTGGCTGACTTATTTACAAAGGCATTACCAACTGCAACCTTCGATAAATTAGTATATAGCATTGGAATGCGGCGACTCAAAGACTTTAAGTGATGTCTCCATGAGGGGGAGTGAATGTATTATAGTAAACTATATAAAATATGTACTCTTTTTCCTTCACTAGGGTTTTTCTTCCCATTGGGTTTTTCCCTAGTAACGTTTTAACGAGGCATATTTTATATAAATGGGCATTTAAGGGGGAGTATTGTGAATATGGCATATGTAAATGCCCATTCCACATGCCCATTTGTTATCCATGCCAAGTGGCATTTTCTCCATAGCCAAAGTGTCTTCTAAAGGCCATAGATTGGTGTCCAAATGTACCACATCATCCTCTCTTAAATTGCCTATAAATAGAGAGATTTTTGGAAAAGAAAATACACCAATTTTTCTCTCATTTTCTCTAATTTTTGTGTTTTTAATTTTCCATAAATCTCCACTTTCTTTTGTTTATACTATATATATATATATATTCTTTTTATATTTCATCTTTTGTATTATTATTATTATTATTATTATTATTATTATTATTATTATTATTATATGTTTTGGTAAAGTTTTGGTGCCCGGTTTCGCCTCTCAATTTTACAACATAGATAAGTATATATAGAAAATGTCACCCTGTAAGTACCCCTCAGTTTTAAAGAAAAAACAATTCTCGAACTATTTAAGAAAACAAAAGAATATAGGCAACAAGACCAAGCAATGCATTGTTGGAATTTGGAAACCTTTTGGAAATCTCCCTTTTCATAACTAAGAAAGAAACTTAGGATAATATATCCTTTCATATATGAGGAACTTGGAAGGAAATTATAATTAATAAGAATAATTATCGAACTATTTTTTTAATACAACAAATTTGAGAATATGAGAATTTGAACATACGACCTCAAATGAAAGGAATAGTACTATCAATTAGCGTTGAACTATGCTTACTTTGGCATTATCGAACTAATTAAGACATTGTATTTTCCATCAAAAAGTTAGAATTCAAATCTCACTCGTACATGAATATTAATAATAAAATTAATTATATAGTTAAAAGGACTAGAACACTAATAATTAAAATAATTTTTATAAGCTAGCAAGAGCATAGCTCAACTGGTATAAAGTATGAGCTTATGACTAAAAGGTCATAGGTTCGAATCCTCCCACTCTCAAATGTTGTTGAACTAAAAAAAAAATAATAATAATAAATATCTTAGATTTTATTGTAAATATGGCACATGTAAATGCCCATTCCACATGCCCATTTAATATCCATGCCAAGTGGCATTTTCTCCATAGCCAAAGTGTCTTCTATGTGTCCAACAAAGGCCATAGATTGGTGTCCAAATGTACCACATCATGCTCTCCCAATTGCCTATAAATAGTGGTTTTTTGGTGGATAAATAATGATAGACATTGGATATAGAAACCTCTCCAATCTTCTTTTTTCTCTCCCACTTTCTCTAATTTCATTTGTTTTTAATTTGCCATAAATCTCCATTTTCTTTTGTTTTATTATATATATATATACTCCTTTTATATTCCAACACTTATTATTATTATTATTATTATTATTATTATTATTATATGTTTTGGTAAAGTTTTGGTGCCCGGTTTCGCCTCTCAATTTTACAACAGATTTCATATTCTTTTTTCTTTAAAAGAAAATAATCTTTAAATTGACACCTCGATATTTTGTATAACCAAGCGACCCACAACCACATAAATGAATGAGCCAACACGTCGAGCATTTGTATTTGGCCGACCACGTATATCACCATTATTAACACCTCTTCCTTGATAAGGATTTTATTTCCAATCGTTTCTTCTTTAAGAAATATGTTTCTTCATTTAAAAAAAAAAAAGAACGAAAATTTATTGGACAACTTAATCTTAACTGAGTGGTTAGATTATTTTTATTTCTTCTAATAGGAAGTTCTAATATTCACTTATAGTTATGATATAACTATTTATTTGTTAAAGTGTGACTTGATCTTAATCCTGAGTGAATTATAAATTCCTGCCTATAAGGGCGTTTGTCCTTTGATTTGCATGGGTGGGAGTGGTTTTGTAGCCGATTCAATAAGTCTACCATTTTGAAGACTTGATCAAATATGAAGCTAGGAACATAAATTTCACAAGATGGATTTCACTCCTTCCCATATAGAAAAATAGATGAGTAGTTCTCTTAAGTACTGATTTCGAGACTTGAACAATTGAGGCCCCACCCTTTCATTAGTCTAAGAGGGACTTAGTTTATGATTAAATCATAAACAGATTATTCATTAGAGGATCAATGATACTTAAGGTATAAGATGCAATTATACGGGTAAAATGAACTTTTGAACTATCTATAATCACAAACAGCTCATGAAGAACCGACTTGCATGTAATGGTTATATCCATTGGTACAACTTGTCATACAATGCATAAAAGTGCAACTCTAGGTCTATGATGGAGTGACCTAGAGTTAATGAATAAAAATTAATTGATTAAAGAGTTTATAAATTAATTAACTTTGTATCATTGGAGCTTATAATTTGTAGGGTCCATAAAGTCCTCGTGTTAGCTCATCAGAACATTTAGGGATCAATTTTGTTGAAAGAGAATTTGAAATGTTTAAATTAAAATTTAATATATTGGATATATTAAATTAGAAAAAATATATTTGTTGTGTTTGATGCACTAAATATTAAAGAGAATAATGTGTTAATGTATTAATGTATTCGATACATTAAAAGAAACAATATACATGAAATTTGAATGAGATTCAAATAAGTAAATATATATTGTAGGAGATTTTAAGAGATTTAAATGAGATTCAAACATGTTAAATATATATATTATAAGATATTAGATATTAGAATATATTTTGGCAAATATTGTGTCCTAAGTCTTTATAAATAGGATCCTTGAGTTGAGCCAAAATATACATATCCTTATAGAGAAAATTAAGAATTCTCTCATTCGACTCACGAGAACAGGAAGTAAAGATATATTTTGTTTAATTCTAAATAAATCAAAACCGACCCCAAATTGACTTTTAAATTGTTTAGAAATCATAGTCTTAAGTGTTATTTCCTATCATTATTAACTACTAAATCTTAAAACGTTTCTAGAATTTTTTAAATAGCTATTTAAATAAATATATTTTTTTCAAAAAAAATATTTTTCAGCAAATTGTTAATTATTTTTCCTAATTTTTTTTCTCTTTTATTTTCATCTCCACACTTTTGAAATCTTAATTTTAGATCTTTTAACTTTTATAGAACTTTTTATTCTTTGCCCAAAAATTCTTATAACTATATTATTGAAAACACAAGTAACATGCATCCGTTGTCCATACCAAAATTTCTTAGAACTTGATATCTTAAAAGTTTACTTATTGTAAAAAGCATATAAATCAAAATTTAGAAAATCAATGAAAATTAGAAAAGTAGAATTAAAAAAATGTTAGAAATGAAAATGACTCGACTAGAGATTTTTTTTCCCTCTTTTTAATTATAGGCTTGTTTATTTACAATATTATTATTTATATAAAAAATAGATATTTGAGTTCTTAGATAAATTTTTAAAATAGAAATTCTAACTTCAAATTTAATTTATCTGAATATTTTTTAAAAAAAATACGAGTAATATAAAGAAAAGAAACTAGAGCAACTAAGTTTACTTTTAAATTAAAAAAAAAAAAAAGAAATGAAGACCTCAGACCCCGTTTGATAACCATTTAGTTTTTGGTTTTTGGTTTTTGAAAATTAAGCTTGTTTTCTCCAAATTTCTCTACAATGGTTTTCATCTCCATTAAGGAAACACTTGAATTCTTAGCCAAATTCTAAAAACAAAAACAAGTTTTTAGAAACTACTTTTTTTAGTTTTCAAAATATGGTTTGGTTTTTGAAAACATAGATAAAAAGTAGATGACAAAACATGTAAAACCATAGGTGGAAGCAGTATTTATAGGCTTAATTTTCAAAAACCAAAAACCAAAAATCAAATGGTTATCAAACGGGGCCTCAGTTGTTAACTTCTTTTCTCTTTTTATAATCTAAACAAAATTTTGAAAACGAAAAAAAAAAAAAGTTTTTTTCAGGGTGGATTTTAGTTTTTTTTCTTTTCTTTTTTAAGTTCAATTATATCACTCTGAATTGTAGTTTCCCATATTCTTGGGTAAAATATACTTTTAGTCCATATTCTTGGATAAAATATACTTTAGTTTCTAATTGTTCATTGATTTTTCAAAACTTGCACTTTGGTCGTTTAGATTTGAATTTAATTTCTATCTGGTTCTTAAGATTTCAAAAGTGATATATTTAGTCCAATGTTCAAATTTGATTTTTAATTGATTTATAAAGTTTGAAATTGATTTTATAATTGGACCTTGAAGTTTCAAATTGGTCTCTGAGTATAAAAAATAAAATACATAAAAAAATTCAATTGATTTAAAAAATACATATCATGAACGTCTAGTTAGCATACATTAACTACCATGTTATCTTTTTGTTAGGTCAACTATAATCAAGTTTACTAAAGGCCATTTAGAAACCAATTTCTTTCAAATTTTAGAGACCAAAAGTGTATTTTTATCTAATATTCATTTATAAAAAATAGATTTTTTTTTATATAAAAAATGTGAGTTATAGGGATTTGAACTTCAACTTCAAAGGAAAGTACATGTTAATTACCATTGAGTTATGTTTATTTTGGCAAATTTTTTTTTATTTTCAGATATCATATTACCTTTGTAATAATTTAATTTTGAACAATTTAGAGGTAATTGACTGTAACGACCCTATAAGCTCAACACGCTACCTAAGAGTCATTACTAAGTCACGTCGCTATATTACCGAAAATTTTGGCAGCATAACGACGTAACTACGCGAAAACCAAAAATATGACCCTTACCTGATAAGACATAGAAAAACACACTTCTAAGATTTTCTAACCACCTCCTAGCATCCAACAAACTTCTAAATATGATGCTAGGGTTCAAACAGCAGAAAACCAAATACACGTGCACGATTTACAAAGAAAGGTTAAAAGACTTTGAAACATCCTCCTAAACATTTAAAAACTCAACATGAGTTCTATGTACATCTAGAAACATAAAAGAAGCGGAATAGCGATCGCTCGGCTCCCATGACTCGAGTAGCTGATCTCCAGTCACGCACTAGGGCCGATCTTAGCCTTACCTGAAAACATTTTTAAAAGGAAAAGGGTGAGTATTAACGAATAATACTCAGTAAGTCAATCATAGTTTCAAAATAAGAGTTTCAATCACATGCAACATGTCATTTTAAATCATAAAACCATCGTAAACCATCGCTTTAGTTGGGGACCTAAAATTCATTTTATAAACCATGTACTTTTCCTCGCGGCTCTCGTGAACGATTAAATTCTCCCGAGGGCCTCGTGAACAGTCCGAAGACAGTTTTTCCATCGAATAGAGTCCTCCCTAACTCTGAGAGTTGAGCTCGAAAGCTAACATACATCGTGGAGTCCGAAGACTCAGCCCGAAGGCTACCATCGTGGAGTCCGAAGACTCAAGCCCGTCGGCTACCATCGTGGGGGCACTCTCGAACCCCGGGAGCATAGAGAGTCCGAAGACTCGGGTTCCCTCATAACCCACATAAAACTTTTGGGAGAATTATCGTCACGGCCTTACATAAATCTTTTCATGAGCACACAACACATGCATGAGGTCCCATTCGTTTTAGAACATAGTTATGAATGCATAAATCAAGACAATCGCATTTCAAAGACATAAATATCATTTCCATTCTTTTTAACATGAAAACTCAAATAGAACTCATGGAAATAGCGTATAAAGGAATATACATATAAAACACTTTCTTTCTTAAATACTTAACACGAAAAACATAAACTTTCAAAGTAAATATAGAGCTAGCTCAGGGTTTTGAAAACTTCTTTCGTTGTGAGATCCCTTACCTTAAATCTTTACTTACTAAAATACCCTTTCTTCACTAGTAATGAGCTTCTTGAGTTCCCACTCCAAGTACGATCCAAGGTCCTCGACAATTCACCTAAAAAGTTTCCTAAACGTGTCTTAAACCATCCGAATTACGCTAAAACACATTCTAACATTAATAACTCGACGAAACGGACCAAATGGCAATTTTACTCAACTCCGGCGAGCGGCGGCGCGTGACCGGAGCACGGCGGCGCGTGCAGCGACGGACGGCGGCGCGTGGGGCTTCCAAACGGCGCGTGGACTTCGAATTTAGACAGATCCAGCCCCTTTTTGGTCGGATCTACTCGCAAACCGACGATTTCCTGTAATAAACGAACTCCGGTGAGGCAGAAACAGCAACACCGGCGCGTTCAAGGACTCCGGCGAAGCTGCGGCGGTTCGAGTGAGGTTCACGAGCTGCAGAACCGTCGAGGAGGCACTCGTTCGGCGGCGCGTGCTGCGGGGGTTGCGAATTAAAGCTTCCGGCGAGATGACACCTGCGGATCCGACACCGGCAAGGCTGACGCAGACGACGTAGACCGGCGTTCGTGAGCTCCGGCGACCAGCGAGTCTTCAACTTTAACGTGCGACTTGCGTGGGTTTTCCGGCGGAACTTGCAGAAGACGAGGAAGAAGAAAAGAAGACCGGTGATGATTGGGGCTTATCGGCGCTGGAGCTACGCAGCTGCCGGTGAGACGGAGAGAGAGACGATCGAGAGGAAGAGAGACGAGAAGGCCGGCGGAAGAGTGAGAGAGAGAGAGAGAGAGAGTGCTGTCGGTGAGGGAGCTTCGTGAGGAAGAAGAAGAGAAAAATAAAAATTAATAAATTAATAAAAATAAATTAATAAAATAATAATAATAATAATAATAATAATAAAACAATGGATAATGATGGGCTTTTGTTTTTTTTTTTTTGTTTTTTTTTTTTTTTTTTTTTAAACAACTTTTCAAAAATGTCCTTAACAACTTATTGAATTCCAAATATGCCCTTTTGACCATTATTTCTTTCCATTTTTGCCCTCCTAACCTTCCAAAATTTCAAATTCACTCTAAAATCAATATACTTAAGAAATTTTATCCAACTTGATTTCCATAATTCAAAATTAATGTTTCTAAATAAACCGGTCGTTACATTCTACCCACCTTAAAGAACTTTCGTCCTCGAAAGTGGCTAGTCTTAGGAAAAACTCTGAGTAACTTGTCCGCATCTCAAACGACCCAAACATTAATTACCTTTTCTCTGTTCGAACCTCAAAGCTCATTTCAGTGTGCCACCATCAAGAATACAAAACCACCAATTACAAACTCTATGACTCTTTCCATCTTGTGGCAGCATAACTTGTCATCATAAACTCTTAATAACTTAAACAATCCAAGCTGACACATGCTCAACTCCGGAATAAACAATACTTTAGGTTCATAAGACTACGAAAGGTTTCAAACCTTATTCTGACACCAATAGTGCCTTAAAATCTTTCAAAGCAAAGTCCTTAGCTATCCCTACCAAACCATAGGTCGGGTAGTTGCATTCGTAAACCTTCAACTGGCATGGGGCAAAGGTCACCTTACTAAGCTATACTAAGGCTCAACCAACCTCTTTTCCAAGAGCATTATCATGGCAACAACTCTCCAGCTCCACAATGAGCACTAATACTGAATATTCATCCCTGCTTGAGCTCTTAAAGCTCACTTCATAAGTCTCACTCAAAACGAACAACTACACCATTGAGTCCACTAAGTTCGAGGCGTTACTATACTACAGAAGTTCTGACATAGAAAGCAATCTACAACCTTTAATAAACCACACATCTCACTGATTGAAACTTGTCAAGGCCACCTGGTTAATGACTCTAACCTTGCTGGAATCACCGAAACTGATTCCTTGACACCATGAGTCCTAGGAAAACCATCTTCCAAAACTAGAACTCGTATTTGAACTGAGATATTAATATCAATCACTAACCCCAACCAAGTGATAACTTCCCTCTATCTGCAAAGCTGTCTATAATCCCAACCTACATCGTTACTAGCACATGCATTTTCATCCTTATTTGTTGTTTGATTCTCAGTTCCTCCATTCCAACCATAGGTTTGATTCAAGCCTCAAGGACGACTTAGTACTTCCCAATTATTGTGCTCATTTCTCTTGATGTCGCCTTCCAACCTGATTCCTGAACACTCAACTTATCACCACCATCATTGCTCGATTTCCAACTCCATCGTTGGCTATTCCATTCACTTTCTCGGTTCTAGGACCTTGCACAACCACCACTACTCCAAACTCTATTCTCATCCAAACCCGAACTCCAGCTTGCAAGTTTATCCGCATTGTCACCATCATTTGAATCGCTTTCTGAGTTTCACCTCCCACGGCCTCGGCCTCCAAATTCAATTCTATCTGATCCAGACTTCCACTATTGCCTTGCCAACTTCATCCACTGGAGTGAGTAATATTCGAACCACTCTTTTCGGTTCCATCTTTAGTTCTTTAGTAATTAAGGCCAATAATGAAGTCCAACTAAGAGATTGTTTTCCTTCAATTCCTTTGCAAGCCTAAGACAAAGTCTTAACGAAATTCTCTTCCAATTCTTGAGTTTCACAAGTTTAAACTCTTACCTTAGGAGTAAGATCTCACATATTAAGCTAGGCTCCATAACCAAAGTCTCAAGTTCTTACCTTCAGCCAAAGCTTACGAAGTTCTGAGTTTCAAATACTAACCAAATTTCTTTCACCACATTTAAGGATTTCTATCCTTAAAGCACACCATACTTGAGTATTAGGCACCTCAACATAACCGTTTCCTTTTTATTTCTTGAGACAAACATATCTTTTCTATATCACCTTTCTCTTCCTTTACTAAATCCATTAAGTCTCTTTTCCATCACCGAGCAACACCTTTCCTCAACGAGAGGAACATAAAACACATCATGACTATAGAGAGAAAGGTGAACAAGTTAAACCACGAGTACGGGGCTAATCCTCCCCAAAGTCTCAAATGACCCCACGAATCATCAATCATATTCTCTTTTGTTCTTATTTTCCATTCCTTCATAGCTCCCTCATTTGGGGTTCCTCGTTCGTCACTAATCCACTCTTGGATTAATTCAGTTCTAGTCCCCTTAAACTTATAACTGGCCTGTTTTGGTGGCGTGAACACCACTTCTTTACGAAAACAATCAATATTAGCATGGTTCAAAGCCAGCCAATCCATGCCTAGAATAACATCGAACCCTTCCATCTCGAGGACTATCAAATTCACATCCAGCTCGTGGTCGGAAACTATCATCTTACCATTCTTAATCCCCTCAGTAGCTAATAGACTCAACCCCATCGGAGTAGCAACAGACAAAGCAGAGGGTAATGGCTCAAGTTCTAACTCAGCTTGTCTCACAAAAGACGCAGAAATAAAGGAATGTGTAGAACCTGAATCAAATAACACAAACGCAAGATATCCCAAAACGGGAAGCGTACCTGTAACTACAGCATCTGAGTTACCAGCCTCCCTGCTGGTACTAGCAAAACTCTCCCTTGCTACAGTGCGGGCCTATTAAGTCCTACTCCACCTGAACCCGAAGACTGGCCTCTCCTGTCTGGGAGGGTAGGACAATTTTCAGCTCTGTGTCCCTCCTTTTTACATCGAAAACACAACCCAGACCACATCAGGCACTGACCCCAATGAAACCTTCCACATTCATTACATCGAGGTTTCTCCCCAATGTTAGGTCCCGGCCTATTCACTTGCTGCCTCTGGCTAAAAGCGGCCTGCGACCTCATGGACGACTGTGAAGACTGTTGAGAACGCTGGGGATTCGAGTTCGCCTGACTCCATCTCCTCTTGTGATCAGAGGATGATTGACTCGGGTTTTGGACCATAGGAATCTCACTCTGTTGGCCTGCAACAATAAACTCTGCTGTCCTTACCGCAGCAGCATAGTCGTGAAGTGCTACAGCCTGCACCACACCTTTAACCTGAGGATCCAAACCCATTACAAAACGCTCCGCTTTCTTGGCCTCAGTATCTACCAACTCGGGAGCAAAACGAGATAACCTTGTGAATTCCCTCTCGTAGGCGTCCACTGGACGTCGATTCTGTTTAAGTTGTAGAAATTCTTCTTGTTTCTTGTATCGTGCAGTCGCAGGATAATATTTGTTCCAGAAAGTCTCTCTGAACATCGGCCACGTCACCACTCCCCCTCCTGTACCTATGGTCCTCTGAGTAGATTCCCACCATAGGTACGCATCATCCCTCAGCATAAATGTGGCGCAAGAAACTTTATATTCATCCGGGCAACTCATCAACTGAAAAATGTTCTCCATAGAGGACAACCATAACTCCGCCACTGTAGGATCCCCAGAGGATCCGTCAAACGCCCTTGGATCATACTTTCTAAAGTCTTTCAAGTGACGGGCTTGTAATGAAGCTGGCGTAGAAACTTGACCCATCTGCGCTAACTGGGTCGTCACGGTCGCTTGTACTAAGTTCTGCATTGCCTCTAACATCAACGACGCAACCGTAGGATTTGCAGGCTCCATAACTGGATCAGGTTGATCCTGAGCAACAGGAGAATTTGCCCCAGAATTCACCTCCTGTTCCACTGGCATCTCAGGAGGTAAGTCATGTGTTCTACCAGCACCACGTCCTCTACCCCGTCCTCTGCCTCTCCTTCTAGGCGGCATACTTAACAAACAAACACAAACAAGTTTTAACCTCCACATCAAAAGGGATCACACTTTTCACTTTTCTTAAACTTTCCTTAACTTAAAATTACATTTCACATATGAATCATTTCATAAAAAAAATAACATGCTTTTCAACAAACGAATTAAAAGTTTACTTCAGAGGCGTACCTGCGCGATGACTGGAAATCACTACTTAGTCATGGGATACCTGATGCTTACGAAGTAAGCTAGTCTACAGAACCTATAACCTAGTGCTCTGATACCAACTATAACGACCCTATAAGCTCAACACGCTACCTAAGAGTCATTACTAAGTCACGTCGCTATATTACCGAAAATTTCGGCAGCATAACGACGTAACTACGCGAAAACCAAAAATATGACCCTTACCTGATAAGACATAGAAAAACACACTTCTAAGATTTTCTAACCACCTCCTAGCATCCAACAAACTTCTAAATATGATGCTAGGGTTCAAACAGCAGAAAACCAAATACACGTGCACGATTTACAAAGAAAGGTTAAAAGACTTTGAAACATCCTCCTAAACATTTAAAAACTCGACATGAGTTCTATGTACATCTAGAAACATAAAAGAAGCGGAATAGCTATCGCTCGGCTCCCATGACTCGAGTAGCTGATCTCCGGTCACGCGCTAGGGCCGATCTTAGCCTTACCTGAAAACATTTTTAAAAGGAAAAGGGTGAGTATTAACGAATAATACTCAGTAAGTCAATCATAGTTTCAAAATCAGAGTTTCAATCACATGCAACATGTCATTTTAAATCATAAAACCATCGTAAACCATCGCTTTAGTTGGGGACCTAAAATTCATTTTATAAACCATGTACTTTTCCGCGCGGCTCTCGTGAACGATTAAATTCTCCCGAGGGCCTCGTGAACAGTCCGAAGACAGTTTTTCCATCGAATAGAGTCCTCCCTAACTCTGAGAGTTGAGCTCGAAAGCTAACATACATCGTGGAGTCCGAAGACTCAGCCCGAAGGCTACCATCGTGGAGTCCGAAGACTCAAGCCCGTCGGCTACCATCGTGGGGGCACTCTCGAACCCCGGGAGCATAGAGAGTCCGAAGACTCGGGTTCCCTCATAACCCACATAAAACTTTTGGGAGAATTATCGTCACAGCCTTACATAAATCTTTTCATGAGCACACAACACATGCATGAGGTCCCATTCGTTTTAGAACATAGTTATGAATGCATAAATCAAGACAATCGCATTTCAAAGACATAAATATCATTTCCATTCTTTTTAACATGAAAACTCAAATAGAACTCATGGAAATAGCGTATAAAGGAATATACATATAAAACACTTTCTTTCTTAAATACTTAACACGAAAAACATAAACTTTCAAAGTAAATATAGAGCTAGCTTAGGGTTTTGAAAACTTCTTTCGTTGTGAGATCCCTTACCTTAAATCTTTACTTACTAAAATACCCTTTCTTCACTAGTAATGAGCTTCTTGAGTTCCCACTCCAAGTACGATCCAAGGTCCTCGACAATTCACCTAAAAAGTTTCCTAAACGTGTCTTAAACCATCCGAATTACGCTAAAACACATTCTAACATTAATAACTCGACGAAACGGACCAAATGGCAATTTTACCCAACTCCGGCGAGCGGCGGCGCGTGACCGGAGCATGGCGGCGCGTGCAGCGACGGACGGCGGCGCGTGGGGCTTCCAAACGGCGCGTGGACTTCGAATTTAGACAGATCCAGCCCCTTTTTGGTCGGATCTACTCGCAAACCGACGATTTCCTGTAATAAACGAACTCCGGCGAGGCAGAAACCGCAACACCGGCGCGTTCAAGGACTCCGGCGAAGCTGCGGCGGTTCGAGTGAGGTTCACGAGCTGCAGAACCGTCGAGGAGGCACTCGTTCGGCGGCGCGTGCTGCGGGGGTTGCGAATTGAAGCTTCCGGCGAGATGACACTTGCGGATCCGACACCGGCAAGGCTGACGCAGACGACGTAGACCGGCGTTCGTGAGCTCCGGCGACCAGCGAGTCTTCAACTTTAACGTGCGACTTGCGTGGGTTTTCCGGCGGAACTTGCAGAAGACGAGGAAGAAGAAAAGAAGACCGGTGATGATTGGGGCTGATCGGCGCTGGAGCTACGCAGCTGCCGGTGAGACGGAGAGAGAGACGATCGAGAGGAAGAGAGACGAGAAGGCCGGCGGAAGAGAGAGAGAGAGAGAGAGAGTGCTGTCGGTGAGGGAGCTTCGTGAGGAAGAAGAAGAGAAAAATAAAAATTAATAAATTAATAAAAATAAATTAATAAAATTAATAATAATAATAATAATAAAAATAAAACAATGGATAAGGATGGGCTTTTGTTTTTTTTTGTTTTTTTTTTGTTTTTTTTTTTTTAAACAACTTTTCAAAAATGTCCTTAACAACTTATTGAATTCCAAATATGCCCTTTTGACCATTATTTCTTTCCATTTTTGCCCTCCTAACCTTCCAAAATTTCAAATTCACTCTAAAATCAATATACTTAAGAAATTTTATCCAACTTGATTTCCATAATTCAAAATTAATGTTTCTAAATAAACCGGTCGTTACATTGACAAATGAGATATACCCATAATTAGGTAAAAAGTGAACTTAATTAAAAAATGTATACTCATTTTCTTGAGGTTGAAGGGTCAATTCCATCTATATTTCCGTCTATATTTCAGATTTGTTGTCTCATAATTACCACCACAATAGTGGGTCCCATAGTTTTCTGAAATATTGATTTTTGTAGGGAAATTATGCCAAAGAGCACGTTTTCAACACCATATTTCACAAATGTCAACTTTTATAAAAAATTTCAGCTTTAGCTTGGCTTGAGTATTTGCATTTTTTCCTTACAATTTTAACCTCATTTAATATCATCTCTCTATATTTAATTCTCAAATTTGAATTTATACTTTCCTAATATACATATTTTCATTCAAGGCAATTATTTCATATATTTATGATAAATATGATTTTTAAAAATATATTCTTTCCATTATTACACATAATATTTTATAATTACTACACAATTATGATTTTCGAATATATATATATATATATATATATATATATATATATATATATATATATATATATACATATTGCTGTCAAAATTAAAAAAATTTCACCTGCAAAATTCATCCAAATTTTCATTTAAGGCAACAATTCCATCCCTTTGTTACATGTCTAATTTATTTTAAAAAATAGTTTTTATTTTAATATATTTACTTTCATTTTGACATTTGTATATAACTCCATATATACCTCATATATAACATGTATGTAAGATTTTTTTTTCCGTTTTGCTTATTGTAGCCACAAATATTGAGTTTTTTTTTGTATAATATTAAATTAATATAATCTAACATATATATTACATTTATATATATTGTTCCATCTTTATTGAAATATTTATTCCACCTATTACGAATTTCACCTCACTACATTTTTTAGTTATAATAAAAAATAATGAAATTGTACATGATATATGTGTTATAAACATCATTAGTGATATGGAACATTCTTGAACTCGACGTCAAATATATAATATTAAGTATACTCTAAAAAACAAATATACATAGAAGTATATTATATATGCATCTGAATATAATTCTATTATATTTTATATACACAATAAGTATAGTTATATTCACAGACATATATTATATAAACATAGGTAAATAATCGTCATATATTTTGTATTGGTAATAATCTTATTAATTTTGAGATGACTTTACAAGATATAGCTATAATGTCATAACATGATCTTTCCATTTCATACTTACTGTATGTAATATATAATGTTCAATGGGTTCCTAAATATATACTGTGCTGTATATTGTACCCATAAATATATATGTTGAGGTATAGAATATATACATCAGTAATCATTCTATATGTTTGGGATGACATGATAATCCTATTATATTATCAGATATATTATATATACCTCTGCTATCTTCTCAGATATATAATATATATACCTATACGTATAAAGAATGGTGAAAGAGTTAATATTAAGAATGCTGAAGCAATTTTGGATCTTAAGCACTCTAATTTGATCAATTTTATCATACAAAAACATGCTCAAAACTGGAAAAACAGAGAATAAGAACACATACCTTTGTAGCTCAAAATTCTCTTAATCCGTGGGCTTTCTTTGAACACAAACCAGTTGTGGACCTCCTCTAGAGTCTTCCCTACTATCCTCAGGCCTTAGAACAGATTGTGGGATCTTTGATTGAGAGAATTTGGGAGAAGAATGAGTAAAGGTCTAAAACCAAGGGGTAGAGAATTTTACTTCAAAAATCTACTTACCCATTGTGTTTCTTCTCTATATATAGTAAACCACAAGCTTCTTTAAGCTTTTTGAAGAAGCCAACACATGAGTAATTAAAAGAGGAGTTGGCCACAAGTTTCTTTAAGCTTCAAAAAGAAGCCAACACATGAGTGATTGCCAAGCTTCTTTAAGCTTCAAGAAGAAGACAACACATGAGATTGATATCTTTTTAATTCAAAATTAATATAAAATCAATTTTAAATTAAAATAAATTAGACGCCCAGAAAATTCGATTTCAAAAACATACCCACCAAGCTCAAATTGAATCAAATTGAGTGCTAAAAATTTCTCTGATACCAATTGAAAGAGTTAATATTAAGAATGCGGAAGAAATTTTGGATCTTAAGTACTCTAATTTGATCAATTTTATCATACAAAAACATGCTCAAAACTGGAAAAATAGAGAATAAGAACACATACCTTTGTAGCTCAAAATTCTCTTAATCCGTGGGCTTTCTTTGAACACAAACCAATTGTGAACCTCCTCTAGAGTCTTCCCTACTATCCTCAGGCCTTGGAACAGATTGTGGGATCTTTGATTGAGAGAATTTGGGAGAAGAATGAGTAAAGGTCTAAAACCAAGGGGTAGAGAATTTTACTTCAAAAATCTACATACCCATTGTGTTTCTTCTCTATATATAGTAAACCACAAGCTTCTTTAAGCTTTTTGAAGAAGTCAACACATGAGTAATTAAAAGAGGAGTTGGCCACAAGTTTCTTTAAGCTTCAAAAAGAAGCCAACACATGAGTGATTGCCAAGCTTCTTTAAGCTTCAAGAAGAAGCCAACACATGAGATTGATATATTTTTAATTCAAAATTAATATAAAATCAATTTTAAATTAAAATCAATTTTAAATTAATTAAACAATTTAATTAATTTTAATTTAATATCAAATATCAAATTAAATAATTGGACCAATCACGATTTCTTAAATCAAACGTTCGAACATGAATCCCTATTCATGTTTTAAACCGAACCAATATTTAAATCATATTTAAATATTTCCACTTCTTCTTTATCATAGTTTAATTCATAATTAAGCTATGAAACGTTAAGTATATCGCATATAATTAACTTTTTCTCCCAAAATTCGAATTTGAACAATTCAAATTCTTTTCTCTCAAATTGTTACAAGGCTTAGTCTGAGCTAGTAAGGGGAACCTAATGGACCTACAGATCATGAGCTCCAACGATACGAGATTTAACCGGCCAAACTCTTTAGCCTAGCTAATCAACATTCGTTAACCACTGGGACACACCACTAAAGCCCAGTGGCTGCACTCTCCTCACTATAGATATATTTCTGTCAACTCGATATAACCATGATTAGTAAGTCGATCCTTCATAGGTTGTTCATAATTACAGCTGGGTCAAATAAACCGTTTTACCCCTGTAATTACTTCTTGTTCCTTAAGTCCCACTGATCCTCTAATGAACAATTGGTTTGTGGTCCAACCAACAAACCGAATCCCTCTCGGGCCAATGAGAGGGTGGGCCCATTGTTCAAGACCCGGAGTCAACACTTAAGGGAACAACCTCTCTACTAATCCTTAAATCAGGTAGGAGTGAATTCCATCTCGCATGACTATGTTCCCAACTATCTATCCGGTCTTATCCCCAAAATGGGAGGCTTATTGAGTCGGCGATCTTGGGCCACTCTCACCCATGCAAATCTAAGGATAATCCCGAATAAACAGGAGTTCATAGCACGCTCAGGATTAAGATCGAGTTACCTAGGTCATCATATGAATATAGTCAGTTAAAACAGTAAACGGAGTTATAAAGTCTAAGTGACTATTTCGCGGTCCGGTCTTATACAAACTCTTTGCATAGGACGCCCCCACTCACATGTCTCCACATGAACGATTCAGGATCACATCGTTAGTACTATACAAAGTGGGTCGCGTCCATAGTGTCCCTAGAATAAGGTACCCAGCCTTATCCCTATACTATAGACCATTTGGGCTATTACTCGAACTTGATCCACTTTTATGTCATACATAAAGTTCAAGTATACATACTATAGCCAAGGGTTCTTAGTTCATTGGATTTGGGTTATAGAATACACAATTCACTTTATTCAATAACACATTTACTGAATAAACCTCAATAACATCTTTATAGAATATATATTCAGTTTACAAAACCAAGAGTTTTAGGACACAAAACCCAACAAATGGAACCGTCGATAATGGAAAGGATTGTCTAGTTTTTAAAATCCCCAGATTTTAGGGGGGAAATCGTGAAAATCTTTCCTCTATTTTATTTCTTATACAAAATCAATGGTGTTTGGAGGGAAAGATATAGGTTTCAACATTTATGGTAAATATTCCCATATTTTATTTTATTATATATATATATATATATAACAATAAATAGAGGGGTAAATGAGTAATGTTCCTCTAGATCTGGCTTCTATTTGACTTGAAAAGTGACAAAGCTGATATTAATAAAAAAAACGTGTCATTTGTGTAAAACTTAGTTCTAAATATGCTATTCATGTAGTTAACCCATTTTTGTATCCAAGGTGGGACCCATACACTTGGCCCACAATGAAGCAAGTTTCCAGATTTTATGGTAATCTTACCTTTAAGCATTGAATAAAGAATTGTGATTTTTGTTATGTGAGAAAACGAATATAATTGAGATTTTTTTTCTTTTTAAGTTACATTCCAACTATAAATCTAAGTATAGTTAGTCGATTAGAAAGTTCTATTTATACTTGAACTTTTAAGGCTTCATTTGAGTTTTGATTTTTTGTTTTTGAAAATTAAGCTTATAAATACTGTTTTCAATTTTGAATTTTTTTTGTTTTGTAATCTACTTTTTATAAATGTTTTTAAAATCCAAGTGAAGTTTTGAGAGTTAAAAAAAAAGTAATTTTTAAAATTTTCTTTTGTTTTTAGAATTTAGCAAAAAATTCAAATGCTTCTTTAAAAGAGGTAAAAATAATACTAAAGAAATTGTGAGAAAACAAACACAATTTTTTAAGATAAAAACTAAAAACGAATTGGTTATCAATTGGGCATAAATTATTTAGAAATATTTCCTCCTTCATCTATGAGACCAGTTCAATAATTGATCCAGATTAGTTCAATTGTCTTTTTCCTGATGATAGACAAGTTGCTGCTATTCTTTGAATAATATTTTAAAGCTGTAGGCGTATTTTTTGTTTATCGCTTATGAGAGTTAAGAGTTAAGACATAATTTTTCTTGTTCCTATTTATCACGGGGGAGATAACAGTAAAGGAACATAGTAATCATTTGTGTGTGTTTTTTTTCTTTTTCTCTGACGCCCTAAACTCATGTTGTAACGACCCAGGTCTAGGATTCGGACCTGGATTTGAAATCCGGATTCAGCACCTAACTGTCCCGGCATTTCCCTGCCGCCCCTGCGACCTGGCCACATCATCGTACTTGTCTTGAACTGCTTTTAAGAGTGAAGATTGTCCCCACAAACCAACGCAGGTCCTTTCAGCATGTTTTGTCCTCACTCACATGCTTCCTAGAAAAATTCCCAGGAGGTCACCCAACATAGGATTGCTCCAAGCATTGTAAATTATTTAGACTTGTAAAATATCAATTTTAGTGTATAAAGTTTTAAAGCAATATCTATTTTTGTCTTTGTTATTATTTTAGTGTCGTATATTAGATTATCTACCTCAAACAACTCAACTCATGTTGTTTCATCGATACACGTAATTTTAAAGGTAATTTAATACTTAATCAGAAAGATATTTTTTTTATTAAAAATATTTAACATGAATCAATTGATTCCAAACTATTTAGGATATTTATGAACCAACTGAGGAGAAATTTAATTTAATTACATGAAAATTGTCTCGAATAAATCCATATATAGTCGTTCTCAACCAGCTGTCCTAAAACATTAGTCACTACTAGCCCCACAAAACCAGACTTTCTGGTTCAGCTTTTGTATCCATTCCTTTAATTCCTAACAAGACACTTTTAGAGTGAAAACACTTTAAAATGGTCATTGTAATGCCTCCAATTTTCCATATCAATTTCAAAACGTTATGATTAAATTCTTTGACTAAAAATTTTCATTTTGATGTTTCGAACTTCTATTTCCTTCAAATTAAATATAAAATTTAGATAAATAGTACAATAAGCGGAAGGGTTACGGTAAATTTAATTATATTTCAACACTTTAACACTCCCTTCACTTGTGGGCTTGAAAATTTGTGAAAAACCCAACAAGTGAAAATCAATATTAATTGGAGAAGAAACGACTTTCCAGGAGAATTCGAACACAGGAGTTTATGCTCTGATCCCATGTTAAATCATCAATTAACCTAAAAGCTTAAGCTGAAGGATTATAATAAATTTAATTATATATATCAACACTTTAACACAAAACTCGGCCTAACGAATACTTAAAAGATCAAATTACGAAAACACACTCAAACTAACACAAAGAAAATAGCTTAAGCTAGGAAAAATAAGTGCTCGAACTAAAAAATAATGGGTCCAAATTTAAATGTGAGCTTGATTAGCAAATTGAGGGAGACTAATTACTCCACTCATTTAAGTTTAGTTTAATTTAATGAAATTTAAAATTTAAGATTACTGTTAACAAATGAACCAAGTACCTGGCAAAAAAAAAAAAAAAAATCTCTAAATATAAATAAGACTTCATATTAACAAGAATATAACTAGACCAAAAAGTTGCATGTGCATCAACTTTGGTCCATTGTCTTAATATTTAATGTTAAAAGATAAAAGCTGAAGCATAGAAAGAGAAAACAGGCTAATCTAAGCATAGCTCTGTAGACATGCTACTGATTATTATTATTTTTTTGGAGATCGAAAGCTAAATCTTTCCCTTCATATTTTGTTGAACTAAAAAAACAAAAAAGACTAGAAAACATATATCATTTTCCTTTTATTTTCATACTTGGACTTTGTAAATAGATTCAAACTTAACTTCCATATGAAAACCCCATCCCAAAACTCCTCTACATTCGAAATATGCCTTTCTAGGAGCAATTGGGGAAGGGAACGCCGCAGGTAGAAGCAACCTTTCTGGCGCCGGGAGAATTCACATAAGCCCCCAAGGCTGGATTCTTTATATACTCACAAAGGCATGGCTTCTGCTGTTTCAACTTACTGCAGCAAGCGGACGACGGCGGCGTCGAGGATGAGATCGCACCGGCACATGAGCTCAGCTCCGTAGGTTTGCAAGTCACTGCCTCCGCGAGACGAGCTCCGGTGAGAAGCGCCACCATTGCCACCACCAAAAGGCAAAGCCCTGTGATTGGAATTTTCTTCATTTTCTTTTGGTTCTGAGAGGAATGATATGTGTGGAAGGCAAAAGAAAGAAGAATGGTTGTGTGTTTGCCAAACCTTTTTGGTAGATTTATAGCCTCATAAAGTGGAAAGTGTGCACACTAAATGGCCACCTCTCCCTCCTATTAATTTCTCCTTTTCCATCGCACCTACTTCTCTTTGTTGGCTTTAATTGCCCAACGATATTTCATATTTTCGATTAATTAATATTTTGATGATAACAAATATAGTTAGCATTAATTAAATTAAATTGTTGGGTGCTTAAATGAGTACGATTCTAAAGTAAAAAATCACGAGCACAACAATTTTTGAATGGCCTGAATGAGAGCTGATTAACAAATAATATAAAGAAGGTATATTATTTTGGTTTATTTTGAATTGGGCATGTGTAGTTCCTGTTCCTATTTTCATTTTTTTTTTTGGTGTAATCCCAATTTTTTCAACCATTCAAATTTGTGGTTGGGATTCGGATTTTGTTTTGGTAAAAATGTAAGGCCCGCGTGGTGTTTTTATTATGATTAGGAAAAAACTTGGGTGTTGTCTGGGCAGCACCCAAGTATGGTAATGCCCACTTTCTTACCATTAGATTTAATTTTTTTTTTTTTTTTTTTTTTAGGAAAGTGTGTGGCTTAGATGTGGGCTGCATAGACTAGGCAGCACCCAAGTCTTACCCTTATGATTATTGTAAGTCTACCTAGTTGATTGATAGAAGATATTTGAGTTTCAAAATCTTATGGTTGTAAAGAGGTATGCAATTTCACAATGCATTGAACGCCAATGTATTTTTTTTTTTTACATCAACTTATGGTTAAAAATGGAATTACAAATTTAATCCATGTAGTTTAGACCCTGTTTGTTAACCATTGAATTTTTAGTTTTTGGTTTTTGAAAATTAAGCCTATAAATACTACATCCACCTATGGATTATCTTCTTTTCTTATCTAATTTTTTACATATGTTTTCAAAAATGAAGCCAAGTTTAAAAACTAAAAAAAATAGTTTTCAAAAACTTGTTTTTATTTTTGAAAATTTGCTAGAAACTCAAATGTTTCCTTAAGAAAGATGAAAACATTATAGAAAAGATAAAAACCATTGTAGAGAACTTGTGAGAAAAAAAGCACAATTTTCAAAAACTAAAAATAAAAAATTAAATGGTTATCAAACGGGGCCGTAGACATAATTTCAATTTGGTTCTTATCATTTTGAAAGTTCTTATTTAGTCCTTAATAACTTGGACATAATTTTAATTTAATTTTTATAGTTTTTAAAGTTTTAATTTAGTCTTTATAGTTGAGTCAAGTCTCACAAATTGTTCTTGCCATTACTATATTGACACTTTCTCTTCTTTACTGCGGCAATGAGCTAATGTTTTCTTATTTGTCTAATTTAGGGTTTAGGGCTAAATAAAAAACAAAAGAAAATAGGAGATTTTTTGGGAAGGTGAAAGATAAATTAGAGATGATTTGTGAGGCACAAAAAATCAAGTTGGGATTTTATGCCCTCGTATTTTAATTTATATTTTATAAATATAATAATTATTTTATTTTTATTTTGTGCAATATTTATTATCCATCTATGAAAATCCTAGGTTACTAATGTAATTCTTTAGTTGACATACATGATGTTCAAGAAGTAACTTAAAGAGACTATAGCCAAAAAGAGCATAGCTCAACTGACATATTAAATGTGTTAACGACCATGAAGTTTGTGGTTCGAATCCCCCAACCCCTATTGTACTCAAAAAAAAAAAAAAAAAAACTTAAAGAGACTATAGTGTACGAATATTAGTTGGGTGTGTTATCCCAGTAACACTTTAGATATGACCTACTTTATAAAAGTTATAAATAATTTGATTCTAATTGTTCATGTGAAGACATACGAGTGAGGTATATCATCTACAATAATTTGTTGTTATCATCGACAGGTGGGGTAGGTACAGATTGGAATTGAGAGGGAAAATGAGAGGAGAAACAGAGAGTACTGGGAGAGGGGCGATAAGGAAACAAAGAAATTAGGCTTTGGGGGAGAGAAATAGAAAGGGGTAACAACACACATATATGGTTATATTTAAATGGTCGTTTTGAAAGATGATGATTTTTTTTTGGGTAAATAGCCAAATGATAAATTGATGAATTAAATGAGATAATTCAGTCTCTAAAATTTTCTTCCTATTAAATCGAATAAAATCGAATCTTAAATTTTTGGGTGATTAAAAATGTCAAATCAAAACAAAGAAGATTTAACCTTTAGAATAATTAAACAACCAAATTCTAAAATTACGAGATAATTAAAAATGAATTAAAAACTAATGGAAGTAGATTTAAACATGAAAATGAAAAAAAGAAAATTTTGAAGTTTATCAAAATCCAACTTTTAAATAATAAGATTTAATTGAATTTAGAAACTTTTTGGGGTTTTAAACACCCGCAAAGACCTTGTACTTTGGAGGAATTTAAACCCTGGCGTAAAGTAATCATGGCACATCTCTCCTTTATACAATTAAGATCTTTATCAGATTAAGCCACGCTAATACCCTTGCACTAAAAAATAAGCAAAATCTTCATCAAACTGAGCCACACACAAATACCTTGAACTAAAAAATAATTAAAATCTTCGTCAAACAACTACTTTTTCGTAATGTTTGGATCCAAATTAGAGAGCCCAAAATATTATCAAACAAGATTGAGATCAACAAAGAAACTACGAGTAAATGCAACTATACTTTCAATGCTTGTCTCCTCCTCTATTCCTCTATCGCTTTCCCAATCAAAGAATACCTCTTTAAATTCTCTTTTTTCTCATCGCCGTTAGTCACCTAATACAATATCTTTCTCCATTCTTATTTCAGAGGCGAATTAAAAGCTCCAAAATCATTCACTCGAAAATTTAGGAGAAACACATCACAATCTACAAAATTTGGATTAAACAAATTCAATTTATGGTAGTAGTTTAGTAACATACCTTGGCGATTGAAGGGCATGTAGATTCAAATGCAACTTGCAAATTCAATAAGCAAAAATGTGGAGCGTCAATTGTAAAAAAAATTCAGCGAAGATTGACATTGTGAAAAAATGGTCAAACTAAAAAACATCAGCATTGCTTGATATTTAAAAAGATATAAAATTTTAAAATTTTAAAAAGAATTATTATTATTTATTATTAATAATTATGGTGCGTGGGGTCTTGCACCAGTGACCAGTTAAGGGAGGGAGGAAATTGCAAGATGCTACCTCAGGAGATCGGTGGATGGCAGTAGTCGAGAAGAAAATGAGGGAAGAGAGAGAAAGGGAAGGGAAAGAGAGAGGATGGAAAAAAATTACAAATAAAAAGCCACATAAGCTAAATATATAATATTAAATTAATAAGATTTGACACCTCACCTAAAATTACGATCTCAATAAGTAAGGTTATTTTTTTGTTAGTTTTCCGTTAGTCAACTAACAATTAGCTTGACAATTTAGAATAGTTTTATAAAGGTTAAAATATCATTTTGATTCATGTACTTTGGGCTTTGTTCCATTTTGGTTCTTTCAAATGTCCAATTTTAGTCATTGTACTTTCAATAAAGCTTAAAATTGGTCCATATTATTAGTTTATGGTTAATTTTTCTTTAAAAAAGTTAGTCTCTATTAGTTTTTTCTCTATAAAATTTGGAAGTATGTTTTTTCTTGTATTAAAATTATTATTATTATTTAACTAATTTTGATAAAAATTAACTTCAAACTTGTCATAGGGACCAATTTTAAGCTTTATTGAAAGTACATGGACTAAAATTAGACATTTGAAAATATAGGACCAAAATAGAACAAAACTCAAAGTACATGGACCAAAATGGTATTTTAACCTTTTATAAACCTTAAAAGTATCACTTTGAAAACTTCAAAAATCAAACAGACACAGTCAACTCAAATCTCATGAGTCAAAGTGTATTTTACCTCATCATTTTCAATATGTGATTTTAAGATAAGAAAATTAGTTTATTTTGAGCTTATGTTTATTAAAATAAAATAATAGTATTTAAATGTTCTAAAAAAATAATAGTATTTAATTTTAAATTAACTTATTATAGTAATTCTCACATTAGACATAAAGTAACAAAAATAAATAGAATTTTATTTCAAATTAACTAAATAAAATTAGTAACATAAATAATATTTAATGTTCAAGAAAATATATTTGATTTTGCCAATATGGCAATTTTTAAAATTTTTTACACCTATATTTAAATATTTTAAAGTAATATTTAATGTATTTAAATGTAATTCCTTTTTACCCTTTGTCTATCATTGATATATTTCAAGTTAAAATCAAAATTAATATTTCATTCTAAATTTTTTTTATAAAAATCTTAAATCAATATAAATTAACTTATTTTGCAAAATAACATATAAAATTAATATAAATTGAATGGATAAAAAATAAAAGATTAAATAATTTAAGACAAAAATGTTATATAAACTCCAATTCTATTAAATTAATATATAAATTATCTAAAAATAGTTTAGGGCATTTTTTAACAATACATCAATTTTCAAACATTTTTCGTACAAAAATTCTGTAAAACAAACATGACTTTTAAATGTTTCCAGACATCCATATAAATTTTCCTATGAAACAAACATGGTAATTTAAAGATGTCGGACATCTAAAATTTCAGGCATCTAAAATTTCGAGTATTTGAAGATGTCGGACATCTTGATTTTCTAAAAACAAACGCCCCTAATTGTAATCCACCATTTTGAAACATTTTTTTACAACTACAAAAGTATATATTAACAATAAAATATATATTTCAAGTTCAAAAATATATATAAACTTTTAATTTTTTTTTATTTATTTCAAGTTCAAATAATATTTATATAAATTAGTTCAATTCAATTTCAAGTCCAACTTCAGAAAAAAAAATATGTTGAGAATGGGTAAGTATTGAATATGAATGGAGAATGTGTAAATTGAATTGAGAGAAGATAATAAATAACCATAAAAATATAAACTTTGGTATGAATAAATGGACATTTAAATAAAATTTTAGAAAATCCTCTTTTATTTTGCTTGGAAAACATGTTTTCATTCACATTATTGATTAAAAAATAGGCTAAATTACACAAATATCTCTAAGCTTTGTCCTATGTTTCAAAAATACCCTTATCCTTTTAAAAGTTTCATACTACCCTTGATCTTTTACAAAAGTTTCAAAAATACCCTTTGAGCAAACTTCTGTTAATATTTTGTACGAAAAGTTGAGGTGGCTCAATTTGTAGCAATGTGGCATATACGTGGAGCTTTGCTTGGATTATTTTGTGAATTAATTGGACAATGTCATTTACAAACTCAAGGGTTAGGGCATTTAACGTTGGTGAATTGTTTGGATTCTTCTCCTCCCTCTTCTCTTCCTCAAGTGTTACATGGGTGGTTAGGGTTAGGGCTAAATCGACTAACTGTGAGTGAAGAGGGGAAGAAGACGATACTCGAGGCTCTTGCATTTTGGGTTAGCGTTTTGGTTTAATTCTACAAAGAAGACAACAAAGAAGTGTTGACGCCAAACAACGGTAATTTCTTTGTTTTCAGCTTTTGGTCAAGGAAGCATTGAGGCCGTTGAAGTTGTTGTCATTGAAGGTAGGAAAACAACGAAGACCAATGTGGAAACTGTGTTGGTACGTGGTCAATTGTGGGTCCAGTTTTTCATTTTTTTTTCCATTCATTTTCTTTTTGACAATGATAACAATTACAATTTGTTTCATTTTTTTTCTTTTTGACCTCCATAATCAAGAGAATAAAAGAAAATGGTTTGAATTTTCATTTCAAAATCCCTTGTGTTGTGTAAAATAAAATGATGTTTTTTGTAAATCAAAATCTCTCTTCTAATTTTTAGTGGAACTATGTTGTAAATGAAACAGAGCAAGTTCGAAAATAAAATTGTGTTGTTGATATGTCAATTTTTTCACACTTTTTTTCCATTAATAAAAAGAATTATGTATGGATTTGGCTTCTCCAACTTTGGTAAATGTAAACGCATCCATTAATGTATTTGTGGAGCATTTAGCAAATGAGTTACATAAGACATTTGTGAATATGATGATGGACTTGATGATGCTGAGGATGATGTAGATAATATACATTTCTCTGATAGTGAAAATGATCTAAATGATCAATTGGAGCCAGAACCTGTAAAAGATAAAGAAGTTGAGGATGAAAATTATGAAGAGAGTGACAAATTGGGGGGATCTTGATGAAGGTAATATTGAGGATGATGGTGGGTGTAATTTGGATTTAGCTAACATGTCAGACTCCGATGTAGATGATGACATTGTTAGATTTCCATCCTTAAACAATGTGATGGATTCTTCTAAAATTCACTTCGAAGATGGCATGTTGTTTATCTTTTTGGATGAGTTTAAGAGAGCTATTTCTGAGTACGCCATAAATGGAGGATGGTCGATTAGATATGATAAGGCAGACAAAATAAGAGTTTGAGCTATATGCTCAAAATCATGTAAGTGGGTTGCTTATGTGACAAAAATAAAAGGTAAATCAACTTTTCAGTTGAGGACTTTTTTTGATAAACATACATGCATACGATCATTCAACAACATCAAGGTAACTTTGAGATGGTTAGCTGGCAAATTAATGAATAGAGTTAAGGAGCAACCGAACATTAAGTGTACAACCATTCAAGAGAATGTCAAATGAAAATATGTTGTTAAGATTTCCAAAAGTAAGGTATATAGGGCCAAGAGGAAAGCAGTTGAGGTTGTTGAAGGGAACCATGCAGAACAATATACAAAATTATGGAACTATTGTGGTGAGTTGCTCAAGTGTAATAGTGGCAATAGTGTGAAGTTGAAGGTTGGAGCTTATGACTGTGTGATAGAAGGTGAAGAACATCCAAGCCCATCCCTTGTATTTGAGAAACTATATGTATGCTTCGATGGGATGAAAAAGGGCTTCTTGGTTGGATGGAGACCCTTCATTAGCTTGGATGGGTGCCACCTAAAAGGACCCTATGGAGGCTAACTATTATGTGTCATAGGTAGGGATCCAAATGATCAAATGTACCTTTTAGCATTTGCAGTGGTAGGTGGAGAACAAGGCCTCATGGACGTGGTTTCTCACTAAGCTGACATAGGAGATGTAAGGGAGCGTAGGTGAACTTTTATAAGTGACCAACAAAAGGTATAGTTATTGAGTTTATTTTTTTCGTAAGATGTTTTGATGTTTTATACTTAATTTTTTTATATGTTTTTCTTTCAAGTTGTAGGGGTTGGTTTAGACATTTGAGGAGTTATTACCTAGGGTGGAGCATCAATTTTGTGTAAGACACTTATACAACAATATGAGAAAAAGATTTCCAAGAAAACAATTAAAGGATCTCATGATAGAAAGCTGCTAATGTTACCACTCAGAAAGAATGGATTGCAGTGATGGAGATAATAAAATCCATTAAAGAGAGAGCTTACAATTAGCTAATGGCAATCCCCACTCCATTATGGTGTAAGCATGCTTTTAGTGGTTATCTTAAGTGCGACGCTGCCCTTAACAACATGGGTGAAGCTTTCAATGCCACCATTCTTGAAGCTAGAGATAAACCCATCATTGGAATGGTAGAATGGCTAAGGCTATACCTTATGAGAAGATTTCAAGAAAATAGAGAGAAGATGAAGAATGTTGATGGAAGAATGTCCTAAAATTCAAAAGAGATTAGAGGAGGAGAAGAAAAATAATGGAAACATTTTTCGATCCTAATTCTCTTTGCAGTACGCATCGAGCAATTGGTATCAGAGGCATCATTATTCAATATACTCTATCTTTGATACAATTTCCATTGTTTCAAATATTTTTGTAGTCAGAGATTAATTTGTATTAATCTTTTTATTTTTCAAAGTTAGACTTCAATATTGATTTAGTTCAATATTGTTCTTCTCAATTCCATCCTATTTGACTGTGTGACAGCTCATCGTCAGTAGGTATTTGGCAAGGGCATTGGTGTTTTTAACAGTGTTGTTCCCCCTACAACTAGTACACAGAAATTGGAAAGCAGTTTGAAGAAGGGTATTGAAAGAAAGCAATATTTATTTTTATCTTTGCAAAATATTTTGATTATTATAAAATAATGTCAAAGCTAC
Source organism: Trichosanthes truncata (assembly GCA_033996785.1). Classification (NCBI taxonomy): domain Eukaryota; kingdom Viridiplantae; phylum Streptophyta; class Magnoliopsida; order Cucurbitales; family Cucurbitaceae; genus Trichosanthes; species Trichosanthes truncata. The sequence continues at coordinate 16,600,382 of JAWPNB010000007.1, forward strand.
TCAAATCTTTGGTCTTGAAGAAATTATCAAAGATTACTCAAAATGATGGTGTCAGCTTAAGTACTCAAATAGACAAAGGTGATACTCATAGGGCGGAGAAAAACGTCGAAGATCTCAAAGGTTCCAATGAACAACTCCAAATCGCAAAGATCAAAGAGAATCTCGCAAATTGGGACATTCCTCAAATAGACCCAAAGACGGTCTACTACAAAAGTACATTCGACTTTACTTGAAGCTATGGTGTAAAAACCATGGAGTGCACAGTATAAATCCATAACAACCCAGAATCATTAAATCTCTTTGCAAGAGATTTGATACTCAAACATCGTGGAGATTACTCATTCATGCATCTTGGCTTAGTACAAGTTGCAGTCGAACCATTATTCAGAATGGATCTGAATACTCTTGTCTGAATACTCTTGTCCTCATTATACTCAGGGATAAGAGATTTATGGATTTCCAAAGTTCTCTTTTAGAAATGGTGGAAACCAACCTGGAAAATGGACCGGTCTATTTCAATTGCTATCCAAGCTACTACCTTTCTATAGAAGATCCAAAGATTCTGAGTTCATTAATCCTTGACATCCATTTCAAAGGTATGAACATGATGCCAGAATCTCATGGCTTTGTAGCTATTTTCAGAGTTTGCTATCGCCTGATGTGAACGCAAATAGCTCCAACAGCTCTAAAGGCTTCACCAAGAGGAGAGACAGTACTCATCGAAGAAAATGCTTCAAAGTCAACAGTGGAAACTCCCAAAGTCTTATGTTGGGAAGAAATCACTAGAAAATCAAAATGGGTATTGAAAGACGCTTTTACGCCACCAACTTCCAAACCAAAAACCCTTACTCAAATCATCGAACATCCTGATGGTCAAGTAGAAATCAACTTCCAGGATGAAGATCCCCCTACTCCAGTGGTCAGGAACTTCATCAGCTCTAGACGAAGTGCTTCTGAATATCGTGGAGAGTCATCATCTTCACAAGATTTTGGAACAAAACCCCAAGAACCCACCCCCCCGCCCCCCGCAAAGATCTCTCTCTGCAAGGATCAATTCGATGGATTTGGGACCACGCATACCAAACATCTAGTATGCTAAACCAAATTCTCCTACTCAAATTGATATGGACCCAACAACCCAGTTCAATGAAACTCAATGTCATATTAAAAGGATTCAAGGTCGATATGGAATTCTTAAAAAAGGATTTCATGAGCAGCATATGGAAAATTCCAAGACCTTTCTTCAAAGCCTACGAGCACGAAGAAAGAGAGGACTTCAAGAAAGCATGGATAGAAACCATGAATAATCTTGAAGAACAAATTCCTTTCTTCAAATGGTTTGCCTATCATGACAAATATAGTCAAAAGGTAAATCAAATTCTTACTCTCAAAGAGAATAAATGGAAGACCTCAGAAAGAGGAGAAGTCTCAGGTACTCATCCGCCACTAGAGCAAATCAAATTCAAAAGTTCCTATGGGACTTTGGTTATAGCCAAACCATTCAAGCAGCTTGACGCCAGGGAAGAAGAAAATAACCCCTCTAAGGGAATTAGAGGAGTTCAGATTCAAAATAACTTCACCAACAAAATTCTATCCACCATGGCTGAACAAATGGATAGAATTGGAGAGAAAGTATTTACTCCAACAGTAGCCAAAAAGAAAAACGTAAAATTTGAAGGAAATTATTTCCCTAAAGAAAAATCCTCGATCGTGTTCTTTAGTGTAGATGTTGGAAGCCCAGTTCCAAGAATCAAGAATAAAGAACATGAAATGTCAAAGACTATTCAAACGCGGATTGCTATTCTATCAAAGAAGGCTGAAAGCTCTTCTCAAATTAATGTACTCAATGATGAAGAGACAACAGAGATGGTAGCAAAGATGAACCATTTCGCTATCTCAAAAAAGGATCTTGAAGCTCTTCTCAAGGAAAGGAACAAAATTCCTTTGGAAGTAAACAAGATATCAGGAGACAATTCATATGGTAATTCTCGAAATTACTACCCAAGGGCATCTCATCCAGATCTGGCTTTCGAGAAACGCCCATATATGGCCAACCGATCATTCGATGGATAGTTAGTCTATGAATGGAATGTTGATTGTCTTTCTCAATATCTCGTCATGGGTGTCATTCAAGAAATGCTTGTAGCTAATTCATCATACCTTTCTAAAGGACACTCTAATGTAAAAACTGCTGCCCTGATAAGCACAGGCTTTACAGGACAGATTAAAGGATGGTGGAGTTTCTTCTATTCGGACGAAAAAAGAAAAATATGCTAAATCATACTTCAAACAGAAAAAGGAAGGCTCTCAAAGATGAATCCTCTTCCTCTGTAACTCAAAGTAGTGTACAACCTGATGTTAATGCAACCGTAGGATCAACTGCAGTTCTTCCCAAAACTCCTCCTGAAGATAGAGTTGATGATGCAGTTGTAACACTCTGCTTTGCAATCATAAAGCACTTCATCGGAGATGCTAAAAATTACAACATTAAGCAAGGATCTATCTTAAACAACTTAAATGTCCAAAATTGCAAGATTTCTGTTGGCACGAAGATACTTTCCTAATGGAAGTATATAAGAGGGCAGACTGTTGCAATGCTTTCTAGAAAGAAAGATTCATAGCAGGACTACCAAAGCTATTTGCCGGCTCCAAGATTAATACAAGACAAGTGAGATACCATAGACATCAATAACCTACGGTGAATTAGTACAGTTTGTTATCCATGAAGGAGGCAAACGATGTATTCAAAACAAAAGACAAGAGAAGTTGAGCTCTTCCAAAGCAACCAGAAAAAGAGAGCTCGGACAATTCTATAAATTATATTACTACTAAGAGGCAACTGAACCTCCTTCAGTCGTGGCAAAGAAAAGCTTCTCCAGAAAAGAAGTATTACTTAAATACTTATCAAAGGAAACCAAGTACGTATAAGTACGCTACCAAGCAAGCTCTTTACAGGAAGCACTTTTACAGTAAAAGAAAAAGCTCTTCTCAGAAGAACAAGGAGTATTCAAAAAGGGATATTTCAAAGGTCCAATGCTATAAATGTAGAAGATTCGGTCATTATGCACCAAAATGTCCCTTGAAGAAGATGATCAATGAACTCAATATCGAAGACGATATTAAGCAACAATTACTTTAGATCGTGCGATCCGATTCTAAAGAATCATCCTATGAAGATAGCGATAGTGATGAAGGACAAATTCTTGAATTACAAGAAGAATCTGATTCATATTCGTCCTTAGAAGGAGAGCTTACTTATAAACTCAGATGTGACAGGAAACGGTTATGCAACTGCTTTAATCGCATAAACGTCCTTACTCATGACCAAGAATTATTATTCAAGGTCATAGGGGATCTCACAGATGATACCCTAAAGAAAACAGTTCTCAATCGGCTAAAAGAGTCTTTGAAAAGTGATGCTTCAGAAACATCAACAAAGACATCCTACAAAGCCTTTAACGCAACATCTTTAGAAGATGTACTTCAAAAATTTAAAGAACCCATGGAAGTTACGATTCCATATTTACAATTTGAAACCAACTAGCTTAAGGAAGAAGTCAGACAGCTTCAAAGGGATCATGAAAAAGATATTATTCAAGTATCCCTTGAAATAACTATGATCAAGATGAATCAAGGAGTTACTATTGTTCCAGGGGAAGAAGAAGAAAAACAGTAAATGAAGCCACCTTCCTAGGGACAATAACACAAGTTAAGTTCAAAAAATGGTATGTTAGAGTATCTTTAAAGATACATAACTACAAGTTGACAGTCATAGCTTTGGTCGACTCTGGAGCAGACCAAAACTGTGTACATGAAGTAATTATACCGTCTAAGTATTTCGAAAAGATAGTTGAAATGCTTAGAGGAGCAAATGGACAACCGCCGTCTTTGATGAAGGAATATTGTAACACCCCTATACTCTAGAGCATGCTAAGAGTGGAAGTAAGACTGAGTTAGCCCGCCTAAGCCTGAAATTTCCGCAGCATGGCGGCGTAACTACAAGAAAACCAAATTTTAAGAACCTGATAAAGAAGATATAACACACTTCTAGGATTTCAATCAGACCCTCAGCAACCACCAACTACACAAAAGTGCTGAGTTCACAACCAGAATTAAGGAAAACAGAAACACATCCTAATTCATAATGAAATTTACAAGGATACAAAACTCTATTTACAAACTAACGGAGAACAGTGTAACCAAGTAAAAGTACAACAACAGGAGCCTAGAAGAGAACTACATGTATCCCCATAGCCTTGCCGGGTTGTCGTCTCGTCAGCCACCACGTCGGTGAACATTACCTGAAAATAGGGAAGAAAAATAACATAGGTGAGTATAATAATACTCAATAAGCAGCTCACTTATTAAAACAAGGTATAGCGAAAGCATGCCAAGAAGGAAAGATATGTCCTTACTTACTCTCGTGAACAGAAATGAGTAAGCACACCAATTAACTAAATATTCAATACTTTACCTCAACTTCTGCCTTTATCAGAACCTAATTTCGTGTTATACCAGTGAGTCCTGTAACCTAGAATCCAATCTCGTGAAGATAGCAATCCTCACACTCATCTCAAAGGAGAATTACCTCGAAACTAGCATACAGGCAATAGGGAAACGCATTCCCTAAGCTCAACACAGTGGGGAATCACCCCTAAGCTAGCTCACAGGCAATAGGGAAACGCATCCCCTATGCTCAACACAATAGGTAATCATCCTAAGCTAGCACACAGGCAATAGGAAAACGCATTCCCTATGCTCAACACAGTGGGGAATCACCCCTAAGCTAGCTCACAGGCAATAGGAAAACGCATTCCCTATGCTCAACACATCATATATATTCTAGGTCTACACGCTCACTCAATACAACCGAGATAGGATAAATAATACTAGATCACTGGCTTGTGATCAACTTTACTTTTCTTTTCGAAAACCCCTAAATACAGTATTGCTATCAGGCCACTGCCACTACCTGATTCGGGGTTCATAATCTCAATCATCATCACAAAGTCTACTTTCAACACATTTAAGTAGTTAGGCTCATGCCTCATTCGATTGCAATCAATGTTTAACTACCAACGAAATTAGTAATTTTGCCTTCTTGGTGAATTAAACATATCTCAAACGTTCACTATAACAACGAGACATAGCACGTAATTCCAAAGGCTACTTACCTTACAAAATAAATCAAAGTTGAATTAACGTCTTTTCGCCAAACGATGCTAAGTTACTTTGAGCCACAATGAGAGAAAAGTCCAGATATCTACAACTTCCAAATTTGACTTCTAGTATGCATAGAAAAATATCCAATTACTCAATAACAACTTAAATAAACCAAAATCAAGTTTCTAAATCTTACTTTGCCTTAAGGGACTAATTTCAGTTACCTCAAATTCCAAAGCTTACAAACTACCACAACCAAAAGCAGCTGGAAAACTCTTTGTACGCCCCGACTTGGATAAAATTTACCTTCAACCATAAATGGTTTATCTTAAAGTGAGATCCATAGACCAAAAATCCATCCAACTATTGAAAATATGCAAAATTGAGCAATTAAAAGCACCAAACTTCTCATTCTCAAACCAAAATACTTACCCACTGCTTAACGGTTCCAAACCATACCGAAACAAGCTCTAAAATGCCCAAATAACTTCAAGGAAACTGTTGTCCACCCACTGATTCATCGAAAATTACTTCGATTAGCTAGTATTTAAGAATGAAAGGTGCATAAATGAAGAGATAAACAGAGAGGGAGAGAAAACAGAGAGGGAGAGGGCGACAGAGAGGGAGGGGGCGAGAGGGAGGGAGCGTGAGGGAGGGAGCGGACAGAAAGGGAGGGGCGAGAGGGAGGGACGGACAGAGGGAGGGGCGAACAGAGGGGAAGGGGCGAGAGGGAGGGAGACAAAGCAGAGGGAGGGGCTGTGAGGGGGGAACGAAGGAAAGAGGGGGAGGGACGGTGAGGGAGGGAGACGAAGGAAGGAGGGGGAGGCGGTGAAGGAGGGAGACGAAGGACAGAGGGGGAGGGATAAGGTTGAATGATTTTGTTGTTTTTTTATTTATTTATTTTTCTTTTTTTTTATTTAAAACATATAATAATAATAATAATAATAAGGATAACTACAACAATAATATATATATATATATATATATATATATATATTTATCCAAATATTCAATAATTCAAAATACCAAAATTTAAACTGGATGTTACAAATATCATCCACCATATTGGATAGGGATGTTATGTTCAAATTTGTGGATCCAGCTAGAGAAAGCAACCTTCAGACTTTTTCCAGAATACACGAAATCTCTCTAAAAGAGAAACAAATATCCTTTCTTAAGGAAGATGTGAGCTAAAAAAGAGTCAAAGACAACTTGAAAGACTCAGCAATTCAAAAGCATATCCAAGACATTCAAATTCAGATTGAGAAAGAGGTATGCTCTTCTCATCCTAATGCTTTTTGAGAACGTAAAAAGCATGTGGTCTCATTACCATATGTCAAAGATTTCAAAGAGTCAGATATCCTGACAAAGGCGTGTCCTATTTAGATGAACTCTGAATAATTGGAACATTGCAAGAAGGAAATGGATGACTTACTCAAAAGAAAGTTGATCTGACCATCCAAGAGCCCATGGTCATGTGCAACATTTTACGTTAATAACTAGGCAGAAAAGGAGCGTAGCGTCCCACGACTGGTAATCAACTACAAACCCTTAAATGAGGTTTTGGAATGGATTAAGTATCCAATTCCTAACAAATTGATTTACTCAAAAGAATTTAAAATGCCAAAATATTTTCAAAATTCGACATGAAATCTGGATTTTGGCAAATCCAAATCATCGAAAAGGATAGGTACAAAATTGCATTCAATGTACCTTTTGGTCAATACAAATGAAATGTAATGCCCTTTGGGTTAAAAAACGCTCCATCCGAATTTCAAAAGATAATGAATGACATTCTTGAACCTATTCAAGAATTTTCAATTATCTATATTGATGATGTTTTAATTTTTTCATCAAATATAGATCAACAGTTTTCTCATTTAAAAAAGTTTATTGAGACTATTAAATACAATGGTTTAGTTGTCTCAGCCCCCAAAGTTAAACTTTTCAAAACTCAAATTAGATTTCTTGTTTTTGAAATCCATTTAGGATTGATAAAACCAATTCAGAGATCCTTAGAGTTTACTCAAAAAATTTTCGATCAAATATTAGATAAAACTCAATTACAACGAGCAACCGAACATTAAGTGTACAACCATTCAAGAGAATGTCAAATGAAAATATCTTGTTAAGATTTCCAAAAGTAAGGCATATAGGGCAAAGGGAAAGCAGATGAGTTGGTTGAAGGGAACCATGCAGAAAAATATACAAAATGATAGAACTATTGTGGTGAGCTACTCAAGTGTAATAGTGGCAATAGTGTGAAGTTGAAGTTCAGAGCTTATGACTGTGTGATAGAAGGTGAAGAACAACCGAGACCATCCCTTGTATTTGAGAAACTGTATGTATGCTTCGATGGGATGAAAAAGGGCTTCTTGGTTGGATGTAGACCCTTCATTAGCTTGGATGGGTGCCACCTAAAAGGACCCTATGGAGGCCAACTATTATGTGCCATACGTAGGGATTCAAATGATCAAATGTACCTTTTAGCATTTGTAGTGGTTGAGGTGGAGAATAAGGCCTCATGGACGTGGTTTCTCACTAATTTGTTGGCTGACATAGGAGATGTAAGGGAGCATAAGTGGACTTTTATAAGTGACCAACAAAAGATATAGTTATTGAGTTTATTTTTTAGTAAGATGTTTTAATGTTTTATACTTAATTTTCTTATATGTTTTTCTTTCAAGTTGTAGGGGTTGGTTCAGACATTTGAGGAGTTATTACCTAGGGTGGAGCATTGATTTTGTATAAGACACTTATACAATGATATGAGAAAAAAATTTCCAAGAAAACAACTAAAGGATCTCATGTAGAAAGCTGCTAGTGTTACCACTCAAAAAGAATGGATTGCAGTGATGGAGACAATAAAATCCATTGAAGAGGAGCTTACAATTGGCTAATGGCAATCCTCCCTCCATTATTGTGTAAGCATGCTTTTAGTGGTTATCTTAAGTGCGACGCTACCCTTAACAACATGTGTGAAGCTTTCAATGCCACCATTTTTGAAGCTAGAGATAAATCCATCATTGGAATGGTAGAATGGCTAAGGCTATATCTTATGAGAAGATTTCAAGAAGAGAGAGAAGATGAAGAATGTTGATGGAAGAATATGTCCTAAAATTAAAAGAGATTAGAGGAGGAGAAGAAAAATAATGGAAATTGGCTTCCTACTTGGTCCGAGGAGCAACATTTTGAGGTTAGTAGGGGTAGTGGGGCAAACATAGTGGACTTGGAGAAGAGAAATTGTAATTATAGAAAGTGGGAGTTAACTGGAATCCCATGTGTGCATGCTATTAGTTCCATCTTTTACAAGTTAGGGAAAGTTGAAGATTATGTCGATGATTGCTTCTCTGCATCCACTTATGAATCATGTTATGCTCCTATGGTTTATCCTATAAATGGTGAAAAATTATGGACCTGCGTGAATTATGACAAAAAACTTCCTCATATATCTGTTTGGATTTATGCCCTAAAGACTCGTAATTAATGATTTATTTAATAACTAATAATAATTTTGATTATTTAATTTATAATATAATATTATCCATTATATGAAAAATTCAAGGTTATTAATGTAATCTTGAACAATATGTGGTTGACAATCAGGAGGATCATGTTCAAGAAATAACCTAAAGGGTCATAGTATATGGATAAGGTTGGGTGCCTTATCTTAGTAACACTATTGATATGGCCTACTTTGTAATAGTTACAAACAATTTGATACAAATCGTTTATATGGAGACATGTGAGTGTGGGTATCTTATACAATGAATTTGTATAAGACTAGACCACAAAATATTTAATCACTCTTTATAAATTCGTTAATTGAGAAGATTAATATTTCATTAGGATGATCATATGCAACCCAATATTAATCCGGAGTGAGTTATGAACTCCTGCCTGTGAGGGTTTGTCCTTTGATTTACATGAGTGAGAGTGGCTTTTGTAGCCGATTCAATATGTCTACCATTTTGGGGACTTGACCAAATATGGAGCTGGGAACATAATCTTACAAGATGGAATTCACTGCTTCCCTTATAGGGTAAGCAGATGAGTAGTTCCCTTAAATGTTGATTTCGAAGTTTGAACAATGGGGCCCCACCCTCTCACTGGCCCGAGAGGGACTTAGTTTATAGTTAGATCATAAACAAATTGTTCATTAGATGATCGGTGGTACTTAAGGTGCAAGATGTAATTATAGGGGTAAAACAGATTTATGACCGAGCTGTAATTACGAACAACTCGTGATAGATCGACTTGCATGTAGTGATTATATTCATGGACACAACTTGTCCTACAGTGCATAAGAGTGCAACTTTAGGTCTACAGTGGAGTGACCTATAGTTAATGAATAAAAATTAATTAATTAAAGAGTTTAATCAATTGATTTTGTATCATTGGAGCTTATAATATGTAGGTCCATAAGGTTCCATTGCTAGCTCATATAAATAAATAGGGATCTATTTCGTTGAGAGAAATTTTGAAATGTTCGAATTAAAATTTAATATATTTGATATATTAAATGAGAAAAAACATATTTATTGTATATGATGCATTAATCATTAAAGAAATTATTAATGTAAGAGCTAATCTAAACTTGGCACTTAGGTTAGTACGAGCAATTCATTGTTTCTAATTAACTATAGATCTTAAACGATTGGTCTAAAGTATGTCACGTGACAATCTCAAGCTAGGATCAATACCGTCTCCAGCTTTAGATCTATTTTTGGGTTTAATTAGCACTTGATCAATTAAACTGCACTAGGATTAATTAGAAGTTCGTTTGTGCTTAATTCAGATGTGTGAGTATCATCAAGCATGAAATTACTCTTTCTTTTGTTACTAATGATTGGTGTTACTGAATCCCTTCCCGACGTGATCCTACGAATCGGTATCCGGTTAGTCTATTAATTTTCACTGCTTTTATTCTCATTCTCTTTCATGCATTTTATTTTTCCTTGCATTAATTATTTAATAAAGCACTAACCCCCTTTTTGGTTACTCTGAATCCAAATTTAGCAAGCTAGCTACTAAAATTGCGCTCACGCCTCCCTGTGGATCGACCTGGCCACTATACTGCAAAATATTAGTTGGTCCAGTTTATAAATTTTATTTGACGAGTCTGACAAGCTTTGTGTCAAGTATCGAGTATCGTATCCCAAGGGAAGCGAGATTGAAGTTCTTGTTTGCTAATTAACTATCGAGAATAGTCGAAATTGGAATTATTTAGGAAAAATAGCTAACGAAAGATGCTTGAAAAATAAACTAACTAAAACGCAATAAAAAGATAGGGAGATACCAATTAGGGAAATTTAGGGAAATCGAGCACTCTTAGGTTGATTTTATGAGAATTTTAACATGCCATTTAATTACGCCTTGCCAATTTCATAGACTTAGAGCTAAACCAGTTGAAATATCCTGCCGGTTAATCGGTGGTTATTACACGCAAGCGCACGCGATCGAAGTAATATAAAATGGTATCTGAGTACCAAGTATCGAATCCCACAGGGAACGGAGTAACAAAAATACTGTAAAGCAAAATGTAAGGAAAATTTCAAATGGAAAACTAAATTGCAAAAATAATGTTGGGATGGTGTGTTGATAAAAAGAAAAATTGCAGAATCAAGAAATGGCAATAATGGAAATAAAGAGAAATTGCAGAATTAAATTGCAGAATCTAAAATTGGCAATATTGGAATAACAACTAAAAAGACTTAGAAAATGAAATTGCAAAGGGAATTTTAGATAAAGATGGGGCTCAAGAATATCATTGCCCTAAGTTGTAATTGCAAGCCAAAATTGCAATTTCAACCTACTCCACACTCAATTGTAAACCAAAATTGCATCTCCTATTTACCTTGAATTTAGATTTTTAGGAGGCTAAGTGAGAGACCTATATGTCTATAGTCCCTCTATCTTAGATAATTTGGCTCACAATTTTATGGGTCTTGGAGTCCTTAATCCTTATGTCTAGGGTAAGGAATTGGCTTATGTCTAAGCTCTTTTTCTCCATCACTTGTGTGGAATCCGCTTATCACTAACCCCGTCGGTATTAGATCTAAGCTTGAGTTGATACCCTAGTTGATCAATCTAAGATCTCAACGAAATTTTAATCAACACAAGCAAACAATTGAAATGTAGGCTTGGTTTTCATTGAAATTTTGGCTACAATTACTTCTTAGGGAATTCACATCCTTGAACCCCCTAAGAAGCTTAGCTCATAATAAAAATAAAAATCTTAAAACTAATTGAAGAAAAATTCATATGAGAAAGTTGAAGAAATTGCTAATGATGGTCAACAAGTAAATTAATACATAACTTCTATTCTAATAGCAGTGTAGGCTAGATGATTGGAATAATAAAAATTACCCAATTCTGGACAAGTAGCTAAATAACCCACCAAAAATTCCCACTGTGAATAGAAAATTTAAGGCAAATTGGTAGCAATTTCAAATCAAAACATCAATTTTATGAAGAAACAATGGCTAACCATAGTGCACATATAAAAGAAACAACAAAATAACTCTTGCAACTAACAACCCAAAGAGCAAAAATACAACTTAAACAGAATTGAATTTTTGGCTAAAACAGAAATAAAAAAAAAAATTCCAGAAAACAGAGCATTTGAAAAATTGAAGAAAAACCCATGAACTTGACTTGGAATTAAACTCAAAATTCATTCAAAATACATTAATTGAAGACTAGAGATTGTTTAAGCAACCCTTCGTAATACGAAACTAAAGAAAATTGAAGACAAAACAACAAGCAACACACAAAAAGTTTCTAAAAAAAAAAAAACAGAGTTTCAAAAAAACCGAAACCCACGAAAAATTGATCCTGAATTCGCCTCCAAAACCCCATGCTTAGCTCCAATTCTTCTTCCCCATTTATAGGCCTTCATTAGGGTTGAAGAATGCCCAAATTTCGTGCTTAAATTCCTCCAAATCGGGCTGTAATTGAAGATTTTCGGAATGGGTTTAATGCAGATTTTTTTCCTTTTTTAAAACCCAAAAACCCAAGAAATTGATCCTTCAAATCGCCCTCAAAATCCGATTAATAGCTCCTCTTCTTCTTCCCCATCTATAGGCCTTCATTAGGGTTGAAGATTGCCCAAAAATCATGCTCAAATTCCCTCGAATCGTGCGGAAATTGATCTTTCCATGTATGGGTTTCTTCGTTCGCGTACATTTTGGTTTCCATAATTTCTCTGCCCAGAATTGCAAAATCAGATTTTGCAATCTGATTTAGCAATTTTCACATTCCTCTGCTCCATAAACAATTGCAAAATCAGATTTTGCAATCTGATTTAGCAATTTCCATAATTTCTGCAAAAAGAATTAATTAATTTAGATTTCTTTTCCAAATGCTATCACATTCAATTATTCCTTAAATTCAAGCAATCTTCCACTATTTTCAATTAATCTTAGGACAAACACGAATATTTTGAGCACTTGGGACTTAAATAAGCCTTAATTCTAAGGCTTATCACCGGTCTCATTTGAACACACTTAACTAATCGCTTACCTAAGTTTTCTTAGCGTTAATTGATTAGCTAATTAAGATTAAGTCTGCTCATATTAAGCCTCACCCTTCGATTGTTGCTCCTATGTCTCTTCAGCAATCTAGGGGCGTTACTTGGACTAAGTCTACCCTAAACATCCTCTGTCGAGCTCAATTTCAGACGAATTCAGCATATTAATGGCCAATTAATATGAAGCATTAAGCACAATCCAACTAAATTAAATATAACAAGTGAATTAAATGGCTAAAGTGTCAATTACAACATAAAACCAAACCTAATCGTGCTATAATTCCCTAAATACAAAATAAGCCCAACATAGTCTTGAAACAGAGCAACACCCTCTAATTAACAGCAAGTAAATACATGAAAAGAGGGAAAGAAATTGATACAAGACCCGTTGACGCCAAAATCCCAACTTCCGCCTCAAAATCCACACTTCTGAGCCTCAAGAATAGCTCTCGAACACCTCTAATTAACATCTACAGGTTCCAAAAAGGTAGGGGATCAAAAATAGGGGTCTAAAACCCTAAATGGCCCCCTCCAATTTGGAAAGAAAACGATGAATGTAAAGGGCTGCATCGCGACAGCGTTGCAACGCTGTCCAAAACTCTAGCGTTTTCATTGAGAGTATAGGGGTAGTGTTGCAACACTACAGACAGAGCTTTTCTCTTGCGTGCGTTTCTAGCTTTGCAACGCCACAAGGCAACATTGCAACGCTAGCTCTCGGGTTTGCACACTAATTTGTGGCATTGCAACGCCATTTTAAGCATTGTAACGCTATCCTCTCGGCCCCAACAGATTGTGCATCATCTTTTCTTCTCCTTAGCTCCTCCAAGCGCTCTAATTAAGCTCCATATTCGCCATTTTGCTCTAAAATTCATAATTTCTCTCTTAATTGCTCGGATTCTTGAAATCAACAATAAATCAATGTAAAAGGTCACAATTATAGCATAAAAGTAGCTAAATTAAGCATAAATGTAGCACTAAATTAGTGTTATCAAATACCCCCACACTTAAGCTTTTGCTAGTTCCGAGAAAAACAAAATCAAACTCTCCTTAAAAAGATAAATGCTTTAGAAAATTGCACGTATAAGTGACTCAATTCTCAACGTACTAAGCAGTAGAATTAGAAAACAAGAACATTGGAACGAGAACATGCCTAAATCACAAGAAATTTAAAAGAAACTCTGAATTCTTTGCGTGTGTATGTGCAAAGCTTAAGTATCGACTCGTTTACTAACTCAGAGTACTATTATGCTCTCCTCCATTCATCTTCCCCCTACACTGGCTCAAAAGACCCAATTCAACTCCCTCACAATCAAGAAAGTAATAATAAGCTAGGTGCCTAAGCTCTCGGGGTAGTACTCTCCCACATTTGCTTTTTTTACCACAATTAGAGGCACTAGCTTTCACACAATTATCGTAGGGACCCTTATCCAGAGCACTCACTTGATGGATAGCCTAACTGATTACGATAGAGGTAGCTCTTTTTACCCTTGAACACTTAAAGCCCATGCAAGAAACTTTTCTTTTTCACTCTCATTATAATTTTTTCTAAGCTCAATTTTTCTTCTTTTCACAGGCAATTAAACACTTGTTTTTTCTCACCCCTAAGCTTAACATTACAAACTATCTTGCAAGTTCACTTACAAACCATGCCTTAAGCCTATTGAAGTGACAACAAACTTCTAGAAACATAAAGCTCCTCTAAATGCTCAACTTATCAAAACTATGCTACGTGCTCAACATTGGCAAAGAATTCAAAGCAAAAATTTTAAAATTACTCGAATTTTAGCATGCTTCAGATTCCACAATATATATGCAAAAACAGTCCACTAAAGAGCACAAATCATAGAGTTTCATAACCACTTCGACATGCACCATCCTAAACCATTCTATAGCACACATTCTCAATCAAACATAAAAAATTTTCAATTTAATCCCAAATTCACACAATCCAACAAAACATTTCAACAATCTCAACAATAGCCTAGCCCATTCCCCCCACACTTAAATCAAACATTGTCCTCGATGTTTAAATAAGGCATTCAACATGCATCCAAGGACAAACAAAAGATAAATGAGGTAACTACACTTCCCTGAATTGAAGAGACCTCCACTGACGAACATGATCGATTACCAAATCTAAAGGAACGGCAAAACAGACAAAGGCTATTTATTCAACTAAAAACAGAAACACAAGCAACTAAAAATAAAACAACTAAACCCTTGGGTTGCCTCCCAAGAAGCGCTGGTTTAACGTCATTAGCTTGACGTTTCCTGCTTGCTTCTTTCAAGATGGCTCAAATATAAAGAACATCCTCCCTCTTAGCTGCATTCCAAAGGTTAGAAATGCAATCTCCCTTAGAATTTCCATTGGAAAAAATATTGGTCAAACATGGGAAGAAAGAATCATGATTCACAAGAGAGAGACCAAAAAAATTCTAAGCACCTAAAGCAGACATCTCCTCATGATTCCTGTCCAGGATAAGACTCGAACGAGGAGGCACAAAAGATTCATGCTCAATACTCATCTCAGGCAAAACATTCACAAACAAGTATAGAGAAAAAACTACTAAAATTCCACCGGAGTAGGGTCGGCCTTTGCTTCTCCATGATGCAAAGGAGTAACTTCCTTCATCTACTTGACTTCCTTTAGTGCTTTGAAGTAGCATTCTCTGGAAATTTTTTCTCTCATTTTACTTGTACTGTTCCATTTGAAGTAGGAAATTTAAACAATGGATGGTATGCAGAGGCTACTGCTTTGAGCTCGTGTAAGGTCTGCCTTCCTAAGATTTGTTGTATGTTGTCATGCAGTGTACTACTAGGAAGTTGATCATATTAGTTTGTAGCACACAATAAGCCAGATTTACATTAGGCAGGACAACACCAACACCAACAAAATGAGTTGTTTGTCCATTAGATATTAGTCCAGTAAATTAAACTGCTGTCATTTTACCTAACCCAAAAGTGATATGCTATAACAAGTATACTAAAATTTTTGTATGAATAGTTGTTTTTCAATTGACGTTTTCTTATTGTGTGTTCTCATGGATGATCTATATTAAAATGAATGAAATTATATATACTTAACAAATTATCCATCTGATCACAGTATGTAAAAGCTGTTGGAAACCCTCATCTTTACTCCTATGGATATTCATTATTTTTGGTTGATTTGTTGAAATAAGTGTTATAATATGGGTATGATTTCTCCAAAGGGTAGATTTATTTGAGTGAATCTTCAAAATATAGTTTAATGATTTTGATCCTTGCTGCATTTTTTTTATATTTGTGACTGGGCCAATTGATAACTCTTAAATTAAGAGTTATATGCTAGCATTTCTTGACTAAAATTTGCGAATTTCATCTCATCATATTGTGGAAAACTCCTAGATTTGATCTATTTTGCTCTAAGCTCAACTTTGATGTAGTAATACTATTATTAGAGCATTGTTATAGTAATTAATGAGCTTTATTTGATTAATTTAGGGTTTGATTAAGAAGGACTCCCGAAGCGAAAGACAACAGTTTTGCAAAGTTTTGCTGGAGCAATTTGGGTGATTTTAGCCAGCACGAATTTCGCATGTGGGAATTGCTGTTCATTTAATGAGTTGGCAGATGACAGTATAGTCAGTAGGAATCAACCATGAAGAGCTCGCCACGTCATTGGGGCCTATGATTTGTATAAAGAATAGAATATAGTATTTGGGCAGCCATTTTTGAAGAGGGAGAGAAGGAGGGGAGATCCTGAAAAATCGCAGAGAGAGAGAAAGAGGAGAAGAGCTCCAATTTTGGAGGCCATGGGCAAAAGTTTTCCATAAAAGGAAGGTCTCTCCAGGAGATTCGACGCTAATGCTGAACCAAGCTTTTTGGGGCAACATTCCGACTTCTTCTTCTACTTCTTCTTCTTTCATTTAGTTTTTTCTCTGCATCATTTCCGTTATGTCTATATTTCGATTTCTTTTCTGTTTTTCCTGTAATATGAACTAAACACCCTTAAGGTGAGGATTAGGGGTTGAATGTTTTGATTTATCTTACAGCTTAATGCATATCATTTTAGCTCAATCTAGTTTTTAAGAGTTTTTATCTATTTAGCACAATTCCGTCTGGCCAACCGTTTTGTTGCAACATTTCTCTGATTTCTGGGAAGAATAGGAGGAGCTGATAGCTTAAGAACCACATTAGCCCCGTGTTAGGGTTAGCAGCTAGCTAAATGAGGAGGTTAGGGATAATCACGCACCTAATGCACACACATTACAGTGGGTTAACTATCGTTGGAGTAATGGGAATGAAACAGCTTATTTCCGGTGATTCAGGAGAATGTCGTGTGGACTGTAGTGGATTGAGAGAAATGCATATGTGCTTAAGTTGTAGGATCGATTAAAGCAGGAATCTATCCCTAATCCGAGCCTTTAGATTAATTCAAAGTACAGTTTAATCAATCTCTGTTTAATTTCGATTCCTCTGTTTCACTCTGTTTTAGCAAATATTTAGTTTCAGCATTACTGTTTTATGTTAATTAAGTTCTTATAATTTTATGTGTTACAAATCGAGTTACTAAGAGCTAATTGTAGTAAATAGAAGCATTAATAGTCCCTGTGGATACAATAATTTACTTATCACTTGCTACAGCATATGTGTACACTTGCGCATATCAGAACCTAACTATTGCTAAAATAAGTAGTATACATTAGCAAGAGGTATCACCAGTCAATGTGCGACTGCATTTAGTATAATTTTGATGAAATCTCGTCGATTTATTTAAAACTTGAACAATATAACCACATCTAATCTATCTATCTATAATGCTACGTACACGAATCACTCTAAATGTAAGAAACAACTTACAAGCAACTGATGCTTCAAATTAACTCAACAGCAAAATCAAATGCTATCACTTTACTCCAAATTAGTTTACATCAAAGTTAAACTTTAACCAAAACAATAGCAAATCTCTACCCAAAACATTAGTAAACTAAAGGCAAAGTTCACTATGTTAAGTTCAAACCTTTTTATTCCTTTTTATTCCCCAATGCTAGGTAATATTGATGAATAACTTACCAACAATAAAAAAGATGACTACTTTTGATAGCACTAATTTAGTACTATATTTCTTCCTATTTAATTGCTAGTTTAGCATATAAATGAGCTTTTATGTCGATATTTTGCATATTTCAGGAAACCGAGCATTTGAGACTAAAGATGATGAATTTGGAGCATCGGGTGTATTGTGGAGCTTAAAATGACTCAAAATGGAGCTAAGTATGGAGAAGAGGAGCTACACAAGCATAAGAGGAGCTTCACAAACGTTTCTAGCAGAGGGGACGACGTCTTAACACTCAAAATAACGTTGAGACACTGACCATTTTGTTGAAAACCTGAGAGCTAGAGTCAAGACGCTGTCTTGTGGCGTCTTGATGCTAGAAAAAGGTGTACGCAAGGATTTGCGTTCGGAGCGTCGAGACACTGCCTTTATCGTCTTGATGCTAAAGACATGGGCATTAGTTAAATGATGCGTTCGGCATAGCGTCTCGACATTGTGTCGAAACCTGCTATAAATTCATCATTTCGGGACTGTTCTTGGGGAGACCAATTTAAGGTTTTTGGCCTAAACTTTGATAACTTACCCTCTTGGGACTTGTGGAGTACGAGATGGAGTATTCCAGAGTGGAGTTCGAGGCTCGAGATTGTAGAATTCGACGCAGGAGTCGAGAATTCGGCATCGACGATCTCTTTTATCATTTTCTTTCTCTGTTTCATATATCTTAGGGCTATAGGGATGCGTTTTCTGTGCTGTACATCGAATATTATGTGCTAATTTTAGTTGTTTAGGGATTAAGAGCACAATTAGGATTGGAATTATGGTTTAATTATGGTTATTGACATTTAATTACTTGTTTATTTCATTTGATTGAACTGTTCTTAATGCCTCTAATTATTTGGACATTAATTAGTTGATTCTAGTTTTAAATTGACCTCGACAGAGGAAATTGCCTAAGTGACATAGGATTAACAATTGACTGGTGAGACTTAATATGAGCGAACTTAATCCTAATTAATTAATCAATTAGTACTAAGGACACTTATGCAAGCGATTAATTAGCATGTTCAAATGAGACCGACAGGAGATTTCGATCGGTTTAGCTCTAAGTCTATGAGATTGGCAAGATTAATTAAATGTCACGCCCAATTTCCATAATTGCAACTTTATTCATGCTTGATCCCCTAAACTACCTCTTAATTTAGTATCTCCAGCCTTTTTATTTGCTTTCTAGTTTAGAATTTCCTTTAGAGCACCTTTTACTCTAGCTTTTGCCTTAAATAATTCCAATTGTGAGTACTCTTAGTAATTAATTAACTAAAGAAAAAGCTTCCATTTCCGCTTCCTTGTGGGATACGATACTCGATACTCTAGTGCCATCTTATTAGTACTTGGATCGTGTGCACTTGTGTGTACACCCCCAATCAACTTCCAAATTCTTGTGATGGAACATTGGGTCTTGGGTTAGCTTATGGTAATTCAGGATAAAAAAAAAAAAAAAAAAGAAGAAGAAGAAGCAGAAGAAAGAAAGAGAATTGCCTCAAGTTACCATTAAATAAAAAAAAAAAACTAATCTTATACTCAATGCTATGAATAACTTACCAACAATAAGGAAGATGGTCCACTTGCCGATTCTTGGGAAGCTTGCAATTGTACATTTGGTCTTGGATTTGCCTATGATAATTCAAACATAGAAACAATAGGATTATCACAAGTTAACAGTTGTACTAGGTTTTCCTACGACAATTCAATGCATAAAAGTACACCAAGATAGAAATCTCATACTGATTGTTTGAAGCTTTCCTATAACAATTCAATCAACATTAAAAAGAAGTTAATGCATAAAAGTCTTAAGGTAGAACACACATATCGATTGTTTTGAAGCTTGCAGTCGTCTACTTCAACATGGATTCCCCTATGATAATTAAATCAATACTAAGAAGTTAAACAATAAAACTTTAAAAGTAAAATGCTCATACTGATTTTTGAGATGCTTGTCCTTTCACCACTTTGCACCGAAATTCCCTACCAAATACAAACATAGTTAAAAGTAAGTTACCTTATGAACAAGCAATCCATAATAGTTTAAGTAAGTTCCTGCTAGCACTCATTTCGGGTTATCTATTTCCTATTATTTTTGCTAGTTTTGTTATGATTTGGTGTGCTTTGATGTCTATTTCTGTTGATTTTGCAGAAACCGAGCTAAAGGAGCAAAATCGAAATGTTCGAGAGCATTTAGATGATTTTGGAGCTTAAATGATGATATTTTGGAGATTCAAGGATAAAGAGATGGAGTTTTGGCAAAAGAACCCGGGGGAGAGCATCTAGACCCCTAAAATGGCGTTTAGACGCCACATTTGAAGTGTCAAACCTGAGAGCAAGCATCGAGATGCTGTCCTGTAGTGTCTTGACACTCAAAAAGTGCGCTCCAATGATTTTCGTCCAGAGCGTCTAAACACTGCTCAACTGCACGTGCGTAAAACGACAGCGTTCCAAAGCAGCGTCTCAATGATGTCCCTAGTGTCTCGATGCTACTTCGATTGAGATATAAATTTATCTTTTTCTCTTCGAAAAAAGAGGAGGCCATTCCGAAAGGGTTCAACCCTAGATCGATTCTCAGCATACTTGGGGGGGGGGGGGGGGGTTTGGAGCAGAAATTGAGGCTGGTATTGAAGATCTTGGAGCTCAACTTTGTGGAGATTGCCTCGAAAATGCAGGATTGACACGAGTTTGATAGTTTTTCTCTCTTTTCTCTCAAGTTTATTTTGATTTAGTGTTGTAATTAAGGATTTTTGGGTTGTATTGATTGATTTAGAGTAGCTTAATCTTTAATTACTTTGGATTGATTGGTTTGTATTGAATTTATGCTTAATTGTCGTTGACTTGGATTAATTACTTGTTACTATGAATGTTTTTGGCTTTTTGAGTTTGATTCATTCTTGCATTTTAGGCTTAATGCTTTTAATTAGTGTTCGTTAATTAATTGAGGTAGAACTAGGTTGAGCTCGACAGAGGATACTTAGTTAGCTTAATGCGTGATTAATTAGCTATCCGAGTGATAGTGGGTTTAGAGGTTAATTAATTGTAGTTGGTGCTGAAGTTTAATTAATTGGACACTAGTTACTTGAATTGTTATTAAGTGGAAACTCAACAGAGAGAAGCTTAGACAAGAACCAAATGCATGACTGTTGGTTAATTATGAGTGACAATAGGAGTAATAATTAATCAATAGAGGTCAATAATGAAGGGTCTTAATGCCTTGTGTTAATTAGTTAGTGTTGAGGACACCTAGGTTAGTTAATTAAAACATGAGAATTGGAGGAGACCGACAGGAGATTCCATTTATCTTGCTTTCTAGGATTAGATGTTTATTTCCCTATTTGTTCTTGCTTTGTGTTCTCTAAATAAAGTAAAGTGAGACTGTTCGCAGTAATTAATTGAATTAGAAACCAATCTCTGTGGGATACGATACTCGGTACTCTTGTGTCGTTTTAATATTACTTCGATCACGTGCGCTTGTGTGTACGCCGATCAGTCCCTACCAAATACAAACATATTACTAATTTTCCCTTTACAACTTCTTTTGTTATGTTCGATCTTATTGCAAATCAAGCATGTCATGGACATATTCTTCTTACTAAGCTTAGAAGGAGGTAGTCGCTTCTCTTCTGGCTCTTTTCGTCTCAATTTCTTAGGTCGTCCAGGTTGTCTTCTTGATATTGAAGGGAATAATCGAATTAAACTCACAACGGAAGCATTAGAATTGACTTTGATTTTATTTAGAATTAAACAATAAAAATTAAGATTAAGCAAAACATATCTTGAAAATAATATTATGGATAATATTCTTGAGGATCTTTTTCACCTTGTGTTCCAACTCCAATGAAGTTGAATTCCAAGACTTCCACAAATTCTTCCTTGCTATGACTCAAACAAATGAACGAAGAGGTTTGTGGGAACCTTCTAGAAAATAGAATGAGAGAATAAAGGGAGAAATCTTTAGAGCTTCTTTCTCTTATTTGGAATGCACACAAATGACTCACCCTTAGGGCCCTATTTATAATGGCCTAAGGAAAATAATTAAATAATATATTTTAATATCTAATATATTAAAATATATTTATCTAACCAATTTGAATCATATTCAAACATTTCCAAATTCTCCTACGACATTTATTTCCTTATTTGAATCTAATTCAAATTTAATACATATCTTTTCTTTAATGTATCTACCTCTTTAGGCTATAGAATCTTTTAGTCGTTCATGACTGCTCACAGCTCACAAACTCACCTATTTTAATGCCTAATGCTACTTAAACACATGCTAAGATAAAGGAAAAACATGCATAGAAAGCTAAGCTAATTCGATGCGTTAAGGGTTGTCAATCCCAACTACGAATACGCTTAGGAATGAAATCAAAGAGGTAAAAGATAAACAAGATGAAATGAAATTGCATTAATAACAAAACCTCATGGCGTTACAAGTAAATCCCGATAATCACCTCCAAATCGGCATTCTCGCTTAGCTAGAGTCGGCTGCCTTGATACAAACGTCCATAATTTGCATTCACTAAACTAAAACTAAGGACTAGTTATGATAGAAGGTAATAAATAATTAAATAAACCATTGATCACATTTTCTTTCCGTAAATATTTCATGTTGGATAAATTTGTTGCATAGAAGAATTTGTATATACATCTTCACACTTTTCTAAATACTTCAAAACATTTTCATTAACAATTAAATATTTGTTTTATAAAATAATTATTGGAAAAAAATTGAATGGACAAGTATATTAGAAATATTTTATTTGTTCTTAATATAATATGTTCTAATTTCATAAGAAAATTAACATTTTTAATATAATGTAATATATACTTTTTATTTTTTAATCAAATAATTAATATATAAATGACCTATTATTTAGTATGAATGGTAAATCTACCATTTGATAGCATAATTTTTAAAAAATAAAAGTTAAAAATTAAATAGTTATAAAAAAAAGGCCTACTTTTTTTTAGTTTTCAAAACTTAACTTAGATTTTGAAAATATTTATAAAATGTAGATAATAAAACAAACAAACTCATAGGTGGAAATAGTATTTCTAAGTTTAGTTTTAAAAAACTAAATAATTATCATACACGCCTTAATTTCCCATTTTCCAACTTTAGTATAACTTTTCTTCTCTGTCCAAAAATTCTTATTACTATATTATCGAACAGACACTGTGACATGCATTCATTATCTATAATAAATTTTTAGATTTTTTTATCATAAAAAAATAGTATAAACTAAATAAAAGAAAATAGAAGACTAAAATAATGATTGGAAAAAGTATATAAATCCAACATCTACAAAACCAATAACTTAAACAAAAAAAGTAGAATAAAAAAAATTCTAAAAATAAAAATGACTCCCAAAAAGAAATTTGATTTACTTTTTTTTTTTAAATTTTAATTAGGCTGGTTTATTTACAATTTATTTATATTTTTAAAAAAAATATATATTTTTGAGTTCCTAGACAATTTTTTAAAATAAAGATACTAAATCTATTGTTTCATTGATCTGAATGTTGATTTAAAAAAGATTATGAGTAGAGTAAAAAAAAATCAAGAGTTTAGAGTAACTAAGTTTTATTTTCAAAAAATAGAAAATTAAAATTGAAGGCCTGATAACCTTTTTTTATTATTATTATTTTTCTATTTTTGAAATCAAACTCATAAATATTACTCCCACTCAAGGTTCGAAATGTCGATGTCGATGGAAATGTCGAGGTCCAAAATTTATGGAAATGTCGATGGAAATGGAAATGTCGATGGAAATTTCGGTGGAAATTTAAGGAAATCGTGGAAATTGATGGAAATTGTTTGAATTAGCCAATGAAACTTAGATTTTGACTTAATTAGACTATAATGGACTATTTTTAAGCACCACATCTAAAAATTAAGATAATATTTATATATAAATGTCAATTGAAATTTTGAAATGTCGATGCGAGTAGGAATTTGAAAAAAAAAATATGGAAATTGATATACATTATTAAAATTATTTCATGAAACTTTAATTGTGAGTCTTGACTCAATTATAGTACAATTGATTACTCTTAAGTCTTAACATCGTATATCTAAATATATATAATATTTATATTCAATTAGACAACTATGAAGGAAATTTGAGAGAATTGAAATGAATTTAAGAGAAATTGAGAGAATTGGAGAGAATTAGAGGGAAATTAAGAGAATAGGAATTGGAGTGTAGAAATGCTTTGAACCTATTATCTAGCGCTTCGAATTGGAGTGTAGACATTTCGACATGTCGACCGACTTTTTCCACCGTGCTCCCACTCATGTGTTTCTTTAGTTTGTTATCTAATTTTTAAGAATATTTTGAAAATCTAGTACAAAATTTAAAAACTAAGAAGAGTAGTTTTTAAATTTTGACTTAAAATTTAATTATTATTTTGTGTTTTTGAAAATATGTGAGGTGAAAGATTTGAACCTTTAACCTTCTAGCAGGGGCGGATCCACATAGGGGTTAGGAGGGGCACGTGCCCCCCTCAAATTATCTTGTCTTTATATTTTTAATATAAATTATAAGAGCTATTGAATAATATATATATATATATATATATATGGATGGATGGATGGATGGATGCATGCATGCATACATACTAAATATGAAAATTGAAGTTGGGAGAGTTGGAGGGGGCACCAAATATCGTATGAGAATTAGGCATCAAAACACATTGGATGTATTTTTATTTTTGATTTTCTACATTATATTCTCTTTGCAAAACTCTCCATATGGACTTTGGGCTGTGCATGCCCCCTCCCAAAATCTATCATATAATATTTTGTATATGGTAATTAGGTTTCTTATTTAGAACCAGCACAATACCAACCGTTTTGACATAGTATTTTTTTTTTCAATATACAAATATTTTCACCCTCTGAGTAATGTATTCAGCTCTATCGAAAAGCTAAAAGGTATCATTTATTTTTTTATTTGCGAGTAACTTCTTACTTTCAAGATGCATAATTGATTTTGTATCTTTCATTACTTTCAAAGTTATTACTAGAGGTATAATTTTGCGTCACTCATCGGGATAGACATAATATACCATTGGCATTTGGCAAGTAAGATTTGAATTCTTTCTAGACTTTTAGTTTTTATAATTTTTAATATAGGAAATTGTAATAAAAAAGCTAAATATGTATCGTTTATTTTTTATTTGCAAGTAATTTCTTACTTTTGATTTACATAATTGATTTTTTATTTTTCATTATTTTCATAGCTATTACTAGGAGGTATAATTTTGCATCACTCGTCGGGATATACATGATATACCATTGACATTGGACAAGTACGATTTAATTCTTTTTAGACTTTTGGTTTTTATAATTTTTAATTTAGAAAATTTTCATCAATTTTTTTCATTAATATTTGTTTAGAGTTCACTTGAAATCAAAATTGAGAGATATTATAAAAGAAAAACAACAACAAAGATATCATCTCCAAGAAAGAAAAGTAGTACTAATTTTGATAGGTCTTATCCAGAAGTGAATTTAGGAAAACTACCCGCAGATCCTGGTCTAAGAATGAAAATTTCTGATTACAATTATGATATTCAAGATCAAGTTTGTAGAGCATATTTACAAAAAGGTCCTTGTCAGCCTCGAAATCATAATTTTCCATCCAAGACAATTTAATCCAGTTTGGTTTAATGAATATTCTAATTGGTCTGAATACAATATTTCAAAGGATGCTACATTTTGTTTATGTTGCTATTTGTTCAATTCAAAAGTTGGTGAATAATCAGGAGGTGAATGTTTTGTAAGTGAAGGGTTTTCTAATTGGAAGAAAAAAGAGAAATTACAAATTCATGTCGGTGGTCCTAATAGTGCTCACAATCAAGCTTGGGGTAAATGTGAGGCTCTTTTGAAACAAGAGCAACATATTGAGACATGTTTTAATAGGATGTCAGATCAAGCACGAGTTGAATACCAAACTCAATTAGGTGCATCAATTGACTGTATTTAATTTTTATTATGCCAAAGGCTTCCATTTTGTGGGCATGATGAGACAGAGGATTTAAAAAATTAAGGTAATTTTAATGAACTTCTACGATGGCTATGCAACCACAACAAGGATATTGAAGCTGTGACTTTGAAAAATGCTCCAGATAATTTGAAAATGATTGCACCCGATATTCAAAAAGATATTATAAATTCTTTTGCAGTAGAGATTATTAATACAGTTATAAGAGATATGTGTGATAAGTTATTTTCTATCTTGATTGATGAATCCAAAGATATATCTTCAAATGAGCAAATGTCAGTTGTATTTGTGACATGTGGATAAATGTTATTTGATTGAACGATTTGTAGGAATCATACATGTTGCTAATACAAGTGCTCTACCACTTAAGAAAGTTGTTTGATGGATTTTTTTCTTAACATGGGTGGAGTATTGCTAGTTTGCGAGGACAATGATATGATGGGACAAGTAATATGCAAGGTGAATTCAATGGACTAAAAGCACTTATTTTGAAAGAAAATGAATGTTCTTTTTATATTCATTGTTTTTCTCATCAACTTCAATTAACTCTTATAGCTCCTGCAAAAAATCATGTGGAAATTGCTGGATTTTTTTTTATTGTTACAAATGTGGTGAATGTTATTGGCGCATCAGCAAAACATCGAGATATTCTACGAGAGAAACACAACATGAAAATTTTTGAAACTTTAAATAATGGTGAACTATCAAGTGGTCAAGGATTAAATCAAGAGACGATGATTAAATGACCAGGAGATATACGATGGGGATTGCATTACAACACTTTAACGAGTTTTATTGCAATTTTCTCTCCAGTAGTTGATGTACAATTGTACAAGGTGGATCAAATTTAGAACAAAAATATGAAGCAAAAACTCTAATAAGTTCGATTCAATCATTTGACTTTGTTTTTCATATACATTTTATGAAAATTATCTTGGGAATCACAAATGAGTTCTCAAGCATTACAAAGAAAATATCAGAACATTGTGAATGCAATGAATTTAGTCAAAATTTGTAAAGAAAGGCTGCAAACCTCAAGGGAATCTAGTTGGGATTCATTTTTGGATGTAGTTTCTAATTTCTGCAATAGTCATGATATTCAAGTTCTTAAGATGGATGATATGTTTTTGGTTCGAGGACGACAAAAGCGAAAATCTCAACCAATTACAAATTTGCATCATTATCGTGTTGAAGTTTTTTATGTAGTCATTGATATGCAACTTCAAGAGTTGAATAATCATTTTACTGAAGCAAGTATTGAATTGCTTCTTTGTCTGGCATGTTTGAATCCGAGTAACTCATTTGCTGCTTTTGATAGACAAAAACTTAGTCAGCTTACTCAATTTTATCCAAGAGACTTTTCATGTAACGCCCCAAGATTTTTAGCCTATTCTAGGGAACATCACTAAATTCACAACCAATATGCTCCAAAAATTTCGACAACATAATGGCGTAACTACAACATTACCCAATTTTTTTTCATCACTTGTTAAACAAAACAAACACTTTTAAAGCCAGATAATCCAGACAACAACCACTCTAGTCTCCAACTCAAGAGACTACCAAAGGCTCATAACATTTTAACACTTTAAAACTATTAGAAGCAAGCTACCTCAAAAAATCTCATAATCGAACATTCATTAAAGCAAAGTAACCTAAAATCTATTAGAAAATCCTCCATATGAATTAAACTACCAAAACTAAAGCAACTTCAAGTAACAAAACCATAAGATGACAAATGTCCTATCAATGAAAATTAGAGCAACTATACCAAGTCCACCAACTCAAGAAACTACGGAAAAATATCTAACTAAGCCAATGGTCTTCCTTTTCATCATGTTTCCTCCTTAGCACCACCAAGTTCATATTGTTCCTCATCACCTACAAAATCTGTGGGTGGGTCAGTACATATCACGTACTGGTAAGTAGCTCACACCTTGAAGAGCCACCAATCAACATACAAGGCAAACATCATGTTGTACACAACAATTACAAGAAATTAGACATGTCCATCATACATGGAAAGTAAATAACAATCACAACACGCTAGACCCATGAATCAACATCTCATGTAAAGTCAACTCAACCTAATCTCAACCCTCGAGCTCACTCAATGCTCACACTATAGCTCGCACAAGGCTTTCTAAGACCGACTCCTTCGAGACACGTTGATCCTCATTGATTTTATTTAGGGCCACCGACATTCTCTGTCGGCCCCAATTATTTGCATCCAAGGCCACCGACACTTTCCGTCAACCCCAATTGATTTTTCATCAAAGGCCATCAACATTCTCAGAAATCTCAAATACTTGCCCTTCTATACTCAGCACACCGACCCTAACTATCTTAAGACAAGGCTAGTGATGCTACTTTTAAATCCATTGGTGGCATACCACCCCTCGATCACTTGACCGAGGCATTTGATATTCACCCAACTATTCTTTTTACACACGGTCCTCAGACCTCTTTCTCACTAGAATGCATGAGTCCTAAACAAGTTTCTAACTCATGCTCTATGTTAAACCCACAGAAAAAAACATTATGCTAAAACTCATAAACGTAATCAACATACAACCAACATGCTTATTAGACAATCTCAACACTGCAACATGCTCAATATCACAAGATCATAGAACAAAACCACACCATGCTCATCAAACATGAAACCACAACCACCATAACAATTTGTTCAACAACACATATTCACAAAAGCATGCTCAACAAGTCCAAAATATATCAAAGAGCAATACAACTCATTCAAGTATTCATAATAAAGCAATTAAAGCATACAACATGCTCACAAATAAGCAAACAGACCCCACAGGTAGAATTCTACTTACCTATAATGCTCCTAAAAGTATTCCAAGACATTCTTAGAAGCAACCTTAAAAGATAACTCGATCACTCTAGGGTCAAGCCAAAACTACAAAAAGGTTTCCATAGGCTATAAACTAATTTACAACACCTTAAACACGATTCGGAAGGAATTAGAACATACTAAAACTTACCAAAAGACTTGGGTAACTCCTGAAAAGTATTCAATGGTGTTTAACACTGCAAACAGAGGGTACCCAAGGGTAAGGACTCATCCAAAGTGCTTTATTTGAGACCAAAAGAGTTTAAACAAGGTCTTACCACTTATAACTCACTCAAACAGATCTGAACAAACTTAATCCAGTTCGAAAAAGTCTAAAAGTGTGTCGAAACTTACCGAACTACACCAAATGAGCTCGAGTATGTGCTGGGAGTATTCGAATGAGATCAAATTGGTTTGAAACTACAAACAGAAGGCTCTCACGCATTAGAACCTAAGCTATAACACCTAAAGTAATTTGCGAAAGGTCTAAAATGCATTAAAACTTACCGAAAGAGTCCTTATGCTTGATGTTTGTTGTTTGAAGGTGTTCGAATCGATCCTAAATTGCAACTTGAAGGTTCCTACATGTTAAACCAAAGCTACAATACTTAATTGATTTGCGAAAGGTCTAAAAGGCAATAAAACTCACCGATCAGCACCAAAGAGGCCGGAATACTTGCTGGTTGGTGTTCAAGTTGGTTCAAAAACACCAAACTTATTGGGATTTATGCCCTAAAGCCTCGTAATTAATTAATTATTTAATAATTAATAATAAGTTTGATTATTTTATTTGCAATATAATATTATCCATTATATGAAAAATCCAAGATTATTAGGGGCTGTTTGGCGCGCTGGTTTGGAATTTGGAACCCTGGGAATCCTTGGCTGGAATCAGGAACCCTGGGGTTCTTAATTACTGTGTTTGGGGTGCAGGGTTGGGTTTGGCTGATTTGCTGAAACCTGTGTTTGGGGTGCAATGTTGGGTTGGGCTGGGCTAAGTTTGTTTAGACTTTTTTTTAAACAATTTTTTTAGGTTTTTTTTTCAGATCCATTTTTTTACTTGATAATTGTTTACTGAATTGCATATCAATATTTTAACCAATTATGTGGATCAATTGTTTCAAGCATAGTTAATTATGAATGTGTAGTTTGTACAAGTATCTCATTCACTCTATTCATGATGATGTAAAATTAAATAACATTAGTAAGGACATATATTTTAAATAATTAATACGTGGAAAAGAAGAATGATGTTGCTGGAGTAAAGAAAATTCATAATGCAAATGAAGGTCCGAAGTTCATAATATCATAATACATAAGCTGAAAGGAATGAAGAAAAGAAATAGCAATAGTTGTCCAAAACACAAACTGAATTAAAACTAAGTAGTAGCTGAAGGTGATGAAGGCATCGAGTTGTTGTCCATAGGGAGTTGGGTTCCAAGGGTTCTCCCTTACACTTCCACATAGTAATCATACTTCCAATCTAGGGAGAATGCAAAGAATGGATGGGTACGAATCTTAGGACAAATAAGAAAGCATGATATGCTCCATTGTAGATAGTCTTGCTCAGCTTTTCTTTCTCCCTTTTCGTAGCTTCCTTCCTTTTCCAGCCTTCTTTCTCCATCCAAAGTGTCTCATCTAAATACCTCATTCAAAGCCTTAAATTCAGGGTTGGTTGGACAATTCTAATACATAGGTGGACAACTCAATTAATGAGTTTTCTTGCACGTGTGAATTTTCTTGGAAGTCTATCTAAGAAATTAGGGAATTTAAAAATCTATTTACAAAGTATTCATAAACATATTTTTGGAACTCTATTTAAAAAAAAGATATTGGAGGTCTATTTAAGAAATTATGGAATTTAAACAAAATTTTGCACCGTATTTTGAAATCTATTTCAAGGATAAATGAGTTATAAAATTTGAATTCTATTTTAGAAATTAAAATATTAGAAACTCTATTATGCACAGTATTTTGAAACCTATTTCAAATATATTGGGTTAAAAATTTGTTTAGTAGCCATTTTTAGTTTTATTTTAACCTTTTAAAAAATTGACTACGTGGTCGAGTCGCTAGGGTGATTGTTGGAGTGGTTGTTGGGGTGATCAAGTTGATGGGGTGGTTGGGTTGCCGAGGTGGTTGCCAGTGGTGGTTGCACGGTGGTCAGATCGTTGGAGTGGTCGTTGGGTGATTGTCGACAGTAGTTGTTGGGTGGTCGGGTTGCTGGAGTGGTCATATGATTGGTTAGGTCGTCTGAGTGGTCGTTGGGTGGTTGTCTGGTGGTCGAGTCATTGGAGTCATTGTCGGAGTGGTCATTAGGGTGGTTGGGTTGCTAGGTGGTCGGGTCGCAAGGGTGGTCACTAGAGTGGTCACAAGATGGTCGTCAACGGTGGTTTTGGATGATTGAGTTTGTTAGGTTATCGGGGTAATCGCCGAAGTAGTCATCGGTTTGTCAGGTTGTCGGGGTAATCGCCGAAGTAGTCATCAGGGTGGTCGGGTCATCCAAATGGTTGTCAGATGGTCATTGGAGGTGGTTCGGGCAAGTCAGGTTATCAGGATGGTTGGGTCCTCGAGGTGTCAAGTTGTTGGGGTGGTTAGGTCACAAGGGTGGTCGTCAGATTGGTCTCTAGAGTTCTTATCGCAGTGGTCATCGGAGGTAGTCATCAGCGGTGGTCGAGTCGCCGATGTGGTGGTCGGAGTTGTCGTTGTCGATGGTCGTCGGAGTTGTCACCGGAGTTGTTGTTGAAGTGGTTGTCGGAAATGACAAACGACAAGTGAAAAATGAAAACATGGCACAAACCCATGGGATTGCACTGTTGTAACCCATGGGGTTGTGTTTCAAAACCAAGAGTTTTGAACACCTTGTGCCAAACATGGTTTTGGGTTTGGAACCCAAAACCATTCCAACCCAAACCCATGGGCCAAACGCCCCCTTAGTGTAATCTTGAACAGTATGTGGTTGACATACAGGAGGATCGTGTTCAAGAAATAACCTAAAGAGTCATAGTATACGGATAAGGTTGGGTGCCTTATCCTGGTAACATTATTGATACAGCCCACTTTGTAATAGTTACAAATGATTTGATCCAAATCGTTCATGTAGAGACATGTGAGTGGGGGTATCTTATACAATAAGTTTGTATAAGACTAGACCATCAAATATTTAATATCTCTTTATAAATCCGATAATTGAGAAGATTAATATTTCATCAGGATGATCATATGCAACTCAATCTTAATCCTGAGTGAGTTATGAACTTTTGTCTGTGAGGGCTTGTCCTTTGATTTGCATGGGTGATAATGGTTTTTGTTGCCGATTCAATAAGCCTACCATTTTGGGGACTTGACTAAATATGGAGTTGGGAATATAATCTCACAAGATGGAATTCACTCATTCCCTTATAGGGTAAGTAGATGAGTAGTTCCCTTAAGTGCTAATTTCGGGACTTGAAAAATTGGGCCCCACTCTCTCACTGGCCCGAGAGGGACTTAGTTTAGGTTGGATCATAAACAAATTGTTCATTAGAAGATCAGTGGTACTTTAAGTGCAAGATGTAATTACAGGGGTAAAACAGACTTTTGACCCAGCTGTAATTACGAACAACTCGTGAATGATCGACTTGCATGTAGTGATTATATCAATGGACACAACTTGTCCTACAGTACATAAGAGTGCAACTTTAGGTCTATAGTAGATTGACCCTAGAGTTAATGAATGAAAATTGATTAATTAATTAATTTTGTATCATTGGAGCTTATAATTTGTAGGTCCATAAGGTCCCCTTGCTAGCTCATAGTAACACTAAAAGATCAATTTAGTTGAAATAAAAAATTTGAAATGTTCAAATTAATATTTAATTTGAAGTGTTCAAATTAATATTTAATATATTAGATATATTAAATATAAAAGAGGAAAATATAATTATTGTATTTGATACATTAAATATTAAAATAATTAATGTATATTAGATACATTAAAGAAAAGATACTTATTAAATTTGAATTGGATTCAAATTAGGAAATAGATGTAGAAGAATTTTAAAAGGTTTGAATAAGATTCAAATTGGTTAGATAAATATATTTTAATATATTAGATATTAAAATATATTATTTAATTATCTTCCCTAGACCACTATAAATAAGACCCTAGGGGTGAGCCATTGGGAATTCTTCATAGAACACACATCTCCTGAATAGAGAATTAGAGAATTCTCTCTAGACTTTTTCCTCTCCAATCTCTTAAGGTTTTTCTTTCAAAAGGCTCCCACAAGCTTGATCTCATGTTAGAGTCATAGCCAGGAAGACTTTGTGGAAGAGATAAAGACCCGCCAGAATATTCTCCATATTTATCTCAAAAGTAAGTTTTCTTAATTAATATTATTTTTAGTTTAATTTTAAATAAAATCAAAGATGATCCAATGCTTCCACTGCGGGATGAAGAGTTCATTCCTATCAAAACTAACCTCTACGGGCTATGGGTGAATTAATCCGAGCCTATTCAAGTTGTGGGTAATAGCCAAAAGTGTTCAAAGTTGTAAATAAGGGGTATCCAAGCATTAAAATCTTATCTATAACGATTTAAAAGTGTTCGCAAGGATTTCAAAGGAATTTAGAGTGAATGTACCCACTGATGCTCAACCAAATGGTCTGAAACCTTACTGATTGCGTTCGATTCAGTTCGAGATTTGCAGAACGAAGGTCATAAGGTCATGGGTACCTTGTTTTGAGGCTAAACAACGTGTGGGTCAGCGTTAGAACTCGCCAATCAACAATATTGTCGTATGACCCGTGGGTTTGTGTGGGTGTTCACGTGTGCTGCTACTTTGAGGAGTACTGCCGTCATGAGCTCGTTGCCGATCGAGAGGGAGGAGGTGGTGCCAGCGTGGTCGAAGAAGAAGAAGATGGATTAGGCGACCGGTTCAACGTGAGGGAGAGGGGAAGAAGAAAGAAGAAGAATCCTAAGGATTTTCTTTTGTTGTTTCTAATTTCCTTTCTTTTCAAAATACGAAAAAATGCCCAATAAATAAAAGAGAGAGGAGATTCTAGGATTCCTAAAACTCATATCTTTTCCTTTTCCAAACTTTAAACCAACTTAAAATTCTAGAGATTCTAGAAAAATTCAACTAATCAAAGATTTGGGTTCCTTTTGTTTTTGAAGATAAAGGCCTAAAATTAAACTTCCAAACTTTAGGAAACTAAAGATTTAACTAAAAATCTCTTTTCCCTAAAATTATTAGAAATTTAATTTACCAACTTAAGGGCTAAACTAAAAAATCTAATTTTATAAAGTAGAATTGTAACGAATAACTGAGTCTAAATATTCTAAAATAACCTGATTTTATAACACGGGGCGTTACATTTTAGCTATTGAACTGTCTATGCTTAAGGATCAACTTCAAAATTACATTATTGATGTGCACTCCAATATTGAGTTTGTTGAACTAAAAAGCATTAGTGATCTCCCAGTAAAAATGGTCATGACAAATAGAGATAAGGTCTATCTATTAGTTTATCGATTGCTCACCTTGACGTTGATTTTACCTATGCAACAACTACTATAGAGAGAACATTTTCTGCCATGAATATTGTGAAAACTCGATTGTGAAATTGAATGAGAGATCAATAGATGAATGATTGTCTCATAGCATACATTGAGAAAGATTTATTTGACAAGTTAGATAATAAAGTTATCATTATCATGGATCAATTTCAGAACATGAAAACTCGTAGAGGACAATTATAATGTATTATGTATTAAATTAGTTCATTTATGAAGCTATGAATATTTTTCAAATTTTCATTATAGATTCTTTTGATTGAATTTGTATGTATATTGTGCCCCCTATATAAAATTCCTAAATATTTTTTAAATTTTCATTATAGTTGAGCTATGCTCATGTTGGCGACTTAAAATTTAATTAGTATGTATTTAAGAATAGTGAAGAATAAATATTAAAAAAAAAAACATAACATGTATAAAAAATATATATATAAAAAACATACTTCTGGTCCTAGGAATTGAACTTAGTTTCTATTTAGTCCTTTGAGTTTTCAAAGCGAACACTTTTGGTCCTCAAGATTTGAATTTAGTTCTTTTTTAGTTTTTGAAATTTCAAAAGTGATATATGTTTGGTTCCCAAGATTTAAATTTAATTTATAATTGGTTTCTAATTGGTCTCTAAGTATTAAAAAAATCCAACTCATCTAAACAATATATATAGCAAAGTCTAGTTAGCATACCACAACATCATTTTGTTATATTAATTAGTAATTAGCTCTACTTGAGAATCATTTAGGCCCTTTGATAACCATTTGATTTTAGTTTTTGATTTTTCAAAACTGTGCTTGTTTTCTCGCAATAGTTTCCACATTTCTTAAGGAAACATTTGAGTTTCTAGTCAAATTCCAAAAATAAAACACAAGTTTTTGAAAACTACTTTTTTTCATTTTCAAAACTTGGCTTGGTTTTTGAAAACATAGGTAAAAAGTAGATAAGAAAACATAGAAATCTATAGATAGAAGTAATATTTATTGGCTTAATTTTCAAAACAAAAAATCAAAAATCAAATGGTTATCAAATGGGGCCTTAGAAACCAATTTTAAATTTGAAGGATGAATTAAAAATCAAATCCAAATTTTAAAAATCGAATGTCGCTTTTAAAATCTCAAGGGCCCAATAAAACTAAAT
Organism: Trichosanthes truncata; assembly: GCA_033996785.1. Lineage (NCBI taxonomy): Eukaryota > Viridiplantae > Streptophyta > Magnoliopsida > Cucurbitales > Cucurbitaceae > Trichosanthes > Trichosanthes truncata. Next base: position 16,635,716 of record JAWPNB010000007.1, read on the forward strand.
TCAAATATTAAAGATCGAATTAGTTTTGAAAATTCAAAGATCAGATTCCAACAGTGTATTTATTCAACCAAAAAGTAAGACCATGTTTGATAACCATTTGATTTTTGTTTTTAGTTTTTAGTTTTTGAAAATTGTACTTAATTTCTCATAAATTCTCTACAATGGTTTTCATCTTCTCTACAATGTTTTCTATCTTTCTTAAGAAAATATTTGAGTTTCTAGATAAATTCTAAAATAAAAATAAGTTTTTAAAAAGTATTTTTTTAGTTTTCAAAATTTGACTTAATTTTTAAAAATATGTGCAAAAAGTAGATAAGAAAACATAGAAATACATAGGTAAAAGTAATATTTATATGCTTAATTTTTAAAAACCAAAAACTGAAAATTAAGGCTCCGTTTGATAACCATTTGGTTTTTGATTTTTTGTTTTTGAAAATTAAGTCTGTAAATACTAATTCTACATATAACTTTCCTTATTTTGCTATTTACTTTTTACATATGTTTTTAAAAACCAAGCTAAGTTTGAAATCTAAAAAAAATAGTTTTAAAAAACTTGTTTTTGTTTTTAGAATTTGGCTAAGAACTCAAATGATTCCATAAGAAATATGACAATCATTGTAAAGAAATAGTAAGAAAATAATCATAATTTTCAAAAATAAAAAACTAAGGCCCCGTTTGATAACCTTTGGTTTTTAGTTTTTGGTTTTTAAAAATTAAGCTTGTTTTCTCCCAATTTCTCTGCGATGATTTTCATCTCTCTTAGTAAACATTTGAACTCTTGGTCAAATTCCCAAAACAAAAACAAGTTTTTGAAAACTAAAAAAAATAGTTTTTAAAAACTTATTTTTGTTTCTGAAATTTGTCAAAGAGTTCAAATGTTTCCTTAAGAAATATGAAAATCATTATAGAGAAATTGAGAGAAAACAAATTTAATTTTCAGAAACTAAAAATTAAAAACTAAATGGTTATCAAACGGGGCTTAAATAATTATCAAACGGGACCTAAATTACTATCCTATCAAATCAAATCAAAACGAAATCATCGTGGAATGGATAAATAATGGATTCTAAAGTTTTGCTTCTAAGAAATTGCTTTAATAATTTGATTTTGAACAATTTTGGAGGAAAATAACAATTCAGATATTCTCATCACCGACAGAAATGGGTTCCATAATTTCTTACAATATTGACTTTTGAGGCCAGGTGGGACCCGTGGTGGGAATACAGTGGGCCCACAGTGAAGCAAGTTGCCAGATTTTATGGCAAATAGAACTGGTATCAGGTTCATTTCTACATTGAATTAAGGTTACGTACCCTAATTCTTTTTAATTAATTAAAATGTACTAAGTAAAAAAAAAATATACTACAATAATTAAAATGTTTTTTTTTCATTTTTATTTACTTACTCAAATTTTTATTTTTATTTATTTATTCAAATTTTTATACTTGAAAAAAATTTAATACGTAAATTGAAATTTTAAAAAAATGTAGGATTTTAAAAAGCAAGATAGTAATTATCTTAAATTTTATTCTAATTCAAATTTCAATTTAGGTATATATTATTTCTTTTTAAAATACACATAATCTTGATATAAATACTTTTTGGATTTTCTTAACTTCATGAATATATTCTAGTACAAAAGTATATAAAGGATAAAATATGCATGAACTTATGGGCGAAAAATATGTAAATAACTCAACAATCATGTGGATATATTATATAATCAAGTTTGTTCATAAGGAATGTACATTTTTCAAAAGTTTCAAAATAAAATCATAGCAATTGCTCTAACAAATTAGGAATTCAAAGATTTTGTTCAAAAGATTTGGGTGGAATACAAAATTTTACTTTTTTGGAAAAAAGATCTAGTTATTATTATATTATTTTTCTACACATCTAATCTTATTTTCATAAAAAGATATTGTGTTATATTTTAAAATTACAAAATAGATATTTTATTTATAATTTTAAATGTGAGGATATTAAAATGGTGTATAAATTTTAAATTTTTATCAAAAAGATTTTAACTTCTAATGAATCTAGTCTTTAATTTTCATAAAATGAATTTTTGTTAATACTTTAAAATTGTAAAGTATATTTCATGTATAAAATCTTAAGTAAAATTTAGTAAGAGATTAAGCAAATTTTTGGAGAAGATGAAATGTGGAATTAAAAAATAATAATTACCATCCTACAACTAACAACCGAATGAATTAACAAATTTGATTAAAAAAAAAAAGCAACCTATTTTTACAATTGTTTAACTTAAAAATAGTTTGATTTTAACAATTATATAAGTAAAGGGTTTAACGTTTACAACTTAAAAATTAGGGTTACACTTGCAATACCCACTATATTTTAGGGGTGGTTTATGCAATTTGCCTCCTTTTTATGATTTAGATACAAAATATATACATGGAAAAATATGCTTGAAATTATATGGGTAAAAAATATGCAGACAAGTCAAAAATTATGTGGATATTATATAATCAAGTTTGTTCATATAAGCAATAAAAATATGTACACTTCTAGTATTTTTTAACAATCAAATCATAGCAATTACTCTAACAAATTAGGGATTCAAAGATTTTGTTCCAACGATTTCGTGAAATCTATATTTTAAAATTATGCAAAATTTACTTTTTTTTGAAAAAAAAGGTTATTATTATATATTTTTCTGCGCATTTGATCTTATTCCTGAAAAGATATTATGTTATATTTTAAATTTGTAAAATAGATATTTCATTTATATTTTTTTTCAATAAAGAAAGTAAAACATCAAACTTTTTTTTCTCCACAAAATTTGAAATCCTAGTAGTCTTTCTAGAGGAGTATAGCACACATATATAGTTCAATTCCTTCATTGCAACTCACAACGAAAAAAACATCTATGCACAGATACATTTAATATCCCTTTTAATTATTTATCCACAAGCTACAAGCAAATAAAAATAAAACCAAACTAATTTCAAGATCCAGTTCTAATTATGAGATAATTTCAATCCCAAAAAACTAAAAGATCTTATTGATTCTCATTCAAAGTGAATTTTAATTCTTTTGCAGAGAAAGAAAAGAAATAATTTTTAGAAGAATTACATCTTCTACAATTTCTACACATCTTACTTAAGGTTATCTCGATGTCCTCTATTAATTTATGTTGTCTAAGAACAAATACAGGAAAAGAATCATTCGAATGAAAAGATCAAGAGAAGATGAAGAACAAATAAGATGTTTAACTCATGATATACAATTAAATTCACAGTGTTGGTGAAGAATCAAAGAAAAAAAAATTAAAAAGAAGAAAGAACAACCAGTGCATTGAAATCAAAGTTAAAAAAAAGTACAATACAAGGAGACCTCATCAAATTTGATAGAGTAATTAGAAGCTGTGACAAGAGTTAGAAGAGTCAGCATTAAAAATAGAAAATTTAAGGCCCCATTTGATAATCATTTGACTTTTGGTTTTTGGTTTTTGAAAATTAAGTCTATAAATACTACTCCCACTTATGGTTTTAATTGTTTTGTCATCTACTTTTTACATATGTTTTCAAAAACCAAGTCATGTTTTGAAAACTAAAAAAAGTAGTTTTCAAAAACTTGTTTTTGTTTTTAGAATTTGGTTAAGAATTCAAATACTTCATTAAGGAGGATGAAAATCATTGTAGAGAAATTTGGGAAAAACAAGCTTAATTTTCAAAAACAAAAAACAAAAAACCAAATGGTTATCAAACGGGGCCTAAGTGACTTCAAAGTCGTACCGCATTTATGCAAAGGCTTTGGTCCTTTCATGGAAGTGGCAACTCATACAATGAAATGAAATTAACCAAACAAGTGACTTTTTTTTCCTTCAAAATTTTCGTTCAAAGTCATGGAATTGGAAGCAAATAATAATAACTAAAGTTAGAAAGATAAAGAGAACAAACCTATTCGATGTCGACGGAAATGTCGAAGTCTCAATTTTATAGAAATGTCGATAGAAATATCGATAAAATGTCGATGTCGATGGATATTTTTAGAAAAATTTTAAAAATGAAAAATTCAAAAAAATATTTAAATGAATAAATATACATTTTACACTTTTTGAATGAGTTTAAATACTTGTTACAATATTATATTCACATTAAGGCTATTTTTTTTAATATTTTATCAATTTTATATGGCATAGTGGAAATGTTGATTCTCCCCTTATGTCGATATCGAACCTATGGACATATGAAAATGTCGACATATCGACGGAAATTTAATACCATGCATGACTAATGACCATTTTTTTTATTAAAATATATTTTTATTTGAATTAAAATTAAAATTATAAATAGTCGATTACGTAGTATAAGTATTTCCTTTGTTTTGAAATTCAAAAAAATTAAAATAATTAATAGTCGATTACATAACAATTGTGTTTGTCATAATCTTTTTTGTTTTTTGAAACCATGTTGTATCTTTCAAAAGGGGGTTGTTTAGATACAAATCCTTGTTTTCGTTGAAAAAAAAATAATGTTAAGTTGAAAAAATTTATATACTAATTTGTAATTTCCCAAAGCAAACACTCCAAAGAGGTTTTTCTTTTTTTTTTTTCTTTTTTTAATAATTAAATTACATGTATTTTCAAATTTACTTATAATTAAAAAAAATAATAAATAAAAAATAATAAATAAAAAAAAAAAGACAGTACCTCTTTATGGACTATAATTAGTTTCTGAATTCTCAAGACTTCATTTTGACAAGGTTCAATATGTTCCTTACAAAGATCAATGTTTTCATTTCGATTATTTTTTAAAAGCTTTGACCTCTCTAATAAGAGAAGAATTTTTGCTATAAAAAAATAGAAATATATGTACTGACAATCTTTCTTTTTATACAAGGATCTCATCCATATGCCAATGAATACAATAATTCGATGTGTAATTATTTTCACTTGAACAGTTGCATCCGGTCGGCATCAATTGCACCTATTCGACCTAAAACTTTAATTTTGAAATATATAAATATATTATGTAAAATAAAAATTAAATAAAAAATGTATGTATTCAGGTGTAGACTAGCCACCAAAACTTTTGCTTTCTAATTACTTTAATTTATTTTCTTTTGATTACTTAATTAGTTTTAATATATATATATATATATATATATATATATATATATATATATATATATATATATATTATAAATTAATTTACAGTAGTTATGTAGGTATGTATTTATTTATTTATTTTATTTTTCTAATTTAATTTTAAGTTTTAGTGTAAATATATAAGTTTATTTTGAATAAATTTAATTTAGTTATATATATATATATATATATATATATATCATTATAATTAAATTTAGGTTAATTAATGCTAAAACTATGAAGTTAATGTAAGGATCTATTAGACACAAAAATGAAAATTCAAATGTAACACTCGACATTTTTTTATGTACTATTTGGAATTAAATGTTGTATGGTTTTGGGTAGAGATATCCACGGGGCGGGGACGGGGACAGCGTCCCCGTCCCTGCCCCCCATTTTATTATCCGTCCCGGCAAAATTTTCCATTTAATTTCGCAGGGATCGGGGCGAGGATTCCCCGCAGGGAATTTGTGGGGATCAGGTTCCCCATGGGAAATTATTCCCCGTTTATATTTTTTATTTTATTTTTAAATTTTGATTAAATAAAATATTTTTTAAGAAAATTTCTATTTAAATTATTAATTCCTAATGGTAAATTTCTATTTAAAGAGATTTTTTTTTAAATTTTCTTTAGAAAAATAAAATAATACATCATAAAAGATTAAATGTAGTATTTATTATATATATAAATATACATATTAAAAATAAATAAATTAATCGAGGCGGGGGCGGGGGCGGGGAACAGGACGGGGACTAGGTCGGGGATGGGGACGGGGAATACATTCCCCGTCCCCATCCCCGTTTAGCTAACGGAGAAAAAGTTTCCCCTGCTCCCTCCCCCATTCCCCGTCTAAATAGTGATTCCTTGCCCTGTTAGGGGCGAGTCCCCACGGGGAAAATGAACATCTCTAGTTTTGAGATATATGATAAATTTGGAATTGGATTTAAGTTGATTCTTATTTTAGGGTTGAGATTTTTCTGAAAATGGCAAAAGGGGGAATTAGTGGTGGTGGTTGTAGTTTGAAAAGAAGGTTTAAAAAGAAAGGAAGATAAAATGCATTTTATAGGCATTTTTTCAAAAAGTCAAACCTCAACCCTTGATTCTCTCCCCCTCTCTCGTGATCCCCACCTTCTTTTCTTTTTATTTAATTATTTTTTTCCTCCCCAAATCAAACCCCATCTCTCTCTCCATTTTGTAAACCATAGACCGCGCCCCCCACCCCCTTCGTTTTCTTCTTCTTCGTCTCCGATCAGCAACAACTTGACCATCGCACGCCTCACAGCTGGAAGTCGTCGAGCCCGTTGATAGGAATGAACTTTTCATCCCGCAACGGAAGCATTGGATTGTCTTTGGTTTTATTTAAAATTAAACTAAAAATAATATTAATTAAAAAAACTTACTTTTGAGATAAATATGGAGAATATTATGGCGGGTCTTTATCTCCTCCACAAAGTCTTCCTAGCTATGACTCTAACACAAGATCAAGGCTTGTGGGAACCTCTTGAAAGAAAATCCTCAAGGGATTGGAGAGGAAAAAGTCTAGAGAGAATTCTCTAATTCTCTATTGAGGAGATGTGTGTTCTATGAAGAATGCCCAATGGCTCACCCCTAGGGTGCTATTTATAGTGGTTTAGGGAAGATAATTAAATAATATATTTTAATATCTAATATATTAAAATATATTTATCTAACCAATTTGAATCTTATTCAAACCTTTTAAAATTCTCCTACGACATCTATTTCCTAATTTGAATCCAATTCAAATTTAATAAATATCTTTTCTTTAATGTATCTAATATACATTAATTATTTTAATATTTAATGTATCAAATACAATAAATATATTTCCTCTTTTATATTTAATATATCTAATATATTAAATATTAATTTGAACACTTCAAATTAATATTAATTTGAACATTTCAAATTTTTCTTTCAACTAAATTGATCTTTTAGTGTTACTATGAGCTAGCAAGGGGACCTTATGAACCTACAGATTATAAGCTCCAATGATACAAAATTAATTAATTAAACTCTTTAATTAATCAATTTTCATTCATTAACTATAAGTCACTCCACTATAGATCTAGAGTTGCACTCTTTTGCACTGTAGGACAAGTTGTGTCCATAGATATAATCATTACATGCAAGTCGATCATTCGCGAGTTGTTTGTAATTACAGGTGGGTCAAAAGTCCGTTTTACCCCTATAATTACATCTTGCACCTTAAGTACCGTTGATCCTCCAATGAACAATCTGTTTATAATCTAATTATAAACTAAGTCCCTCTCGGGCCAATGAGAGGGTGGGGCCCCATTGTTCAAGTCCTGAAATCATCACTTAAGGGAACTACTCATCTACTTACCCTATATGGGAAGGAGTGAATTCCATCTTGTGAGATTATGTTCCCAACTCCCTATTTGGTCAAGTCCCCAAAATGGTAGGCATATTAAATTGGCTACAAAACCCACTCTCACCCATTCAAATAAAAGGACAAGCCCTCACAAGCAGGAGCTCATAACTCACTCAGGATTAAGATCAAGTCGCATATGATCATCCTGATGAAATATTAATCTTCTCAATTAACGGATTTATAAAGAGAGATTAAATATTTCGTGGTCCAGTCTTATACAAACTCATTGTATAACCCACTCACATGTCTCCACATGAATGATTTGGATCAAATCAATTGTAACTATTACAAAGTGGGTCGTATCAATAGTGTTACTAGAATAAGGTACCCAACTTTATCCATATACTATGACCCTTTAAGTTATTTCTTGAACATGATCCTCTTGTATGTCAACCACATACTGTTCATGATTACACTAATAACCTTGGATTTTTCATATAATGGATAATATTATATTGTAAATAAAATAATCAAAATTATTATTAATTATTAAATAAATCATTAATTACAAGGCTTTAGGGCATAAATCCCAACACCCGTTGCCTCTACGAAGCCACAGACCCACGCCCCACCGCCGAAAGCCGCTGAGTGTGCTGCCTCCACAAAGCCATAGACACACACCCTGCGCCGCACGCCTCGCTGCTCCCCAAATCGCTGGAACGCAGCGCGCCTCCACCGATCAGCCGATCCGCTACAGCTATCTTCAGTTCGCCGCTCCACTGCACAACCACGCCGGATTGGTGCCGCGGCTTCTCTCCTCTCTCTCTTGGTTCGAACGTTCAACAAAAGGGGGAGCATTTTTCGGTGAATTCGACACTGTGCAACCTCGTTATGGTTGGGTAAGATTTCACCACTATTTAAGACGAAAATATTGAGTTTATGGGACTGCCTTATTGTTTGGAGGCCATTTAAAATTAAACCAAATTGTTGGATTCAAGCCTAGAAAATTCATCGCACTTAGAGGCCATTTGTGGAGTTTTTAGACCCATTGGAGGTGATGTTCGTGTCTTTCCAGGAAGTTTTGTTTGGTGTCTTGGGTAAGTTTCGATGGACCTTTGCTAAGTTCTGAATACAGTAATATTTAGGCCTAAGTTGGACTTGTTTGGTTGCTGTATAAGATCTTTTGGGGTGAAACTTACTATTGGTTGGATAATTTATATGACCCTTAAATTTGTTGGAATATTGAAGGTTAACTGGAGACCAAGTTGGGAGTGGGACAATTTTGTCACAAGTTTCAAGGAGCTGATTTATTGTCTAGAAGTTTAAAAATGTGAGAATTTTTCACCACCTTATGAATCACTTCTGAAATTAAGATTTAATTGAGTAAATCTTAACTGAAGTCCTTGATTAGAATTATTAAATTCAATTAAGTAACTTTCAACCAAGTCTTGGGCTAATTTATGGTTTTTGTAATATTACTAGGGGTTACTGTTTATTTTCAGAAAAGGCTTGGAGCTTGGAATAGTAATAATTATTCTTATTTGAAGGTAAGTAGCTTTTGGATTAAGCCCGTATTGAGTTATTAATTAATTTTGAACCATATTGGAAAATAATGTGAATTTTTGTAGCATGCTTGAAATTTGGTTGTGGTGCATGTAATATTGGGTGGTTAGTTTTGAAATTCTTCTTGAGTTAGAAATTGCCTGAGCATGTGGTATGTGGGTTTAGGGGCTTAAAATTGTGAGCTAAATGATTTGAGTATGTGTAAATCTATGACTGGCTTTATGTTTGAAACTCCTGTGTTGTGCCTGTATTTGGTTAACTCTAGTTTGTGTGGTAGGAAAGTAAACTTGAGGCCCTAAGAACCTTGGTAGGGTTAGTGAATAACATAGGACCATTAGGCTAGTGACACCTACCACCCCACCTAGAGCATGCTTGCCTTGATGATTATGTGATATGATAGATGATGGGTTGTGTACCCTATTTTGTGATGGCATGGAGGGTGTGTCCTTCATTGCAGGACTAGCCAGTGTAGCTTGAGGGTTGCAAACCTTCTTGTTGTATGCTAGCTATAAGGATGAAGCCCACTATTTGATAGGTGCTAGCCAGTGTGGCTTGAGGGTTGTGGACCTTCTTGTTGTATGCTAGCTGTGGGGATGAAGCCCACGGATCGGAAGCATGGCTCTAGTATTTTGGTAATGAGACTATACTATAGGTGGAGTAGGTTGGGTGGCCACATAGCTGAGAGTGTGCAGAACAGGAGTAAGATTAGGAGTTTGAGTATTTGTGTGGTAGATGGTGAGCCTTGGTTTTAAGTGGGCTACTTACTGAGTATTTTTATACTCATTCGATGCTACATTGTTTTCTCTTTCAGGTGGCCAGTAGACTCTGGAGGCGCATGGCACGAGGCATTGGCTTGGTTATGCTATGGAGGTCGTCTCCCTATTCCCTAGGATCGTAGAGTTGTTTTGCTTTTAGATCCTTGTGTTTGTTCTAAAGTTTATTCCGCTTCTGGTTAAATTTCTTGTTGTAGTACTCTGATTTGTAGCAAATAGTTTTATTTCTTTACTTTGTTTTTGGAATGTTTGTTTCATTGTTTTGTTGAAAAGGGATCCCAAAGAAAATCTTGTTTTCTAATCTTGTTTGAGAGTTTTTTTTAAAACTTCATTTTCCTTGGTTAAGAGCGTATCGAATGAGCTTCGAGTAGTGACCGAGGGTGGGTCATTACATCAAAGATATATCAAAATTTTGGTTTAGATTCTATTTTTATCAATGTACTAGCTTTGATTAATTTTAGTTCCCATACTATTATAAAATGTGTTCATTTTGGCATTTGTTGTTCATTTTAGTCGTTGAATGTTCAAAACATTCACTTTGGTTCTTGTAATTTTAAAATGTAATCATTTTAGTCTTTTTTTTTTTCTACAAAATCAAAATGATCAATTTTTGAAAATATTAAAATTAAAATAGACGTTTGATAATTCTCATTCATGAGGATTGTTTGGCTTTTAAACTTAGTTATATTTGTGATTTTTATTCATATTATTTGATGAAAAATAAAAAATGCTTGAATTTAATCACATGATGGATGGAAGACCTTTAAATTAAGTAAGTTGAGAAAAGAAAACAAAAGAAGAAAAAAATTCACACTTACTTAATGTTTTGATGCAGGATTTTCGTGGAATGCAACTGCAGTGCAATTGCTATGCAATTGCAATCTGGCAGATCTGGAATTCAAGTAAAAAACGAGAATTTCGGGATTTTGAAGGAAATTTGACCCACGAATTTAGCAAGATGTTTAGCCATGATTGTCCATCAACCAAGAGGGAAACCCTAGCATGAGATCCCTATAAATATTGAACAAAGAAGCCGAACAAAGAGAGCTCGATTGGAGAAGATTTTCGTTCACGTTTTTTTGGGTTTTCTTACTTTTTGCAATTTCCATTTTGAGTTTTTTTAGTTGCTGTTTTGTATTCATTTTTTCTACATCTTAGTCCGAATCTCTTCCTCAATCCCATCACAACGAGAGTTGGTGTTGGTTATGAACAATTACTTATTCAATTGAGCTCAATTTTGGAAGAATTTCATTTATGTTTATGGGTTTTCTTCACCGACTGCATCTTTTTTTTTTCTACTTTCATTTTAATTGTTGTTTTGTATTAAGTTTTCCTACATCTCAATCCAGAATCCTCTTCTCAAATTGGCTACTGGTTGTTTTCAATTTCAGCAACTTAGTTTCCGTCATTTGAATCTTAGAAAAGCAAATTCAATTCAGCAAGTTTAATTTCAATTTCTTAAGTGTAGAAGCTACAGGTTGTGGAATTCTCAATTCAATAATTTTATTAGCAAGTTTAATTTGGAGACCCACTGTACTTCAATTTCTACTTATATACAATTTTCTTTGAGTTAATTTTGTATATTGAATTCTTGAAATTGTTTCTTGAAGCTACTGATTTGCTTTGTATTTGCAATTTGATTGCATTGTTTACTTTGATTGTACCAATGAATTTTACTAATTTACATTTACTGTTTTCAATTTATTCCATCATGAAGAGCTAAATTTCCTTTGGGATTCAAGTTTGTGAATGCCCTAGAGGAAAGATGTAAAGCTCGAGAGTAAAAACAATCTAGCTAATTCTTGAACTCTAGTTTGCTTTTGGTGAGTTAATTGTTGGGTAAACCTAGTTGGCCATCTAGTGTTGCTTGCCAAGCTATAACTTAATACCGAAAGGGTTAAGGGAAGCGGATGTCGCAAAAGCAATGGAGGAAAAGGCTTAGACATAAGTCTGAAACATCGACCCTAGACATACGGCGAGACTCCAAAACCACTAGAATTGTGCTCAAAAATATCTAAGTTAGATTAGCCATAGAAATATAGGTTTAATCACTTAGTCTCCTAAAGATACTTCATAGAAGGTCGAATAGGAGTTGAATTCGGTTTATTTAGTTCTTGAGTTAGCTACGATTGCAATTGCTTTCTTGTTGCATTTTCTTTCCAAATGGGCATTAGCAACTTGAATCCCTTTTTCATTTCCATTGAATTTTCAAATAATTTTATTTTAGTCAAAACACCTCTCAAATCATTTTCACCCTCGGTTACCTTAACTTGCAATTTGTCAACGATTTTGTGCCAACTAAAATTCATTTTATTAAACCCCGTTCCCTTGGGTACGATACTCTGGAATACTTCCAGTTTCTTTATTACTTTGATCAGTGCACTTGCGTGTAGCGAAAAGCACCGATCAAGTTTTTGGTTCCAAAAGTATATAGACTAAATTGGACAAAAGTTAAATGTACAAGAACCAAAATAAACAAAAACTAAAAGTTCAGGGACTAAAATGATATTTAAACTTAAAATTTGTTTAAAGTATATGGACTTGATAGACACAACATTGAAAGTTCAGGAATCTGTAAGAAATTTTTAAAAATACATAGAGTTATTAGACACGACCCTTAAAACTTAATGACCAAACTTTAATTTAACTTTAAATTATTATAACAATCAACCAACATTTTCATTTGTTGATATTTAAATATAAGGATGTATAAATAATCATGATAAAAGCACAATTTTTTTTAAATAATTTCTTAACCATTTCTTTTATAAAAACAAATTATAATTTAATTATTAAACATTTTTTTAATTCTAGAAAAGAAAATTATATATATATATATATATATATATATATATATATATATATATATATATATATATTGTTCACTTATGAGAATTATTTTTTGGCCCCTATAATAGATAGATTAAAGATTCTCCTCTCTATATATAATAGATAGATTAAATGTAAATGGATCGAAATAAATCTATTCTCAACATATAACATTTGTCACTACAACCCCCACAATCCAAATGTTCTGATTCATCTTTTATATCCATTATTCCTTCTTCGACAAGATACTTCTAGAATCAACATGTGCATATCTCATCAGTTGAGACTTATTATTTATTTATTTATTTTTAATGACAGAGTTGCAACTCTCCATCTTTATGTATTAAAAAAACACTTTTAAAGTGAAAACACTAAATGGGCGTTTAGCACACAGAGTTGAGTTGAGTTGGACAGAGTTAGTTTGTTAGTGAGTTCAAAAGTCTGTGTTTGAGGTGCAGAGTTGGGTTGAGTTGAGTCAGAAAGTCTGTGTTTGAGGTGCAAAGTTGAGTTGAGTTGTCAGGGGCATCTGGTGCAGTTTTTTGTAACCCAAAATAGACTGATTTTTAGCTGACTGATTTTGTTTCCTTTATTTTTATTTTTTCCAATCATTCATCTAGAAACATATTTTTCCAACTTTCCAACATCGAATTCATATGTCCATTTCAAAAAAATAATATATTTCAACATTGATCTTTTAAAAAAAAACATTATTTTTTATCTTTCTTTTTTTAGAAATTGACTTCTTCCAAACTATCGGCAATGTAGCCTTGTTTTCTCTTTCTGCAATAGGCAATGTTTAGAAATTGACTTCTTCCAAACTATAGGCGATGTAGCCTTGTTTTCTCTTTCTTCCAAACATCATTCTTTATCTCTCTTTGTGCTATAGAAATTGACTTATTCCATACTATAGGTAATGTAGCCTTGTTTTCTCTTTTTGCTACACATTGAACTTCTTTCAATTTATAGAAATCAAATATTTTCATTACACATTGAACTTATTTCAATTTATAGAAATCAAATGTTGCATTCTTTATAACAACAAATAGCAATTGATGAATGGAAAAAAGGCAATGTACCTATATTTTTTTCTTTAAACACAAATCGAACTTCTATCAAAATATTGAAATCTAACGTTTCATTTTCTAAATACACATTGAACTTCTTTGAAACTTACAAATGCGGACCTTATTATGACCTTTTTCAAATTCTAATAGGGTCTTCATTATGAGGGAGTTTTTTTCTTTTTAAAACACATTGACCATTACATATTCTCTTTTTTTTTTTTGTGCAAAGGAACATTGTTTGTTTACATTTGATTAAACACATGTACTAAATTGAACATCTTTGGAAAAGAGAATGCCAGTGTTTTACTTTTTCAAGATGACAAGAAAACAACTATATATTTCAACATTAGTGTCATGTAGGAGTGGAATATTCACAAAATATTAGTAGGTCATCAAAGGCCTATGTACATGATTCACAAAACATAATTATGGTTCACAAAAGTAGTTTGGTAGAGTCTTAAGAACCTTGGTAGGGTTGGCAAGGACATATCTTAGGTAATGGCAAGGACATATCTTAGGCGAGTGACAAAGTAGTTTGCTGAAAGGGTCATGGGTGTCATGAAGAGTATAGCTTCCGCATCTAGTTTATGTTTTAACTCAAATTATTTTGTTAACAAAACATCAGTTATTTTAACATTTTAATTCCAAGTATCTTTTAAAATGTTTTTAAAAAGGGATCCCGAATTAAAGCTTCTTTGGTTGTTTATGAAGAAATTTAATTCTTTTTGTCCAATACTAAAGTTTCAAATTTTTCATGTGCATGCAAGTAGTAACGTCGCTAGAAAGTCTAATAGGAAGAGTCGGGTGCTTACAAGGCTTGTCCTTTGATTTGCATGGATGAGAATTACTTTTGTAGTCGATTCAATATGTCTACCATTTTGGGGACTTGACCAAATAGGGAGCTGGAAACATAATATCACAAGATGGAATTCACTCCTTCTTATATAGGGTAAGTAGATAAGTAGTTCCCTTAAGTGCTGATTTCGGGACTTGAACAATGGGGCCCCACCCTCTCATTGGCCCGAGAGGGACTTAGTTTATAATTAGATTATAAACATATTGTTCATTGGAGGATCAATGGTACTTAAGGTGCAATATGTAATTATAGGGGTAAAACGGACTTTTGACCCACCTGTAATTACGAACAACTCGCGAAGGATTGACTTGCATGTAATGATTATATCTATGGACACAACTTGTCCTACAGTGCATAAGAGTGCAACTCTAGATCTATAGTAGAGTGACATATAGTTAATGAATGAAAATTAATTAATTAAAGAGTTTAATTAATTAATTTAGTATCATTGGAGCTTATAATCTGTAGGTTCATAAGGTCCCATTGCTAGCTCATAGTAACGCTAAAATATCAATTTAGTTGAAAGAAAATTTTGAAATGTTCAAATTAATATTAATTTGAAGTGTTCAAATTAATATTTAATATATTAAATATATTAAATATAAAAGAGGAAAATATATTTATTGTATTTGATACATTAAATATTAAAATTTGAAATGTTTAAATTTAATATTTAATTTGAAGTGTTCAAATTAATATTTAATATTATATATATTAAATATAAAAGAGGAAAATATATTTATTGTATTTGATACATTAAATATTAAAATAATTAATGTATATTTGATACATTAAATAAAATATATTTATAAAATTTGAATAAGATTCAAATAAATAAATATCGTAGGAGATTTGAATGAGATTCAAATAAGTATAAGATATATTTTAATATATTAGATATTAAAATATAATTATTTAATTTTGGCAAAGATTTACCATTGGTCTCTATAAATAGGACTCTTGTGTTGAGCCATTAGACACAACACATATCTCCTTAATAGAGAATTAGAGAATTCTCTCTAAACCTCTTTCTCTCCAATCCCTTGTGGATTTTCTTTCAGAAGCTCCCACAAGCCTTGGTCATGTGTTTAAATCATAGCCAGGAAGATTTTATGGAAGAGATAAAGATCCGTCAGAATGTTCTCTATAATTTTATTTTCAGGGTATATTTTTCTTAGCCTAAAATATTTTTTTTATTTTAAAATAAAATCAAAGTCCATTCCAATGCTTCCGCGTGGGTTTAATCTGATTATTCCCTTCATATATCTATATTTATATCTATCTATCTATCTATCTATCTATATATATATATATATATATATATATATATATATATGTATATGTTTTCATTCAATTTTGATTCTTCTTATTTATTACTGTATTATTTATATGTATTTTGAATTTCCAACATTCATTTTTTAATTTTTTTTATATTGAGTGTTAACTCACTTTCGTTTGTTTTTTTATTTATTTTCTCTCATCCCTCATTGTTAATTTTTTTAATCTTTTTGTATCTTATTTAAGCATGTCTTTTTTTTTTAATCTACTAAATTGACCATTTTCTTTAAACATGTTTATGTTTAGTCAAATTAAGGAGTATTTGTTCTTGTTGACCATGTGGTTAGGTCGATGTATGTTTGGTAATTTTGGGTCATATCTTGCTAGTTTTTTTTATATTTATTATCCGTACTCTTTAAACAAAATGTTGACGACGAAATCTAGAAATATTTGGGAGTCCGATTTTTCTAGTTTTCTTGAGGTGAGGAGTTGATTATTTGGAAGTCCAAGACCAACTCCAATATGTTGATTTAAAATTTTAACATACTTGCATATTATGATTTTTGCTTATTTACTTTGAATAGATTATTATGCATTGTTTTATTTATCTTTACATTGAGCTTATTTATTATGTTAAATTTTGATTTTCTTGATTTTTTTTTTGTGTTAATGTTTTTCCAATCTCTTTTAACTTTTTCTTTTTGTAAATTTATTTCTAAGTCTTTAATATTTCTCTTTTTGACATAAAGGTTTTACAACCAAAGTATTATTTTCTAAAGTCTTTTGTAGTGTATTACTTGGAAAGTGGGTTTTCAAGGCTGTTTTTTCCTAAAAAAATCCTACGACGGAATCTAGAAATATTTGGGAGTTCGATTTTCTAGGATTCTTGAAGTGAGGGGTCATTATCTTTGGGAGTCCGAGATTTTGATCCCAAGAAGAAATGAATTTAATTATAACAAAATTTTTTTAAAAGAAAATTTTTATTTTATAAAAGGCTATTATATAACAGAATTGAGAAATTGTAAAATTTTCTCATATTCTTGAGATGGAGAATTTTTCCTAAGTTTTTCGGAATATTTCTAATATAGTCAAATTGATGGATGTTTATCCACTTATTTTATGGGATCATGACTTCAAATATTGGAGGAATGAGAGGTAAAATAAGACATTGTTTTAAAAATCTCTTTTTCCCTAAATAAGCTTTTTTTCTTCTAAAATCTTTTACAATTCAAGATTTAAATTTGACCACCGTTTTAAATGGGTGTTGTGGGGTGCTAACACCTTCCCCACACACAAATAACTTCCGAGCACAAATTTGGTTTTCGTACATTTTTTTCTTTTTATTTTTTTTTAAATTAAGTTGTTTTATTTTATTTTGGTGCCCAATCACACCATAAAAAAGGTTGGTGGCGACTCATTTTTAAAACCTCATTTTTCGAGGATGTCAGCCACTCCTCGTCGCAGGTAGGTGGCGAAAGCTTAGCGCTCCATTGGGGACTATGAGGTTCCACCTTGAGGGTTTGGCCATTTGTTATTCTTGATTTGTTTGTTTTTATTTTATTTTATTTATTTTGTTTATTGTTATTGTTGTATGATTTGCCTGGGTTATTATATTGTTTTGTTTCACACATCTTCACAAGCCTCGTACCCGAATTTTTTTCCTAATAGGATTAGATTCAAGGACGGAGTAGAGTCGACCTTCGAGAAGCTTATGCTTCTGTGTAGGCACACGAAAAGTCCTCACTCAATTGGGTCACGTGATTGTGTACGATTTTGAGACCATTTTGGGAACCTCTATTGTGTAGGATCTTAGAACTAACTTCACTTGCTTGAAGCCTTTTACTGTTCATCTTTTTGTTTTGATTGACTAGCTTTATTACTTTATCTCACACACTATCACGAGCCTCCTACCCGAGCTATTTCTAATAGGACTAGAATCGAGAATGGAGTAGTGTCGACCTTCGAGAAGCTTATACTTCCGTGCAGGCACACGGAAAATTCTCACTCAATTTGATCATGAAGCCATCAAAGCAATGATCAATTTGAGGGCCTGTGTCATTTAGGACCCTAGATTTAACCTCACTTGTTTGGAGTTTTTATGTCATTGCTTTATTTGTTGCATTCAACATTTTACGCTAAGTCATCCTTTAGACTCACTTTTTTTTTTTCATGTAAAGTCATAGGATGGAAGACACCAACTTGCCCTTGAGGAGGACCTATGGGAAGTCGTATCCCGAGGGTCGGAGCAATTACAGTAGGTATCAGGAATAGTTTGCCCAAAAGTTGCAGAAGTAGAAGTCTCACTTCCTCAACATTGTCAGCTAGACTTTGTTCATAACAGCCTGGAAGATTTGAAAGGTTTATGAGAGAGTTTGAGCATAGAAAAAAGAGCCAGCATTACAAGAGTATATGAGAACATTGCAGATCTCATGTACGAAGATGTTAACTTGGATGCTTTACAAGCCTTAGCCCATTTTTGGTATCCCGTGCTTAAATGCTTCACATTTAGCGCGTTTGACTTGACTCCCACGATTGAGGAGTATAGGGCTCTAATCTGTATACCAACTAGCGGAGGGAGTAAAGTCCTTACTTATGATCGAAGGTCGTCTTTACAGAGGTCATTATCCAAGTTTTTGGGCAATATTCATGCATCAGATGTAAAGAAGCAAATGAAGATTAAGGAGGGGAGGAATTGTATTCCCATTGACTATATGATCGGTCTCCCATGCATCTGTTTGCCTGAGAAGAAAGGTTTATCTCTTTTAGCCATGTGTATCTATGACATGGTTATTTTTCCAAGAATTGAAGGGTACATAGAAGAACAAGTTATTAAGATCTTCGTTGAAATTAAACGTGGAGTGGACCCCATAATCTCAATTCTTGCAGAAACTTTTAGATCCTTGAATTATTGTAGACTATGAGGTAATGGGAAGTTTTTTAGCTGTGCACCCTTGCTTTTTATATGGACTTCTAGTTACTTGAAGTATCCGAGCGAGTTTAAATACCCTTCAATTAGATTTAGCAACCCATGGAACACTGCGAGGAACATAGTTAGAGACTTCATTGTTGCACGATGGGATCCTACCTTTCCTCCTATTGAAGCATGTAAAATCTTTCTAAGCCACCTAATGTTTGAAGAAGTAGTCTGGAGGGCATCCTATCTCCCTTCAGGCCCCACGACGTATCGGTGTGGGCAGTTGCCTTTTGTTCCGCTACTAGGTCCTTGGAGAGGTATTGCTTATTCACCTCTATTGGTTTTGCGACAGGTATGGTTAAAGCAATTTGCACCAATAATCCCTGGTTTAGAAGATTGGAAATTCTCGCTTGACTCAGACATTGCAAGCACTAGGTGCAATCAAGCGGTTGATGGTTGGAAAGCAGTGAGGAGATTGAAAAATATACAACATTGCGAAGGCACCACGGTACAATACGAAAATTGGAGAGCAACTAGAATTGGGATTAAAGTTCACATTTCACCAAAATTGATCAGCTTAGATGATGCCCTGAAGGTGGACCAAACTCATTGGGAAAGAGAATTGAAACAGTCAAAAGAAAGAATCTTATCATGATAAAAGAGAATGAAGAATTAAGGGATGAGGTTAAACTATGGATTGGACAGACTACTAGTGCTAAGAGACAACTAGAAGAAGTTTAGCTATGCCTACACAGGCAGACAAAATTAGAAAGGGAAAATAGCTCTTTAAACGCAGAGGTTGTCCAATTGAGAAAGAGAAATAGAAGCTGGCAGAGAGAAATTGAAGTCATACAGGGTGAAGCAGAGGCTCAACAAGCACACATCAAAGATCTAAAGCGAGAAATACGAAGGCTTAACAAGGTCATGAAAGACTTCCAAGGTACACTAAATGAACAAGCCACAACATCACAAGAGACTATTGTGTCTTTGCAAAAAGAAAAAGAAGCACTACAGAAATTGACAGATGAGTGCAAAAGCCAACTCATTGAGGCAGAAAGTAGGAATGTGCTTCTTCAGGATGCTACTGCAAGCTTTGAGCACCAATTGAGAATATATCGATATGCAAATGAAGTGGTGATGGCAGACCACACGTGACTAAAAGAAGAACATCGAGTGATGACGACAGATTTTGCAATATGGAGAGATGAGTATAGGAATCTAAGATGCCATTATGACGACGTAAAAGGACAAGTTGAACAAGCAGCTGGGAAGTTGAGGCTGATGGCTAGAAGGGCAGATCAATTTGTTGAAATAGCCATTACTCTGCGACAAGGCATCGTACCCACGCAACCTGGCGGTGACGACTTGATTAGGTTCCTAGGGGTGATAGGACGAGACCTCGGACATTTTGGGTGTTACCATTAGGTCATTTACTGACTTGTTTGTTATTTCATTATGTACTAAAGTGTGCACTCGCTTTGAGCTTTTGTAATAGTTGACTTTAACTGTGGAATGAATCTTTAATATTACCTTGCATTCATACAGTTCACGTTAGTATTAACAAAGATTTACTTTGCTAGTAAGTTTTCTTTTTGACTAATCAAACCATTATTTCCTTCTTTTATAATAACAAAGGATCAAAGTTTGCAAAATTGCTCGAAGTTCACCTCCTCATCATTCTTATTTGACGAGAAGGAGAGCCAAGTTCATGGACGACCAAGTACAAGCAATTCGACTAGAGGTAGAGAGCTAAAAGAGCACATGACAAAGATTTTGGAGATCCTTACCGCGAGAAAGGAAAAGTCTGTGGCAGGAACGTCATTACAAGCTGAAATGGGTCAAAAGCAAGGGTTAGATGACAGTCCCTCTTACCCTCCAGGGTTTATGCCACCAATGGAGTCAAACCCACACATGGTAGGGGTGGTGTACCCTACTTCATTCCAAGATCCTGGTCGAGTTCCACAACAAGTGAGCCATGTGAGTGACCCAGTATATGTTCCAGGTGCGGAAAACAGTAAGAAAACTTCTGAAGATTTGGTGGGAAAGGGAAGATTGGAGCTCCTCGAGGAAGGACTACGCGTGATTGAGGGTGCTAACGTCTATGGCGATATTGATGCGACACAACTATGCTTGATCTCGGATGTTGTTATTCCCCCCAAATTCAAGATGCCAGAGTTCGAAAAGTATAATGGGACTGCATGCTCGAAGAGTCATCTTGTCATGTACTGTAGAAAAATGTCGGCCCATGCCCATGATGACAAGTTGTTGATTCATTGCTTTCAAGATAGTCTGATTGGCCCAGAGTCTCGTTGGTATATGCATTTGGATAGCTCCCAAGTGCACAAGTGGAAGGATTTGGCAGATGCATTCTTAAAAAAATACAAGTACAATATTGACATGGCACCTGACCGTTTAGATCTTCAGCGTATGGAGAAGAAGGGTGCTAAGATCTTTAAGGAATACGCTCAAAGGTGGAGCGAAATGGTTGCTCAAGTACAACCCCCTTTAACTGACAGAGAATTGTCAGCCATGTTTATTAATACTCTGCGAGCGCCGTATTATGATAGGATGATCATGAGTGCTTCAGCAAATTTTTTTGATATCATAACAATTGGTGAAAGGATAGAGTATGTAATTAAAAATGGGAGAATCATAGATGCACCTCACCGAAATGTGTAACGCGAAAATCATAATATGCAAGTATGTTAAAATTTTAAATCAACATATTGGAGTTGGTCTTGGACTTCCAAAGAATCAACTTCTCACCTTAGAAAAACTACAAAATCGGACTCCCAAATATTTCTAGATTTCGTCGTAAGCATTTTTTTTAAAGAGTACGTATAATAAATATAAAAAAAACTAGCACGATACGACCCAAAATTAGCAAACATACATCGACCTAACCACATAGTCAATAAGAACAAATATTCCTTAATTTGACTAAACATAAACATGTTTAAAGAAAATGCTCAAATTAGATTAAAAAAAAAAAGGCATGCTTAAATAAGATACAAAAAGATTAAAAAAAAAATAACAATGAGGGATGAGAGAAAATAAAAAAAAACAAACAAACTAAAGTGAGTTAGCACTCAATATAAAAATTTAAAAAAAAATAAATATAAAAATAAATAAATGTTAGAAATTCGAAATCAACCATACATATAGTTAATACAGTAATAAATAAGAAGAAGCAGAATTGAATGAAAACATATATATATATCTAATGATGATGATAATAATAATAATAATAATAAAGAAAAAAAGAGAAAAAAATAAAAGAAAAATAAAAAGTTGCGTCAGTGCACTGTAGTGACGTGACAACTCACTGTAAAAATAAAAAATAAAAAATAATAATGTCAGAAAGTACACCTCATGCAACCCTATATACATATAAGAATAATAATAATAATCATAATCATAATAATAATACAAATAATAATAATAATAATAATAATAATAATAACAAAAGTAACGGTCAATTCTAACGAAAAAAAGTGTATATAATAATAATAATAATAATAATAACAATAATAATAATGTAAATAATAATAATAACAATAATAATAATGTAAATAATAATAATAATAATAAAACTAACATTTTTTTTTTTCCATTTCTTTTTAGCTTTTCACCTTCTTCTCCTCTCTGTTTTTAAACTTCATTTTTCTCTCCTTTCTCTTTAACTCTCCACCTTCTTCTCCTCTTTATTTTCAAACTTCATTTTTTTCCTTCCTCCTTAGCTCTTCACCAAGCAAATTTCCTTTACAACAGAAGCAAAAAACTCAACCTCTCAACGAAGGTAAGTTATACTTTTTTTCTTGATTTCACAACATTTTGCTCCCTTTTTCTTTTGCTCCAATTTTCCTTCTTTTTTTTTTTTAGCTTTTGCTTGTTTCTCACTTTTTTTTGTAGTAAATAAAACTCGTAAGAGAGAGAGAGAAAGAAAAAAAAAATCATACATAGATTAATAGTAAGAACAAAAGATCCAAAGCGTATACATAAAGATAAGAAAAAAAGTTCATATTGTAAAAAAAACGTAAGAAGAGATGTAAAATAAAAAAAATTAAAAAATAAAAACTAGCAAAAACTCATAAAACTTATAAAACCCTTACTCAACTACTGTTTTTCAGGGGCACTTCGAGATAGAGGTGAAGATTTAAAGGTGGGGGTTGAGAACACACAACTAGCTTGTTGTTTGAGGTGCAGATCCTTGGGTCAAAGTCCTACCGAGTGCAACCCCCAACTAAGCTTGCGTTATTCTTGTTGTGTTCCAAGATTTTGGTACTTTCATAAACGACTTTTCTAAAGAAAAACACTTACTCTGTAACTCTATTTGTTTTCTGTGACGTGCTTGTTGTTGAGAATGAATTTTGTGCTTGTAGGGTTTTTTTTTTGTTGCTGAGAATGCCCCCTAGGGTTAAGAAGCAAATGGTTTATGAAGCCCAAACCACTTATTCTTTTGGGGGAAAAAAAAGGGGGGGCTAATTTGTTCCAAAATGAGCTGTTATACCAAAAGGGCAAGAATTTGAAAAAAAAAACTCAAATTTGACCTAATGGTTTATTTTCTTTGTCCACAATCTACTCATTTTTCAATATTCCCTCCTTTCCTCACACTTAGCGAAACAAGGTGGTCCACACAGGAAGAACTCAACAAAGAAGGAAGAAAAAAATAAAGAAAAAAAAATGCCACATACATAATATACAAATATTAATGAATTGATAATTAACACAAGCGAGTCAGACAAAATACGTGGCTACAATAGACTATTATAACTTAGACTAAACAACTCTGTATTCTAAACACATATTTTATAACTCCACAGACTATTTAAGAACACTATGGTTAAATTCTTTGACTTAAATTTTCAATTTTGATCTTGAACTTTTAGAAGTTGTTTGGGGCACTGAGTGAGTTATAATAGTCTATGGAGTCATATAATAGATATTTAGAATATAGAGTTGTTTAATATGGATTATAATAGTCTATGTTTGGGATACAAAATTATTTAACTCCTCAGACTATTATAACTCACTCAACACCCTATACAGGTCCTTAATTTTTTTTTCAAATTAAATATAAAATTTAAATAAATAGTACAATTAATAGTTCTTTAAGACTAGATTAGAAAAATCTGGATTATAATAGTCTATGTTTGGGATACAAAATTATTTAACTCCTCAGACTATTATAACTTACTCAGCGTCCTATATAGGTCCTTAATTTTTTTTTTTCAAATTAAATATAAATTTTAAATAAACAGTGCAATTAATAGTTCTTTAAGACTAGATTAGAAAAATTTTCACAAACCAATCAATCAAATAGACAAAATTCAGCCTAAAGAACACTTAAGATCAAGCTCCAGAAGTACACAAATTGAACCAAGAAAATAAAACCAAGCAACAAATCTAACTTGGGAAAAAAATGCTCAAACTCATAAATATGGTGTCCAAATCTACTATAATTGATGTGACCTTAATTAAAAGAATTGAGGATATATTAATTGCACAATTTATTCAAATTTAATGTCTAATATTAATGAGATTTAAGATTAAAATTAACAAACCGAGCAAAATACTTGGCTTAATGCAATAAATTAAACATTCTCCAAATATAAATAGACTATATATATATATGAACAAGGATATAATTAGATCACATTGAAAGTACATCCACTTTGTTCCATTATCTTAATATTTCAAGTCTTATTTCAATAGTACTAATCTTAATATTTAACGTTCCAACGTAAAAGTTGAAGCATAGACAAAGAAAACATGCCAATCTAAGACCACAACTATTTAGACACGACCGTTCACCCGACATCTGTTGAACTCAACAAATAAAAAAGACAAACAGAAGAAAACATGGATCATTTTCCCTTTATTCTTCTATATATTCCAACTTAATTTCCATATGGAAAGCCCATCCCAAAAGCATGGCCTCTAACATCTTGGAAAGGGAACGCCACAGGCGGAAGCAACATTTTTGGCGCCAGGAGAATCCACATAACGCCTCAAGGTTGGATTCTTTATATACCCACAAAGGCATGGCTGCTGCTCTCTCAACTTAGTACAGCAAGCGTTGGACGGCTTCGTCGACGACGAGATTGCATCGGCACATGGCCTCAGCTCTAAAGGGTTACAAGTCACTGCCTCCGCAGGACGAGCTCCGATGAGAAGCACCGCCATCACCGCCACCCAAAGGCAAAACCCTGTCGTTGGAATTTTCTTCATTTCGTTTTGGTGTTGAGATGAATGATATGTGTGGAAGGCAAAACAAAGAGGAATGGTTGTGTGTGTTTGCCAAACCTTTCTAGTAGTATTTATAGCCTCATAAAGAGGAAGGTGTGGACAAAAGGGCCAACCCTTCTATTAGTTTCTTATTTCTCATCTCACCCACCTTCTGTCTTAGCTTTAATTGTCCAACGTTATTTTCGATACGTTAATATTTTGATGATATAACAAATATAGTTAGCATTAATTGAATCGTTGGGTGCTCAACCGACTGCGATTCTATAGTACAAAATCACGAGCATAATATTTTTTTAGTAGCCTAAATCGATGCTAAATAAGAAAAGATATAACAAGGAAAGTATATTATTTTGATTTGTTTTAAATGGCGTGTGTTGCGTTCCTGTTGCTATTTTGATTTTTTTATAAGCTAATTTTTTTTCAACAGTTTAAATTTGTTTGGAATTTGATATTTGTGGTTGAGACTGTATTAGTGGTGTTTTTTCTATTATGATTTTTGTAAGCTTGCGTAATTGATCAATATAGGAAATTTGAGTTTCAAATCTGATGATCGTAAAGAGTTATTGGAAATTTCATTTAATGCGTGCACGCATACCCAAAAGTTCTCCCACAAAGGCTGCATAATGCATTGAACGGCAATATTTTACATTTTTGTGGGGTTAAATTATAAATTTAGTCTTTATAGTTTGAACAAATTTTTGATATATATGAGGTCTATGTCTTTTATATGAGGTCTATGTCTTTTAAAGATCCTATTTAGTCTTTAAGGTTTGGGCATAGTTTCAATTTGGTTCTCGTGTTTCTTAAAGTTTTAGTTTGATTCTCATAGTATACTCAAACCTCACAAATTGTTCGTTAAGGAGATGTTTGGGGTAAGGAGTTGTAGGAAGTAGAAGTTAGTAAGTTTGGAGAGTTAAGAAGTCTGTGTTTGGGGTGCAACGTTGTTTAGTCTTGAGTTAGGAAGTCTGTGTTTGGGGCAATAAATTGTTTAGTCTGCAGTTCTAAAGTCTGTATTTGTTAAATCTGGAGTTCTGAAGTCCATGTTGATTCTAGCTGTTTTTTCTACAAATTTTCAAAATTTCATTATTAAGGATTTGATCCCTTGAATTCTAAGATTGAGATTCTTTGTTTGTTTGTTTTTTTTATTAATTTATGTATATTTTACAAATTTCTTTAAAGAAAAAAAACAATTTTGAACAAAATACCCCATATTCTTGTTTCAATATCTCTCACAATTATTATTCATTTCCCTTGGATAGTTTTCAAATAAAAGAAAGTTTTGCAATAATTTTTTAAATATTACATGTGATTTGGAAAGATTTCAATCCATTAATTTAAAGGGATTCAAATAAACTTCAAAATTTTTATGTTTTTATCCTCTCAATTCTAGAAATAATGTAGATTTGTTCCGGTTAATCCTAAAATTGAGATTTTAAATTATATTATTTTATAAATATTTTACAATTTTGTTAAAGACTTGTTTTCGTCAATTTTAAAATTTTAATTGAAGATTTGTTTTTCAATTAGCTTAATAAAAGTTATAATTTTTTTTGCATAATTTAAGATTTTATTTTTCTAACTAATCAATGTAATGGATTATCAAAAGTTTGATTAATTTGAAAATAATATATATTCTTTGAAATTTTAAAATAACTAAGTTAAAAATAAAAGTATCAAATATTTATGAAATTTTAAATTAATTAAGTTTAAAATGAATATATATATATATATATATATATATATATATATATATATATATATATATTTAACACCATTCAAAATGAATCATACATACTTTTGTTCAAAATACTATATATTTATGTTATTATTGTAATAATTTTATTTTATTAAGTTTGGAAGGAGAAATCGTTTATCCTTTTACTTTGAATATGATTACTTTGAAAATCAATTTTTTTAATACATTAACCCTTTTAAAAACTAACTTCTTAAATTGTAATATGAATTAGTTTAAAATATGTTTTTCTTATCTTCAAATCATAAAATTATATATATTTTTGAGCTATTAATAAAACAAATAAGCTTAAAAAAGATAAGATTGTTATTTGTTATAAATAATTTTAGTTTAAACCTTAAAAAAATTGAAGATGACATGTGGAGGAAGTGAGACAGGAGATTTTTATCAATTTTGTTTTTTATGTAGTACTTTAATTTACATTAGAATTTCGATTTAAATAACAATATCATATCTAAAACATTTTTATAGAATTTGTGTTTTAAAAAAAATAAAATTATAGAATAAAAAGAAAAATATTTCTATTAAAAATTTTATTAAAATTATAGGGTAAAAATGAAAATATTTTTTTATTAATTATTAATTGGTAATGATAATGAGAAAAATTATATAAAAAATAAAGAAAATTTTGTAAATTAAGAAATGAAAAAAAATTATGAACAAAAAATGGAGAGAGACGGGAGAGAAGAGAGAGGGAGGTAGGAATGAGGTGAAGTGAAGAAAATATGAGATAGAAAAGTTGTAGGGCCCGCAATGGAGAGTTGGAGTTAATAAATTGTAGGACCCACAATGGAGAAGTTAGAGTAGGGGTTAACAAGTTTGTGGGGCCCACAATTGGAGTTAAATTATCCTTGGGCCAAACGAGGAGTTGCGGGGAGTTATTAACTTCTACTTACCCCAACTCCTCAATCCAAACACCACCTAACATGTTTACACTTTTCTTTTCTTTCTTTTTTTTTTTTTTTTTTGTTTAAATGTGGCAATGAAATGATGTTTTCTTATTTGTCCAAGTGAAGGTTTAGAGCTAAGTAAAAAAAAAAAGAAGAAGAAGATAGGTGGGTATTTGGTAGGCAAAATTAGGTAGTTTAGAGATGTTGTGTGACATGACCAAGTGAGGAACTGAGAATATAATCTTACAAGGTGAAATTCACTCATTCTCATATAGGGAAAGATAGGGGAATAACTCTCTTAAGTGCTTATTTTGAGACTTGAACAATGGGGCTCCACTCTTCATGGCACGAGAGAGACTTGGTTTATGATCATAAACAAATTGTTCATTAGAGGAAAATGATTACTTAAGATATAAGATATAATTAAGGGGTAAAATCGACTTTTGACCTAGCTATAAATATAACAACTTGTGGAGGATTGATACTTGCATGTAGTGATTATTGCTATGGGCAGAACTTTTCTTACAGTGCATAAGAGAACAACTATGAGTTTATAATGGTGTAACCTTAGAATTTGAGTACAACTCGATTAATTAATATTTTACTATATAAGATATATTAAAAGATCAATTTAATTAAGAATTTGAGTAGGACTTAAATAATTTGTATTTTAATATATAGGATATATTAAAAGAGAATTAAAAGATTAGGAATGTGGCTAATGACAACAAACAAAATGAGTTATTTCTAGGATTTATTTATTGCTAGTTTTAATGCTTAATTGGTCAATTTTACATGCATATTTGTTTATTTTGTAGAAATCGAGCGTTTGGAGCTATGGAGTTCATAATGAAAAAGGAGATCATTTGGGTAAGAATTAAGGAAATCAAGAAAAGAGAAAATGAAATGAAGCCAGAAGACTCGAGGGGATAGCGTTCTGATGCTAAATTTATCAACCCAACATGCAATAGAGGTAGCGTTTAGACACTACCCCGAGACTGTTTGGATGCAAGTTGAGAGCAACAAGATGTTACAATTCCTTTTTAAATTAACGCATGAATTTGAGGCAATGTCGAGATGCTAGAGGTCGAGACATTACAATTCCTTTTTAAATTAACACGTGGATTTGAGGCAACATCGATCTCAAAGCTCTAACGAATTTTTCTATAAAAGCATCGTTTTAGAGCATTTTGAAGGATGAGTCACTTTGGGGTTTTGACCTAAACACAAAATTACGACCTGAGAGGCTTAGGGGGATAATTCTAGAGCTCAGGAAAGGACTTTTCAAGGCTCGAGATTGTGGAGATCACACTGAGGACGAGAGACGCCTCGTGATAGCACACATTTACTACTATCTTTAGGCCATTTAATATGCAAGTTTCGTAGATAAATTGTGTGCTTTGACGTTTATTTATGTTTAATTTGTAGAAATCAAGCAATTGGAGCAAAACCAAAGCTTTTGAAGTTATTGGGATGAAAAGGAGCTAATTGAGCATTAATTTGAGAGGCCAAGCCAAGAGAATATTGAAATCAATCCCAAAAACTTGAGAGGATAACATCTCAACGCTTCTAGAGATCAAGACGCCCAAAATGCAGCCATTCAAGCAACTCAACTTGTGAGGATAGCGTCTCGACACCCTTGAGAGCGTCGAGATGCTACAAAAATAAGTTGCACAAGTCTTCCATAAAAAAGCGCACATGTTTGGGGCTGTTTCGTTTGTAACGTCAAGACGCTGTCCTATAGCATCTTGATAGCACACAAAAATGTGCTATTCCTAAGACTTGTTTTATTACTAGTTGATAGCATGCAAAATACTGCTACTTCTTGGCTTAGTTTTAGGCTAATTTTGCTGTGATTTTGTGTGTTTTCATGTATTTTTATGTGTATTTTACATAAATCGAGCAATTGGAGCAAAATCGGAGTTTTGAGAAGTATTTGGTTGAATTTGGAGAAAATTGGAGCTATAATTGAGATTCCGAGTGTTGAAGAGAAGGAAACAAGCTTGTGAACCCAAGAGTATAGCGTTGCAACGCTACATCAGTAACCTTTCAGCCTTGGAGACCAACAGACATTGTGTTGCAACGTTACTTACAGCATTGCAAAGCCAACCAAATTTAGTTTCTCTTTTTTATAAAATTTGAGGGACAGCGTTGCAACGCTGCCCCTAGCGTTGCAAAGCTGTCTCGACTCTATAAAAGGAAAATTTTCATTCAAGTAAAGAGTGCCGTTTTGAGAGACCAAAAATCCTAAACTCGATTCAAGCATTGTCTAAGGACCTAGAGGAGACCTTTGGAGAGCCAAGGAGGAGACTCAAAGCTCGAGATTGTGGACATCACGTCGGAGACGAGTGTTGGCACGCGACCTAAGTTTCTTCTCTATTTCTTTTCATTTTCTCTTGAATTTAGGAGTTTTTGTGGGCTGTACTTATGTTGTAAATATGTGTTTAGACCTTTACTTGATTGTAGTTGTTGAACATTTAGTTGATTTTTAGTTTAATTTATATATTGACGTCTTTTATACATCTCTTTATATTGTCTTAACCCTTGGTCATGGTTTTGCACGTTTAACTAAATTTAGCTTGAGAGAGTAAGTTTAGTTATAGAACACTAGATGCATGACTAGGTTTAATCTATTGCACGAGAGTGAGTAGATTAATTCTAGAAGCCTTAAGAGAATTGCCTAATGCCCTGTTTAGTAATAAAAATAGAATGAGAGGTTGATTTATTGCTAGACATGAGTTCAATTGAGCTCGAGAGAGGATATTGATAACTTAGTAATTCTTGGTTTAAGATTGTTAATATAAACTCAAGTTATTAATCAATTCAAGTTGAGCTTGAGGTAATCAACCATGCATGTTTCTCAAAATTGTACTCCAAAGCATGTACATATTAGTTTAGATTTTATTTCTCCTTGATTCCCAAGTTATATTTCTCTATATAAAATTGGGCATAATTAACTATGGTACTTAATTAATCTAAGAACTCCAATCCCTGTGGATGACCTTTGCCACTACTATTGAGAAATAGTTAGAGGTCCGGTTTATAAATTTATCTCATAGGAGCCTTCGACAAGCACCTGTATCACTAGTTTGTGTTGTATTTTAGTGTTTTCATGTATATATTTAGTTATTTTATAAATTTTGGGCATTTAGAGAAAAACCAAGTATTTGGGAGACTTATGGACGAAAAGGACGCAAATTAGCATCAATTGAAGCTATCAAATCAAGAAAAATTAAGAATTGAGCTAAGAAAACCGAGAGGATAGCGTTGAGACGTAGTTCGTGGCATCTCAACACTCTATATGCAGCTAAAATAGCAAGAAGAACCACAAGGGTGGTGTTTAGCGCCACTTTTGGGACACTTTTCGTCTGTTGTGATTTATGCCCTAAAGCATTGTAATTAATGATTTATTTAATAATTTTAATTATTTTATTTACAATATAATATTATCCATTATATGAAAAATTCAAGGTTATTAGTGTAATCTTGAACAATATGTGGATGACATACAAGATGATCATGTTCAAGAAATAACCTAAATGGTCATAGTATATGGATAAGGTTGGGTTCCTTATCCTGATAACACTATTGATATGACCCACTTTGTAATAGTTACAAATGATTTGACCCATATAGTTCATGTGGAGACATGTAAGTGGGAGTATCTTATACAATGAATTTGTATAAGACTGGACCATGAAATATTTAATCTATCTTTATAAATCCGTTAATTGAGAAGATTAATATTTTATTAGGATGACCATATGCAA
Organism: Trichosanthes truncata; assembly: GCA_033996785.1. Classification (NCBI taxonomy): domain Eukaryota; kingdom Viridiplantae; phylum Streptophyta; class Magnoliopsida; order Cucurbitales; family Cucurbitaceae; genus Trichosanthes; species Trichosanthes truncata. Next base: position 16,667,122 of record JAWPNB010000007.1, read on the forward strand.
CTCGATCATAATCCTGAGTGAGTTATGAACTCCTGCGTGTGAGTGCTTGTCCTTTGATTTGCATGGGTGAGAGTGGCTTTTGTAGCCGATTTAATAAGCCTACCATTTTGGGGACTTGACCAAATAGGGAGTTGGGAACATAATCTCACAAGATAGAATTCACTTCTTCCCATATAGGATAAATAGATGAATAGTTTCCTTAAGTTCTAATTTCGAACTTGAACAATGGGGCCCAACCCTCTCACTGGCTCAAGAAGGACTTAGTTTATGGCTGGATAATAAACAAATTGTTCATTAAAGGATTAGTGGTACTTAAGGTGCAAGATGTAATTACAGGGGTAAAACAAACTTTTGACCCAGCTGTAATTACGAACAACTCGTGAATGATCGATTTGCATGTAGTGATTATATCTAGGTCTATAGTAAAATGACCCTAGAGTTAGTGAATGAAAATTGATTAATTAAATAGTATAATTAATTAATTTTGTATCATTGGAGCTTATAATCTACAGGTACATCAGGTCCCCTTGCTACTCATAGTAACACTAAAAGATCATTTTAAGTTGAAAGAAGATTTTGAAATCTTCAAATTAATATTTAATTTGAAGTGTTCAAATTAATATTTAATATATTAGATATATTAAATATAAAAGAGGAAAATATATTTATTGTATTTGATACATTAAATATTAAAATGATTAATGTATATGAGATTCAAATAAGTTAAATATATATTTTAATATATTAGATATTAAAATATAATATTTTAATTATGGTAAAGATTTGCCTAAGGTCTCTATAAATAGGACATTTGAGTTGAGCCATTATAGCACACATCTTCTTAATAGAGAATGAGAGAATTTTTTCTAGACTTCTTCATCTCCAATCCCTTGTGTATTTTCTTTCAAGAGGCTTGCACAAGCCTTGGTCTTGTGTTCAAGTCATAGCAAGGAAGACGTTATGGAATTATTGGAATACAAGAAATAAAGAACTGACAAAATTTTATCTCCATATTTAAGTAAGGTATGTTTTGCTTAGCCTAAATTATTTTTCATTTAATTCTAAAATAAAATCAAAGTAGATTCCAACACTTCCGCTGTGGGTTTAATTCGATTATTCTCTTCAAATGGTATCAGAGCGGTCTTTAAATTTTATTTAGAATTAAGTGTTTGTATGATGGATATTTTAATTTCATATATGTGATATATGTAGTTTGCAAATTGATTGTTTAGACTATTTGGCATTAGCTTTATTGATTTGATTAGATCAATTGTAAAACCCAAAAGGGTTAGAATTTGTTGTAATTGTTGAAAAGATCGTTCAATTCAAATGTGTTTCATGAAGCCGACTACTGCAATTGAAAATTTATGATTTATAAATCCTAAATTTGGAATGGTTCAAACAAGGAAGGATATTGAAGACCAAGATATGTCTTGGATTTAAATTATTGTAATTTAAATTATTTTCAATTTATTAGGATATGCCAAATATGTCAGTCAATGTTTCTAAGTTTAATTTAATTATGCATGTGATGTATGTTTTAAATTAATTGATTGTTGCATAAAGTATGCCATTTAGATTAAAATCTCACCATAGATGAAGCATGATCATGCATCTTAATTACTTTTGAATATAATTGTTATATTTGGAAAATTTGATTAGGTTGTTTCCTAATAGAATTAAGATACTTTACTAATAAGTTTATATTTTCCATATCTTTGAATATAATTGTTATATTTAGAAAATTACATTAGGATATTTTCTTTCATAAATGAAATCCATGTTTTCCTAATAGGATTAGGATATTTCATAATGAGATTAGGGTTTCCTAAAAATAAAGATATTTTGATTCATGCTTTAAATAGTTTAAAATTTGAATTTAATTTATCTTTATTTGTTTCCTAATAAGACTAGATTTTTTCAAAATAAGATTAAATCTTTTAATTTCAAAATAAGATTATATATTTTAATTTCCTAATAAGTAGGTCTTCCATAAATAAAGATAATTTAATTTAAAGATAAAATAATTTAAGTTTTAAATTTAATTCTTTTTTCTAATAGGATTAAAATAAAATATCCAGGATGATCTTTTAATTTGTTTTAAAGGATTTAAAATGATAGAATTTTAAGATTACCCAATAAGTGAATTAGTTTTTTAATAGGATTAAAAACAAGGCTTAATAATTCACTTGGGTTGATTAATCTAATACTTAATAGTTAATTAAAGATTAATGAATTTGAAATAAAAATTGACTATAAGGGAACTCTGTCTATGGAAGGTTCTGTTTAAGACTGGGATATTTAAGTTGATCGAAAGAGAACATCTCTAACTGGGAACTAACTTGGGAGTTGAATTAGTCAAATTTTATTTAATTTCACTAAGCATGCTCATAATGTGATTAATTTTTTTAAATAGTATAAAAACTTAGTAATTCACATTAAAATCAATCTAACCAACGTAAGAGTCATAAAGGATCGATTGAGGAATGTAGATAAATGAGATTAGCATAATTTGTCTAAGTAATAGAAAAGCATATTTCAAAATACTTAGTAGGAGAAAGACATATATCAAGATTTTCTACGGTCTCTACTATTGATTCACATCATGAGATTCATGAGGGGCCTCGTGGCGGCTTTTCGACCGTCCCCCTATGGAAGGTGTTTGCATTGGTCAATATCAAGGTGAATTTCTTGAGAAAATATTATAGTAACTGGGAGAAGGAAATGTGTTAACATATCCTACAGTCTCCATCATTGGTTCACGTTGTGAGATTCATGCAGGGTGATCGTTGCTACACGCAAGTGCACGTGATCGAAGTAATAAGAAACTGGAAGTACTCCAGAGTATCGTACCCAAGGGAATGAATTTTAACAAAATCTATGAAGATGTCACAAACTTGTTTACAAAATGCAATTGTGGTAATCGAGGGTGTAAAATGCTTGATAGGTTGATTTTGGTAAAGGAAATAAACGAAAAGTCAATAATTAAGAAAAAAGGGGTCCAAGTTGCTTATGCCCATTTGGAAAGAAATGTCACTAAAATGCAATTGCAATCGTAGTCAACACAAGAGAACTAAGTAAACCGAATTCGACTCCTATTCAATTTTGTTTCAAAATCTTTAGGAGGCTAAGTGATTAAATCTATATTTCTATGGTTAATCTAACTTAGATAATTTCGTGCACAATTCTAGTGGTTTTGGAGTCTTGCCGTATGTCTAGGGTGGATGTTCAGAACTTATTTTTAAGCCTTTTTCTCCATTGCTTTTGTGACATCCACTTTCCCTTAACCTTTTCAGTATTAAGTTCAAGCTTGACAAGAAATTACTAGTTGGTCGGCTAGGTTTACTCACGTTATTTCAACAAAAACAAACAAAGTCTCGAGTGTTAACTAGATTGAATATGCTTTTAAGCTTTACATCTCTCCTCTAGGGCGTTCACTAACTTGCTATGGAATTAGCTCATTATGGAAGAAATGAAAAAACCACAATTTAATTGCTATAAAACTCATATTTAATAACCAAAACAAGGGAATTAAATTCCAGAATAATGGAGCAATTCAAACTAAAATTTACTAAGAATATTTTGATGTGAAGCCAATCCATTCACTCAAAACACTCACAAAGGTAATTCAAAAAACAGTGCTGAAATTCCAGGATAGAAACAACATTTAATAGAAATTCAAACTTTTGTAGAAATATACTCCTCAAGAATACTCTGTCTTCAGTGAAGAAGGGAATGAAAATCGAAAGCTTAATGGCTAACTCAATTGAACAACTTACAAGTTTGGATTAAAAAAGAAACTGGCTATAGCAACAAAAACGAACAAAAACAGAGTGTAACACCCGAGACGTTTTGGGTAAGTTTAAAATGTTGTTTTGGTAAAGTTTTATTAAGAATTTAATTGCTTTGAGGGTATTTTAGTGATTTTTGGAAAAGGAAAGGGTATTATGGTTAATTATAGAGAAGAAAAAGGGCAATTTTGGAAATTATTGTTGGTCAAGGGGCAATATGGGAATTTTGTTTTTTTTTTTTAAAAAAGAAAAAGAATTACCATCCTTATCCCTCCACTTTCTTCTTCCTCTCTCTCACGCAGCTCTCTCTCTCTCTCGTGGGTCTTCTTCCCGAAATCACTCCCTCCCGTTGGTCTCTCTCTTCTCGATCTCTCTTGCTCCTTCTCCCTCTCGGTTTCGTCTCTGCCTCTTCTGTCTGTCTCTCTTTCTCCCTTCCGTTTCCGACCAGCCGCCGGGTGGAGCTGCACCGGAGACGCCTCCATCTGCGTCGCAAGCTGAACGCCGATCAGCCACGCGCGACTGCAGTTCTGTACGCCAGCTCGTCTTCCGCCGTCTCTCTCATTCTCGGTTCTGGTACAAATAGCAGGAGGAGGCTGTTTCGGAGCAAATATTCATCGGATTTGTGTTTATGCACTGATCGGAGCCACTCCAGGAACGGATCTGTCCAAATCCGAAGACAACGAGCCGATCGGAAGTTCCACGCGCCGGCCACGCACCGATCGGAAGTCCCACGCGCCGTCGCCGGAGTTTCACGCGCCGCCGTTCGCCGGAGTTGGGTAAATTTTGCCATTTGGTCTGTTTCGTCGAGTTATTAATGTTAGAATGCGTTTTAGCGTAATTCGGTTGGTTTAAGACCTGTTTAGGACACTTTTTAGGTGATTTGTCGAGGACCTTGGATTGTACTTGGAGTGGGGACTCGAGAAGCTCATTACTAGTGGAGAAAGGGTATTTTAGTAAGTAAAGATTTAAGGTAAGGGATCTCACAACGAAAGAAGTTTTCGAAACCTAGAGCTAGCCCTATATTTACTTTGAAAGTTTATGTTTTTCGTGTTAAGTATTTGAGAAAGAAAGTGTTTTATATGTATATTCCTTTATACGCTAGTTCCATGAGTTCTATTTGAGTTTTCATGTTAAAAAGAATGGAAATGATATGTATGTCTTTGAAATGCGATTGCCTTGACTTATGCATTCATGAGTATGTTCTAAAACGAGCGGGACCTCATGCATGTGTTGTGTGCTCATGAAAAGATTTATGTAAGGCCGTGACGATAATTCTCCCAAAAGTTTTATGTGGGTTATGAGGGAACCCGAGTCTTCGGATTCTCTATGCTCCCGGGGTTCGAGAGTGCTCCACGATGGTAGCCGACGGGCTTGAGTCTTCGGACTCCACGATGGTAGCCTTCGGGCTGAGTCTTCAGACTCCACGATGTATGTTAGCTTTCGAGCTCAACTCTCAGAGTTAGGGGAGGACTCTATTCGATGGAAAATTATGTCTTCGGACTATTTACGAGGCCCTCGGGAGAATTTAATCGTTCACGAGAGCCGCAAGGAAAAGTACATGGTTTATAAAATGAATTTTAGGTCCCCTACTAAAGCGATGGTTTACGATGGTTTTATGATTTAAAATGACATGTTGCATGCGAGTGAAACTCTTATTTTGAAACTATGAGTTACTTACTGAGTATTATTCGTTAATACTCACCCTTTTCCTTTTAAAATGTTTTCAGGAAAGGCTAAGATCAGCCCTAGCGCGTGACCGGAGATCAGCTACTCGAGTCATGGGAGCCGAGCGATTGCTATTCCGCTTCTTTTATGTTTCTGGATGTACATAGAACTCATGTCGAGTTTTTAAATGTTTAGGAGGATGTTTCAAAGTCTTTTAACCTTTCTTTGTAAATCTTGCACGTGTATTTGGTTTTCTATGTTTGAATTCCCTTGGTTTCTGCTGTTTGAACCCTAGCATCATATTGAGAAGTTTGTTGGATGCTAGGAGGTTGTTTGAAAATCTTAGAAGTGTGTTTTTCTATGTCTTATCAGGTAAGGGTCAAATTTTTGGTTTTCGCGTAGTTACGCCGTTATGCTGCCGAAATTTTCGGTAATATAGCGACGTGACTTAGTAATGACTCTTAGGTAGCGTGTTGAGCCTATAGGGTCGTTACACAGAGGAACAATGCTAATGAATGTTTCCTTGCTTTGATCGAACCACACACACCTTCAAAGACAGTTGGATCTTTACCTCCTCAAACTTTCGTTGAGAAGGGATCAATCTCAAAAATTTCAAAGAAAAATACAAGAATAAGACGCTGGAAAATGACAGAAAACGATAAACTAAAGCTACTATCTAAAAAAGAAAAACTCATTCACGTTTTGCTTTGTTCTTCCCGTTTTTATAGGCATCAAGGGCTAGGGTTTCCATCTTCCTTTTCTTCAACCTTGGGTCAACTTTTGGGCATGAGTTCGGGCTGAAAAATCTCCTAAATATCGAATAATCTCCATAAATCGTGGTGGTTTCTGTGATTCCCGCAACTTGTGAGAATTCTCGAAAATGCAATTGTATTTCAAAAGTGGAATACAATTGCATTTTTCTCTTTTTTCACCATCTTGTTCTCCCACGAAAATGCAATTGCAATTTGGAAGTGGGATGCAATTGCATTTTCGTATATGCTCCAAATCTACATGAAAACAGCAAATTAGCTTAAGTTCCATTTTCTTTTCCATTTCTTTCCTCCTTTTCAATACTTCGACAAGCTTTCATGGATTTATCTCATAAACACTATGTTTAGCTTGCTCATTATTCAATAAAACACACCAAAATGACAAGAACAACCTAGTTTAGTGTCAAATAATCCTCATAAATGAGATTTATCACATGGCCTCGTGGCGACTTTTGGACCGTCCCCCTACAGAAAGTGTTTGAATGGGTCAATAATTGGGTGAACGCCTGAGAAGGATATGGTTGTAGTTTTGTTTCCAATACTTGACCTACCCTACGACGATACTTGTTTGGATAAACCTACGGGATCTAAAATGATGGGTCACACTTACAAATGGCTTATTAAGGTTGTTAATAATGTCTTTGACCAAACTAATGGTAACTAAATATTATAGGAATTAGAGTTATTCTGGTATAATACTTGGTTGAGATTGTCTAAGTTTAGTGAAGGAAGACTTGACCTACCCTACGGCGACACTTGTTCTAACTCACTAAAGTACCATAGCATTAGAAATGATTTATAGAGTTCATTTTCCAAATCGTTTGATTTCTATGTTAAAATTGAATGAGTAATTGATTGCATGATGTTAAATAATATATTTTATATATTTCAATATTATGTCAATTTTTCTCATATTTTTAATTTTATTACTGATAAGTCAAAATTGAGAAAATTTTATTACTTGAAAAAGTAACATTAATACTATAATGGCAATGTAAAATTTTGAATTTGTCTTTATTGAGAAATGTTCTCAAAACATGCTGCTAATGCTATTCGAATTGTTCGTGAAACACGAGATTAATGAATCAAAAGTAAACGAGATAGCTTGTACGTATCTCCTAGTTGACATGTTAGATGTCAAGCTTAATACAAAAAAATTGACAACGACATATGAGATGTTGAAGTCAATAGAAGCTAAATTTAGATAATTGTCTAAATGATCTTGAATTTAAGTATTACAAAAATCCAAGAAAATAAACTAAATGACTAAAGCTATATAAAATGAAATAGTTCTTAAATTAGCCATGACAGTTATAATGAGAGGAGTTTTTAAAATACTTCTATGGGAAGAAAAATATAAATGAAAGTAAATTTGATTTACTAGATTTTTAGTGAAATATAAATAACGCCACCTAGATAGTTGATATAAGATCTACTATCAAGATTTATTTTTCATTACATATAATATGTAATCATTGAAAAATACTTAATATGTAGAATCTTTTCTACAGGTTGGCACTATGAAACCCATCTAAGTTAATATAGTGGGAGACATTAAGATGTCATTAAATGATAATTGTTACTTAATGTTGATTGTGAGATTTTATTACCACGAGAGAAATTCAATTTCTCATTTATTATTAAAAAGTTCATATAGTATGAATTATTTTGAAGTATTAAAGTTTATATTTTCAAAATTGTTTGAAAATACATTCAGTTGAAAATAAGAACAATTTGTATATGTTAAAATGTTAACATGTATTATATAACAAAATACTAAGGTACTCAGGATTATAGAATCTAGAATGGAAAGACAAATTGTTTTCTCCTAAAAGATACTTGACTTTGGCAGTTAAGGTTGATTAAAATCAACTTGAATAGAATGAAAAGACTAGTAAGAGATAATTCTCTAAAAGTTAGAGTTAATTACTTTATCTGTCTGTAAATCTTGCCTTTCATGTAAGATAATCATTGGGCCTTTATTGGATAGAGCTACAAGGCCGAAGAATACTTTGGGCTTATACATTCTAACCCAAATGGTCTGGTGAATATATAGGCCAAATAAAGTCATGAATATTCCATCACTCTCGTTGATGATCATTCAAGGTACAAGTATCTTTACCTAATACAACATAAATCTAAATTTTTGAAAAGTTCAAGAAAATTAAGGCTAAAGTTGAAAATCAATTAGGTAAATCTATCAAGACATTATGATCAGATCATAATAAAAAGTACAAGAACCTTAAGTATTAAGACAAATTGATAGAAAATGGGCTTTTATCCCAATTATTTTAAATACCAATTACATTTATGTGAAATTGTATTGCAAGAGAAGAAACAAAACCTTATTAGACATGGTCACATCAATAGTGAGTTACACGCCATTACAAAATTATGGTTAGGATATGCAATAGAGATTGCATAGTGAACATTATTCTCTCCAAAAATGTCTAGGAGATAATTTTGAGATTATAGAAGAGTAGTAAAGCTAGTTTACAACACTTGACTATTTGGGAATGTTAAGCTTACATGTTGAAACAAGCCTAAAAAGGTTGTATGTGTTCAAAGATATGCCTAAGTGTAGGCTACCCCTAAGGAGTAAAAAATGGTATTTTATCTAGTCCTAAAAAGAATAAGGTATTTGTATGAAAAATATCATTTTTCTTTTAAGGAATGTCAAATAAAAGATTACAAACCTTTAATAAGGTGAGATAGTGTTAATAAATTGGTCCCAAGTGAAGGCACTAAATAGTTAACAAAAGTTGTTAACAATTTAATTATAGTTGAAAGTCAAATGGATCCTAGTCATGAATTGGATAAGTGACAATTCTCATTTATGAGGATTATTTAACTCTAAACCAGGTTGTTCTTGTCATTTTTGTATGTTTTGTTGAATAACGGGCAAGCTAAAAATAGTGTTTATGATATAAATTCATTAAAGCTTGTTGGAGTATTGAAAAAGAGGAAAGAAGTTGAAAAGAGAATGAAAATTAAACTAATTTGTTGTTTTTGTGTAGATTTAGAACAAGTACGAAAATGCAATTACATTCCACTTTCAAAATGCAATTGCATTTCTATGGAAAAACAAGATGGTGAACAATAACAAAAATGCAATTGCATTCCAAAATTGAAATGCAATTGCATTTTTTGGAAAATGTGGAAAACGCGAAAATCACGAAAATTACGAGATTTATGGAGATTTTTGCGAGATTTGGGAGATTCTTCAGCCTGAATTCATGCGTACAAGTTGACCCAAGGTTGTAGAGGAGAAAAGATGGAAACCCTAGCCCCCGACACCTATAAAAGAAGGAAGAATGAACCAAAAACATTGCTGGGTTTTTCTTCCTGCCCACAATTCTTAGTTCTTTGTTTTTTTATCATTTTCCAGCTATTAAATCTTCATTTTTGCTCTGTAATCTCTTAGTTTGACCCCCCTCAATGAAAGTTAGGGGAGGTGAAGATCCATTTGCCTTTAAAGGTGCAATTGGTTCGATCGAAGAAAGGAATACGCGAGCCCGTAGTTGTTCTTACATTTTGTTTTTTCTTGTTTTCAGCTACTGTTTTCTTATTTATTTATTACAAGCTTTTGGATTTTAGTTAAGTGATATGTTCTTTTGATTTTTGTTTTCTTCTTTTAGTAAAAAGACAGTTGGTACTTGGGGAGTATTTTTCCATAAGATTGTGAATTTCCTTTAAGGTGTTGCTACTGTCTTGATTTTTCTTTGTGAGTGTGAGTTGTTGGAGTATTTTGTTACTCAAATCTTTTGTTAATAAAATTTCATCTTGGGTTTCCTTTCTATTATGAGTTTTTATTTCCTTTATTTCGACTATTTTAATTATGAGTTTTATAGGAATTAAATTGTTATTTTTTATTTCTTCCATAATGAGCTAATTTCCCTTTAGGCGTTCAAGTCGGTGAATGCCCTAGAGGAAAGATGTGAAGCTTAAAAGTATAAGTCTCTAGTTAACACTCGAGACTTTGTTTGTTTTTGTTGAAATAACATGGGTAAACCTATCCGGTCAACTAGTGATTACTTGTCAAGCTTGAACTTAATACCGAAAGGGTTAAGGGAAAGCGGATGTCACAGAAGCAATGGAGGAAAATGCTTAGAAATAAGTCGCGAACATCGACCCTAGACATAGGGCGAGACTCCAAAACAGCTAGAATTGTGTGCGAAATTATCTAAGTTAGATTAGCCATAGAAATCTAGGTTTAATCACTTAGACTCTTAAAGATTTTGAAGCAAAATTGAATAGGAGTTGAATTCGGTTTACTTAGTTCTCTTGTGTTGACTACAATTGGAATTGCATATTTAGTAGCATTTCTTTCCAAAGGGGCATGAGCAACTTGAATTTCCTTTTTCATACTTATTTTTTTAATTATTTTCTTTTGCCAAAAACACCTCCTAACATTTTTATAACCTTAGTTACTGAAATTGCAATTTGAGAACAATTCTTGCTATATTTTGAACTTTGTTGTGGGCGTTCCTTGTGGGATCGATACTCTAGAATCTTCTAGTTTTATAATACTTGCATCGACAATGTGCACTTGCATTGGACTGGAGCTTTGTTTTTAAACTAAAAATCTTTTCTTAAAGCTCTCACGTTTCAGTTTAATCAGATGCCCCATCGTAGTAGGAGAGTTATGAGATGACTCAACCTTTACAAGGACTTAATTGAAGCCCAAGTTGTCATGTTAAATGACAAAGTAGAAAGACTTATTGCCCTCAAAGTGAGACTAATGGAAAAAGGTTAAACCTAATAGGAGAAAGTAGACTACGAGTAAACTTTCTCACTTGTTGCCATAATTGAGTCTGTAAGCACTATTTAATTCATTGTTGCATATGAGATATAAAAAAATGAATGTTTAGAATTCTTTTACGAAAGGAAATTTTAGATAATGCATCTACATAAATCAATAAGAGAGGTTTATATCCAAAAATCAAAAGCAAAAAGGTTTGCAAAATAATAAAGGTTCATTTATGAAATGAATTTTACCATTAGATCTTTGAATATAAGGTTAGATAAAAGTATCAAAATCTATGACTTTGGATAAATATTAATGAAGCTTGTATATACAAGAAAATCATTAATTGCTTAGTGGATTTTTCTCATATTTTATGTTGATGATATTTTACTTATTATGAATGATGTAAGATGTCTATCTAACATAAAAAGTTGACCAAGTAACCAATTCCAAATGAGTGATTTGGAATGACTCGGTATATTTTATATGTCCAAAATGTTAACTTTATTTCGAACATCTTATATCGACAAAATCGCTATCAAATATTTGATATTTATGTCTAAGGAAGAGTATCCTAAGGCATCTCAAATGTTGAGAGCATATGATTAATTATCTACTCTAAGTAGGAGACAATTAATGCATAAATGAGATTTAACATTTAATATACAGTTGGTTAGCATATATCAATTAAACAAATGGTATGACCATTGAATATAAAATTGAAAGCTTTCCCAAATTATCTATGGATAATGAGAAATTTTTGGAATTAAAGATCTGATTTTTACTGGATTCTATAGTTCTTACAGAGATTTAGGGAAATCTATGTTAAGATAAATTTTACCCTAGGTGGTGGAGTAAGGTATACAAAGTTCTTACAAATAGTTCACTATTTGTTACGAATAGTTCTTTGAAGATCTGAAAAGTGTTTTAGATATGATTTAGTCCATCCTCTTTATTATGATAATAGTGGTGCAAAGACTAATATTAAGGAAATTAGAAAACACCAATGTATAAGGAATCATATCGAGAGAGAAAACATCATGGTAGTGACCAAGATGGCTTTTAATGGCAGTCGTTTCGATCTATGTAAAAGGACTCTCCAAGCTAAAGTGTTTGAGAGTCACCTAGAATGTCTAGGATTACGAGACATTTCTCATCTTTACTAGGGAAAATGGGAAAACATGTTGGGTATAGAGTATGCCCGAGGATACATGTCTTGCCGACTTTAGAGCAAGTGGGAGATTGCTGGGATTTATGCCCTAAAGCCTCATAATTAATAATAATTTTTATTATTTTATTTGCAATATAATATTATCCATTATATGAAAAAGCCAAGGTTATTAGTGTAATCTTGAATAGTATGTGGTTGACATACGGGGGGATCATGTTCAAGAAATAACCTAAAGGGTTATAGTATATGGATAAGGTTGAGTGCCTTTTCCTGGTAACGTGATAAAGGGTGCTTGTCGAAGGCTTCTATCAGATATATTTATAAAATCGAACCTCTAAAATTTTACAATAATAGTGGCCAGGGTCATCCACAGGGATTGGAGTTCTTGGATTGATTAAGTACCATAGTTAATTATGTCCAATTTTATTTAGAGAAACAAAACTTTGGAATTAAGAGGAAAATAAAATCTAAGCTAATATTTACATGCTTTGGAGTCTAATTTTGAGAAACATGAATGGTTTTATGATTAAGCCCTACTTGAATTGATTAATGAATTGATTTTGTATTAACAATCTTAAGCCAAGAATTTCTAAGGTCATCAATTGACTATCTCACGCCCAACTGAATTCATGCAAAAGAATAAATCACCCTCTTGGTCTATTTCTATTCCCAACATGGCATTAAGTCATTCTTTTATGGCTTCTAGAATTAACCTACTCACTCTCATACAATAGATTAACCTAGTCATACATCTAATGTTCTATAACTACATTTACTCTCTCGAGCTAAGTCTAGTTTAACAAGCAAACCCATGGACAAAGGTTAAGACAATAAAAACACGATGCATAAAAGACGCCAATATATCAAATAAACTAGTAATCAACCAAGCGTTCAATCAATACAACCAAACTAATGTCTAAAACATAGATAAACAGTACATAAACAGTCCACAAAAATGCCAAATTCAAAAGATAAAGCAAAGGGAAAAAGAGAAAAAACTGAGGGACTCGTGCCAACACTCGTTCTCGTTGTGATGTCCCGTGATCTCGAGCTTTGAGTCTCATCCTTAGCTTTCCAAAGGTCTCCTCTAGGTCCCAAGACAAAGATTGAATCAAGTTTAGGATTTTTTGTCTCTCAAAATGGATCCCTTTTCGAATAGCAAAACTTCCTTTTTATAGAGTCGAAACAGCGTTACAATGCTGTCCCTTCGAATTTTATACAAAAGGAAACAATCTGTTTGAGTAGCGTTGCAACGCTATGTTTGCAGTTTATCAAGGTTGAAAAGCTTCTCAAATGGCGTTGCAATGCTATAAGGAGCGTTGCAACGCTATGCCCTCGGGTCCAAATGCCTTGTTGTTGTTCTTCAACACTTGAATCCTCAAATATAGCCTTAAGTTTCTCAAATTTGTCCAAATATCTCTTCATTCTCCGGTTTTGCTTCAAATGCTTGGTTTTTGAGAAATATACATAAAAACACATGAAAGCACACATGATCATAGCAAAAATAGCATAAAATCAACCCTATAAATAGCACACTTATGCATGCTATCATAACGCTATTGATACGGCCTACTTTGTAATAGTTACAAATGATTTGATCCAAATCGTTCATGTAGAGACATGTGAGTGGGGTTATCTAATACAATGAGTTTATATAAGACTGGACCACGAAATATTTAATATATCTTTATAAATCTGTTAATTGAGAAGACAAATATTTCATCAGGTTGTTCATATGCGACTCGATCTTAATCCTAAGTGAGTTATGAACTCCTGCTTGTGAGAGCTTGTCCTTTAATTTGCATGGGTGAGAGTAGCTATTGTAGCCGATTCAATAAGCCTACCATTTTGGAGACTTGACCAATAGGGAGCTGGGAACATAATTTTACAAGATGAAATTCACTTCTTCCCATATAGAGTAAGTAGATGAGTAGTTCCCTTAAGTGTTGATTTTGGAACTTGAACAATGGGGCTTCACCCTCTCATTGGCCCGAGAGGGACTTAGTTCATGGTTGGATCATAAACAAATTGTTCATGAGAAGATCAGTGGTACTTAAAGTGCAAAATGTAATTACAGGGGTAAAATGAACTTTTAACCCAACTGTAATTACGAACAACTCGTGAAAGATCGACTTGCATGTAATGATTATATCCATGGACACAACTTGTCTTACAGTGCATAAGAGTACAACACTAGGTCTATAGTGGAGTGACCTAAAGTTAATGAATGAAAATTGATTAATTAAAGAGTTTAATTAATTATTTTTGTATCATTGGAGTTTATAATCTATAGGTCCATAAGGTCCATTTGCTAGCTCATAGTAACACTAAAAGATCAATTTAGTTGAAAGAAAAATTTGAAATGTTCAAATTAATATTTAATTTGAAGTGTTCAAACTAATATTTAATAGATTAGATATATTAAATATAAAAGAGAAAAATATATTTAATGTATTTGTTACATTAGATATTAAAATAATCAATGTATATTATATACATTAAATAAAAGATTTTTATAAATTTTGAATATGATTTGAATAAAGAAATAAATATCGTAGGAGAATTTAAAAGATTAGAATAATATTCAAATATATGTATTTTAATATACTAGATATTGAAATATATTTTATTTAATTATGACAAAGATTTGCCCAATGTCTCTATAAATAGGACATTTGGGTTGAGCCATTATAGCACATATCTCCTAAATAGAGAATTAGAGAATTCTCTCTAAACTTCTTTCTCTCCAATCCCTTGTGGATTTTCTTTCAAGAGGCTCCCACAAGCTTTGGTCCCGTGTTTGTGTCAAAGAAAGGAAGACGTTATGAAATTCTTGGAACACAAGAAGTAAAGAACTGCAATTTTATCTCCACATTTAAGACAAGGTATGTTTTGCTTATCCTAAATTATTTTTCATTTAATTCCAAAATAAAATCAAAGTCGATTCCAATGTCTCCTCTGTGGGTTTAATTCGATTATTCCTTTCACTTTCTAGATGAGTTTAGGTTTTGTTTGTGAATTTTGAGTGATGAAACTCTATGCTTAGGATTTACTGTTATTTATTAAACTCATGAATGTTTTAATTTAATTAGCAGTCTTTTTCTTACAACAAAGTTATTCATGTGTTCTTGTGCATAATTCTTTGCTTTTGGCCTAGGTGTAGTTCTAATTGGTTTAAGTTTTAGCTTGAAAGAGTGAAAATTAAATCTAGATCTAAATTCATGACTGTTAGTAATATCTTGCATGAGAATGAGGATTTTTCTAATAGAATCTATTAAAAAGAAGTTTTGATAATGCCTTGCTTAGTTGTAGAAAATAGACAAAAATGTTGATTTCATAATTAGGCAAGAGAATTAATTGAGCTTGAAAAAGTCAGTTATCATTATTCATCTTCTTAGTTATAATTTGTTGCACGTAAAAATGAAATTGTTTAATTGATTAAGATAGAGTTTAAATAATTCAATTATTTTCTAACAATGTTTCCTATGTGAGATTAGAAGCGGGGTCGCTTCTATGAGGACTTTTAAAATGGCTTATGTTCTCTAAAGCTCTCATGAATTCGAGATTTTGTCCAGGACCAAAATGGACACACACGTATAGAATTCAAAGTACAAGATGAGTTATGTGTGATGTCTATTGTTTTAATTTACTAATGAGAATAATAGTTCCAGAGCTGGTCTCACTATTTCTTCCGTAAGTTCGATGGATATTCACTAAGGAAAGTTTAAGTGCAGAATTGAAGACACCTATCCTGATGCATAGCTTGTTTGTTTGCTCTCAATGTTTTTGTTTTGATTTTCAAACTTTCTTTCATGTGGGGGATTATTGGATTTTATAGTAAATTTTGTGAAAGAAAGTGTTGGTTTGAAACATAAAAAATAAATTGATGTTTCATTTATGTTGTTGTTACTTGACTTGAATCTCAAAAGTTTCAAAATGGTTTGAAACATCAAAATGTGTTGATATTTCATTTACAAATTTAACTTAGAGTTATGTTTGAATTTTTACAAATAACTACACAATCGAGTTACTTTTGATATATGTTTCATATTGTTTATATTAGTTTTATTTTTGGAGAGTTACTAAGTTGCTAGCCTATGAATAGCTACTTATTTCTTCATTTAGAACATCTCATTCCATTTTGGAGTATCTCATTCCAATTGAAGAGTTCTTCTCTTCTCTCGTTCTTCTCTTTAATCTTGAGTCAAGTTGAGAGCAAGTATCCAAGAGTTCTTCCATATTCAAGTAGTTCAAGGTTGCTGTTCTATCAAAGTTAGTTGTTGTATCCTACTGTGACAATTGCTGTAGTCTGGTTGCAACCCGTGCAGAGTGAATAATTGCCTTCAGGATAGTGCTTTGTAAGCATGCTTCGACTACTTATTATATTTTATTATGAGTTTTGAAATTGTTGTTACATATAGTGTATGTACTATTATTTACAATGTAATTGTTTGTTACCAGTTAAATTGTA
This sequence comes from Trichosanthes truncata, assembly GCA_033996785.1. Taxonomy (NCBI): domain Eukaryota; kingdom Viridiplantae; phylum Streptophyta; class Magnoliopsida; order Cucurbitales; family Cucurbitaceae; genus Trichosanthes; species Trichosanthes truncata. The sequence continues at coordinate 16,683,737 of JAWPNB010000007.1, forward strand.
ATCAATTTTGCTAGTGTTACTCAGTTCTTATACACAACGTATTATTTCTAACAATATACATTGAAATTGATTAATAAAATATATGAGGTATAAAAGTTATTTTTACAACAGCAAACGATAGTGCAAGGTGGCGGACTATGAATTTTTGTAGGAAGTCACAATTTCTACAACAGACAAGGCTTGTGAGTGGCATTTTTTGAGGCGATGGGTTTGTAGGCGACGGGATCTACATATGCTAAACAGAGAGTCAAGTTTGCGGCCAATAGACGACGAGTGCCGTAGTTGATGGATGGCTAGAGGTGTGTATAGCGATGGCAGGGTCTGCCTTTTGTGGCTGGCTAGGTGCAATGCTTGGGACCATGGCTAAAGCATATGTGGATGATCGTGATTTTGCAAATCCTCGACGACAGAGGTGATTGTGGGTAGGGCGACGACTAGTAGAGATGAATGGAATGACGACGACGACTACTAAAAATACTCTCTCCTTCCTCGTTATTGGAAAATGTTTAGGGCAGTTGATTTTCTAGGGCAAATATATGGAAAAGAAAGAGTATGATTTTTCTCAATTCTCATATAATATTGTAATAAAGATGGAAAATAGGAAAAAATAGAGAAGGAATGACATGGTTATGGAAAGTTTTTTATTTATTTATTTTTTTTGTATTAATATCAGAATCTTCCTTCCATTTTTTTTATTTTTCTTATTATTTTGTTATATGAGTAATTATGAAGGACAAAATAGTAAATTTAATACGATTAGGAATCTCAAACTTGAAAATAATAGACAAAAAATGAACAATTTATACTTTTTAGACACTTTTGTAATATGGGTCTCTAATAATACCAACCTATGTAATTATCCCTATTTGAACTGGGTAGTTGGACTAGTTCAATGAACTTATCATTAGACTAATTCAAATATATAAGTATATATATAATTTTATATATATCATATTTTATATATTTAAGCAAGTGAACTTTTTATGTCTTTTTTTCTAAAATATATTTTGATACTTAAATATCATGGTTTATAGTTAATTTACTTAAAAGTGTGAAAAACGAATAAAAAGTTGATTAAAAAATAAAATACTAATAGAAAATTTATAACATCAATAATTTTATCAAGTAAAACCAAAGCTTTATAATAAAATTAAATAGAAAATATAAATTCAATAAATTTTTAATAAAATTTGGTTTTAAAATATCTAAAAAATATTTTTAAAAAAAAATTTGAATAATGAATATTCAAAATTGAACGAAGTCTTGCAATATAGTATGTTTTAAATTAAATCTAAAAAGTAATTTAAAGTACGCTTAATAAGTGTTCTAGAATATCAATTGGCGACCTATAAAATAAAGAATAGCATGTAGGAAAACTGAAGAACAACATGTAGGACAATGGTCATCTGTGATGAAAGAAAGTATGGAAAAAAATGGATATTTAAAAAAAAAATTGAATATAATGAAATGCAAATTCAGTTTTTTTTAGTTGTTTGAAAATTGAATCAAGGACAAAATGGAGAAAACGAATACTGAAATCAAATTTGGAAAATGAGCTTTGCCATATTTGCAATATATGAAAAGTTTGAGTATTTTTCAATTTTCGGTTGTAAATATAAACATTTAGTAATTTACACTAATTTCTCTCATTCAAATATGGTCTAAATTGGCCGCTCATGAGCCCGCACACTCCTGAAAATGGTGATCCATCTTCAATTAAATGAATGGATGGATTAAACCAAACCAAATTGAATTGGTCAAACTTTGACTTTGGTTCGCACCAAAGCTGGCCTTTGGGCCACATATCCTTTAAAAAGGCGGAACCCAAAACTCAAAAGGAAATTAGGGTTAACTACATCAATAGCACGTTTGAAACCCAATTTTATATACATGACTCATTTTGCTAAAAATTTTAGCTTTGTTACTTTTCAAGCCAATAGAAGTCATGACTATAATTAACATTACTTATTTACCCCTTTTGTTTATTTGTAATTATTATAAATTAAGAAATTAAGAAAGAGAAAAAAATATTGGAAGATATTTACCATAATTGTTGGGATTCTAAATTCTCCCTCCAAACACAAATCGATTCACACCCAACAAACGCTCGACCTTCTTCTCCCATGCATCCACCTTCTTCTCCCATAAAATCGATTCATGTTGGGATGCACCTTCTTGAAATCTTTCTTCTCCCATGGATGGCAGCACTTTTGCAACCCACGTGATGCCATGATGTTGGAGACCAATGGCCAACAACCCACAGTATAGCAGTGGCAGCGTCGACATTTTTTCAACAACAACACGATCTACAGAGGTGACCCACACATTTATTGAAATTAGATCTGAACACCCACATTGGAGACCCACAACCGATAACTCATAACGTAGTAGAGGTGAACAGAAACCTTAAGCTGGGCGTCGACATTTCAGATCTGAACAACCATTTTGTTTCGATCTCAAATCTTTGAAGTTTGAACCTTTTTTAACACTAAATAGCGACCAAGGATGTTTCGGCTCAAAACAGCGACCAACGACAGTATGGAGGTGCATTTCCTTCAATCGATGGTATATTTCTTTCAAACAACCGTAAATTTCCTTCGATCAGCAGTATATTTCGTTCAAACGATGAACGAAGGTTCTATTTCCAGTTAACGAGATCCGTTTTCTGGCAAATGACTATTCGAATATATACACATTTATATTTTGTATATTATTTTATATAGTTGTTTCATGCAAGGTTTATATTTTCTAAATGTAGGGGTATATTTAATAATATGAATTATATATTTCTTATACAATTTTTTTGAAATATATATATATATATATATATATATATATATATATATATATATATATATATATATATATTTGCAACGGACAAAACAGCCGTGATGAACAAATATACTCAATATATATTTGCAAATGACATGATGGTCCTGACGAACAAATATACTCAGCATATATTTGCAAATAACTAAATATATCGAGTGTATATGACAAAATTCATAATATGTAGAATACATATCTCGATAAATATGAAATAATATATATAAACATGGTATATGTGTTGGATTATTATATTGAGTTATATATGAATATCAATATTAAAATAAAAATAGAGTGCCAAGCCTTTATTTGGACGATACACAAATTTGAGCAATGACAAAAAAAAAGTTTTTGGATGCTTATGCAATTTGACCGACGACAACAAAAAATTTAAGTTTAAAAGTCTGAAAATAAAATATTGAGTTAGAAAAAATAGATACATGCATGATTAATGGTATAAGATGACAACATTAAATTATCATAATAGTATAAATATTATAAATATAATTGAAAAAATAATAATTAATCAAACAACTAAAACAAATAAAATAAAATTAAAGCCTACAGAGTAATTGAAAAAAAACCATAGGAAAAATAAACAAAAAAAAAGAAGAAAGATAAACATTACTCATATTGAGGGAATAATGGGGTTGAAGGCAATTTGCGTAGGAGAAGTTTGAATAATGAGGTTGACGTCGAAAGCAAAAGAAAAAACCAAACAATATAATAGTTTAACACTTAATTTGTTAACCCTATATGTTATTAATGGTAAAAAATAATTAACATCTAATTTGAATAATAAAATATTGGAGAATAAAATATTTAAAAAGATAGTTTTATGTAATTAATGGTAAAATTATTTACCTAAATTGAATGATTTCATTATGGAAACAATAAAACACAATAATAGCATTATTATAAAAAAGTAAAGAATTTTCAAGGGTATAAATGGAATAAAATAGTTGCAGACATATGAGCCATGCTAGAACTGATATATATATATATATTTTAAATTGAGTCATTTGTAATGCGCTGTCACATTCTGGACACCCTCCCTGCATAGATCGAATCATTCAAAGTGCTAGCCGACAGGGTGATGACTTCAACCCTTTCTATTTCTGTTGATACACAACCTCGACAAGAGCCAAGAGATGTGCAAATTGTTGTTTCGAAGGCTTCCATCTTCAATGTCGACAACATGTGATTTCACACTTTTCTGACATACAACGTCAAGCTGCCCAATAGAAACTTGCCCATCCTCCCTTTGAGTAGGTTCCCTCTCTCGAACCGAAAATGAACAAGATATTTTGAATCATCTCAAGCTTTGATGCGACCAACTTGCCATCTCTTTGCCAGTTCGTAGATGACTACTTTCGCCATGTGGGAAAGTATAGTGAATTAAAGTGGTTGCACTCTTCCAAGGTGACCTTGGCTCAAAGGGACTAAAACTTGGCAGACCTTCAGAGTAGATTGGACAACATCTCATCGAATGATAGCCTCTCCCTTGAAAGGAAAAGCGCACTTTAGCTGAAGTTCGAGTAGATGCTTCATGAGATTGAAAGACTCAAAGTCCAGCTCAAAACTTTAGAGGCTGACCATGAGAAAATTTTACTCATAATCTCAGAGGAAGATAAATCCTCAGATCAGCTACAACTTGAAGTCTCCAAGATACGTGAAGAAGTGAATGTGGTTGAAAGCACCCCTATCGCAAGTGAACAAGACGCCGAGAGCCTTACAGTGCTTTGTGATTACTTAGAAGGTGCGGAACAAGAATTGCGAGACTTTAAATGGACAATTTAGCCTTTTTTTTTTCTTTCTTTTCATTTCCATCTTGTAGATGTTCTATTGGCCCAATTGGCCCATTGGTAACCCTATTTACTCATGAAATAATAATATCTTCGAATTCTACTCATAGCTTGGACTTTTTTGTTTATTGCTTTGACTGAATTTAAAGTTTTTTTTTTTGGTTTCCTTTAAGCTTCCTACGTAGCCATTTAATGGAAGGGATCAAGTCATAACATAGTTCACTAAATACATCTTTTTTTCCTGTCAATTTGGCCATTCACCTACATGTAGTTTTACTCTTACGATTAGGAGTGTTTACATTTTATGCATAAATTTTTTTGAGAAACTTTCCGTTGATGGGGCCTTAAGCCATCTTTGTCAACGATCTTGTATGCTTTATTTGTGTAAACTTCTTTGACAATGTAAGGACCATCCCACTTGGGTGTAAACTTGTTTCCCGTATGTCGCGTTGTGATGACTGGCCTTCAAACGACGAGTAAACTTGAAATGAACGCAATTTGAGATTTTTGTCAAATGTTTTCGTCATTCGTGCTTGATAACACTCCAATGCTTGTTGAACATCCAATTTTTTCTCATCAAGTGCTTCCAACTCTTGAAGGTGCAATTTCGCATTATCTTTTGTTGTCAGCCTTTCCTATACGACTATCCTTAATGACAGAATTTCTCTTTCCAAAGGGAGCACGACCTTTACCCATAGACGAGGAAATAGGGTGTAACTCCTGTGGGAGTGTGATGCATAGTCTTGTAAGCCAGAGTGCTTCACCAATCCTTTCTTGCCAATCTATTTTTGTCTTGGAAACCACCTTCTTTAGCAAGTTGTACAACGTCTTGTTGAACGCCTCTGTCAACCCATTTGCTGCAATGTTATACATGGATGACATGTATTGCTTGAACTTGAATTTCTCACATAATTTGTCCATTAGACTGTTGGAGAATTGTCTCCCATTATCTATTACGATACGATGTGGGATGCCGTAGCGGTAGATGATGTGAGTCCGAACGAAGTCTACAACATTTTCCTTCTTGGCTTCTCTTAGTGTGACTGCTTCGACCCATCTTGAAAAGTAATTTGTGGCTAGAAGGATATAAGAGTGACCTGTTGATCACTTAGGCGTTATCAAACCAATAAGATTGAGCCCCAAGCTTTGAAAGATCATGAAGCAACATTCGAATGTAGAGGTTCTAGCGACTGATGGAGGAAATTTGTATGGAACTGACAAGCTTTGCACTTCTTTGCATACTCCATTGAGTCATGGATCATCGTAGGCCAGTAGTAGCCCATCCTTTACAATTGGAAGTGGAGTTTTAGACCCGACTGGTGAGCCCTGCAGATGCCTCAATGTGCCTCGTCTAATGCTTTGATTGACTTGTTTGTTCTTAGACATCAAAGGAATAGTTCTGCATAAGAGTGATGATGAAAGGTCTTTTATAATAAATGAATAGAGAAGCTCTTGTTTGTACACCAGCCTTGTGTCAAGGTTCTGCAGGGAGCTTCCAATGCTGGAGGTAGTCTATAATAGGATGTCACCAATCATCATCTTCAATAACGTAGACGGATATTACATTTATTTCTTCATGTTCATCTTCAATGGGTGGCACAATGCATTTTTGGCAAAGTGAGATGTTCATCGTCCCATCCCCTGGAATCGTCAGGGCAGTGGCCAAGTTCACTAGTGCATCTGCTTTCTTGTTCTCTGCTCTTGGAATATGTTCCAGTGCTATGTTGTCAAACTTTTCTAGCAGTTGCCTTGCGTAGTCAAAATAAGGCTTCAAGTCCTCATACTTTACCTCATACTGGAGCGAGAGCTGATTAATGACTAATTTTGAATCTCCATAGACTTCTATGCATGCTATGCCGATCTCCGTGGCCATCTGAAGGTTGACTATAAATGCTTGGTATTCAGTCACATTGTTCAAATATTACTCACTAAGCGTGAAGTTGTAAGGAAGCATATGCTTCTCCAGTGAAATGAGGACGATGTCTGCCCTCGTTTCGTCTCTTCGTGCCGTGCCATCGAAGTACATGGTCCATGGCTCCATGATTTGAACTTAGAAGACCTCATCATCGACAGGTCCTGACACAACATCCAGTATGATGGAATAGGGTCACTATCCAAGAAATCAACTAACACTTATCCCTTTATTGCCTTCTGAGGCACGTAAATGATGTCGTGTTGTTGGAGTAGGACTGCCCATTTAGCCAAACGCCTAGAAATTACCAATATCGATAGAACGTACTTGATCGAGTCAACTTTAGTTACTATGTGCACTGGAATGTTTGCATGTAGTGCTTTAGTTTGTTTAGAGCGAAGAAAAGGGCAGGATATTTACTTCAGCCCCATTTAAAGTTCTACTTAGGTAGTAAAGGGCTTGCTCTTTCTCTTTTTCATTTTCTTGCGCTAGAAGTGCTCCAAGTGATCTTTCCTACGCGATGATGTACAATATCAATGGCTTCCTTGTTACTAGGACGCTTAATACAGGGGGATTGAGCATGTACTTCTTGATGCTTTCAAAAGCATTCTTACATGCCTCATCCCACTCGAGGGTTTCACCTTTCTTCATTAACCTTTGAAAAGGTTGGCATCGACCAACTCGGTTGGAGATGAATCTTGTGATACAGGACAAATGCCCTTGCAGACTTCTCAGCTCTCGTAAGTTTCTCGGCCTCGGCATGGTACCATGCTAATAGTGTACGAATATTCAAGATAAATTGCGTGGTATTCTTGTGCAAGTGTACATAATGCTGCAGCAAGTAGCAAGTAAATTATCGATTCCTCAGAGATCAACAATTTTTTTAATAGCAGAGTTAATGTTTTAGTGAATTCAATTAAAAACCAAACTAGTTATCAATAAGTGGATGCTACAGTAACTAATTTTGCAGAAGTAAAATTAATTGCTCACATAGAACTTAATGTGAATTCAAGCAAAGTAACTAGTAGAAATAACAAAGTCTTGTAAATATGAATTTAAACGGGCTCAGATTAGGGTCGAATCTTGCATTAATTAATTAAACAACTGAAGCTCATTAAACTCATTCAATCACAACAGTTCACTAAGCACTCTTTCGAGTCACTTCATTGTACAAGCTAACTCCCATTAGTCTTCTACAAAAATACCGATTGTTTTGTGTGTGCATTAGATGAGCCATTATCCCGAATCGACCAACTTAGAAAGCTTCTAACCCAAATAGGCCAATGTGATTAACGAGCTCTCATCTTCCTCTAATTCTCCCGAATATTAAGGAAATGATACTGCAACCCGGTTGGCCAAATGGAGTTGAGCACAAACATTAAGCATTCTAAAAAATCAAATGAAAAAGCAAATGCTCTTCAATAGTTTCATTAACTAAAAATAATCCTCACCCTTTGGTGATGTAGTTCGTGATAGAAGAAATAAAACTAATAAAATAGTAACAGTTACACATAATTTGTAATAAAAAGAAACTATGTGGCTAGACTAAGAGAAGAAGAGGAAAACAAAAGAGGGGACTTTGTGCTGACGGCGTTTCCATAGCTCCAACAAGATTCTTTCCTCTTTGGGGAAAGCTCTGTTACAGCAATGCTGCTCTGTTGAGAGCTCCTTTCCTTCAATGATTCTCTCTATCGAACTCCATTTTCAAACGAAAAACCGTAGCTTAAAAAGCTCTATCTATTTTCGAAAACGAGGGCTGAGTGGACAATTTGGACACCTGGTGCTTTTCTATGGGTTTTTGCGTTCTTCATAGAATATTCCATTCTAGATCATTTAATGAAGCATTCAACACATACAAATTTTGTATAGACTCCAGATCTAGAATATGCTCCAGCGAACCAGACAGCCTCAACAATTTTTAATCTTTCAATCTCAGCATTGAAACTTGACTTTGTTCCTTTAATTTTGGCATATTTTGCCTATTTTCAACAACGAACTCAAGTAGCCAATATCAATTGATAGTAAATATAAGAGCATCAAATATGTAGAGGTTTTGACACAGTTAACACTAACTAGCTCCTAATTTCACCACTTTTCATTCTAAATAACTCTCCTTTGGAGAGTTATCAAACACCCAAACTTAAATCATTACTCGTTCCTGAGTAATGGTCTCACAACATGATAACCATAAAGATTCTCACTCTTCTAACAATGAAATCTAAAAATGCTAAATCGCCAATGAATGCTCGGTCAGTAATACCAATTATTAAGCACTGTCTTGCAGTTAAATTCAAACTTTTTTTTATTTTGCAAAAGCATAAACTTCACTCATTTTCACATGCCCAGAATCCAACCAATATCTTTCCTGACCAAACTTTATATATATATATATATATATATATATATATTATAACTGGAGTCACTAAGTCCACAAGCAATCTCATTCCCAACTTGAAATTGGTAATAAGTCAACTACCACTACTTTTTCCAAACTAATTAATCTATTAGCTCCCAATATTTTTTTTAGAACTATTTCCTTGAAGAATTGATAATGCTCATATTTTACATATTTCTAGCCGTTTTTACTTAAGCTATTTGCATAAATGCATGCTTTTAGGTCTAATAAATATAGCAAATTGATGTGAAAATAGCCAAAATTAGTTAAGGGATTGTTTTGAGCTAAGAATAGGAAATAAGAAAAAAATAGTTGATTTTTAATGAGTTTTGAAGTTTTTTTTTGCAAAAAACTGTAAATTGCTAGAATTGCGACTCCATTTGCAACTGCAATAGTTTGTGGAGACAAAATTCCTAGAGATCAGGAGGGAATCTGAAAATTCGATTTTGTGCTGATATTTGAAGATATTCTCCATGAATCAAGCTCATAAAGATTTGATTCTTGCCTTAAACATCCATGGACAAACTCTAGCATTTGGAGGCTATAAATATGAAGATTCAAGCCAAGAAAAATCCGTCCACGATCTTTTTTACGATTGGAAGACCACTTTACTTCTGCACTTTTTACTTTCGGTTTTCCTGATCTAAAGAAGGAAGAACGCTGCTCAAACTTCAATCCATCCATGTCAAAAGTCTAGGATTGTGAAGATCTTATTCTTCTTGACAAAGGTTGAGTTTAGATGTTTGAAAAGGTGGAAGTTATCTTCTTGAGTCTCGATTTTTCTTTATATTCGCAAGTTTATTTTTATGTCTCAATTCTTTAATTCCAGTACTTTGAATTATGTTATTTTATATTGAGTTTACTTTCATTTCTTTGTCTTTAATTTTTGTAGCTCTGTACTTTACAACAAGTTATTTCAATAAAGTTCTTCATTCAAGTTTACGTTTTGGCACTTTATTTTCCAGCTTTGTTTTTACTTATTTTTATTCCTTAAGTTAGTATGTGTTTCTTTTCTTTTAATGTTTTGTTTTTTATTTCTCCATCATGAGCTAATTCCATCTTTGGGATTCGGATATGTGGATGCCCTAAGGATTGGAGGCTTGGCCTAAGATGTAAAAGTAACTTTGCTCAATTCCACGGCATTGTTTGCTTTTATTGATTATCATTCTTATTGTGAATCTAGCTTGATCACCTAGGTGAACATACAGAGATTGAGTTTCATACTAAAAGGGTTAAACGAGATTACATGTTCATACAAAGCAATAGAGTAAAGGAGCTTAGACATAAGCACTTGTTTTTGACCCTAGACATAGGGTGAAATTTCTATGACCAATGGTTGTGTTCTCATTAAACTAAGTTCGTATTAGCCAAAGACATATGGTTTAATCACTTAGGCTTCTAAAGGTTTTTCCATTAAAATAGAATAGAAGTTGAACTCGGTTTACATTGCTTGGTGCTTGAGTAAAGATTACAATTTCATTTTAGGTCACAATTCTTTTCTAAGGGGCAAAAGCATGTTCAGATTCCATGTTTTTATCATTTGATTTTTAGTACACTCACAATCTTCCCTATTATTTAATATTGGTTACCAAGGATGCTTTGTGTGAACATCTTTTCTTTCATTTTAGATTTTGTGGTATCCGTCCTCTGTAGGATCGATACTCTATAATACTTCCAATTACTACTTGTTTGATAGTGTGCACTTGCACTAGACTGGAGATTTTTTCTATTCAAAACTTTTCTTCTAAAAAACCCACACGTTTTCAGTAGACCAAGAATCCTTGAAGTCATGGCCCTTAATCATGGAATGACAACACTTTATGGTGAACTGCACCCTAGCTTCCAAGCTCATCACCACTAAGGAGTAGCGCTCATATCTCACTTAAAAGCTGAAGCTTACCCTATTGCTACTTCTCTCTTACTTCTCAGCCAAATCCTCTTGCTGGTCTTTCTCCAGAGTCTTTTCTTCCTCAGTTTGCTTGGTTTTCTTCATGGGAGTTCGCTCTTGCTTATTCAAATGTTATGTTTCTTTAGTCTCTACCAACATTTCTTCTGGAACTTCTTCAAGGACAGCGAAATCTGGTTCCACTTCTTTCGCTTTCTTCTTTTTGGTCCTTTTCGGGGACTTTTTCGGCATTTCCTTACTCGGTGAGGTAGCTTTTTCAACTTCTTTCATCCTTTCCCTTATCGTCTTTGTAGGCACGAAGTTTTACTCACCAGAGAAGATGATAAATAGCAGAAAGAGAGAGTGAGATAGAGATATTAGGGTTTGCTAGAGGGTTTCGCAAAACTGTTGCGATTCTCCTTGCAAAATGAGATTCTCCATTTAAAAACAATTACGGGGCAGTCTGGCCTTTTGCAGCCTTTTTGAATTGAAAAATATCTCTTCATCGAAACATTTTCCTTAAAAAGCTATACAAATTTCATAAATGAAAAAGGAAAAGAAAATTTAAATTTAATTTGCCCATTTTTCAATCAATTTCCCAAAATGAATTTCCCATTTGCCCCATCACTTTTCATATCCCATTTTTCAAAGTGAATATTCTAGAATAAGATATTCTACTTCTCTCTCCCTTTTTAATTTTTCTCAATCACCTTTTTCTCCGAATGAAGACAAAGGCAAGATTTTCTCGTTATCCTCTTTCTTCCTCTATTCACTGAAGCATCCGAAGAAAGAGGATAAGAATAAGGTGCATTCCCATCTGCTGCATCTAAATATGTTGTTTCATCCGCTGAGACAAAAGCATATGAATCAACTGTTTCAAATGAGGAAGAACCATTAAAAAAGAAAAAGAAAAGACGTCCATTTATATTCAAGGGGGTGCGATGAATAAGGTGGCTCTAGCCTGAAGAATCTTATTCTTTCAAATTTAAAGAAGTAGTCGATGAATAAAAGGCAAGTCCAATAGCAAACCTATAGAAAACAGACAAAAATAAATTTGAATAACTCATCTTAACCCTAACAACTTCTAGAAGCGTAATTAATACTTTGTGAAACCCATTTGCTTCCACATTTCCTAAAGCTCTTTCATTTGTCCATCAATTTCAGAGAAGCAAGCTTCCTCTGAAATTCTAGAAGACCAATCTTTCCTATTTGGATGCACTACCTTCTCTAGTATGCTCTTAATCTCTCTATTTGACAACTCAATCTGACCATTTGCTTGAGAATGATAGGGTGTGGACACTTTATGCTTAACATTATACTTAGCTAATAAATTACCAAGGACTCTATTGACACTCTAGGCATGCCAAATCTTGTGAAAATGTGCTTGTGCAGAAATTTTAGAATAGTTCTAGCATCGTTAGAAGGACAAACAATTGTTTCAACCCATTTTGACACATAATCCATAGCCATAAATATATAAAGGTTACCAAAACAAAGAGGATAGGGACCCATAAAATCTATACCCCATCGAATAATTCAACTTCTAGGATATAGTTTAAAGGCATCTCATATATTTTCCCGTTTGTACCCTTTTGTTGACATTTATCACAAGCTCTACTAAAGAAATGTGCGTCTTTAAACAGTGTAGGCCAGTAAAAACCTTATTGGAAGATTTTTGCAGCTATGCTCTATCCTCCAAAATGTCCTCTATATGGAGAAGCATGCCAATGTTCTAAAATTGACTTGATTTCATTACCGAAAACACATCTCTGATACATATTATCAGCACAATGTCTAAACAGATAAGGATCATCCCAGAAGTAAAATTTTACTTCATGCATAAATCTTTTAAGGTATTGTTTAGAAAAACTAACAGGCAATATGTTTGTAGCCAAATAATTAGCAAAATTAGTGTACCAGGGTGTTTCATCATCTAGCATTTTCGAAATTACCAGCAATTGCTCATCTGGGAAGTCATCTCGTTGAATTTGTTTGTTGCTCAATCATGGAGAGAAGATTTGCAACCTGATTCTCTGTTCTCTTCTTATCCCGTATTTTCAAATCAAATTCTTGCAAAAGTAACATCCAACGAATTAATCTAGGCTTTGCATCTTTTTTTACTAATAAGTATTTTAATGCAGTATGATCAATATGGGCCACCACTTTGATCCCAACCAAATAAGGTCGTAATTTTTCCAATGCAAAAACCATAACTAAGATTGTTGTATAGTTTAATTGTGCTTCATTCAGTTTTCTGCTCGCATAATAAATTGGATGGATTATCTTTTCACTATTTTTCCCTAGCATAGCTCCCACGACATAATCACTTGCATCATACATTACTTCAAATGGTAAGTTCCAATTTGGTACAACAATTATTGGTGTGGTCACTAATGCTTTTTTCAAAGTGTTAAATGCTATCACACATTCCTCGAAAAACTGGAACATTCGGTTCACTTTAAGTAAAGAGTAAAGCGACTTGGCTATCTTCGAAAAATCTTTTATAAATCTTATGTAAAATCCGACGTGACCCAAGAAGCTTCGTGCTCCCTTTAGTGATGATGGTGACTCCAATTTCTCAATTATCTCCACTTTTGCTCAATCAACTTCTATTATAGCCTTCGAAACTTTATGCCCCAGGACTATTCCTTCAGTGACCATGAAGTGACACTTCTTCCAGTTTAACACCAGGTTTGTCTCTTCGCATCTTTGCAAGACATTTGCTAGATTTCCCAAACATGCTTGAAAGGACTCTCCAAAGACTAAGAATTTGTCCATAAATAACTCCATTATGGATTCTACCATACCTAAAAATATTGTCATCATACAGCGTTGAAATGTAGCAGGAGAATTCAAACCATTGTAAAAAGTTTCCATCTGAATATAGTGAGGCAAACCGTGATGTAGACACTTTCTAAGTAGCTCTTTGAATCTTTCCCACGTCTCACTAAAGGTCTCATAATCAAACTTTCTGTAGGCTACTATCTCTCCTTTAAGCTTTAATTCTTCGTTGGAGGATAATACTTCAACAAGAACTTCTCTGCTAAATCATTCCACAAAGTTATAGTTCTAGGCCCAAAAGAATTCAGCCATGATTTTGCTTGATCTCTAAGAGAACACGGGAACAACCTCAATCTTATCGCATCCTTTGACACACTTTGTTTCTTGAAAGAGTCACTTACACTTAAGAAATTTCTTAGGTGCAAATGAGGATCTTCTGTTGATAGTCCATGAAATTGCCCAATGGACTGCAACATCTGGAACATAGCAGGCTTTAAGTCAAACTCTGTTGCTTCAAAATCAAGTCCAATAATTCCTAGCGTATCGAAAGTTGGCATAGCATAGGCGCGAATAATTCTTTCCCTATCATCTGCCACAAGGATAGGATTATTAGCATCATTCTGCGACCAACTTCTTCATTTGCTCCAGCTCTAAGTGGATCTCCAAGATGTTCTAGTCGATTCTCTGGTAAGTCCACTTGATTTGCAGGTCTCATATGAGCATCAACACGTTCCATAGTATGTTTTCTCCTTCTCTGCTCCCTTCTATACACGTGAAATGCCTTTTCAATCTTCAGATCGTAGGATAGAGAATGAGACGGTTTGTTCATGAACTATCTATAACCACCTGAAATAGAACCAAACAAAACAACAATCTCAGAATTAAACTGGTCCCCGGCAACGACGCCAAAAACTTGATACGATGCTAAGAGTGTACGAATATTCAAGATAAATTGCATGGTATTCATCGTAAATAACTATCATTTGGAGAGCTATCAGGCATCTTTTGGATGGCATCGATCTTTGACTGGTTTTTCTCGATCCCTCGATGTCTTACAACGAACCTAAGGAATTTTGTAGAAGTCATGCCAAATGCACATTTGAGAGGATTCATCCTCAGTTGATATTTGTTTAGGGGATCAAATACTATCTTCAGATCTTCTAAGTGATATTGTCACTTCCTAGACTTGACCACGAGGTCATCAACGTAGCACTCAAGATGTTTGTGCAACATGTTGTGAAAAACTTTTTGCATGGTAGTTGATAAGTGGCGCTAACATTCTTCAATCCAAAGCGCATCACCTTATAACAATATATCCCCTTCGGAGTTCGAAAAGCAGTCATTTCTTCATCTTTGAGAATCATCTGAATTTTATTATAGCATGATGATTCATCCATGAAAGACAAAGCTTTATGTCCTGTGGTGACATTGACCATAATTTCTGTGCAACGAGAAGTCCTCTTTTGGACATGCGTTGTTCAAGTCACGACAGTCAACATAGATGTGCAACTATCCATTCTTTTTTCTGACAGGAACAATGTTAGCAATCCATATTGGGTATTTTACCTCGCGAATAAATTCGGCTTCAATCAACTTATTGACCTTTGTCTTCATTTGAGGAATCAGTTCTAGTCGAAAATGTCACTTAGCTTGCTTAACTGGTCGATACCCTTATTTGATGGCGATGTGTTGGACAGCCACTTTTGAGTCAAGTTCTAGCATCTCTTTATATGACCAAGCAAATACGTCTCTATACGAGGTAAGCAGATTCATTTACTCGCCCTCTTCTTCATGAGTAAATGACACACTTATAAAAGTTGGGTGTGGCTCACTACTACAAATTATACATTTAATGATGGACAGGAAAAAAATGCGCGTGGATACAATGACAGACAAAAAAAAAGTGCAAAAATTAAAAAAAAAAAAGTATAAGGGGCTACAATGTCCAGCATTGCCCAACATTGTATCTATCCTTTAATGTCGGGCAATGTCAGACATTATAGGGTATTTTTATTATTTATTTATTTTTTTTAAACAATCGAAACACTTTACTGTTTTCTCTTTCCCCTAATAGCCCTAACATTCACTTTTCTTACACACAGAATTGATTTCTCCATCGTCGTGGCTTTGCTCGTGGCCATTCATCTTGATTTCTCTGCCCTGGTGGGTTTCATTCTTGCTGTGGGTTCACCATGAAGATCTACACTAGAGGTTCTGTGTTTTAGCCTCCGTTTGTGCGTAGTCGTTCGTGTTCGTGACTTTGGTCGTGGTTGTGAGTTGGCATCTAGATCTACATCGTTTTCTCTGTCGTTATGGCTTTACTCGTGGCCGTCGTCTCGATTTCTCCACCGTCAAGGGTTTCATTCTCGTCGCGTGTTCGTCGTGAAGATCTACATCAGAGGTTTATCGTGGGTATCGTTTCTAACTAGAAGTTTTTAGATCTATTCATTCAGATCTACATACTGTTTCTTCTTCTCTGGTGAGTTGATCATTCAGATCTACACTTTGTTTTCTCTTTAAAGGAAGAAACCAAATCCCCACTATTCTTCATATTTAGCCATATTAATTCTTTACAACAGTCACTTATGAGTGTATGGGTAAATAGGGTTCTATTTTTTTTATTATGATAACTGTTATCGTTATGCCCTTGGATAGAAATTGTAATAATAATTGAAATATAAATAAAATTTGGAGTTCTGAACCATGAGAAGTTTGCCTAATTCATTCTTCATTCTTCTTTTGATCACAGACGAGCGTCTTGCATTCAGAGCACTAGAGGGCATCACGTAAGGCATGACTCGACACTTTTCTATTATATTTTTTCAGATTCTTGTTGTGTTTGTCGAGTAACTTTACTATTTCTTGTTGTTTTGTGAATGTTGGTTGGCATTTTGAAATAGAATTCAAAGGCTTATGCTGATAACATGGTGTATGGATATTGGCTCAAAGGGAACTCCTATGCAACATTGAGTTGCTTGGTATGTGCGTTAAAGGATAAAACGTGAATCTTTTTTAGTAATAAGATGTCATGTAAAAGGTGGTAAACATGACTTCTCTACCGTCTTGTCTTAGCATGATAGAAAGAAAGTATAATATGAAGTTTGTTTGGTAACTACAATAAAGAAGCAACACGTTCAATCTAATGAATTTCTCTCACCTTTATGGTGGACAACTCCCAATAATGGCTCATTTTCTCTCTCTTCTCCCCTCCCTTTTGGAACAGATTTTCTGAAAAAGTTACCATTCAACCTTTTCTCTATATGGATTTTTTTGCTAAGAATTCCATATCCAAAGTTCTCTTGACAAAAATAGTTTATCCTTGAATGTTGTTTTTATTCTATTTATTTGCGTTGAATTCTATTCTTAAACTATGTATCTGTCTTAATTGCATTACATGTCTGTATTTAGCGTTATCTCAATCCTTTTCACCTCTCTGTGTGTCATCAGATATTTGCTACAATCATTTTAAGATGTGACATGTTGTTACTTCTTTGCCTTCTTGGCTTAGAGTTTTTGATGGTATGTGGATGTTACAAAGTTTTTGGTTTAAATTAATTTCTTGGTTTTTGTTGTTTAATTATCTTGCTGGATATTTGGTTTATTATTCATATCAATTGCTAATTTTCATGTCAATTTCCACAATTCTATTTTTCATGGGTAACAGAAAGATGTTTTATTGATAAAATGGAAAGTGTTCATGTTCATTCTTTTCATATTTATTAATTCTCTCTGTTTTCTTGTTCTTTTACCAAATGTAGATTTCTGCCCAGATTAGTGGGGTTTCAGAATTAAAAACCAATTATGCAAGCTGACGATGTTTATGATTTCTATATGTCTACATAATTAATCTGTGCAGAACAAATTCATTGTTTTTTACGGTGCATCAAGGGCCAAATGAGGTGCTATCTTTATTGAAGCCTCGCACTTTTTATTTAGCTAACAACACATATAACTTCCCTGGACCAGATCAAGACAATTACAACACACTTATTGGCAATGTAGGGTGATAAGTTGGATGGAAAAATGATTAGAATTCTACAATTATCCTCACGAAGATGTGTGGCTACTACTATTAATGATTTTGAATTTTTTTCCAAGCATATCAAATCAATATCATTTTGGGGGGCACTAAAGCGTTGCATTGGTGTTGCTTTGTTGTGCATAGGTTGGTAAGCTATTAGTTGCTAGCATTTTAATTCTTCATCTAATTGTAACTCTTTTGGCTTGGGTGAGGTGAGGCTTTGCCTCTTTTTGACATACATTTTATCAACGACATTAGTTTCCTAAAAATTATCTATTTAATTCAACTTATTAATCTTCTAAAAAAAACTGAGCTTATTAAATAGTTTTTTTTTGTTCGTTCATCTTTATTAATTTTGGCCGATATCTAGATTTGAATCTTTTCATTTCACATGTCTTTTAAAGATAATTGTGTTTATATGATCCTAATCTTGTTATACGTGTACAGTGAACATCCAGCTATTGATGGGTACAATTGGTTATTTTCTATAAGCGGGTTTTCGAGGTTGCACTTTCAAATTGGATTTCCACCTATTTTGCTGGTATGTAACTTGCTCTTGAATGACCGAATATGCCTAATCACACTGGTAAAACATCCCCTATACATCATACTCTAGACTGTTCTTAGACTTTGTATTTATTATATACAGCAGGTGACAGAACCAAAAGTTTACGTTCATGGTAACTCTGAGAATTTGGATCTCTTGCATAAAAATTGGTCAGGATGCTGATGTAAAGTAAAGTACTCTTCTCCTTGTCCTCCATATAGAAGTTACTATCAATTGAACTCGATTTGAAGTTACTATCAATTGAACTTTATGAAATCCAGTTTGAACCTCGATTCATTTTAGGTAAAGATGTCATGGATAAAGTTGAGTTGCAGTAAGGAGGAAATCTATAGACACGGTGGCAGTAAATCTATTGACCCAGCTGATGACTAATTGGTGATGTGAAGCCACAATAGACAAAGTTTTCAGAATTCTTTTCCTCCATTTTTCTCTCTCCAATTTGTTAGGGTTGTGCCAGTGACCTGTTTTATGTTCTAGATCATTCTTTTATGCTTGTCCTTTTCATTTTCACCTTCTAATTACCATGTCTGATTATTTTCATTACCAAATATTTCTTTGACCCCATTTTTCATATTTTGTTTGGTAAATGCGTCTGGTTATGGTTATTAGGTTGGATCCTTTGTTATTGTTTTACACCCTTCAATTCAATATAGGATACTGGGTTTCTGAGGTTGTTGTTCTAGGTATGGACTTGGAGTTCAATCTAATGGCAACTCTAACTCAAACACTTAATTCATTCTCTTTATAAGATTATACAAGAAACCTTTTAGAAGATACTTTGGCTTGTGAAGTATATTCCTGTTGGCTTGAACTAATGAATTGGGTGTCTAAGGGGGCTATATTGTATTGTATCTACCTACATGGAGCTTCTGCATGCATTTTGTTTTACAGTACAACTCGACTTGCATAGATTGTTCTAGTTGATTCCCATGATCTTGATGAGGAAACATAGTATAAATTTGAAACCTAGTCTTTGCTAAACGACATTCTTATATATACACCATTAATTTTTTAAACTCAAGTACATTTTTCTCTCAATATGTCAACTTTCTCTTATTACCATATTTCAACTTTCTTGGTCTGTTTTTCTCTATTTTTCTCTAGGGACTATAGAGATTGGCAGACATACAATCTAACTCTCTGACAATAAAAAACTCTTTTGAGTGATTGGAAAATAGTTTAGTTGATTTATACACAAATGCTTGCACATAACAACACGAATAGTCTATTTTTCATGTTGATTTTCATTTCTTTCTTGATAATCTTTTTGTAGGTATGATGCATGAACTTTAGATTGAACATCCACTTGAAGGCTCGAGGATTGGAAGTATTGAGTTTAGGATTGCAGGTATACACTAGCAATTTTGTATCTTGAACATCCATTTCTAGCTTTGACAATTTGTGATGTCTTGAGATATTAACTTGGTAAATGGTGCATTAAGTCAAGTTAGTATTTAATGTCCATTTGCTAGATTTACTACTCTCTCTCTCTAAACTTCCAATGGTATTTTTAATACACAAATGCAAAGTTGAAAGATTAGAAGCCATGTACTTGATTCAGATGTTTAACTAACCTAATGTAGGTGACAGAGAAGAATGCATGTTGATTTTTCTATAGTTTTATGATGAAGGTCACAGCCTTGTATGAACACAACGAAAATGGAAAAAATATTGCTTATATTTCTTTTGCTTTTCTTTCCCTTTGAAACTCAAATAGTAAATTAGTTGGTGATATAATTTGATAGCACCAGATACCCCAATTAGAGATCATGAAACACATATCTCACAGTCTAATTAGAAGGGAAACAAACCCACCACCAGATTTTATGGTTGATTTGGTATATCAATACGAAGGCCTCTATAATCCCTTTCCTTTCTTTGCCTAGTGTTTCAAGGATATGCAATATACCATTATATTCCGATCACTTCCTAATGCTACTAGATTAGGATATTATATATTTAACTCTCTCTCTTTTGGTTGTAGCTTAAGCTTTTAGTAAGATTCTGGTTCAATTCACATATGATGAGCTACGATTTGTCTATACATCCTTTTGATTCATTTTTTAGTACTCTGGTCAAGCAAGCAATGATGGTTGGAAGAGCCTTGAGCAGATGATTTTAGATTTTTTTTGCAACTTCCTTCATGCGAGTGAGTGTCTTTAAACAATGATGCAAATTTGTTCATTTCATATTTCCCCACTTTTATTTCCATGTTTGTTTGTCTCAAATTTTTTATTTTGCCAGATGCTAGTTGTAAAGGAGATTATTTTCTAAATTTTTCCTTGTATTTTTTTTTTTGGTTTTGGTAACTGATGAATACCTTTCTTGTTTTTTCAGATACTTATTCATACTAAGGAGCACCTTTCACCCAGTTGAGTTGCCACAGTTTTCACCACTCCACCACTTCAATTGGTTGGTTTTAAGTTCAAGTTGAAAGGTTTTAGTCTTATGTTTATTTTGCTTAGCAATTGTGCTTCTCTTTGTAAGTTGGATGTGGTTTGTAGAGGGATGGAGAGTCATATTTATATTGTGTGGATGTATAAAGAGAAATTTTATGTTCTTCATTTTTTTTAAGTTGAACAACATAAGTGTATTACATGTTTTTTTTTATTAATTAATTAAAATTATGTTTGTTAAGTTAATTGTTGTGTAAAGATATAATGCTATTAAAATTTTATTTTGTTTATAGGTTGAGAAAAAAAAAATATAGGTGGTTAGCCACGTGTGTAACCAATAATTTTTGTTTATTAAATGATTGATGAAATGATGACGGGCATTGCTTATCATTGAAAACCATTATTTTCGACATTTAATGACGGACGAACTTTTAATGATGGATGGACTTTTAATGATGGACATTTAATGACGAACAGACTTTTAATGACAGACATTTAATGAGGGATGGACTTTTAATAACGGACATTTAATGACGGATGAACATTTAATGATAGACATTTAATGACGGACGGACTTTTAATGACGGACATTTAATGACACATAGGCTTTTAATGACGGTCAGATTTAATGATGGGAATTGCCCGTCATTAAAAAGCGTCTGTCATCGTAGCCTACGATGACACTCGAAAAGATGTCGGGCATGTGTCCGTCTTCGTTTCCCTTTAATGACGGGCAATGCCCGTCATTAAAACCCAATTTTGTACTAGTGGCTCTTACACTGTAGAGGTTCACCTCCCTAAGCTCATCCATTGTTGACTGACTATCATCCTTAAGTGGAAGTGGGGCTTTGTCTACATCCTCTTCGGACATGTCAGCCTTCGTTTCTTCTTCATCTGTGTTGTGGTGGGAAGAGGCCTCACCTTCATTGGCTTTAAATCCTCCTCTGAGGGATTGGTGATAACTATGTCACATCGCTTTACCCTTAACAAACCTTCCATGTTGACGGTAACAAAAGTTTTTTTTTCATTCGAGAGGGAACAACACTGCTAATGTCTTCGTCAGTTATTTTCTTGCTATATGACGAATCTTTTGAAGTCTCCACCGAGATTTTAGGTTGAATTCGATCGAAGATTGACATGGTAGGCCCCTCATTTCTCGATGTAGTTATGCTTAGCCTTTGAAAAGTTGTCACAGCCAAAATTGAAAGTATGTTTTTCATCTCCTCATGGGCAGACCTAATCTTTGGAAGACTGATGATCACACCAATGTTAGAGTTGATGAGGGACTCTTTTATTCGCATGCAAGCGTACTTAACCTTTGAAGGGCCGAGGGTCGAGTGGTATTAGAAGTTTTAGTTGATAAGGCACTTCCCTCTCCTGTAGTGGGCTTGCACATCCTTTGAAAAGCTGAAAGCCGAGTGGAGCCAATACTAAGTGGTGACTCTTTTTTCCCTGTTTCAGCCTCACTTAACCTCTGCCAAACTAAAGTGCGTGCAATTAGCTACCTGATGTGCCTAAGTGCGAAATCCTTTGGTTGGTGTTTCCCTAATTTCTTTGATCACTGACTTCATTTACAATTATATGATTTACTTCTGCCATTCTTTCTTTTCCTCTTTTGGTTATGCGAATGGGCTTGGGCGACTTATATCCAAGTTCCCATCTTGACGTAGGTAGGGTGTCTCTTTTAAAAGCTTCATTTGTGTCAAAGATAGTTTGAGTCTTTCCTCAATGATCTTCAGACTCTCAAATGTAGTATGCTTTTAAAAGTCGTAACCTGCCTTTGCCAGAAGCTTATACGCCTTAGGTTTGAATCCGTCATTCGTTTGTCTCTCAGGTAAAACTGTCTTTACTTGACCATCATCGGGTTTCTTGACCTCTAGCTTTGCTATCTTGGTGAGAGGCGTGACAAAGTTTTCCTTCAGAATTTTGATATCCTCGACTTTCAAATTCTCTGAACATTTCACAAAAGGTGATTCACCCTTCTTGCGTCGAGATAGAGGGACATGGCGCAAGATAGAGGGACTTAAGATGTCCCCATCTTTTGAAGCTTTGCCTCCTGTAAGGCTCACTGAGGCTTCATATTTTCTAGGGTCAGACATCTTTGTTTCTTTGACGACTTCCTTTTTCTTCTCAATATGTGGCTTTGGTTTAATTTTCTCTTTGCCTTTGATCAAGGGGACCTCCGTTGGCACGATTTCTCCTATATTATCTCTCTTCATGTAAAACTTTGCATAAACAAAATGGGACTCAGCCTCTAAAAATGGATTTGTGTCAGCCTCCATTTTATTGATGCCATCTTGGTAAAACTTGAAGCACTGATGCAATGTGGAAGTTATCACCCCATTTCCATGAATCCATGGGCGACTTAGCAGTAACCTGTAGGTGGTTTTAGAGTCTATGACATGAAACAAGGTTTCGGCTTTTAGGTCACCGATGAAGAGCTCTAAGTGGACCATGCCAATCGATCGTTGACCCCCTTGATTGAACCCTTGGATTACCAATTTTCTATTCGTCAACTCCTTCGTCAAAAGGGCTAACTACTTCATAGTTGACTTAGGCATTATATTGACGACTAATCCATTGTTAATGAGGATTCCACCGACCTTCTATTCTCGAATGTATCCTGAGACAAACAATGGCATGTTGTGAGGTTTTGACCATAGCAGCAGGTCTTCATCAGTAAAACCTATTGACATGCCTCGATAAGAGCACCTTTGGGTACCTGAGGGAGTGACAACATGTCCTCTATGCTAAAGGAAGATGAGCTTCCTAGCTCGGCTACCTTCTCTGACGAGCTTCTCGGATCTTCATTGGCGTTAATGAGATGACATGCAACAAACTCAAGTGTTTATTCTTAGTTATTTCCTATTTCTTAAGAAGATTTTGCTAAAGTAACTGCCTGTTGAGGTCGAAAGAGCTCTTTGTTTTCTTGCACAATAAGCTTCGACTTTCTGTTAATCTTTTTGCCTTTTCTCTTTGGAAGTTTACTTCTTCTTTTTCGCTCCCAAAGCACACGAAATTCTTTCTGAGCATAGTTCTGTTGTCGCTTTTTGCAACGAGTCACAATGATGCATCTTCTATTTTCATCTTCAATCTATTCACACCTTTCTTAAGTGCTCTCCTTTTGGCGACTTCTTTCTTGAACGTTTTTTCTTGAGGCAATCTTTTGTGACTGAACCGCAATAGGTTCAAAGGACCCAAACTAGATCAAGCTCTCTCCATTTTCGTGCCAGATGATTGCAAATGGTTTGACACTTGGATTGGCCATTATTGTGGAGTGATTTGTTTAAGCTACCTCGTCGAGGTCTAGCTCAATTTTCTTCTCATGAGCCAATCTTAAGATCAACTCTTTCAAAACAAATCATTTTTCCACCGGATGGCTAACAACATGGTGGTACTTGCAATAATTAGGATTGCCTACCTTTCTAAGCTCCCCTAGTCGCTTTCATTCTGAGAGCTCAATGAGTTATTTCTCCAACAATTTCTCCAACATGTCTAGAATGTCAGAGACTGGAATGGGTACACTTTCTCTTGTCTCTTTTACAAAGTCAGTCGACATCTCTTGCCCACTTCTTGTCGCTTTTTTGGCTTGGTTTTTTTTCCTTTTGAGGAAAACTTTAGTGGGGTTGTGTTAATGACAATGGCTTCCTTGGCAATGCTATTTGTAACCTTTTCTACGCATTTAACTTCTTTTCTCTCCTTCTTCATGTTTGGAACTAAGAGGTCCTTATTCCCTCTAGCAGCGATGCTTAGCTTGATGTCGTGAGCATGGGTGGCTAACTCTTCTAAGGAACGAGGTTTTATTCCATCAAGATATAAAGTAGTCCCTAGTGCATACCTTGGGTGCACATTTCACCAGTAGATACTTCTGTGGGTCGGTATTTGCAGTCGAGACTCATGGCCCTCTAACGATTGATGTAGTCAATGATAGGTTTTCCCTTGCGCTATTTTGTGTTGGTGAGTTCCATCATATTGACGGTTCGCCTCGTGTTGTAGAAGTGATTCAGAAAATCTCTCTTAATTTACTCCCAAATGTCAATCGTCTCGGGCTCCAAGTCGATGTACAAATCAAAGGCATTCCCTTTTAAGGTATGAACAAACTGCTTGACCAGGAGATAACCGCGCGCCCTAGCATTCTCACAGGTTTCAACGAACTAGGCAATATGTTGTTTAGGGTTGCCCTTTCCATCGAACTGTTGGAATTTTGGAGGTTGATATCCCATGGGCGTCCTCAAGTTGTCAACCCTTTTGGTGTACGATTTAGAGTACATGAGAGGATTCTGAGTGGGCCCACCATATTAAGATCTAATAGAGTTCATGACCATGGGCTCCTCTTAGATGAAAGTTTTCTCCTTGTCATTATTTCTTGTAGTAGGGATCTAACTAGACTCAGTCATTTCTTTGTTTTGAATTTGATTTTCCAAATGGAAAATTTCAAGATATCTTTCTTCCACTGCCTTCATCAAGATGTTGATCTTTCTTTCCATCTTTGCCATCCTCTCATCGGGGTTTACATCGGCCATCATAACAGACATGACATCAGGGTTTGATGTCTCCTTCAGTTTACCGAAAAAGGGAGTGGGATGGTCAAACAACGAGTTGTCTTTGATGACAAATTTGCCCTTGGAAGACTCATCAATCAGTTTTATAACTCTGCTTGCAATTGTGTCAAGGATTCAATCTTCACTTATCTCAGCCCCTCTCCAATGACTGCGAGTAACTGGTCCTGTGTATGTGTCGCTTAAAGCAGTAACCTTTGATGTTGCTTTCTTTGGTGCCATGATCTGAGGAAAAAAGAGATGGGAGGTAGAATGGTCCCAATGACATGCCAATTTGTTCACAACTCCATTTCTATAAAGAAATTTAACACGTGTAATGAACTTATATTTGTATTAATTTTAGTATAGTGAGTACAATCTCTAGTATTTGATCCTTTGTTTATCTGTTATTCTTGTATGCTTTGCTCGAGGGTTGAAGACCTTGTTCTCAAGGTTGAAACTTTAATGGATTTTTGTAGCATTCTTGATCTCTGTGAAGTGTTCTTCGTTCAGACGATGTTTGATCTTTAGGAGCTTCTAGAGACTTCACAGCTTTGTTTCTGAATTCTATTTGAGTTTCCTTTATTCTGAACCCCTGAAATGAATGAGGAAGCTCTCCATTTATAGAGTTCCTCAGGGCCTCCTGATGTGCTTGGGCCTGTTGGACTGGGCCTAGTTGATTTTGGGCCAGCCCTTTGGACTGGACCTGGTTGACTTTGGGCCTAGCCTCTGGACTGGGCCAGAACTTTGCTAATTTGGGCATTCAATTCTGGCTTTTGTCTAGAATCAATCCAAATTTCAAAGAACCCAATTGTGTACTTGGATTTGCCATAATTTAATTTATGGATTTTTGTAAATTTAATTAATCCCTAATTAAATATAATTTCATCATCATTGTTGGGTAATGACGTGGCAATTTTTGGTTGGTCGAAATTTATATTCCAGCAAGCCCTTTATTATAGACTTTTACTTAGCCCGTTCTTGATGGTCCAATTTTACCCATAACATTAGCCCAACTCCCTAGTTAGGATTCAAAATTGCACGAAGTCTGACTTGGGAGTAGCCTATTTAAAGTTTTGGAGTCATTGTCACATGTCAAAGTATGCCTCAAATTCTCCATAGGATTGTTGTTTGATCCCCGTAGGGAATATTCCAGCCTTCCTAAAGTGTTAGTTTCTTAGTTGTCCCATGAGAATTTTAAGGTTTTGTGACTCTTTTTTGTGTCTCAGATCATCCCTAGGATTGTTGTCCAACCTCTAGGGAACATTTTGGTCTTTCCTGAACGGTAAACTTCTCCTCTAGAAAGTGTGTTTGTCCACTTCTTGGAGAAAATTCAAGGCTCCAAGGCTCGCCTTGGATCTTTCCAAGATTGTCGTCCAACTTCGTAAGAAACATTTCAGTATTTCTTGAAGGCTAAGACTCTCCTATGGATTCGTGATCAGAGACTCTTTCCTGGAGAGAATATGTAAATTAAAGGGCATCCTTGAATTTAAGTGGGATTTCCATCTCATGTGGACTATTCTAGACTTCCCGACATCCTGTGGGAGGAAATTTTGGGAATTTGGTAGCTTTGTAGCTTCTTGCTTTTTGTAAGCATTTTCTGATTAAATGTAGCTTCATTACAAGCTGATATCATGAGAGGAGAAGAGAAAATGAATAATAAAGTGAGAATTGGAGGAAAAATGATGACTCATACACGTTTTACACATGTTCGATTAGCCTTGCCAAGTCGGTTCGACCAAATCGACATGGTCGGCTTCTGCCGCGTGCGTCGGGTGCGGTGTTGTAGCCTCCCAAAAACATAGGCATGCTTTCCGTGTGCAGGTTCTCCTTGGCCTCAACGTCTCTTTGTTCATTGTCTTAGAATTTTTCTTTTTGTTTAATAGGAAAGCATATCCGTTGTGTAGCTTCTTATTTGATGAAGAAATCTTACTGTGTTGAGTCTATGCTTTATTCATAAAGTGCATAATAATTTTGAGAAAGAATAATATTTTATTCATGATAAAAGAAGAATATAAAAAAGTCGCTAAGTGAAGCATAACAATCTATTGATAATAAATCTTCAGGTGTTGTGCGTTCCATGGATGGGAAAGAGTCTTTCCTTTATGATCTATCAGAGTATATGTGCCAGGTCTGACAATTTTTGTAATTTGGTATGATTCTTCCCATGTTGGACCTAATGCACCTTTTGATGGATCTTTAGTATTATGCATGACGTTTCTCAACACTATATCTAATTCTTGAAAGTTTCATTTCTTGACTGTTGCATTGTAATATCTTGCAATTATGTTCTTATATTCTGCTATTCGGAGATAAGCATTTTCTCTGTGTTCTTCTAGTAGATCTAGGCATAGTCTCATTGATTCCTCATTCTGTTAAGGGTCAAATTGCTATACTCTTGGTGAAGGTGAACCAATTTCCATTGGAATGATTGCCTTTGCCCCATAAGTTAGTGAGAAAGGAGTCTCACTTGTGGTAGACGTTGTAGTTGTCCTGTAGAAGGATGAAGCTGCATAAAGTCACTAATGAGCAGATCAACCTGATAGCGTTCCCTTTCTCCCTGAAGGATAAGGAGAAAGACTGGCTCTATTTCCTCCCGCCAGGCTCTATCACGACATGGAATGAGCTGAAGAAACTTTTTCTTAAAAAGTTTTTCCTAACATCCCGAGCCACCCACTTGAGGAAAGAGATATATGGGATTACTCAGATGACAAAAGAGACGCTACACGAGTACTAGGAACGATTTAAAAGGTTATGTTCCAGCCTTCCTAACCATCAAATTTCCAATCAATTGGTAATCACCTATTTCTATGAAGGCTTGCTTCCCACATATAGGTCTATGATTGCCGCATATGGCGGAGCTTTGGTGAATAAGACTCCCATAGAGGCCTAACAATTTATAGCGAATATGGCGGAGAATGTCCAGCAATTTGGAACTCGAGGCCCTACACCTACATCCCTTGCCTAGATGAAAGAGGTTAGTGATCTCAAATCACAAATGTCTAAACTTACTAACCTAGTTAAACATATTGTTGTAGTTCAGTCAGGGGCAATAAAGGCATGTGGCCTCTGCTCTACATTAGGCCATACTACAAACGCTTGTCTCGAGTTTCAGAAAGGAGGATCCCATGAGGTAAATGCTATTAGAGTGTATGCGAGCAACCCTCAGCGTAGATTAACCCATACAGTAACATCTACAACCTAGGCTGGCGAGATCATCCCATGCGGTAAATGCTATTAGAGTGTATGCGAGCAACCCTCAGCGTAGATTGACCCATACAGTAACATCTACAACTTAGGCTGGCGAGATCATCCCAACTTTTCCTACAACCAGAACCAGAATAAGAATTTCCAAAGACCCCCACAACAATCCAATTTGAACTAGGCTTCGAGCTCAGGTATGTTCCTTAAAGACATAGTCAAGAGTTTAGTTGACAATATACATAAGCTTTCACAGGATATAGCTCAATTCCAAAAAGAGACGTTGTTGGGATGCATAACCTTGGCAACTAGATCACCCAGTTAGCCACCACGGTGAGTACACTGGAGGCGAGCCAGAGCTCTGGTAAATTGCTTGCGCAGCCAGAGCTTTGGTAAATTTCCTGGGCAGTCAGAAGTTCAGAGGAAAGAGGCGTGGGTGTGATTGCACTGCATAGTGGCACGTTGGTTGTTGGACCACCTGACCCCCAGATCAAGAAGAATGTTGAGAAAAAGGTTGAGGAAAACACCCCTTAAACATGATAGGTAATGTGTTTGACCCCCCTCTTGATTTTCTTATTGACTTACCTCGTGCGCCATTTCCTTATAGATTAGCTCATTTGAGAGAAAAGGAGGAAGATAAAGAGATGCTCGAACTTTTTAGTAAGGTGGAGGTTAACATACCATTTCTAGAGGCAGTAAAGGAGATTCCAAAATTCATGAAATTCTTGAAGAAGCTGTGTACGAGGTGAGAAGAAAGAGGTTAGTAAAAATGTTTTGGCTATTGCTTTGGAATCAATGCTTGAAAAATGTCCCAACCCTAGCATGTTTACATTACCGTGTATGATCTAAAGAAAAGAGATTAAGCATGCCATGTTAGATTTAGGTGCATCTATTAATGTTATGCCTTTGTCTGTATACCAGGAATTGGGATTAAATGGTTTGCATGAATATAGCATTATGATTCAACTAGTCGATCGTTCTATTGTTCGACCTTTAGGCATAGTCGAGAATTTGCTTGTTAAGGTTAATGATTTGTTGTTCCCTGCTGATTTTTATGTCACAGACATGGTCGATATGCCTAAGCATGCATCAACTTCCATCTTATTAGGTAGGCCTTTCATGAAAATAGAAAAAATTAACATTGATGTTGATAATGGGACTGTGTCTGTCGGGTTTAATGAGAGTGTTGTTGAATTTAAAGTTGTCAATCTAGTGGAATGTTTTGATTCTTTTGATTCTTTGTATGAAAGAAATGATCAGATGCAGGATGAGCCGTCCATTGTGTCTGGAATAGAGGTTGACGCAAGATCGAGTTTGGAGGATCCTGGTTGAGTGAAGTGCCATAAGGCCCCGTCGAGTAATCGACATTAAAAATTTGCACTTCCTAGAAGCAGCCAGGCATTCAAATTTTTACTTGCTTTCTCTTGTTTTATGTTAGTTTGCTTGTTTAGTTAGTTTTCTTGCTTAAGTTTTTGGCTAAATTTTGTAGATATGGATGCTTGGACCCTAAAAACGTAGAAAAAAATTTCTTGAAATAAGGAGACGTGTGCAATCACCCTGCCTACGTGCTTGGAATGTTAGGGGAGTACATTTATTCCCTTAATTGTCCTTATTCTTCAATTTTTCATACATTGGAGACAATGTACAAATTAGGTTGGTAGTGATTGAGTCCTTGAGCTTTTGAGTTTTGAATGTTGAAGAATTGATTAGCATAGTTGATTGAGTCCTTGAGCTTTTGAGCACGGACTTATCTTTAGGTTTGATAGTTGTTTGTTGTTGTGTTGTCCTTGAGCACTTGAGCTCGGACTCTTGATTGACTGTGCTAAACATGATCTTGTTGATTAGATGTTTTCTGCGCTTGTTGAAAATATGTTGAAATTTTCTTTTTAAATTGAATATTTTTGAAAACTTTTGGAAATATTTGTGCATCAGTGTGGGATGAAGTGGGTGCTTGCGTCTATGACATCCTAGGATTTGCTTGTTTTTTTTAGCTAAGTTGCATGTTTCAAGGAGTTGAGCTTGTTTTCCTAATTTGAGCTTCGTAAAAAATTTTCTTGCAATTTTTGAATTCCCTAAGCACGATTTAGCCTGTTTTTCTAAGGCATAGGACAAATTTATAGGGACTAGATGTTTGTTGTCACCTTGATAGGCCTAGGCTACCTTTAGGGTGGTTTTTGTAATAAAACTTGTAATGCAAGGCTTAGGAGGAAAAGATGTGGATATTTGCCTAAAAAAAGAATGAGTAAAGAAAGAACAGGGCTTAAAGAAAGAAAAAAATCTTATTGAGAATAAAAAACAAGAAAAAGAGAAAAATAAACTTGTTGTGTACTTACGGATCACTAGAGAAAATAGCTACTCCTATTGGGATCAGTCAGTTCATCCATTGAGCGAGTGCTCTAGATAAGGGTCCCTACTATAGGTGTGAGAAAGCTAGCACCTTTGAGGTAAAAGGAAGCAAGTTTAGCCCGAGTTTGTTCGAGTTTTTGGCACATAAGCTTAACATTGCTTGTTTGATTATTCTTCGCTCTTTTGTTAGTTCTTTGGCTAGTGTAGAGACAAGATAGTCTTGAAACCCTTATAAACCTATCCCACGCTTGTAGGAAGTATGTTAGGATGGCTAATTACACAAACACACTCAAGAATTCCCAAGAATTGTTTTTAAGTTTGCTCATAGGTGGATAGTGCGATTTTCAGTGCTCCTGTATGCAATGTTAGTTAGCTTAATGAGCACCGAGGATTGAGACATGCATGTAGTTTCCACTTATTCTTATTTGCCTTTGTTTATGTCTTTCTTGAGGACAAGCAAGGTTTAGGTTGGGCGTAATTTGATGAGACCAAATTTTAACATGCTTATTCATGCCTAAATTATTCTTTTTCCTCTCCTTTCTACGAAATTAATTGAATATTTTGTAGAAAATTGGGAGGAAGGCATATTTTTGGAAAGTACGCAAAATCAAGGTGAAAAGTAGCTAAATCAGAGGTCAATCGGACACCCGAGCGAAAAGATATGAAGGGTTGACCATTTTGACCCTAAAGCAGCGTCGAAACACTAGGTGGAGGCCTCGCTCGACATTGAAAGATAGAAGCCTTGAATGCAGGGCAGCGTCGAACACTACCCAATGGCTTTGAGACGCTGTTGCAGGACCCGCACGCACAAGCCTCGCTCGACACTGGGTGGGCCCTGCTTTTGCAATTTATATAAAACTGTTTTTTCGTTTCTAGGTAAAAAAAGCTCCAAATTCCAACCCCAATTCTCGATTTCTCCCCCCTTTTACTAGTTTTGAGACATTTTTGCTTCATACTTTGGGATTTTTGGGCTTGTATTTTGGCCCCAAGGTTGATGGAAGCGATTTTTTACTACGAGTTTTCAACTAGTTCAAGGTAATTAGGAGAAGTTTTGCAACATTATGAGGATTTGGTAATTATTTTAGTTTTAATGTAATGGAATTTATGGTTTATTAGCTCTTGGGTTTAATCCTTAGCAAACTATTTATTAATGGAATTGACGACTCGTATTAATTTAGAGTGTTGCTTTGCTATGCTAGTGTTTGTGGGTAACTTCACTCTCTATCTTAATTATATTATAGTAGTAAAGGGGCTGATAGTTGTCGCCAGTCATGTTTAAGTTGATACAACTTATGCTAGAATGAGGTAGGCTCTTGAGTTAATAAGCATGTGGTAGTTTAATTCAAAGGGCCCGTTGGGTTAGTCTATTGCATTATGACCTTTCCTATGTCTTAGAACCCCAGTCCTTTAGGGAGCTCCTTTGAAGCTTCGGAGAGTCAGTCGGTCTTAAAACCATGCATTAATTTACATAGTTGAGTAATTTTATGATTAGTGCTGTAAAACGGATCCCGATTTACCTTGAGCTAGTGTTCCCTTAAATTTGTGAGTTCCCTATGCATTTCCTCTACCTTTGTTTTATATTTCATGTTAGTTTTAGCCGTTTTAATTTTCGCTCTGATTTTATTTAATTTCCTCGCCATTTATTTTTCCTTGCATAAATTTTTTTCCCTCTCTGTTCTCAAAATCAAGGAAAGAAATCAAAACATGCATAGTTTCGCCTCCTTGTGCTCAACCCGACAACTTTTTACTACAAATTGTGGTTCGTTTATAAATTCATTTTGACGTGTCTGACGAGCATTGTCAATGCTCGTAGATAGCTTGACAACCTATACACGTCGAGTATATTTAATTTTGATATGCACGTTCTTTAGATTGATTAATCATTTAGAGAGCGCACTTAATTTAAGTAGCATAGGGCTAATTCGTTGATGAGTTTATGTTCCAATAAATGACTTAAGGAAGCTAGATCCTAGGAAGTAAAAGAGCGACATAATTAATTTTGGCCCTATCAACTTAAATTAGTTTAATCATTTCATGTAATCTAATAGTAGATCTGTAGAACTTAATCGACTGGTTGTGAGCATGACACTCTATCGTCCCCAGCTTAGGATTGGCTTTGGGTTTAATGGATGTTAGGTTGATTAGACTGCTCTATGGGATCGTTAATGACTTTGTTGGGTTTTCCAACGAAGCTAGTTAAGTGCATTTACTCTAAAATTATATCCTTAGATACCTGTGATTGGCGTAGCATAATATAATCCCGACGTGACCTGGAATTGGTGCTTCGGTAAGATCCTTGTCTTTATTGCTTCCAATTTAGTCCTTATGTCTCTCTTTTTATTCTTTTAACCCCCCTCCCCCCAATCCATGTCAATAAGAATTCCAATTGATAGAAATCATTTATTTGGTTTTCTATGGTTCAACCTAGTACACTATTAATTATTACAATTAGTTAATTTTAAATCAGTAATTTTAAATGTATTTGATGAACCTTTGACAATCTCTCATCAAACCAGAAAAGCATTGAATAATCTATAAAGACCAACAAAAGTAAAGCCTAGAGATAACACATTTTGTGTGCTATCAAATACCCCCAAACTCAAGCTTTTGCTAGTCCCAAGCAAAACAGAACAAAACCATATTTTGATTTCACTAATGCATAAATATAACTCGAGCCTCACAGATCTAACTAGGACAATCAAACAATCAAGTAAAAAACTCAAGCACAACCATTTGTTAAGAAATTTAAATTTCATTTTGTTCATCCCTTGCGTGTATGTGCGCTTAACCTTCCCTCTTTTATTCTTCACTAGCTCGGAACAATTTTATAAAGTCCATTTAATTTTTTTTTACTTTTAATTCAAGGACCCTAGCTTTCACACATTGATTGTAGTGACCTTTACTAGAGCACTCACTCTATGAGTGGCCTAACTGATCACAGTGGGGGTAGCTCTTTTTGTCCCTGATCCTTTTAAGCATAACATATTAACTCAAACATGCAAAAACTTTATTTTCTTTTCAACATGCAAAAAAAGAAAATCAATATAGGCAACATTCTCACATAATTCTTGATATAACTTTACAGATTATTATGCAGATTGACCCTCAAATCAGTTCTTAAGCCTATCGAGGTGACATTAAACTTTCGAACAAAATAACCTTGTTCTAAACTTTCAAAACTAAAAGAAATAAGGCTAAGTGATCAACAGTTGCAAAGGAATCCAAGAAAATTTAAATTTAGCTCAACTTTAGGACATGCTCTCGTTTTTCAAAAGATTGCTAAATTTTATTAATTAGATCACATCCTAGGCCGTCCTAATCATGAATATGCACAAGATTCATTGTTGTGTGATTTAATGACCATGCAAAGCCACAAGTATACAGTGTCAAGTTTTAATATAGTGGTTAAGTGCAAGTATCATCCATAGGAATGGTTTGTCTAGATTAGTTGACTATTATAGTTACTAACACCCAAATTTTATTTAGAGAATATTTATTTTAAGGAAAAGTGTCAAACAAAATATTTAAACTGGTTGGAACTGCAATGAGAGAAAGCCTAGGGAATTGACTTCACCTACTAAACTAATATTTTAGTTAATTAACTCAAAATCTGATCATACAACACACTGAGCAAGAAGTTAAAAATATCAAAATACTTTCTCAAGTCCAATTGGAACTCATGCGAATTTATAAGTCTAACATGTCTGTCTAAACTTTAATAAAATAGTATGGAATTAATCTACTTCCTATGATGCTTCTAAAATAACCCTCCATTCTCATGCGAAGATTTACAGTTAGATATGCAATTAATTGTTCTAGCCTAATCAATTCTTTCACAAGCAACAATTAAAGCCAATAAAACAAGTAAACTTTGGCCAAAAAAATACTAGCATTAAAAACATAAAAGCATACACGATGTTATAATATCAGTTCAGGAAATTAAACTAAAACATCACATTTAGCGGCTACATCAATACCCTAGATAAAAGTCTAGCCACTCATTACCACAAAACTAAAATCTAGACTTAAATCAAAACCCATAACAAGAAACTACAACAAAAGGGGAAAGAAAAAACTCTAGTCACGAGTCGAGGCTTGTTCCCAATGCACGCCACAATCTTGAGCTTCCAACTCTCGTCCTCCACTCCCAAGAGTGTTCCTTGTCTCCAAAAATAGAGTAGAAATCGAGTTTAGGTTTAGGTCACCCTAAAATAGCCCCCCAAATCGATAGGAAACTTTTCTATTTATACTCTCAGGATAGCGTCACAACGCTAGGGACAACATTGCAACGCTATCCTGAAGGATCGTGCAAAATTGGAAAAAAATCGGGTAGGGTTGAGATGCTATACTGCAGCTTCTCAACACTACGTACTTGACAGGAATTGAACATGTGTTTCTGGCGTTGCAACGCTATTTGTGCGAGATCAAGGGCTTGTTGGGATGCAACTATAGCGTTGAGATGCTATACATAGCATCTCAATGCTATGCTCTCGGGTGTTCTTGCCCAATTCCTTCCTTTGATTCCCATGGCCTCAAAATTTACGTTCCAATAGCTCCTTATTCGCCATGGTATCTCCAAATTCTCTGGTTCCACTCTAATTGCTCGATAACTTAAATTACAATAAATAACTCGTCAAAAACATCGAATAAGCTATAAAAAATTAACAAAAGTAAAGCCTAGGAATAGCACATTTTGTGTGCTATCATTCATATGAAAAATTCAGGGCATGCTCATGACTCTCAACATTAAGCACAAAGTACTGCCAACCCCAAACTTAAAACATGCATTTTACTTAATGTATAATATATTCAGACATGCATAAGGACACATAAAAGATAAGGAAGTGAATAATACTGTCTTGATTAATGGAGATCCAATCTTTTCATCAACTCGAGGGGCAGGGACGAAAAATTCGAGCTCCTATAACCCAAATCCAAAGGAAACACAATAAAGACACATGGTAGAAAACTACAAGAAAATAAAATCTAACAAAAAAATGACGAAAACTTGGGTTGCCTCCCAAGAAGCACTTTGTTTAACGTTTGTAGCTAGACGAGGCTCATGTGTATACATTAGGATGGTTTCATGTCCTTGAATTCACCCTCTTTCACCTTCTCCTTAACCTCGAACACCTACCTTTTCCTCCCCCACCTGTAAGGTTAATGTACCTCTATGCATGCTAATGTCTGCCTTACTGGTAGCTAGGAAAGGTCTCCCCAATATGATCAGGATATCGGCATCCTCCTCCATGTCCAGTAGTACGAAGTCTGCAGGGAATATGAACTTGTCTACCTTGACTAAGCATCCTCCACAACACCTCTAGGGTATGTGATGGAAAAGTCAGCTAGTTGTAGTGATATTGTTGTTGGCTTCACTTCCTCCATACCAAGTTTTTTGTAAATAGAAATTGGCATCAAATTAACACTGACACCTAAATCAAATAAAGCATTAAAAGAAAATTTTCCAATAGTACAGGGGAAAGTGAAACTCCCTAGATCCTTTAACTTCTTAGGTAATTTTCTTTAAATTATTGCATTGCATTCCTCTGTCAAATTGATGGTTTCATAGGCCTTCAGCTTCCTTTTGCTTGACAAGATCTCCTTCATAAACTTCACATAGTTTGGTATCTGCTCCAAAGCATCAAGAAAAGGAATATTTATGTGAAGCTTTCTGAAAATATCTAGAAAATTTTCAAATTGACAGTCAAGCTTTTTCTTTTGAAAACACTGAGGATATGGAATAGAGTTAGGAACTATAGAGGTAGGAGACTTAGCAAATTTCTCAATGGTAGGTCCATGGATTGCTCTTGGAATCTCCTGATCAGGTTCCTATACCTCTTATGGGATGGAATCCTTGACTAGCCTTTTCTTCAAGTTAATCAATGCCCTTCCACTTCACAGGGTAATGGCCTTACAAGTTTCCCTTAGATTTACCTTAATATCACTGGGAAACTTACCATTTTACAAAGTATTCAAGGTAGTGGCTATCTGAATGATTTGTACCTCCATGTTTTTTATGGCTATACCATGCCCATTGACAATGCTTTCCAACTGGTTAGTTCCGCTCATTCATTTGGTGATGAATGCCCACAACATATCTTCAAGTGAAGACTTCTTTTTAGTTTGATAGGAGGTAAATGCATAACATAAAGAAGGCTACAAAACATTCTTGTTATTAGCATGGGAAAAAATTTCATGATTTCTCAAACCTTGCTGGTAGTGAGACGGAAGATTGTTCTGCATTTGATGTCCCCCATAGTTGGAATTTCTATTGTATGTATCGGGTTTCCTCGATGTTAGATTCCCCACCAACTTGAAAGGATTGAGTTGCTACTAAGGAAGCTATTGACTAAGGAGTGCCTGTACCTACAAGTTTGGATAAAGCATGAGTCAGAGATGCCATTTGAGATTTAAGGGGGTTTACCTCATCCAACTCATAAAGACCGACCACTGTTATGTGATTTGAGCGCTCATTCGGCCACTGATAGCTTGTAGTCGACATTTCTTCCAACAAGGCTCGAGCTTCCTCCACAGTTTTAGCAAAGATAGTGCCTCCAGCTATTGCTTCTAAAATAGTCTTAGTGCTACCTGTGAGTCTGTTGTAAAACAGTTGGATCTGAAGCCAGTCTGGGTATCCTTGCTGAGGGCATTTCCTTAACAGCTCTTTGTACATTTCCCACGCTTCAAAGAACTGCTCCCCCTCATGTTGTGTGAGGGTCATACTTCAATCCTCATCTTGGTGGCCTTAGTAGGTGGAAATTTTTTGTCAAGAATGCTTAGGCCAACTCCTCCCACGTGGTAATGCTCCCAGGTTGTAGAGATCCAAGTCAATATTTTGCCTTATCTTGGAAAAAAAAGGTGAAAAAGCATAAGCAAAGGGCATCAACAAAGACACCATTTAACTTAACAGTGCCACAAATTTCCAAAAAAAATTGTAAATGAGCTGTCGCCATGTACCTATGGCGCGGAGTGGCCAACATCCTCAAAAAGTGTGATTTGAAAAAAGAGTCGCCACCAATATTTTTTATGGTGTGATTGGGCACCAAAATAGAATAAAACAAACTTTTTGAAAAAAAGAAAAAACGGTATGCAAAAACCAGATTTGGGATCGGGAGTTGTTTGTGTATGGAAAAGGTGTTAGCACCCCACAACACCCGTTAAAAACGATGACCAAATTTTAATCTTGAATTGCAAAAGATTTTAGAAGAAAAGCTTATTTAAGGAAAAAGAGATGTTTAAAACAATGTCTTATTTTACCTCTCATTCCTCCAATACTTGAAGTCTTGATCCCATAAAATAAGTGGATAAATATCCATCAATTTGACTATATTAGAAATATTCTTGAAAAACTTAGAAAAAGTTCTCCACCTCAAGAATATGAGAAAATTTTACAATTTCTCAACTACATCATATAATAGCATTTTATAAGAGAACGTTTTTTTTTTTAAAAATTAATTTTTCATTTTTTCTTGGGATCAAAATCTCGGTCTCCCAAAGAATTTGATCCCTTACCTCAAGATTTCTAGAAAATCGGACTCCCAAATATTCTAGATCCCATCGTAGGAATTTGTAGAAAAAAAGGGCTTGAAAAATCACTTTTTAAGAAAAATATTGCAAAAGGCTTTGGAAATAACACCTTGATTATTAAAAACAACTTTTATAAACTCAATAAGAACCATTTTAAAGATTTGGAAATAATTTTTATTAAAAGAGAAATGAGTTAAGAAAAAAATTGAAAAAAAAACATTAAGAAAAAGTCGAGAAAATCAAAGTTAAGCATAATAAATAAGTACGGTGTAAAGATAAATTAAGCATGCATAATAATCTATTCATAGCAAATAAGCAAACAAACATAATATGTAAGTGTGTTAAAATTTTAAAACAACATGTTGGAGTTGATCTTGGACTTCCAAAGAATCAATTTCTCACCTCGAGAAAACTAGAAAATCGGATTCCCAAATATTTCTAGATTCTGTAGTCGACTTTTTTATTTATTTAAAAGGAATGAATTTAAAAGACTGGCACAATACCTTATAACAAAACAAATACATATATCAAATTAAGACATGGAGAATAGTAGAAAAAAAAACAAAATTTTTCATTTTTAAACAAAGCAAAAAAACAACATTAAAAAAAATGCAACACTAAAAATAAATACAAATAAAAAAAAATACTTGTTTCCAATAAAGATATAATAATAATAATTTTTTTTTAAAAATGCATCAGTGCACTGCACTGATGCGACAATTAAAAAAATGTGTGTGCGTTAGTCCCTACCACTCAAACACATATATAATAATAATAATAATAATAATGAAAATGCGTTAGTGAACTGCACTGACGCGACAATTCAATATAAAAAGAAAATGTCATAAACCCTTATCTCCTTACGCAATCCACATATAATAATAATAATAATAATAATAATAATAATAATAAGGTAAATTCAACGAAATAATGCATATATATAATAATAATAATAATAAAACTTACATTTTTTTTCTCTATTTTTTCTTTTAAACTAATTTATTTTTGCTCCACCTTTCCTTTCACCCACTCATCTTCTTCTCCTCTCACTCAAACTTCAAATTTTTTTCTCTTGTCCTCCTTAGCCCTTCACCATGCAATTTTTTTTACAACAGAAGTAAAAGCTCATCCTCTCAACGAAGGTAAGTTATACTCTTTTCTTTTGATTTCACGACATTTTGTTTCCTTTTTCTTTTGCTCTGATTTTCTTTTCTTTTTATTTCTTTTTTTTTTAGTACAAAGAACTCAAGAGCCAAGAAGAAGAAAACGGAGAAAATAGTAGATAAGTAGGGGAGATAAACCATAAAAAATAAAATAAAGGCAATATCATAACAAATAATCTAAGGCATAATACAAACAAAGATAGACAAAGATTCTCATTGTAATAAAAGTAAAGAGATGTAATAAACAATAAAAATGAAAGCAAACTCATAACATCCTTACTCAACTACTGTTTTTTAGGGGCATTTCGAGATAGAGATGAAGATCTAAAGGTGGGGGGTCAAGAACACACAACTAGCTTGTTTTTTGAGGTACGAATCCTTAGGTCAAGCCCTACCGAGTGCAACCCCCAACTAAGCTAGGGTTTTTTTGTTGTGTTCTAAAATTTTTTTTTCTTTCCTAAAGGATTTTTGCTAGCTTCTGAATCAAAGGATTACTCTGGAACTCTATTTTTTCTCTGTGATGTGGTTGTAGTTGAGAATGGATTGTGTGTTTGTAGGTGTTTGTTTTTATTGCTCAGAATCCCCCCTAGGGTTAAGAAACAGGGGTTTATAAAGCCCAAACCACTTTTTCCTTTGGGCAAAAACAAATATTGACTAGTTTTGTTCCAAAATGAACTCTTATACTAGAAAGGCAAGAATTTGAAAAATCCAAATTTGACCTAAACGACTTACTTTCTTTGCCACAATCTCCTCATTTTCCCAATATTCCCTTCTCCCCTCACACTTAGCAAAAAAGGGTGGTCTAAAAGGAAATACACAAGAAAAATTCAACAAAGAAAAGAAATGCCACAAACATAATCTACATAATTAATGCCCCTACACATTAATTAATTGATAATTAATACAAGCAAGTCGGACAAAATACGTGGCTACATGAGCATTAGGGTCTTCAGTATCAAGTCCTCAAAATGCGTTGTCTCTCGTCATCTGGATGAGGCCTGTCTTCAACTCAAAGTTGTTGGCATTGATCGGTGCACTGGATATTCCATATTGGTCAGCATTGAACATCGGTTGGAAATAGTCCCTTATGGCCTTTGGCTCTTCCTCTTCTCTTTGGTTAGCCATGACTGCAACGTGATTTTGTGACCATGCAAAGCTGCAAGTGTACGATGTCAAGTTTTAGTATAGTGATTAGTGAGTGCAGAGTATCGTCCTCAAGAATGGTTTTCTAGACTAATTGATTACCAAGAATAGTAACATCCAATTTTATTTAGAGAAGTGATGATTAGAGAAAAGTCATTAACAAAATAGGTAAAAAAAAGGGCAATGTCAAACAGAGAAAAACTTAGGGAATTGACTTCACCAATTGAATCAATATTTTAATTAATTAATCCAAAATATGATTATGCAAAACTATAAGCAAGAAATACAATTATCAAAAGACTCTTCCAAGCCCAATCAACCTCATGCATGACTATAAACCTAACATATCTGTCTAGATTTTAATAGAATACAAGTAATTAAGAATTTCTTTTTATGCTTCTAAGCGAACTCCTCATTCACATGCAAGAATTTATAATTAGTTGTGTTTGAAGTTATTCTAATCTAAATGCCACCCTATCAAGCACAAATTTAGATCAACAACTCATGCTAACCTTGGCTAAAAGTTAACAAGTATTAAGAGCATTCAAACACAAATAGTCATAAAGCATAATCAAAACATAAACTAACAACTGAAATAACAAATTCAATGGCTACATCAATCCCCTAGAGATAAGCCTAGCCACACATAATCATTGAAAATAAATCTAGGCTATTATCAAAATCCATAATAACGACTACAAAGTAATAGGAAAAGAGGAACTCTTGTGATGTGTTGATTCTCGTTCCCGATGTAATCCTCACAATCTTGAGCTTCAAACCTTAGCTCCCCCGCTCCCAAGAATGTCCTCTAGACTCCTCAAAAGTGTAGAATTAAAATTGGGGTTCAATTCTCTCCAAATCGACTTTCCTTTCCACAAATCATTAAAGAAATATTTATAGAAATAGTGAAAACATGTAGATCGTAGGTTGCAGCATCTCGATGCTGTCCTTGCAAAACTACACGTCTTCGAAATAGGAAAGGTAGCTTTGACACTCTACCTTGCAGTGTCTCAACGCTGCCTATGCATATTCTATGGCTTGTTGGGCTGCAGCGTCCCAACGCTATGCTCTTGGGTTTCTTGGCCCCTTTTTCTTCTTTGCTTCACTTGGCTTCTCAAATTTAGTTTCGTTGGTTCTATATTTCCCTTGGTATCTCCAAAATCTTCGGTTTCGCTCCCATTGTTCAATAATTGAAATTTAAACAAATAAACTCGTGAACAGCACTGAATAAACTATAACGACCAACAAAAGTAAAGCCTAGAGATAGCACATTATGTGTGCTATCAACGGGCCCTTCGAATTAAACTATTACATGTGAATTGACTCTAAAGCCTACCATATACACGCAATTAAGCAATTATACTTAACTGACTGACGTGGGCATCAACCTTTTTGCTACTCTAATTAAGCAAGAGATCGAGGACACCTACGAGTACATCTAGCATAGCTAAGCAAACTCTAAATAAATTGATTTGTTAGTTCAATAAAAAAAAAAGAGCAAACTAGGATTAATCACAAGAGTCAACAAGCAATAACATTATTGTAATAAACTGAAATTAATAACAAAAATCTCCTAACTTTTGTAAAACTAGTCCCTAATTACCTCAAATTAGCCGAGACGCCTAGCCGAACATTGTTCTAATCGATCTCGAGGCCAAAATAAAAGCCCAAAATGAAAGAACAAGCTAAGGAGTGTCTAAAATAGAGAAGAGGGAGGAGCAAAATCGAAAAATGAAGGCTAGAGTTGAGAAAAGATAACCCTAAATCAAAAAGAACATTTTTATACGTTGTCATGAAGCATGTCTGTCTGAGGCTTGCGACAGGGTTGCAACGTTGTGTATGTTGGGATTTATGCTCTAAAGCCTTGTAATTAATAATTTATTTAATAATTAATAATAATTTTGATTGCAATATAATATTATCCATTATATGAAAAATTCAAGGTTATTAGTGTAATTTTGAACAATATGTGGTTGACATACGGGAGGATCATGTTCGAGAAATAACCTAAATGACCATAGTATATGGATAAGGTTGGGTGCCTTATTCTCGTAACACTATTGATATGGCCCACTTTGTAATAGTTACAAATGGTTTGATCCAAATTGTTCATGTGGAGACATGTGAGTGCGGGTATCTTATACAATGAGTTTGTATAAGACTGGATCATGAAATATTTAATCTCTCTTTGTAAATCCATTAATTGAGAAGATTAATATTTCATCACGATGATCATATGTGACTCGATCATAATCCTGAGTGAGTTATGCACTCTTGCCTGTAAGGGCTTGTCCTTTGATTTGCATGGGTAAGAGTGACTTTTGTAACCGATTCAATAAGCCTACCATTTTGGGGACTTGACTAAATCAGTACTTTCCTTAAGTGCTGATTTTGGGATTTGAACAATGGGGCCCCACCCTCTCACTTGCCCAAGAGGGACTTACCTTATAATTGGATTATAAACAGATTGTTCATTAGAGGATTAGTAGTACTTAAGGCGTAAGATGTAATTACAGGGGTAAAACAGACTTTTGACCTAGTGGTAATTACGAACAACTCGTGACAAGGATCAACTTGCATGTAATGATTATATCCATGGACACAACTTGTCCTACAGTGCATAAGAGTGCAACTCTAGGTTTATAGTGGAGTGACCCTAGAGTTAATGAATGAAAATTGATTAATTAAAGAGTTTAATTAATTAATTTCGTATCATTGGAGCTTATAATCTGTAGGTCCATAAGGTCCTCTTGCTAGCTAATAGTAACACTAAAAGATCAATTTAGTTGAAAGAAAATTTTGAAATGTTCAAATTAATATTTAATTTGAAGTGTTCAAATTAATATTTAATATATTAGATATCTTGAATATAAAAGAGGAAAATATATTTATTGTATTTGATACATTAAATATTAAAATAATTAATGTATATTAGATACATTAAATAAAAGATATTTATAAAATGTGAATAAGATTAAAATAAATAAATATCGTTGGAGGTTTGACTGAGATTCAAATAAGTATAAGATATATTTTAATTATGACAAAGATTTACCCTTGGTCTCTATAAATAGGACCCTTGGGTTGAGTCATTAGTTATAACATACATATCCTGAATAGATAATTAAAGAATTCTCTCTAGCCTCTTCCTCTCCAATCCCTTGTGGATTTTCTTTCAAGAGGCTCCCACAAGCCTTGGTCCTGTGTTCAAGTCATAGCCAAGAAGACTTTGTGAAAGAGATAAAGACTTGCTAGAAATATCTCCATATTTACTCCTAGTAATTTTGTTTAATCTTATTTTTTAGTTTAATTTTAAATAAAATCAAAGAAGATTCAATGCTTCCACTGCGGAGTGAAATGTTCATTCCTTCAGTGTATAGTGTTGCAATGTTGTGGATTGGCGTTGCAACGATACAGATAGCATTTCAACGCTGCCCTTAATCTAAGCATTCTGTGTACAACATTGAGCAAAGCGTTTTCCATGGCGTTGCAATGTTCCTTAGGAAAATTTTGGTCAATTTCTTCATATATTTTCTCTCGAGTGCCTGATTGACCTCGTGTTTGGCTCATTTTCACCGTGATTTCGCGGACTATCTCAAAATGCGCCTCAAACTAAAATTTCCTACAAAATAAACAATTAATCTTATAAAAGGAAAGGAAAAAGTGTGATTTCGGCATGAAATAGCATAGACGATTTAAGTCTCATCAAATTCCCCCAACCTAAATTTTGCTAGTCCTCGAGCCTAGCACTAACATACATAATCAAATAAGACTCAGTGGAAGCTTTATGCATGACTCAATCCTCAATGCTCGTTAAACTAACTAAGAATACATGAATGAGAAGCACTGAACAACGCACTATCCACCTATAAGCAAAATTAAAAACACTCTTGAAAATTCTTGAGTGGGTGTGTGCAAATAGCCATCCTAACATGCTTCCTACAAATCAA
Source organism: Trichosanthes truncata (assembly GCA_033996785.1). Taxonomy (NCBI): domain Eukaryota; kingdom Viridiplantae; phylum Streptophyta; class Magnoliopsida; order Cucurbitales; family Cucurbitaceae; genus Trichosanthes; species Trichosanthes truncata. The sequence continues at coordinate 16,728,194 of JAWPNB010000007.1, forward strand.
AATGGGCTTACAAGGGCCCCAAATCCATCTTCCCTCTACACTAACCAAAGAACTAACAAAAGAGAGGAACAATCGAACAAGCAATGTTAAGCTTAGGTGCCTACAACTTTAAACAATCCATAGGCTAAACTTGTATTCTTTTACCTCAAAGGTGTTAGCTTTCACACACCTATTGAAAGGACCCTTTGATTGTGTGAGAAATGATGTTGTGTGTTATGCAGTGAATGACATCGGTAAAAAATATAGGCAAATGAAAATGACGCAGTGAAAATGAGAACAACACACAAACATTCGTCACCCAGCGCAACTGCCCAAGTATAAGTAGACGAGCCAACAAGTAATATTGGGGAGCATTCTAGGGTCGAATCCTCAGGGAATAGATAAGATTCTTAATTACGGTGCATGAAAATTTTATACAAGTAGAGTGTGTGTTATGTGGTCACAATATAAAAGAATAAAATACGGATGGTTGACGCTTTGAAAGAAAATAACAGAAAATAAACTAAGGTAGACAAACTTAAGGGAGACTAAGGCAAACAAAGATACAAAATGCAAGGCAGACGAAATACATAATGCAAGGCTTGGTTGTTTGACTGTCCTATGTTGAACTTTATCCTAATTGTTTTACATTCGTTTATACTCCCCAACTTGGTGATTCTAGGCAAGGGAACCTTCGAATTCCTCCCTCCTGGTATCGCATTCCCACACAAAAGTAGTTATATTCCTACGTGCTACTAATGTTCATTTTCCACCGCCACCTTTTACATGCCTACAAGTAGTTGAGTTATCCCTAAAACAACCTCGCAAACTATGTTCACTCTTGCTCTACATGAGTATTTCGACATGCCTTGACCCTTCCTGTGCCTAAAACATGCTACTACTCTACGTCGATTGATTACGTGGACAAGAGCAATTTCAACAATAGTAGAAGAATACCAAAAAGTTTCATAGAAATTTTAGTTCAAAAGGAGAGGTTACAACATAGGGCTTTTAACTAAGCCTTACAAGAAAAAATAACTCATGCTTGAAAGTACAGAAACTAAAACTACAAAATAAACTAGAACTATACAAATACTAAGGCAAATGAAAAACCAAGGTGGATGATGCAAGGTTGGTGAAATGGAGCTGTCTTTCAGCCTCTTGCTTCAATAGTGCTGTCATTTCACCATGTGAGCTTTTGGAGGTTGAAGATGAAGATGAAAGAATGGTGGAAGTGAGGCAGTGATCGTGGGGGTGGTCTCTCCCAGATACCCTAAAAATGAGATGGAATGGGCTATTTAAAATATGTTTCAGCCAATCAAGTTGAAGTAGGAGACAAAAATGCTTTATGCAGGTGGTGCAGGTCAGGCACGTACAGTGGTCCCCCTCTGGAGCATCTTTTTGGTCTACCTTGAACAGAGTGTTGTATGATAGTGGTCCCCAACCATTTTTAACGCCTCATATCGGGTGCTTGAGTTTCAACTACGTTACTCTCAAACTGCGTCACTTTCAGGCACCTCAACATTCAGCTGCCTCATTTTTAGCTATCACTTTCAGTTGTGTCACTTTCAAGCTCCTCAACATTCAGCTGCCTCATTTTTGGTTGCGTCACTTTCAGGCGTGTCATTCTCAGCAGGTCAAGCTTGCTCTTTACATAGTTCAGTTCCATTGAATGCCTTCAAACTTCGGCGCCTTGGATTTGAATTTACCTACATAAACACTTGTTAAGAATGACATAATAATAGATGAAATTCGAAGGTTTTCAATAAATATACTGCGTTAGACATGTAATGCGCCCATCACACATACTTATGCAATTCTTGCTCTATTTTCTTCCATGTATGCTTTCTTATACCGCAGGTTGAGGCCAAAAATAGTCAAGTTAAGGCGCCCAAATAACTTGTTATTACAAGTTATCACCTTATTTAGAGCACTCGCTCAATGGATGGCCTAATTGATCACAACAAGGATAGCTCTTTTCACCAATGATCCATTAAACACAAGACAAGTTTATTTTTTTTCCTTCACTTTTCTTCTTTTTTTTTTTAAATTTTTTTCTCAACAAGATTTTTCTTTAAAGCCCTTTTTTCTTTTTTTTTTAATTCACTTTTTTCTCTTTTTATTCGACAAATAAACACTTCTTTTTTTTTTCTCCTAAGAAATTCATTGCAAGTCTTCATGCAAAAACTACAATCAAGCTAGCCTAAAGGCCTATCAAGGTGACAACGGACATCTAGCCCCTATAAAAGTTATCCTAGGCCGTTTAAAACATGCAAGAAAGGCTAATTCGTACTTTAAAGTGTTCAAGAATCGCAAGAAAGATTTTTAAAGAAGTTCAACTTAGGAAAACATGCTCAACTTATCAAAACATGAAACTTAGCTAACAAAACGAGCAAATCCTAGGATGTCATAGACATGCACAAAGCACCCACTTCATCCAACATTAAAGCACAAAATTTTCAAATATTTTCAAAATTTTCTAAAGATTTTTAACAAGCTCAGAAAACATACATCTCATCAATCAAATAATTAAAAAAAAATCATGTTTAGCATAACCAATCGAAAGTCTGAGCTCGGGTGCTTAAGGAAATCACAATAATGCACAATTATTAAACCTAAAGATATGTCCGAACTTAGATGCTCAAGGACTCAATCAACTATGCTAAATGTTTCATTATCATTCAAAGCTCAAAAATAAACCTCCACCCCCAACCTAGTTCGTACATTGTCCCCAATGTATCTAAAACTGAGAAGCAAATACAAGTGAGGGAATAAAAATACTCCCCTGACATTACCAGTATGTAGGCGGGTGGGAAGAACAGCACCTCCGTCCAAGAATGATCTTTTCCAACTTAGGGTCAAATTAACCATCTACAAAAATCAACCAAAGCACTTAAGAAAGCAATAAACTAAGCAATCAGAAAAACAGAAAGAAAAAAAACAAGAAAACGGATAAATTTTTTAAACGTCTAGCTGCCTCCAAGAAGATTAAATTTTTAAAGTCGATTGCTCGACGGGCCTTGTGCCACTTCTGTCAACTAGGATCCTCCAAACTTGATCCTGCGCCATCCTCTATTCTAGACACAATGGACGACTCATCCTGCATCTCATCATTTCTTTCACGGAAAAATTCAACATAATCAAAACTTTCTACCAAATTGACAACTTTAAATTCAACAACACTCATTAAACCCAATAGACACAATCCCACCATCTACATCAATGTTAACTTTTGTTGTTTTCATGAAAGACCTACCCAAAAGAATAGATGTCGATGCATGCTTGGGCCTATCGCCATATTTATGACATAGAAATCTGCAAGAAATAGCAAATCATTAACTGTAATCTTGAGCAAGTGGGAGATTGTAAGGATTTATGCCCTAAAGCCTCATAATTAATAATTAATAATATTTTTTATTATTTTATTTACAATATAATATTATCCATTATATGAAAAATTCAAGGTTATTAGTGTAATCTTGAGCAGTATGTGGTTGACATACGGGAGAATCATGTTCAAGAAATAACCTTAATGGTCATAGTATATGGATAAGGCCGGTTGGGTGCCTTATCTTGGTAACACTATTGATACGACCCACTTTGTAATAGTTACAAACGATTTGAACCAAATCGTTCATGTGGAGACACATGAGTGGGGGTATCTTATATAATGAGTTCGTATAAGACTGGACCATGAAATATTTAATCTCTCTTTATAAATCCGTTAATTGAGAAGATTAATATTTCATCAAGATGATCATACTCGATCTTAATCTTGAGTGAGTTATGAACTCCTACCTGTGAGGGTTTGTCCTTTGATTTGCATGGGAGAGAGTGACTTTTGTAGCCGATTCAATATGCCTACCATTTTTGGGACTTGACCAAATAGGGAGCTGGGAACATAATCTCATAAGATGTAATTCACTCATTCCCATATATGGTAAGTAGATGAGTAGTTCCCTTAAGTGTTGATTTCGAAACTTGAACAATGGGGCCCCACCCTCTCACACACCCAAGAGGGACTTCGTTTATGGTGGATCATAAACAAATTGTTCATTAGAGGATCAGTGGTACTTAAGGTGCAAGATGTAATTAAAGGGGTAAAACAGACTTTTGACCTAGCTGTAATTATGAACAGCTCGTGAAAGATTGACTTGTATGTAGTGATTATATCCATGGACACAACTTGTCCTACAGTGCATAAGAGTGTAACTTTAGGTCTATAGTGGATGGACCCTAGAGTGAATGAATGAAAATTGATTAATTAAAGAGTTTAATTAATTAATTTTGTATCATTGGGGCATATAATCTGTAGGTACATAAGGTCCGCTTGCTAGGTCATAGTAACACTAAAAGATCAATCAAGTTAAAAAAAATTTAAATGTTCAAATTAATATTTAATTTGAAGTGTTCAAATTAATATTTAATATATTAGATATCTTAAATATAAAAGATGAAAATATATTTATTGTATTTGATACATTGAATATTAAAATAATTAATGTATATTAGATATATTAAATAAAAGATATTTATAAAATTTGAATAAGATTCAAATAAATAAATATTGTAGAAAATTTGAATGAGATTCAGATAAGTATAAGATATATTTTAATATATTAGACATTAAAATATAATATTTTAATTATGGCAAAGATTTGTCATTGGTCTCTCTAAATATGACCCTTAGGTTGAGTCGTTAGAGAGATAACACACATCTCCTCAATATAGAATTAGAGAATTCTCTCTAGACCTTTTCCTCTCCAATCCCTTGTGGATTTTCTTTCAAAAGGCTCCCGCAAGCCCTGGTCCTATGTTTGAGTCGTAGTTAAGAAGACCTTTGTGGAAGTCTTGGAACACGAGAAGTAAAGAAGAAAGTGTCTCCATATTATTTTCAAGGTATGTTTTGCTTAAACTTAATTTTTATTGTTTAATTCTAAATATATAATTAGAGAATTCTCTCTAGACCTTTTCCTCTCCAATCCCTTATGGATTTTCTTTCAAGAGGCTCCCACAAGCCTTGGTTCTATGTTCGAGTCGTAGTTAGGAAGACCTTTGTCGAAGTCTTGGAACACGAGAAGTAAAGAAGAAAATATCTCCATATTATTTTCAAGGTATGTTTTGTTTAAACTTAATTTTTATTGATTAATTCTAAATAAATTAAAGTCGATTCCAACGCTTTCGCTGTGGGTTTAATTCGATTATTTCTTTCAATTGGTATCAGAGCGGTCTTTGAATTTTACTTAGAATTAAGGTTTTGTATGGTGGGTATTTTAATTTCATATATGTGATATATGTGATATATGTGATATATGTGATTTGCAAGTTGATTGTTTAGGCTATTTGGCATTAGCTTTATTGCTTTGAGATCAATTGTAAAACCCAAAAGGGTTAGGATTTGTTGTAATTGTTGAAAAGAAAACCCAAAAGTGTTAGGATTTGTTGTAATTTTTTTATTTAAAAAAAAACCCAAAAGGGTTAGGATTGGTTGTAATTGTTGAAAAGATCGTCAATTCAAATGTGTTTCTTGAAGTCAGCTGCTGCAATTAAAAATTTAGGATATCTAAATCCTAAATTTGGAATGGTCCAATCAAGGAGGATATTGAAGACCAAGATACGTCTTGGATTGAAATTATTGTAATTTAAATTATTTTTAATTTCTTAAGATATGACAAATATGTCAGTCAATTTTGCTCGTTTTAATTTAATTATGCATGTGATGTATGCTTTAAAGTATTTGATTGCTAAATAAAGTATGTCATTTAGATTAAAATCCCACCATAGGTTAAGCATGCTCATGCATCTTAATTATTTTTTAATATAATTGTTATATTTGAAATTTTTGATTATGATATTTCCTAATAGAATTAAGATGTTTTCCTAATAAGTTTATATTTTTCATATCTTTTGAATATAATTGTTATATTTGAAAAATTAAATTAGGATATTTCCTTTCATAAATGAAATCCATGTTTTCCTAATAGGATTAGGATATTTCCTAATGAGATTAGGATTTCCTTAAAATAAAGATTTGTTTATTCATATTTTAAATAGTTAATTTGAATTTAATTTATCTTTATTTATTTCCTAATAAGATTAGATTCTTTCTAAATAAGATTAGATCTTCTAATTTCAAAATAAGATTAGATCTTTTAATTTCCTAATAAGATTAGGTCTTTCATAAATAAAGATAATTTAATTCAAATATTAAATAGTTTAAGTTTTGAATTTAATTTATCTTTTATTTATTTTTTAAATAGGATTAGAATAAAATACCAGAATGATCTTTTAATTTGTTATAAAGGGTTTAAAATGTTAGAATTTTAAAATTATCCAAGTGAATTATTTTTTAATATGATTAAAAATATTTATTTATAAGTTCACTTAGGTTCATTAATCTAATAATTAATAGTTAATTAAAGATTAATGATTTTTTTTAAAAAAAAAATTGATAATGAGGGAACTCTATCGATGGAAGGTTCTATCTAGACTGTGGTATTTAAGTTGACCGAAAGGAAACACCTTTAACTGGGAACTGACCTAGGAGTTGAATTAGCCAAATTTTATTTTATTTCATTAACATAGTGTGATTAGTTTTTAAATAGTTTAAAACTTGGTAATTCACATAAAAATCAATCCAACCAACATAAGAGTTATGGAGGATAGATTGGGAACTTAGATAAATGAGATTAGCCTAATTTGTCTAAGAGAAAACCATATTTCAAAATAGTAAGTGGGAGAAGGATATGTGACAACACATCCTACAGTCTCCATCATTGGTTCACATCGTGATATTCATGTGGGGGCTCGTGGCGGCTTTTAGATCGTCCCACTACGGAAGGTGTTTGCATGGGTCAATATCAGGATGAACTCTTGAGAAGGATAGGATTGTAGTTTTGTTTCCAATACTTGATCTATCCTACGACGGCACTTGTTGGGATAAAACTATGGGATCTAAAATGATGGGTCGCACTTACAAAGACCTTATTAAGGTTGTTAATAATGTTCTTGACCAAACTGATGGTAACTAAATATTATAGGAATAAGAATTATTCTGGTATAATACTTGGTTGAGATTGTCTTAGTTTAGTGAATGAACACTTGACCTACCCTACGGCGGCACTTGTTCTAGCACACTAAAGTACCATAGCATAAGAAAAGATTTATAGGGTTCATTTTTCAAATCGTTTGATTTCTATGCTAAAATTGAATCGATAACTGTTTGCATTATGTTCAATTATATATTTTATATATTTCAATAATGTCAGTTTCTCTCATAATTTTTACTTTTATTGCTAATAAGTCAAAATTGAGAAGTTTTATTACTTGGAAAAGCAATGTTAACACTATAATAGCAGTGTAAAATTTTGAATTTGTCTTTATTGAGAAATGTTCTCAAAAACCTATTGCTAATGTTATTCTAATTGTTAATGAAGCACATGATTAATGAATTAAAAGTAAACGAGATAGCTTGTACGTATCTTCTAGTTGGCATGTTAGATGTTAAGCTTAGAAGATAAAAAAATTGACAACAACATATGAGATGTTAAAGTCAATGTAACGCCCGGCTTATTTACGGGCATTAATTTCAAATTATGGAATAAAGTGGAATGATTTTCATTTGGAAAGTAAATATGAAGGTTAAATTGAAATTTGGAATGAGAAAAAGGGTATTATGGTCTTATAGAGAAGAAGATATTTTTGATTTTCTAATATTATTTTATTATTTATTATTATTTATATTTTATTTTTATTTATATTTATTTATATTTATTTATATTTATATTTTTTTTCTTTTTCCTTCTTCTTCCCGAAAATCCCCTCCCTCCCGAAATCTCTCTCTCTCTCTCTCTCTCTCTCTCCCGCCGCAAGCAACAGACGGAGCCGCCGTCTCCGCCGCACGCCGTCGTCCTCGTCGGAACCTCCTGGAGTTCAGACTGCCGCTGCTCGTGAGTTCGGTCGCCATAGCACGAAGCTCGCCGAGGTTCGTTTTCAGCTCGCCGAACTTCTTTTTCTTTTTCCTTCCTTTCCGACCATCCGCCAGTCTTGTTCCGATCATCGCAGCGGTGCCGTTCTTCCAAACCCAGATCCGCGAAGCTCCAACCTCGCCGCCGGAACTCCTTTCCCGTGTAGTCGTCGTCGGCCACCTTAGTCTTTCTCCCTCTTCCGATCGCCTCTGTCAATCGCCCCTGCCGCTGAGCTAAACGGAGTCGCCGGACGCCTTTTCGACGGTTCTGCAGATCGTAAACCAACTCCAGCTGCCGGAAAACCCCAAATCCGCAAGCTTCGCACGAAAACGAGCCTTCACGCGCTCTCACGCGCCGATCGGAAGCCCCACGCGCCGGCCACGTGCCGCCGTCCGCCGCTGCACGCGCCGCCGTGCTCCGGTCACGCGCCGCCGTTCGCCGGAGTTGGGTAAAATTTGCCATTTGGTCCGTTTCGTCGAGTTATTAATGTTAGAATGTGTTTTAGCGTAATTCGGATGGTTTAAGACACGTTTAGGATACTTTTTAGGTGATTTGTTGAAGACCTTGGATCGTACTTGGAGTGGGAACTCGAGAAGCTCATTACTAGTGAAGAAAGGGTATTTTAGTAAGTAAAGACTTAAGGTAAGGGATCTCACAACGAAAGAAGTTTTCAAAACCTTGAGCTAGCTCTATATTTACTTTGAAATTTATGTTTTCATGTTAAAAAGAATGGAAATGATATGTATGTCTTTGAAATGCGATTGCCTTGATTTATGCATTCATAACTATGTTCTAAAACGAATGGGACCTCATGCATGTGTTGTGTGCTCATGAAAAGATTTATGTAGGCCGTGACGATAATTCTCCCAAAAGTTTTATGTGGGTTTTGAGGGAACCTGAGTCTTCGGACTCTCTATGCTCCCGGGGTTCGAGAGTGCCCCCACGATGGTAGCCGACGGGCTTGAGTCTTCGGACTCCACGATGGTAGCCTTCGGGCTGAGTCTTCGGACTCCACGATGTATGTTAGCTTTCGAGCTTAACTCTCAGAGTTAGGGAGGACTCTATTCGATGGAAAAACTGTCTTCGGACTGTTCACGAGGCCCTCGGGAGAATTTAATCGTTCACGAGAGCCGCGAGGAAAAGTACATGGTTTATAAAAATGAATTTTAGGTCCCCTACTAAAGCGATTGTTTACGATGGTTTTATGATTTAAAATGACATGTTGCATGCGATTGAAACTCTTATTTGAAACTATGATTGACTTACTGAGTATTATTCGTTAATACTCACCCTTTTCCTTTTAAAAATGTTTTCAGGTAAGGCTAAGATCGGCCCTAGCGCGTGACCGGAGATCAGCTACTCAAGTCATGGGAGCCGACCGATCGCTATTCCGCTTCTTTTATGTTTCTGGATGTACATAGAACTCATGTCGAGTTTTTAAATGGTTAGGAGAATGTTTCAAAATCTTTTAACCTTTCTTTGTAAATCGTGCACGTGTATTTGGCTTTCTATGTTTGAATTCACTTGGTCTATGCTGTCTGAACCCTAGCATCATATTGAGAAGTTTGTTGGATGCTAGGAGGTTGTTAGAAAATCTTAGAAGTGTGTTTTTCTATGTCTTATCAGGTAAGGGTCCAATTTTTGGTTTTCGAGTAGTTACGTCGTTATGCTGTCGAAATTTTTGGTAATATAGCGACGTGACTTAGTAATGACTCTTAGGTAGCGTGTTGAGCCTATAGGGTCGTTACAGTCAATATAAGCTAAATTGAGATAATTGTCTAAAAGATCTCGAATTTAAGTATTAGAAAATTCCAAGAAAACAAATCAAATGACTGAAACTATATAAAAGGAAATAGTTCCTAAATTAGCCAGGACAATCATAGTGAGAGGAATTTTTGAAATACCTCTATAGGAAGAAAAATATAAATGAAAGTAGATTTGATTTACTAGATTTTTGGTGAAGAATAAATAACGCTACCTGGATAGCTGATACAAGATCCACTACCAAGATTTATTCTTCATTACGGCTAATATGTAATTTTTGGAAAATACTTAACATGTAGAATCGTTTCTATAGGTTGGCATCAGAAAGCCTATCTCAGTTAATGTAGGGGGAGACATTAAGATGTCATTAAGTAATAATTGTTAATTAATGTTGAATGTTGTGTTTTATTACCACAAGAAAAAATCAATTTCTCAACTTTTTTACTAAAAGGTTCATATAGTATGAATTATTTTTTATATTTTTAAAATTGTTTGAAAATACATTCAACTGAAAATAAGAAAAAATTGTATATGTTAAAATGTTGACATATATCATACTACAAAATACTGAGATACTCAGGATTATAGAATCCATAATAGAAAGACATGTTGTTTTCTCATAAAATACGATACATGATTTTGGCATTTAAGGTTGATTAACATCAACTTGAATTGAATGAAAAGACTAGTAAGAGGTAATTCTCTAAAAGTTAGAATTGATTACTTTATCTGTCTGTAGATCTTGCCTTTCATGCAAGATAATCATTTGGCTAGATGAGGCTAAAAGGCTAAAGAATACTTTGGGCTTACACATTCTGACCCAAGTGATCTAGTGAATGTAAAAAACCAAATAAAGTCATGAATATTTCATCACTCTAGATGATGATTATTCAAGGTACAAGTACCTTTACCTAATACATCATAAGTCTAATTTTTTTTTTTAAGTTCAAGAAAATGAAGGCTAAAGTTGGAAATTGATTAGGTAAGTCTATCAAGACATTATGATCATATCATAATAAAAAAGTACAAGAACCTTACGTACTAAGACTAATTGATAGAAAATAGATTTTTATCCCAATTATTTTAAATACCACATACATTGATGTAAAAATTGTACTACAAGAGGAGAAATAAAACCATGTTGGTCATGGTCTGTGAGTTACACGCCATTATAAGAATTTGGTTAAGATATGCAATAGAGACTGTATAGTGAACATTGTTCCCTCCAACAGTGTCTACAAGATAATTTTGAGATTATAGAAGAGTAGTAAAGCTAGTTTACAACACTTCACTATTTGGGAATGTTAAGCTTACATGCTGAAACAAGCCTAAAAATGTTGTATATGTTCAAAAATATATGTTTTACAGTGCATAAGAGTACAACTCTAGGTCTACAGTGGAGTGACTGTAGAGTTAATGAATGAAAATTGATTAATTAAAGAGTTTAATTAATTAATTTTGTATCATTGGAAAAAATAATCTATATATCCATAAGGTCCCTTGCTAGCTCATAATAACACTAAAAGATTAGTTGAGTTGAAAGAAAAATTTGAAATGTTAAAATTAATATTTAATTTGAAGTGTTCAAATTAATATTTAATATATTAGATGTATTAATATAAAAGAGGAAAATATATTTATTTTATTTGATATATTAAATTTGAATGATTAATGTATATTAGATACATTAATATATATATGTATGTATGTATGTATGTATGTATGTGTACTTAGAATTTGAATGAGATTCAAATAGGTTAAATAAATAATATAAGAGATTTCAATCAGATTCAAATAAGTATAATATATATTTTAATATATTAGATATTATAATATAATATTATAATTATGGCAAAGATTTGCCCTAGGCTTTTATAAATAGGACCTTCGAGTTAAGACATTAGGGTACACATCTCTTCAATAGAGAATTAGCGAATGCTCTAATCCCTTGTGGATCGTCTTTCAAGAGGCTCCCACAAGATTTGGTCTGTGTTTAAGCCATAGCTAGGAAGACTTTGTAGAAAAGATAAAGACCTGCCAGAAAATATCTTCATATTATCTCAAAGGTATGGTTGCTTAACCTTAGTTTTTGTTTCATTCTAAATAATTCAAAGTTGATTCCAACACTTATGATTTAGCTTTAATTTGATTATTCCCTTCAATTATAATTAGAGCGGTCCTTGATTTTTATTTGGAATTAAAGTTCATCAATGCTGGGTATTTGAATTTTTCATATATGTGATATATGTAGTTTGCAAATTGACTGTTTAGGCATAATCTTCCATTAGATTGATTACTTTGATTAGATCAATTGTAAAACGTCCCTAAAGGGTTTAGGATTTTATGTATTTTTTTAAATATTTATGTAATTGGGAAGAAGAACATAAGTTTTGAAAGAACTGAACGAAATTTTATGGGATGAAAATTCAAACAAGCTAAACACCCACTGAAGCTAGCGGAAATTTTGTCCATACAAATATGCTATTAGTGCATATATGTGAAGTTGTCTGCAATCAGGTTGTGATCGAACTTAGGCCTTTATGGCTTGAATATAATGCATCCATGCAATTCAAAAAATATATATATATAAATGTATGAAGCTTGCCATCCGGTCACTTGAGCATGAAGTTTGAATAGTTGCATCACTATTTTATATATATATGAAGAGAGCAACTTGCTACAAATTAAACTCACTGGGCATGAAGCTGTCGGCGAACCCCACCACGATGAAAACGTGGTGTATAACCAATTTACTTCAAGCGGTGTGAGTCTAAGAGATTCAAAGCGGCAGTTGATCTACAAATAAGAATCAAATTTAGGGTTTCCTAAATTTGGATGGCCAAAAGAGGAAAAGATTTTGAAGACCAAGCTATGTCTTGGATTGAAATTATTGTAATTTAAATTGTGTTTAATTTCTTAGGATATGCCAAATATACTGGTAAACTTTGCTATTTTTTAATTTAATTGTGCATGTTGATGTATGTTTTAAATTAAATTATTTGTTGCATAAAGTATGTCATTTAGATTAAAATTGCACCATAAGTTAAGCATGATCATGCATCTTAACTAATTTCTAACTATAATTGTTATATTTAAAATTTTGATTAGGGTGTTTCCTAATAGAATTGTGATGCTTTCCTAATAAGTTTATATTTTCCATATCTTTGAATATAATAGTTATATTTGGAAAATTAAATTAGGATGTTTCCTTTCTTAATTGGAATGCATGTTTTCCTAATAGGATTAGGATCTTTTCTAATGAGGTTAGGGTTTCCTTAAAATAAAGATATTTATAATCCATGCTCTAAATAGTTTAAAATTTTGATTTTAATTTATCTTTATTTGTTTGTAAGAGGATTAGAATTTAGTATAATCTTTTAATTCTGTTTTTAAAAAAATGGTAAAATTTCAAGATTATCCATGACTTTTTAATAGGATTAAAAATATTGCTTAAATTCACTTAGGTTCATTAATATAGTAATTAATAGTTAATTAAAGATTAATTAATTTGAAATAAAAATTGACTATAAGGGGACTCTGTCTATGGAAGGTTCTGTCTAGACTAAGGTATTTAAGCTGACCAAAAGAGAACATCTCTAACTAAGAACTGACCTGGGAGTTGAATTAGTCAAATTTTATTTAATTTTATTAAGCAGACTCATAATGTAATTAGTTTTTATATAGTTTAAAACTTCGTAATTCACATTAAAATCACTTAGATAAATGAGATTAACTTAATTTGTCTAAGTAATAGAAAACCCTATTTCAAAATACTTAGTGGGAGAAAGACATATGTCAAGATATCCTATGGTCTCTATCATGATTCACAACGTGAGATTCATGCGGGCCTCGTGGCGGATTTTGGACCGTCCTCCCTACCGAAGGTGTTTTCACAAGTCAATATCAGGGTGAATCTTTTGAGAATGTATTATAGTAAGTGGGAGAAGGAAATGTGTCAATATATCCTATGGTCTCCATCATGTTCACATCGTAATATTCATGCAGAGCCTCGAGGCGACTTTGGGATTGTCCCCCTATGGAAGGTGTTTGCATGAGTCAATATCAGAGTGAACTCTTCAAAATGATAGGATTGTAGTTTTGTTTCCAATATTTGACCTACTCTACGGCGACACTTGTTGGGATAAAATTACGGGATCTAAAATGATGGATCACACTTGCAAGGGGTTCTTTAAGGTTGTTAATGATGTCCTTGACCAAAATAATGGTAACTAAATATTATAGGAATAAGAGTTATTTTGGTATAATACTTGGTTGAGATTGTCTCAGTTTAGTGAAGGAACACTTAACCTTCCCTATAGCGGCACTTATTTTAACTCACTAAAGTGCCATAGGATTAGAAATAATTTATAGGGTTCATTTTTTAAATTTGTTTGATTTCTATGCTAAAATTGAATGGATAATTGTTTGTCTGATGTTAAATAATGTGTTTTATATATTTCAATATTATCACTATTTCTCTCAATTTTAATTTTATTACTAATAAGTCAAAAATAAGAAAATTTTATTACTTAGAAAAGTAATGTTAGTACTATAATGGCAATGTAAAATTGTGAATTTGTCTTTATCAAAAAATGTTCTTAAAACTTATTGCTAATGCTAATCAAATTGGTCGTGAAGCACATGATTAATGAATCAAAAGTAAACGAGATAGCTTGTACGTATCTCCTAGTTGACATGTTCGATGTCAAGCTTATAAGATAAAGAAAATGACAACAACATATGAGATGTTGAAGTCAACTGAAGCTAAATTTAGAAAATTGTCTAAATGATCTCGAGATTAAGTATTATAAAATTCTAAGAAAAGAAAACAAATGACTGAAGGTATATAGTTTCCAAATTAGCCTGGACAATCATAATGAGAGGATATTTCGAAATACCACCATGTGAAGAAGAACATAAATGAATATAAATTTGATTTACTGAATTTTTGGTGGAAAATAAATATTGTCACCTAGATAGTTGATTCTTGATTTGTTCTTCATTACAATTAGATTATAATTCATGGAAAATACTTAACATATAGAATAGTTTCTATAGGTTCGCACTAGGAAGCTCATCTCAGTTAGTGTAGTAGGAGACATTAAGATGTCATCAAATGATAATTATTACTCAATGTTGAATGTGGTGTTTTATTACTATAAGAGAAATTCATTTTCTAAAACTTTATTACTAAAAAGTCCATATAGTATAAATTATTTTGAAGTGTTAAAGCTTATATTTTCAAAATTGTTTGAAAATACATTCAGCCGTAAATAATTTGTATATGTTAATATGTTAATATGTACTATACAACAAAATATTGAGGTTTTCAAGATTATAGAATCCATAATGGAAAGACAAATTGTTTTCTCCTAAAAGATACTTAACTTTGGTAGTTAAGGTTGATTAACATCAACTTGAATAGAATGAAAAGACTAGTAAGAGGTAATTCTCTAAAAGTTATAGTTAATTACTTTACCTGTTTGTAGATCTTGTCTTTCATGCAAGATAATCATTAGGGGGGTGTTTGGGGCTCCAATTACCGTGGGTTTGAGTGGGTTATTATGCTTTTGTTTTGGTCAATACTTATTTTGTTTGCTCTTAAATCTAACCATACCTTATTGTGTCATAAATGTTGTATTTGGGTTGGAAGGTGGTTGGTTTGTATTAAATGAGTCATGTCAATGTCTTTTCCCACTTGTTTTTCATAATTACTTTGTATTGATAACTTTTGTACTTACAACGTTTTTTTATTTTTTATTCTCTATTGTTATTTAATATTGTGGTTAGGTGCACTTATGATAATAAGTGCACCAATTTCTTTTTGTCAACCACCACCCCCCATCTCCTCTTTAAATATGTTCTCATTTTATTCAAAAGCTTGAGGACAACCATCTCCAAACTACTTCTCCCTAAGGCAATTTGTGAGTGCCATTCTCTTTTACTCATATATTTCCTTCAAATTTTCTTCTTAATCTTCATTCATATCTTTCCCTATTCCATTCTACTTTACTTTCTTACTAATGCATCATCTCTTTCAATTATAGGGTTGAAGTCCTTCCAAATCCAGCACGTTCTCCTCACTGTTGATCGCTCCTTACCTCTTCTAAGGTGACACGTCATCTTCTTCTACAAGTTTTATTATAGTAAAGTTAAGTACTAATTTTCTTTTGTATGTCTTAACAGGGTCAAAACTAGTACATTGGTCCATCTTAGTTCGAGGTTTGTTTATTTTAAAGCACAGACATTTGCTTTGTGTATATTCAGTTTGTTTATGAGAAAAATATCATTTGTGTATGTATATTAGGTTTGTTTATAAGAAAAATATTATTCGTGTATGTATTTCTTTATATGGAATATTTGCTTATTTGTATATTCACTTGATTGATTTGTTAGTATTAGTGTAACAATGTGTTTTTTTAGGGAAAAAAAAAACCTTGCTAATGTACTGTTTGTATTAATTGGAAAAAATTATTTATTTTAAAGGTGAATGTAATTTGATTATGTATGGGTTTTGTTGTTATAATCGACTTCATGTTATTTTAAAGGTGAATGTAATTTGATTATAATGTAATGGGATTAGAATGAAAAAAAAAAAAAAAAGCTTTCTTCAAATATTATTTTATATGTTCTTTGAATAAATGGTTTTCATAAAATTTACCATGATTTTTCACTCCAACAAGCTAAAATGAATTAGTAAAATGAATATGTTAAACGAGAAACAAAGTTAATTTATTGAAACACAAATATGGTTAATACTCCAATATTTGCTTATTTTCAAAGTCATGTCTTAGAGCAAAAAAAAAATTGGTTAATTGATGCAATTATTTTTTCTAAATTAAGTAACAATAAGCAAAAAAAAAAAAAAATGGTTTGAGGTCCAATATGGTTTTTGAATTCAATCAGCAAGTGCACAAAATAAATCAATGGATGACAAAGTTGTTTTTAAGAAAATTACGTTTTGCAATATGATTTTTAACAAAATAATCTATACTTTTTAAATAAGAGATTTTTCTAGTACAATTTATATCATAGGAGAGTGACCAATTTATATCTATAGATAAGAGAATGTTGTTTATAGGATAAATATCATTTTCAAGTATAGGGATGTCTATACTTTTTAAATAGGAGAGATGTTTTTTTCAAGTAGTAATCAAACATGCTTTATTTCAATTGTGACAAACATATTTCAAACCAAAATATAGACTCATAAACCACAATTTACAAATCAAAACATAGACTCATAAACCAACCCCTAAATTGCAAAATCAAACCTTAGACTCATAAATCAACCACCTAAATTTCAAAACCAAACCTTAGACTCTTTAAACCAACCCCAACACTTCAATCCTATAAGCAATCACTAAACCCAATATTTATAAACCAAAACATAGACTCATAAATCAACCCCTAAATTTCAAAACCAAACCTTAGACTCCTAAACCAACCCCAACACTTCAATCCCATAAGCAATCACTAAACCCAAAATTTATAAACCAAAACATAGACTCATAAATCAACCCCTAAATTTCAAAACCAAACCTTAGACTCCTAAACCAACCCCAACACTTCAATTCCATAAGCAATCACTAAACCCAAAATTTATAAACCAAAACATAGACTCATAAATCAACCCCTAAATTTCAAAACCAAACCTTAGACTCCTAAACCAACCCCAACACTTCAATCCCATAAGAAATCACTAAACCCAAATTTTATAAACCAAAACATAGACTCATAAACTAACCCCTAAATTTCAAAACTGATTTAGTGGATCGTTTCAATGGAGGTAAATAATATATCAGTCATTTGTCTTTCAGGAGCGAAATTAAATACTTTCTTATATTATGGACCCACGAGAACTAGTTGCCATATTGTCAGCCTTCACCTCAACACAACGTCAATTACTTCTGATATTAGACATGTACATGAACGATCGTAGGAGAATAGAATACCAGTCACCCTTACTCAGGCATCACATTAGGCAACTAGCATTCTTCCGACTCATCCACGAGTCTGACTTATGTTGTCGTGAGAGTACAAGGATGGACAGGAGATGTTTCTCCATACTATGTACCTTACTCAAGACTGAAGGCAGTTTATTCGATACAGAAATCATAGATGTGGAGGAAATGGTAGCCATGTTCTTGCACATCTTAGCTCACGACGTTAAGAATCGTGTAGTTCGTAGGCAATTTGCAAGGTCTGGTGAAACCGTTTCTAGGCATTTCAAATCCGTCCTTAACGCAGTTTTGCAGCTACACGATGTATTGCTAAAGAAACCGGAACCAATCACTAACATCTATACGGACGAGAAATGGAAATGGTTTGAGGTACATATCACTTTTTCATTCACCAATTGTACTCATGATGTGGGGAGTTCTCCACGTAAATGAATATTTCATTCCTTATGTGACCGCAGAATTGTCTGGGTGCATTAGATGGTACGTATATTAAGGTCAATGTCAGTGCCACTGATCGACCAAGGTATAGGACGAGGAAAGGTGACATTGCAACCAATGTGCTTGCTGTGTGCGATACTACTGGAGACTTCGTCTTCGTCTTACCTGGTTGGGAAGGGTTCGCAGCTGATTCTCGAGTGCTTAGAGATGTAATATCACGAACGAACGGACTAAAAGTTCCAAAGGGTAAATGAGCACTTTCTTAGTTCACCTTCATAATACTAGACAATGGATTAAACGTTGCATATTGTACATGATATTATTATCTATGCGATGCTGGGTACCCTAATGCAGAGGGTTTTTTGGCACCGTATAGAGGTGAACGATACCATCTGTCTGAATGGCGTGGAGGAGGGAATGCACCGACTACACCAAGAGAGTTTTTTAACATGAAACATTCTTCTGCAAGGAATGTGATTGAGCGGGCATTCAGACTGCTAAAGGGCAGATGGGCCATTCTTCGAGGAAAATCATACTATCCGGTAAAAGTCCAATGCCGAACTATCACGGCGTGTTGCATCCTTCACAACCTTATTAATCGAGAGATGAGAGAAAGTGAGATGAACGATGACTTAGATGACGTTGGCACGGATTCAGCTACGATTGGAGAAGACCACATCAATTTCATTGAGACATCTAATGAATGGAGCCAGTGGAGAGATGATTTAGGTCAACAAATGTTTTCTGAATGGGAGTTACGTAATAATTAATGGTTTTTTTTCTTCTTGTTTTGTTGTATTATGACTTTTTCTTTTATGTTGTTGGATCGTAATTGAACTAATCGTTGCTTTGAAATCACAATGTTGGACTATAATTAAGTATGTTACGTTTTTTAATTAAACAAGCAAACAAACAATCGTCTTACGTTTTAACTAAATTCTATGATAATAAACGTATACATTTAGCAGAATGTCAGGTGCACCGAGAGCCCCCAAGCACTCATGGACGAAGCATGAAGATGCGAAGTTGGTGGAGTGCCTTCTATACTTGGTACAATCTGGCAGATGGAGATCAGACAATGGGACATTCCGACCTGGGTACTTGATGCAATTGCAACGTATGATGAGGGAGAGGATACAAGGCACTGAAATCCAATCAACCACCATCGAATGCAGGATCTGAACCTTAAAAAAACAATATCATGCGATTGCAGAGATGCTAGGGGCAGGTTGTAATGGATTTGGTTGGAATGACGAATTTAAATGTGTGGAGGTGGAGAAAGAGACTTTCGACGAATGGGTGAAGGTAAGGTTTCATAGTCCCCTTATATATTCTTGTTACGTGACATTGTATAAAATATCGATTTATTTTTATGCAGGGTCATCCGGCTACAAAGGGGTTGCGCAACAAGTCGTTCCCCCACTTTGATGATTTAGCCATTGTCTTTGGCAAAGATCGGGCTACAGGAGCAGCTGCAGAGACACCTACGGATATGGCATCAAATGTAGGAGAGCATATGGACGAAGATATTCACTTGGACGGCTCCCAGGAATATTATGTCCCAATTCCCTCAGTTTCAACCCAAAGAATGGACATGTCTCAAGATGATATGCATGGAACACCCACGAGTCGGAATAACGCAATAGGTGCTTCAGCATCCAGGGGCACCAAGAGGAAGCGATCTCATTATCACTCTGAGATGGTTGATGTGGTACGAGATGCTATGGATGTCAATTCGTCCCACTTAAAAATGATTGCAGAGTGGCCCAAAGAGAAGCGTGCAGTGGAGGTCGGAGTACGCTCATAAATTGTGGCCCACCTGTACAACATCCCAGAGTTGGATAATCGGTCCAAAGCGCAGGTTATGAATATCCTCTTCCGTGATGTCCAAGCGTCAGAGAGCTTCTTGTCTGTTCCTCCAAAGTTGCAACTGGAATACTGCCGGATCCTCATTAAGAATAACGTCTGATCAACCCTTCTTCAGAAAAACTATCTTATTTTAGTTTGAAGTATGTATGTAGTATCCTATTCTTTTGTGCCTTCCTGGTGGTGGCTCGTGATTGACAATTCTCACTTGTAGAAAAAAACATTTTTTGTGTGTACCTGGGGAGATAGATATCATGTTGAATTTGTACAACTCCAAACATGGAGATTATGTAAGGAATGGTAACAATTCTTTTGTGCAACTCAAACTCCAAACTAGTCAAAGTATTGAACAAATTTTGTATTTAATTTTTGAAAAACTGAAATTTTAATATAACATTACTTGGGCAATCCAAAAAAAATGTTGAAAAAAAAACTGTCAGTCTAAACCCAGCATTCAGAACTCCATGTTATAATAATCTGCACCTCAAACACAGACTATTATAACCCAGACTAAAATAATCTGCACCCCAAACACAGACTATTATAACCCACAGACTATAATTGTAACGCCCCAGGCCCAGGATTCGGACCAGGATTTGGAATCCGGATTCAGCACCTAACGGCCCCGGCATTCCTCTGCATCCCCCGCGGCCTGACCACGTTACCTACTTGACTTGAGCTGCTTGCGAGAGTGAAGACTGTCCCCACAAACCAACACGAGTCCTTTCAGCATGCTTTGTCCTCACTCACATGCTTCCTAGGAAAATTCCCAGGAGGTCACCCAACATAGGATTGCTCCAAGCCAAGCACGCTTAACTTTGGAGTTCCTATGATTGAGCCACCGAAAAGGAAGGTGCACCTTGTTGGTATAGGTAGTAGCTATCAATTCTTTTTAAGCCTTTCTTAACCATGCCTTGCATAGCCTCAGGATCCCTCTCATTCAGATGTGGTATCGGTTCATTCATGTACCCCTCCTAACCTCGGGCGTTACATGCCGACCAGCTTCCGCCTTGGTTCGTCCCCGAACCACATCTTACTGGGAGAGGTTCCTCTCTGATACCATCTGTAACGCCCCAAGCCCAGGATTCGGACAAGGATTTGGAATCCGGATTCGGCACCTGACGGCCCCGGCATTCCCCTGCATCCCCTGCGACCTGACCACGTTACCTACTTGACTTGAGCTGCTTGCGAGAGTGAAGACTGTCCCCACAAACCAACACGAGTCCTTTCAGCATGCTTTGTCCTCACTCACATGCTTCCTAGGAAAATTCCCAGGAGGTCACCCAACATAGGATTGCTCCAAGCCAAGCACGCTTAACTTTGGAGTTCCTATGATTGAGCCACCGAAAAGGAAGGTGCACCTTGTTGGTATAGGTAGTAGCTATCAATTCTTTTTAAGCCTTTCTTAACCATGCCTTGCATAGCCTCAGGATCCCTCTCATTCAGATGTGGTATCGGTTCATTCATGTACCCCTCCTAACCTCAGGCGTTACTGAATGTTGCTTGTGTTGCATCATGGAATGAAAAGTTTAAAATGCTTTGGGACCTCATGCATACATTATGTTTTCATGATAAAATTGATTTCGAAGGCTGTGGCAATTACCCTCCTAAATTTATTGATGTACATCTATATGAAAAGGAGCCTTACAAGGCTATATGAAAAGGAACCTGAAAAGGTTAAATGAAAAGGAAAGGTTAGGTTGGGTTAATTGTCCACATTAAGCCGAAGAGAAAAAGTTGAAAGAGAAACGTTTCCACTATGAAAGGAATTTAGGTCCCACCAAAGGAAAGAAAGAAAATGTTTTCGAAAACTCATTATGTATGTGTATGCATATCCTGACCCGGTAGTGAGGTCACTTACTGAGTATTTTAAATACTCATCCTTTTTCAAAATGTTTTTCTTTTCAGGTAAAGGCAAGAACATATTTTAGGCGAGTGGCAAGGTGGTTTGCTAAAAGGGTCATGGGTGTCATGAGGAGTATAGCTTCCGCATCTAGTTTATGTTTTAACTCAAATTATTTTGTTAAGTAAACTTAATTGAAGTGAACTATTTCATTTGATTTAACGTTTTGATTCACATTATGTTTTGCAATGGTTTTTAAAGGGATCCCGAACTAAAAGATTTTGATTGTAAAAAAAAAAAAGTTTAATTCTTTTTGTCTTTTACCAAAGATTTCTAAATTCTACTAGCTTGCATGTAGTAACGTCCCTAGAAAGTCTAACAGGAAAAGTCGGGTCGTTACAATAATAACCCACAGACTATTATAACCAACTCTGTGCCCCAAACACCCCCTAGGTCTTTATTGGATAAGACTACAAGACCAAAGAATACTTTGGGCTTACACATTTTGACCCAAATGGTCTGGTGAATGTAAATACCAAATAAAGTCATGAATATTTTATCACTCTAGTTAATTATCATTCAAGGTACAAGTATCTTTACGTAATACAACATAAGTCTAAAATTTTAAAAAGTTCAAGAAAAGTAAAAACTAAAGTTGAAAATCAAGTAAGTAAATCTGTCAAAACAGTATGATTATATAATATTAGAAAGTACAGGAACCTTACATACTAAGACTAATTGATAAAAAAAAATGGACTTTTATCCCAATTATTTTAAACACCAAGTACATTTATGTGAAATTATACTAAAAAAGAAAAAACAAAACCTTGTTGGACATGGTTACATCAATAGTGAGTTACACGCCATTACAAGACTCTTGTTAGAATATGCAATAGATATTGCATGGTGAACGTGATTCCCTCCAAAAGTGTCTACGAGAGAATTTTGAGATTATGGAAGAGTATTAAAGCTAGTTTAAAACACTTCAACATTTGGGAATGTTAAGCTTCCATGTTGAAACAATCCCAAAAAGGATGTATATGTTCAAAGATATGCCTAAGTGTAGGCTACCCCTAAGGAGTACAAAATGGTCTTTTATATAGTCTTAAAAAGAATAAGGTATTTGTATGAAAAATATCATTTTTCTATAAGGAATGTCAAATAAAAGACTACAAACCTTTAATAAGGTGAGAAACTGTTAATAATTTGATCCCAAATGAAGCCACTAAATAGTTAACAAAAGTTGTAACATTTTAATTACATTTGAAAGTCAAATGGATCCTAGTCATGAATTGGATAAGCTTCATCGTAGTTGAAGAGTTATGAGATGACTCAACCTTTTACAAGGACTTAATTGAAGCCCAAGTTGTCATGTTAGATGACAAAGATAAAGGCTTATTGCCCTCAAAGTGAGAATAATGGCAAAGGGTTAAACCTAATATGAGAAAGTAGACTGCAAGTAAACTTTCTCACTTATTGCCATATTGGAGTCTGTAAGAATTATTTAATTCATTACTGCATATGAGATATGAAAAATGAATTTTTAAAATTCTTTTATGAAAATAAATCTTATAATGCATCTACACAAATCAATCAGAGAGGTTTATTTCCAAAGATTAAAAGCAAAAATTTTTGCAAAATAGTAAAGGTTCATTTTCGAAATGAATTCTACCATTAGATCTTTGAATATGAGGTTTGATAAGAGTATCAAAACCGACAACTTTGGATAAATATTAAAAAAGCTTGTATAGAC
Organism: Trichosanthes truncata; assembly: GCA_033996785.1. Taxonomy (NCBI): domain Eukaryota; kingdom Viridiplantae; phylum Streptophyta; class Magnoliopsida; order Cucurbitales; family Cucurbitaceae; genus Trichosanthes; species Trichosanthes truncata. Next base: position 16,751,768 of record JAWPNB010000007.1, read on the forward strand.
AAGAAAAACATTAATTACTTAGTGAATTTTTCTTATTTTTTATGTTAATGATCTTTTACTCATTATGAATGATGTAAGATTTCTATATGACATAAAAATTTGACTACGTAACCAATTTTAAATGAGTGATTTGGAATGACTCGATATATTTTATATGCCCAACATGGAGATTTTAAGAACTGAATGTCAACTTTGTCTCAAAACATCTTATATTGATAAAATTGTTGTTAAATATTTGATATTTATGTCTAAGTAAGAGTATCCTAAGTGGGGGACAATTAATGCATAAATGACACTTAATATTTAATATACAGTTGGTTAGCATATAGCAGTTAAACGAATGGTATGACCATTTAGTAGAAAATTAAAAACTATTACATTATCTATGGATAATGAGAAATTTTTGTATATGAAGTTAAAGATTTGATCTTTACAAGATTCACTAGTTCTTACAAAGATTTAGAAAAGTCTACCGTTAAGATAAAATTTTCCCTAAGTAGTTGAGTAAGATATACAAGTTTAATGTTTTTGCTTCTATAGCAACAAAAGAACTTGTATGACTATAATAGTTCCTTAAAGATCTTAAATGTGTTTCAGATATGATTTAGTCCATCATCTTTATTATGATAATAGTGGTGCAAAGACTAATATTAAGGAAATTAGAAAACATCAATGTATGAGGAATCATATCGAGAGAGAGAAAGCATCATGGTAGTAACCAAGATGGCTTGTAATGACAATCATTTGGATCTATATAAAAAGACTCTCCATGCTAACGTCTAGGATTACGAGACATGTCTCATTTTCGCAAGAGCAAGTGAGAGAACATGTTGGGTATAGAGTCTGCCTTACAATACTATAGTACAAGTGGCCGGGAGATTATTGGGATTTATGCCATAAAGCCTCGTAATTAATGATTTATTTAATAATTAATAATAATGTTGATTATTTTATTTGCAATATAATATTATCCATTATATGAAAAATCTAAGGTTATTAGTGTAATCTTAAAGAGTATGTCGTTGACATACAGGAGGATTATGTTCAGGAAATAACCTAAAGGGTTAGTGTAAGTGAGAAATATGATGTTGTGTGTGATACGGTGAGCGACGTCAGTGAAAAATATAGGCAGATGAAAATGACGCGGTGAAAATTAAGAACAACACACAGACATTTGTCACCTAGCGCACCTGCCCAAGTATAAGCAGACGGGCCAACAAGTAATACCTGGGAGCATTCCAGGGTCGAATCCTCAAGGAATAGATCAGATTAATAATTGAGATGCAAGAGAAATTATGAAAATAGAATGCGTGCTATGCGGTCACAAGATACAAAAAAAAAGAGATGGATGGTTGATGCTTTGAAAGTAAAGGACATAAAATAAACTAAGGTAGGTGAACATAAAGAATGCAAGGCTTGGTTGTTCGGCTGCCTTATATTAAACTTCCTCCTAATTGTTTTACCTCCCTTTCTACTCCCTAACTTGGTGATTCTAAGCAGGGAACCTTCGAATGCCTCCCTCTCGGTATCTCATTCCCAGTTAACTTGGGTTAGATCCTCTGTGCCCTCATTAAACAATTACCACCGCCCCTTTTTAGCCTACAAGTGGTTGAGTTATCCCTAAAACAACCTAGCAAAATATGTTCACTCTTGCTCTACATGAGTTTTTTGACATGCCTTGACCCTTCCGATTCCTAAAACATGCTACTACTCTACATCGGTTGATCAGGCAGACAAGAGAAATTTCAACAAAAGAACTCTCAAGTAGAAGAATACCAAGAAGTTTCATAGAAATTTCAGTTTAAAAGGAGAGATTACGACATAAGGCTTTAACCAAGCCTTACAAGAAAACTAACTCATGGTTGAAAGTAAAGGAACTAAAACTACAAATGAAAACATGCTGAAAGAAATAAACTAAAACTGTAAAAATACTAAGGCATATGAAAAACTAAGGTGGGGGAATTGGAGCTGCCGCGTGGCCTCCTTCAACTCTTGAATGCTGCTGTCACTCCACCATGTGAGCTTTTGGAGGTTGAAGATGAAGATGAAAGAATGGTGGAAGGGAGGCAGTGATCATGGGGATGGAAGCCCAGATGCTATAAAAATGAGATGGGAGGGTCTATTTAGAATATTTTCCAGCCAATCAGAATGAGGCAGCAGACAAAACTGCTTTATGCAGGCTACAGGTCAGGCAAGTACGGTGGTCCCCCACCTGGGCGTCCTTTTGGTTGGCCTTGAATCAGAGTGTTGTACGAAAGTGGTCTCCTACCATTCTCGGTGCCTCAACATTCAGCTACCTCATTTTCAGCTGCATCATGTTATGATGCATCACCTTCAGCTGCCTCATTTTCGGCTGTGTAATGTTCTGATGCGTCACTTTCAGCTCTTCAAGCATGCTCTTCACATAATTCACCTCCATTGAATGCATCCAAACTTTGACGCCTTGGATTTGAATTTACCTGCACAAACACTTGTTAGGAATGGCACAATAATTGATGAAATTCGAAGGTTTACAATAAATTTACTGCGTTAGACATGTAATGCGCCCATTGCACCCACTTATGCAATTCTTGCTCTATTTTCTTCCATTTATGCTTTCTTTTATCACGTTGAGACCAAGACTAGTCAAATTGAGGCCCACAAATAACTTGTTATTACAAGTTATCAAGTGTCATAGTATATGGATAAGGTTGGATGTCTTATACTGATAACACTATTAATACAACCCACTTTGTAATAGTTACAAATTACTTGATCCAAATAGTTCATGTGGAGACATGTGAGTAGGGGTATCTTATACAATGAGTTTTTATAAGCCTAGACCACGAAATATTTAATCTCTCTTTATAAATCCATTAATTGAGAAGATTAATATTTCATCAAGACGATCATATGCGACTCAATCTTAATCCTGAGTAAGCTATGAACTCTTGCTTGTGAGGGCTTGTCCTTTGATTTGCATGAGTGAAAATTGGCTTTTGTACTCGATTCAATTTGGGGACTTAACCAAATAGGGAGTTGGGAACATAATCTCACAAGATGAACTCTTTCCCATATATGGTAAGTAGATGAGTAGTTCCCTTAAGTGCTGATTTCGAGACTTGAACAATGGGGTCCCTGGTGAATTCGTCGAAACACTAGTTAAATGAATGCTAAAAAGGGGAATATAATTATGGATGATTGATGCGTTTGCTAGAGCAATGTGAACAATTGTGCAAATTAGAGTGTCAATGTGCAAGTGTACACATCCTTTTTATAGCAAGTGGCAAGTAAAATTATCGTATCCTCGGAGACTATTGATCTTTCTACTGAACCCAAATTAATTCTCAGTAACTCAGTTGGTAACCATTCAAAATTATCGATAGAGATGCAATAAAAGAAATCATAAATGCTGGAACAAAAGTAATGCTAAAGCATGCAAAACAGAGTAAAGATTCAGAAAACAGAGAACGATTAACTTGTACTTTTAATTAAAGGGAAGGCTCGGATTAGAGGTAAGTCATGCATTAGTTAAGTTACGAACTGAGCACACATTCATTCCATTCGATTCACTACAGACTACACGGTATTCTCCCGAATCACCGATTATATGCTGTCGCAATTAAATTACTTCAGCACAATAAACCCTCTGTACTTTATGTGCGTTAGGCGAGTGGCTATCCCTAACCTACCCACTTAGTTAGCTACTAACCTAAACAAGAGGCTAACGTGGTTTTCAAGTTTTCAGCCCCTCCTATTCTTCCCAGAAATCAAAGGGACGATGTTCATAACGGCTGGCCAAGCGGAAACAAACTAAGAATAAAACCCCTTAAAAACCAAATCGAAGGAGATGAAGTCTACTCAACTATAACATTAGCTAACAACAATCATCCTCTAATCCTCACCTTATGGTGATTAGTTCATGCTACAGTGAAAACGGAAAAACAGTAGAAATGTAGACATAATGAAAATAAATACAGAAAACGACTAAATGACAGAAGAAAATATAGCAGGAGAAGTCGAAATGCTGCCCCAAGTTTCTTGCCCCAGCATCGGCGTCTGCTCCGACTGGAAACCTTCCATTTTTGGCAAAACTCCGGCGATGGCTCCCTAGTCGAAGCTTCTCTCGACAGCTCCTTTCTCCCTCTGTTATTTCGGGAACTTCACCTCTCTCCTCCTCCTCCTTTCAACAAAAAACGGCTGCCCCATTATAATAGTCACCCTTTATGAAAATGAGGGCTGATTAGACTTGTCCTTGTGACGTGGCGGCTCTGGTTGGTTGAAAACGAGTGACTGGACTGATAGATGCCAGCTCAATTAATGAATAACAGCTCCCACGTGCGAATTTCGTATAAGCCTGGAACGCGAAATTTGCTCCAGCAATTAGTTGTAAAACTGCTGTTCTTGGCTTCTTGACTCCTCATTAATCCAACCTGATTTAATCACATAAAAGACCTTAATTAGGATCACTTTGCTCTAATAAAAATATTACTATATCAAAATCAGTCCTAGAGCAAAATATATCAAAGCTTGGAGTTTTCTAAAATATAATGAGATAAAAATCTACAATTTAGCCCGAAAATACTAACATATAACTCTTAATTTAAGAGTTATCAATGATGCGAGCTTGTCGAGGGCTCGTCAAATTACAATTTATAAACCGATCCTAAGCTACTTGTAACATTGAGTGGACCGGGTAGATCTCAGGGAACCGAATATTAATTTCTCAAATTAAATTTGCAAAGGAGAAAACAATTAAAAAGGGAGATTTTTGGTTTTTATAAATAAAATAAAACATAAGCAAATAAAAATAAAGATAGATCAAATCTTACCAAGTTCTAATTCAAAGGTGCGGTTGTACTCAATTGCAAAAATTGATCATAGGCATTCAAAATATTTAAATTTAACAATGAAAGCACTTGGTCAACTTATTAGGAAACCCCAAAAAGTAGCAACTTCCCTAAGGTCATTAACTCTAACAAACGTCAAGTTAATGCTAATTACCTAAACAATTTTTGACGAAACCGCTCCAAATTATTTAGATAAAGGCATTACGTGCTTTGGAAGGACCAAGACAACTAATTAGATGAAATAACTTTAATCTAATTAAGATGCTCCTTTAATTCCTAGAATTAAACATGCAAACCATGTAATATGGAAACCCACAAAACATACACATGTAATAATCCTAACGCTACCGATTCAATCAACATGACAATTACGGATCCTACATCATGATTAGCAATCAAACATGTAAAATGATCGAGGCGTCAATTCAATAAAAAATACATGCTTGTAAAATTAACACAGGAATCAAAGAATACTTGCAATTGAAAGAAAACTACATTAAGGTCGAAGCCTCACAACATTGCAATTGATTACAACCAATTTCTGAACTGGAAACGTGGAGTTTAGCCAAGAATCATGATAGTATATCTCCCGTTACACATGGTTCGATTTGATACAATAAAAGTGTAAAAATAGAAGGAGAAAAGCTCTCAAAAGCTCTCTCTAAAAGTCTAAGCAAAGGAGGCAAAAGTCTTTTCCCTAGAGTGAAAAAGTGCTATAAATAGGGCTGGGGCAGCGTTGAGACGTCGTGGGTGGCGTTGAGACGCTGCTCTAGCAAAAAAGGAAAGAATAATTTATCGTCTGTGTGGCGTTGAGCGGCGTCGAGCATGGCGTTGAGACGCTATTGGAGTTAAGCAAGCCAAATCGCGGAGTCGAGTAGCATTGAGAAAAGATAGAATCTTAGCGTTGAGCGGCGTCAAGCATGGCGTTGAGACACTACTGGCGTTGAGCGGCGTTAAGACGCTGCTCCTTGGACAGATTTGGTAATTTTGCTCTAACTTTTTGCTCAGGTGTTCGAATGCCCTCCAGTTTGGCCTATTTGAATCGTTATTCAACATAAAGTCTCCAAATACGTCTTTTGCTCCCCTACAAAATAAACATGAAGACACATAAAAATTATCCAATTAACAAGAATTAAGTGTGATTAAATAAAACTTTATAGATCCTATCAATGGATTATGCAAAGAAATGAAGTAGATTGCATTAATAACAGCCGTTTATAGATTTTGTCACTCAGCACACTGGCACAAGCATACACCAGATGCACTAACAAGCAGTACCTAGGGCATTTCAAGGTTGAGATCCACAGGGAAGGCAAGTCACAATTTAAATGCACAAACAGATTTAATAGTGCATTCACAGCAAAAGGTAGGGTAACTAGATATGGAAATGATATGTTGGGTTGAGGTGTGCAAACATAGAATAATAAAACAAAAGCCAAGGTGTGCTTAATATAATAGGCTTCTAAGACGAGGAAATAACAGGCAAGTAATGAGAGATGCGTTGAATTGTTTAGAAGACAATACCTGACCGAAGCAACCTAATGCTTGCACCGTTTTATACACATGTATGAATAAGGGATGAAGTTATTTACAAACCTAGGAAAGGGATCCTCTGAATGCCTCATTCCCAGTATCGCATTCATACTTAACACAAGTTAGATTCCTCTGTGCCCTTATTAAATAATTTAGTTACCGTCCCTTTTTAGCCTACAAGTGGTTGAGTTATCCGTAAAACAACCTAGCAAACTATGTTCACCCTTGTTCTTCTTAAGCCTTTCCACATGTCTTGACCTTCCCAGTGCCTAAAACATGCTATTACTTAAAGTCGAATGGCCAATCTGAACCGAGCAATTTAAATAAGCTCTCTTAAGAAGAAGGGTCATAGATAAACTTCATCAAAAAAGCTTTTAGTGCATACGATACATTGATAGAAAAGGGCCATAGGCCAAGTCTTGATGGCGAGCTTAGCTCAAACGACAATAAAAGACATGAATACAAGAGGCAAATGCATAAGCAAATAAATGAAAAACTAAGTAGGGAATGCTGGTTGGAGTGTTGGTGCGGTAAGGTCCGTCGCTGGGGCTGTCACTTCTCGCCTATGACTTCATCGAAAAACCGTCTCCGACCACTCTTATCCTTTTCTCTTTCTCATCGTGAATGGCTGCTCTCCTTCTCCCAAACTCTCTGTCCTAAAATGGATAAAGGCTGCTATTTATATGAGAGAACACAAGGCAGATGGATGGGGACCACAACAGTCAAAATATCTTCTTCCATTCGCAGGCGAATGCATGTCGATCAGTTGTCCCCCCGACATTCTACTTTTATGTCAACTATGTGCCTGAACATTGTACGATTACGCTAATTCGCTATCCACTCTCTGACAATACAGGCAGGCATCCCTTTATCCCATTTTCTATCGCTTTCATGCTCGGCGCCTCAAATATTTCTTTCCTTTGACGCAGCACTCGCATCTGCTTGCCTTTCTTCAGGCTTGCATGCACGCATGACACTAGAAAAAGGCCCAACCATCATTTTATACAAACATTTAATGCTCTTGGTATGCGCTAAAGATAAATATGCTCAAATTAAGATATGTCTCTATTAAACTAAATTTTCGCCCAATCTTGCCTTCTTTTTATACTTTTCTAGCGCGTTGAGGCATTCAATGGCTAATTTTAGTTGCCTAAATAACTTGTATTCACAAGTTATTAGTACCACTCTCTCACTAGCCCAAGAGGGACTTAGTTTATGGTTGAATCATAAACAAATTGTTCAGTAGAGGATCAGTGGTATTTAAGGTACAAGATGTAATTACAGGGGTAAAACAAACTTTTGACCCAACTATAATTACAAACAACTCGTAAACGATCGACTTGCATGTAGTGATTATTTCCATGGACACAACTTGTCCTTTAGTGCATAAGAGTGCAACTCTAGGTCTATAGTGGAGTGACCCTAGAGTTAATGAATGAAAATTGATTAATTAAAAAGTTTAATTAATTAATTTTATATCATTGGAGCTTATAATTTGTAGGTCCATGAAGTCTCCTTGCTAGCTCATAGTAACACTAAATGCTTAGTTTAGTTGAAAGAAAAATTTGAAATGTTCAAATTAATATTTAATATATTAAATATAAAAGAGAAAAATATATTTATTGTATTTGGTACATTAAATATATATACATATATATATATTTAAAATCTGAATGAGATTCAAATAGGTTAAATAAATATTGTCGGAGATTTGAATCATATTCAAATACATACATACATACATACATATATATATACATATATTTAAAATCTGAATGAGATTCAAATAGGTTAAATAAATATTGTAGGAGATTTGAATCAAATTTAAATAAGTATAATATATATTTTAATATATTAGATATTAAAATATAATATTATAATTATGGCAAAGATTTGCCATAGGTAGTAAATAGGACCTTTGGATTTGGGCATTAGGGTACACATCTCCTCAATAGAAAATTAATGAATTCTCTCTAGACCTCTTCCTCTCCAATCCTTTGTGAATTTTCTTTCAAGAGGTTCCCACAAGCCTTGGTTTTGTGTTCAAGCCATAGCTAGGAAGACTTTGTGGATGAGATAAAGACCCGCCAGAAAATGTCTTCATATTATCTCAAAGGTATTGTTGCTTAACCTTAGTTTTTGTTTAATTCTAAATAATTCAAAGTCGATTCCAACGCTTCCGCTTTCAAGGCAGCGACGACCATGACAGTTTCATCGACTACGGTGGTGAGGAGTTTGAGCTCGGCTACAATGCAGTAGAGAATAGGGAAGATAGTGGTCGATAGAGTGACACCTATGAACACAGTGAATTGGACATAGCCAACCTTGTCGGCCCCATCAATAGTCTGATGGAGGATTCAAGTGACATCAATGCTAAAGAGGAAGGGACAAAGATTCTGACGAGGGCGATTCCAAAGGCTTTACGTGCGTTGCAGAAAAAGGAGGACAAATTGAGCTAGAGGCCGAAGAGAAATTAAAAAATAATAATATTGGCGACTAATTCAAGAATGAGAGTACTCCATTGAAGAAAAATAGAGTGCAAATAAGCTTTGTTTCTACTAAAAGCCAATGGATCAAGTAGAATCTTGCCTTAAAATTGAAAAATTATCAATTAATGAAATGAAAAAAGCAAAATCAAAGAAGGTAAAAAGTGAAAAAAAAAAAAAAAAAAAAAAAAAAAAGCTATGCTATGAGATTGAAAAACAACATGGCAAGTCTACTCCAATTTTCTTTAGTAATTTTATTTTTTAAAAAAGATAACAAATACATATCTATTATAAAGCAATACGTGGATTTAGACATGTGTTGGAAACCTTTCTAACATGGATTGAAACGAAAATTTAATCGATGGTGTAAATTGATACACTTATTTAAGTTTCAGGTTTAAATTGATGAAATTGAAAGTTTAAGGTTAAAATTGATACAACCTACTAAGTTTGAGGTTTAAATTGATGAAATTGAAAGTTCAGGGTTAAAATTGATACAACCTGCCAAGTTTATGGTCAAAAATTATTTTTTTCCCATCTATTTTTTTTAGCTATGATACATTAATTTTGTTTCTTATTGAAAAAGACAATTTTAACCCCCAACATATTTCAAAAATTAATTATTAGTACAACACGAAAATATATGTTGAATAATTTTCAAATATTAAAAACACAGGTAAGGAAAACATTCTAACTTTTTTCTTTCTTTATTTCCTTTTTTTTTTAGTGTGTAGTGTGCTATCTAGGTAAAAGGAGAAAAATTTTCAAAAAATTACTCACTTTTCCGTGGAGTATTTTGATGGACAAATTTTAAAAAAATAGGCCTAAATGAAATTTGACCTAATTTTTCAAAATAAAATTTTCTAACCATTTATATAAAAAAAAACATACATTATATATTTTTTCTAACTTTCTCTCGTTTCCTCTTGCCTCTCGCTTTCTCCAATCGTCTTCCTATGCACTCTCATTCTAAGGAACTTCCCAGATTTGAAAAAAAAAATAGATTTGAAAAATTTTCAAATCTGATTTGGAAAATTTCCAAATATGGAAGGCACCCTTCTCGGCAGTGAGAGAGTCGCCTACGGTGGGAGGATGGGGAAGAATAAAAGTGGAGCCAGATTGAAAGCGAGAAAGAAAATAGGGAGCTAGAGTAAGAGGAAAAATAGGGAACGAGAACTAGATCGAGAAGAAAAATATTGAAAAAATGTTTGTTGATGCTAGTAGAGAGTTAGAAAAACTTATTTTGAGAAATTGGATCAAATATCATTTCGGCACAATTTTTTAAGTCATCAATATATAAAACCCTTGTCTATTTCACCTTCCCCAACCATCCCACTTTTTTTTTTAGTACACCCAACCATCCTACTTGTTTTAACTTTTTTTTTGGGCTTTTAATTATGTTAATTAATTTTCATTTATTAATCTTGTAATGACTATAGTCGAGCATTAATTATATTTGCATATCTAAAGTGTTTGACTATAGAGTATCTGTTCACACGAGATTTCAACAAAAAAGTAAGACACGTGGAATGAACTTGTATTTGTATTGATTTGAATTTAGTCGAGTACAATCTCTGATATATATTCTCTGAGTCTTTCTCTCTCTCAATTGTAATTTGTCTAAGGGATTTATAGCTTCTTCTTGGACGTAGATTTGATTCGAGGGCTTCGCAACTTATTTTCGAAAGTGAGTTTGTCTCAAGGGCTTTGCAGCTTGTTCTCGAGGTTGAAGCTTCAAGTCTTCAAGTCTTCAAGTCATAAAGAGTCTTTGCTCTTCAAGGAGTGTACAACACCTAAGGACTTCAAGGAGTCCTCTGACATTTTTTGCTCTAAATTCTCTTTGAGTTCTTTGAAGAGTTTTAATTTTTGAACTCCTAAAATGAAGGGGAGCTCCTCTATTTATAGAGCTTCCATAGATATATGGGCTTGAGCTTTCATGGTTTTTGGGCCAAACCATTGGACTTGGGCTTTGCTAAATTTGGGCTTAGTCATTTAGATTTGGGTTTTGTTTAATTTTGTTCCAAATTCCATATGACCCAATTTTGATCAAATTAAATTTAATTATTTGGTCAAATGAAAACATGTGGTCTTTTAATTTTAGAATTTTCCAATTTTTGTCTTCAAATTAAATTTTAGACACGCCAATTTATAATTGGTCTCAAATTTAATTATTTATAATTTTTCCATTAATTTGAAATAATGACATGGCAATTTGGGATTGGCCAGAATTTCTCTTTCAACAAATGCCCTCTTTTCGAGATTTAGGCATATGTAGGTGTGGGTGAATCTCAAAAAAATAGTATGGAGTCAAAATGTAAGTTTTTTTTTTCCTAATCTTGACTCACATGTCAATTTAATCAAAATATGATTTTGGCTCTAAGTTTTGATGATTTTTTTTACGCCAATTAATCAAAATTTGAATTTTGTACAAAATTTTGATTTTTCTTGTTTGGCTACCAACTTTGGTTTGAATTTCAATTGAATTTAATTCCAAATTGAATTTTGAGCAATGCTTAAACTCTATCCAATTTTGACATGAATTTGAATCATAACCCTTTTAATTTTATTTTGAATTTCACTCAAATTTGATATGGGACTGATTTATGATTGTACCCAAACTTTCTTGATTTGAGATTAATGGATTGAATTCATAATTTATTTGAGACAAAATTTGGAATATGCCCAAATTTTAATTTAAAGTAAATATTAGGTTCTATTCAAAATTTAGTTTGAATTTGGAATAGAATTCTAATATAGACTATGGAATTTAATTTGAGGATAAAAATTTGATTATTCCCAAATTTAATTTGATTCAAATCAAGCTCGAAATTTATCCAACCTATCTTTTGATTTAAAAGTTACACGGATTTGAATTTGATTTGTAAATTAGAGATAATTTGAATTAAAAACTCAAATTTATAAGGATTTCAAATTGAAATCATGATTTGGCTTAAAATCCAATTCAAATTAGAATTTGAATCCATTTTTTTCACTAACTCACTCTTTATTTTTATTATTATTTTTTTTTTGCTTCAAACTCTTTCTTGTGTCTGCCATCAGGTGAGTTGCTTCTTTTTTTTACGTTACTTGTAGCAACCCTCCCCTCCTTTTTTCTCCGTCTTCTTGGCATCTGCAACATTTTTTTTTTCGTTTTCTACCAATCCTCTTCTTCCTCTTCTCTTTGCTTCTTCTTCTTCTACCTTTTTTTTTTCCTTGTTTTGATATCGATAGCATCTATAAAACCCAATTTTTTTTTTTTACTTTCTTTTCTATATTAGGAGTTTCTTCCCTTTCTCTTTTGCGTTCTTCTTCTTCCTTTACGAATCTAGCCGCCACAGTCGAGATGTTTGGTTCGCTGTCACCTACTGAGTTTCGTCGGATATGATGCGGATGTTGCCAACAGTTAAGCATGACCAGAGAAGGTGCTTGAGGGGAAGGTGCCAAAACTTTATTCGACAACTCCTTTTCCTTGAGGAATACCATATTGCTCATCAACTTGAGAGCGATAGTTCAAGGTAATTCAACCTGTTTTTTTTTATAGCTACAATTGCTAATATAACCTTGGGTACACTTATAGGACCCTTGCGGCCCTGGGTGTACTTGCAGCCACTGTTCTCTAGCATTTGCTTGGGTACACTAGAATGACCTTCGCTCTCTAGGTGTACTTGCAGTCATCGTTTTTTGGTATTGGCTCTGGTACACTGATATGACCTTCACTCTCTAGGTGTACTTGCAGCTCAATTACTCTTCAATGTTGGCTCAGTGCTAGTCCTCGAGCAAGACCCAAACAAAAATAATAAAAATATGAATGATTACATGCACGAGACTATAATTTCAATACTTAGAATATTGCAATAACTACAAAAGAGAAGCAGACATACACTATCCATGTTTTGAGACACTTAAACATTCTTTCTATTCTTTCCCACATATGTGTGTGGCCTCGTAAAGTAGTCTCTACAAGCCCGGAGAAGGTCTATAAAGCTCTCAATCCATCTTCCCCCTACACTGGCACTAGGACTAGCTACCAAGCTTCCAAACCATCAAACAAGTAATAGGTTACTAGGTGCTTGAACTCAAACCCGCGGGATAAACTTGTATCACTTTAAAAACCAAAGGGTACTAGCTTTCACACACCTGTCGCAGGGACCCGTATCCAGAGCACTCGCTCAATGGATGGCCTAACTTATCATGACAGGGGTAGCTCTTTTTACTCCTTGATTCACTAAATCCATTACAAGCTTATTTTATTTTCTTCTTTTTTTTTTTCAAGAATGGTCTTCTTTTCAAGCACACATTCTTTCTTCCTTTCTTTCTTTTTCTAGGCAAATCACATTTTTACTTCTCCTAAACAACGCATTACAAGCTATCAATCTTTCCACTCAACAATTAGCTCTACACCTATCGGAGTGACAACAGACATACAAGCTCTATAATCCCACCCTAAGCCTTCAAGACTACTAAAGGAAAGGCTAACGTGTTCAGATCGTGTAGGAATGACTAGAAAATTTTGAAAGTTAGGCACAAAAAGACTCAAAGTAGGATAGCATTCATATACTTCAGCTAATGCAATTAAAGCAACATACCATGCATGTCATCAATTGTCCTCATCAAGCAACAAGCAAACACATCATCAGAGCACAATAATAACCTCCACCCCCAACCTAAATTCTACATTGTCCTCAATGTACAAAAATCAATGGAAATTAAAGGACAAAAAGAAAGGGGAACAGAAAACCTCCCATGAAAACTCAGCAAGTAGGTGGGTGGTGGCACGACGAAAATCTCTAAGAATGATAATTCTTCTGCTCAAATGTCAATTTGTTACCTACAAAACAAAGCAAAACAAGCTAAGCTAGGAAAAACAAAATTAGAAAGCAATAAAGGAAAGTAACTAAGGCCCCGTTTGATAACGTTCTCGTTTCTTGTTTCCTGTTTCTGTTTCTTGTTTCTTGCTTCTGTTTCTTAAAAACTAAAAACAGAAACATGTTTGATAACTATTTCTGTTTCTTGTTTCTAGTTTTTTGGTAAAAATAAAGTTTAGTACATATACTATAATAAAACATATAACATGCATTAAAATAAATATAAAACATATATAAAGAGGTTATAGCATTTTATTAAGGCCCAACACCTAATTAATAATAATAATAATAAATTTATCCTTCAAATGTTGTTCAAATTTGATTTGCAATGTTATTTCTCACTTCAATCAATTCACCTTGAACGATTTTGACTTACAAGAGTTAGTTCAATTAGACGAATTTGTAAATTGTCTATGGTCAGACAATTGAACATACCCACATTTCTTTAATTTAATAATAAAATTTATTTTTATTTTTTCTTTAAAAATGCATTAGCCAATAATACACGCAAGTAAAATTAGAAAAAGATAGAGAATGTATATATATTTTTACATTTAATGGTAAACATGAAATACATTATTAGTTTATTTATTTAATAAAAAAATAAAATCATACCAAAAGAAAAAATAATAGAGAATTAAATAGAAAATAATAACTATAAGCTTGTTAATGTAAAGTAAAAGAAAATAAGAAAATAAGAGAGAAGAAAAAAACATAAACGAAAAGAGAAAAGTAAAAAAAAAGATAATGAACTATTAAAAGAAAAAAGATTATGATGAAAGAGAAAGAACGAATAGAAAGAAATAAATCAAAAAATAAAAATAAAAATAAAAAAGAAGAAAAAAAACAAAAAGATTAAAAAGTATTAAAAGAAAAAAAATAGAATGGAAGAGAGAGAAAGAAGAGAGAGGGGAGAGATGGGTAAAAAGAGAAATAGGAATACATGCATGAAACTTGGAAAAAAAAAACAGAAACAGAATTTGAGAAACTACTTTTTGAAGTTTCTCAAAATCTGTCATTTTTTTAGAAACGTTTCTAAAAAAATTAGAAACAAGAAACAGGATCGTTTATCAAACATGTCTGTTTCTGAAAAATGAGGAACAGGAACAAGAAACAGGAAACAGGAACGTTATCAAACGAGCCCTAAATTTTCAAGCCTGGCTGCCTCCAGGAAGCGCAAATTTTTATAGTCGATTGCTCGACTTGCCGTGTGGTACGTGTCAAGGGACATAAAAATTCTCTCATTCCTTCGGCCCTTTCTTCCTCGAATCTACAAAGCCCACTGCACTAAGCAAGCTCTTCAACATTTGATGGGCTCTAGAAATGCAGGTCTTTTTGGGATTTTTCAACTCTGAAAAAGAAAAACAATAAAAATCAAAGGAAACTGACTCTGACTCGTGAAAACTAGAGGAACACACACAAAAGAGGGGGGAAATCAATGTACATAACAGACGTAGGCTTTTCAGCCTCCAATTCTATCATTTGGACTTCCTTGCATTGAAGCTCGATCTTCTCAACCTCACAAACATGTTCTTCATATGGCAAACAAACTTCATCGTTGAGCTCTTAGACAACCAAATCAGATTCTCGTACCTTAGGAATGTCTATAGGAGATTGCTCTTGAATGCTCTCCACTGAATTAGCTAGTTGAATGATGGAGTCATCCTGTATCCTAGTCATCTCCTCTCGAAATTGGAGATTGTTGTGCTGAATACGGAGATTGTTAATAGCAATTTGATTAATTAAATCCTCTAAAGACATACCTGAAACTAAAGATTTGGGGCTCGGGTTCTGCTGCTCCTCTTGGCGTCCATATGATCGATCCCTCTCAGGACCGTGAAGATCATGGCTCTTGTCGTGCTGCCAAGGAACTCTTCCAAGATTGGAGGCATGACGCATTTGCTCCTACTTTTCAAGCAATAGAGAAACTGAAGAGGCTAATTTAGAAATTTCAAATTTTAAATCACTAACCTCTTCATCGTGCGGTGCAGCTCCACTGAAATTCCAGAAATTATTAGCAATAAAAAGAAACAAGGTATAAACTCTTTTTTTTTTTTTTATTGAAATAAGAAAACCAAAATCAAAAAATCAATTTAAATGGCGGTTCCGTGGCAACGGCGCCAATTTGAAATGAGCTTGTCGAAGGATCAATCAAATACAATTTATAATACCGATCTAAAATTAACTACTTGTAGTAATTAATAGTGGACCGGGTCGAACCACAATGAACCGAATAAATTGATTTCAATTAATTCATTTTCTTAATGACACGGACTAACACGGACTGGGGGGGAGTTAATCATAAAACATAAGATAGACAAAAGGACTAAAAAGCAGTAAAGACAGAGATCTCACCTTGCGCACCGAATCGAGGGTAAATAGGTAATTATGCAATTCATTTATCATTGAAACTAACCTAATAGGCAATTTTCCAGTGTTTTAAGACCAACCGAACTCCTCGGGATACCGTAGGAGCCTCCCCTAATTAAATCAATTTACAAACACCTAATTGGTTCTAATTTAATTAATTAATTTGGCACGACCAAAAGAATTAATTAAACGCATTACACCCAAGGGATAAGCCAAAACAAGTTAATTAATTAAGAATGGTCAATCTAAATTAACTAAGCCCGCGCTAACAATTCTAAGGCCTACAATGTACTCGTAATTAAGTAATTCTACTTAATTTAACCGACGTGGCAATCGGCCTATTTACTACTCAAATTAAGCTAGAGACCGAGGACACCTACGAATACATCTAGCATAGCTAAGAAATCTCTAAATTAATTGATTTGTCAGTTCAATCAAAGTAAAAATAATAAGGAATAAGCACAAGAATTTGCAAGCCATAAAACAGCGCTGGAAAATTAAATTAATAACCAAATCTCACAATAAAATGCACAATACCGTATTTACAACCCCGAAACGGCGTCGAAAGACTAGCCAAACATCAAAACGATGTAGCCCCGACACCAAAGTTTGATGAAAAACTCCTAATTTATCCTAAAGTACTGAAAAACATAGAGGAGAAAACTTAAAATGGTCTCATGACGCCTGAAAATCAGAGACAAATGACCTAAAGGACGAAAAACTCTATTTATAGGAATCGACGGAGCGTCTAGACGCTACCCAGCGCGCAGCACTGGTCATTTTTGCTCTAACTCTTCGCTCGGGTGTCTGAATGACCTTGGGTTTGATGCGATGGAATTGTGATTCGACGTAGAATCTCCCAGAATGTGCCTTAAGCTAAAATCCCTACAAAATGGTCAATTAATTATATTAAAACCTCTAAACTAACATGATTTAGGCAAAAAAATAGAGAACTATGTTAGCCCTATCACTCAGAAACACTCAACCCTAAGGAGGCTTATGGTGTTCCCGCAGCTTTATCGCTCTTCGATATTCGCTAAGAAATACTCGACCCTAGTAAGAATTATGGTGTTCCTATAGCTCTGCTGCTTGCTCGTCAACCTAAGAGAAATTTCAAGGTAACTCAACTTTTCTTTTCTTTTTTTCACTTTTTTGTAGCTACAATGTTTATTTTTTAATATTATAGTAGATGGAACCTCTTTGCTTGCCGAAGGAGCAAACGATGGTGGACGGAGCCTCATGACTTGGCAAAAAAATGAATAACGGCGGACAAAGCTTCCTAACATGGCAGAGGAAAGTGCGATGGCAGATGGAGCCTCTTTACTGGGAAAACGAGCAAACAGTAGTAGACGAAGCCTCCTTACTAGGCGATGGAGCGAACATTGGTAGACGAAGCCTCCTGACTTGGCGGAGGAGCAAGCAACGACGGACA
Organism: Trichosanthes truncata; assembly: GCA_033996785.1. Taxonomy (NCBI): domain Eukaryota; kingdom Viridiplantae; phylum Streptophyta; class Magnoliopsida; order Cucurbitales; family Cucurbitaceae; genus Trichosanthes; species Trichosanthes truncata. The sequence goes on from JAWPNB010000007.1 coordinate 16,769,283, forward strand.
AAGTCCTCTGACTTAGCGAAGCAACGAGTGACGACGGATGGAGCCTCTTGACTTGGCGGAGGAGTGAGCAACGGCAAACGAAACCTCCTGACTTGGGGAAGGAGCGAGCGTCGACAAACTCCTCTAGACTTGAAACTGAGGATTGAGCGACAATGAAATCTTTAGACCTAGAGAGGGGGAGCAATGACGAAACCTCAAACTTGGAGAAGGAGCGAAATGTCAAACTTGGGGCAGAATACATACTTGGAAGCAAAATGTCAACCTTGGAGCTGGAAGATCGTACTTGGAGATGAAACGACCGAACTTGGAGGCAAAAAACCGATCTTGGAATGAGCGAAACACCGATCTTTGGAATGAGCGAGACACCAAACTTAGAGGCAAAATGTTGAACTTGGAGGTAGAACGTCATACTTTGAACGATAACGCTCAATGCTTGAACTTCAGCAACACTCAATCGATCTTAGCTTGAACTTGAAATGAGTGTAGCCCGATCTTAAACTTGAAGTGAGCGACGCTCGAACTTGCAATAAGGCAAGCAACGCCTGAACTTGATATCCAAGTAAGTGATGCCATGAACTTGAGGTGAGCAACGCTCAAACTCTAGGAGAGTGAGTAATGAACCAAACTTGAGGGGAACGAAGCTCGAACCTAAAGCGAGTGAAGCCCTCTTGCATGCATCCAACTTGCAACATCTCTTTTCATGGGAATGGAAATACTTTTTTTTTTAGATTGAACTTAAAGTTTTTTTTAAGCTACCTACGTACCCTTTGAATGAAAGGGATCAAGTCATAACGTAGTTCAAATATTTTTTTTGGAGGTCATTCACCTTTTAAGCTCATGTGGGCCAAGAGCATCATGCAGTTTAGGCTCTTGCGACGAGAAGCTTTTACATTTTAAATGCCCCTATCGTCATTGTGGTCTTGATCAGATTCTTCATTTGTAGAATTTGTCATAATGACGAGATTTTTCTTCACCTTCAAGGAACCCTCCGTATTTATGAAAACAAAGAACTTCTTTTTCATACATGAAGAGACAGTACTGTGAATCTTATTGTGGTTGACTTCATCGAATAGCTCTGCCTCTAAGGTGTTCATCTTTCTTTCATGTTGATCTCTTGTTACTTTGAGACCATTAAAAACGAATGTTGAAGGTCGGTCTTTCTTTAATGTGGAGACGCTTAGCCTTTGGAAGGCTGAACGTCGAGTTAAGACAGCAGTTTGGCATTGGTTTTCTTCTTTTGTCTCAACCATACTAATCCTTTGGAAGATTGGAGATTGAGTAGTTGAAGGCTTGATGCGATGGAAGATGAAAGTTCTTTGCTCGACTTCTTTTGAATCAACGACTTCTTCCACGTTGATGTAATATGAACTTGCTAAGTTTTCTTCTCTTTTTTTGATGGAAATGAAATTTCTCGAGAAGAATTCTTTTAAGGTCACCGATTGACAAGGTTGGGAACAATTTTTATTTCCTCTCCTCTCAGGTTTAGGTTTCCTTGGATTCTTTTTCCTTTGACTCCTATCCTTTCTTCTGAACAGGCAATATTCCATCTCAACAAGGTGTTGTCCTTGTTTCTTCTGGCTAGTCATAATGGCCCATCCTTTGTCTTGATCCTTGATAGGTTTGAACACTTCTTGAAATTTATTTCTTGGTACCTGATGCGTTTGCTAGAGCAATGTGAACAATTGTGCACTTTAGAGTGTCAATGTGCAAGTGTACACATCTTTTTTATAGCAAGTGGCAAGTAAAATTATCGTATCCTCGGAGACTATTGATCTTTCTACTGAACCCAAATTAATTCTCAGTAACTCGGTTGGTAACCATTCAAAATTATCGATAGAGATGCAATAAAAGAAATCATAAATGCTGGAACAAAAGTAATGCTAAAGCATGCAAAACAGAGTACAAACTTCAGAAAACAGGTAACGATTAACTAGTGCTTTAATTAAATGAAAGGCTCGGATTAGAGGTAAGTCATGCATTAGCTAAGTTACACACTGAGCACACATTCATTCCATTTGATTCACTACAGACTACACGGTATTCTCCCGAATCACCGATTATATGCTGTCGCAATTAAATTACTTCAGCACAATAAACCCTCTGTACTTTATGTGCGTTAGGCGAGTGGCTATCCCTAACCTACCCACTTAGTTAGCTACTAACCTTAACAAGAGGCTAACGTGGTTTTTAAGTTTTCAGCCCCTCCTATTCTTCCCAGAAATCAGAGGGACGGTGTTCGAAACGGCTGGCCAAGCGGAAACAAACTAAGAATAAACCCCTTAAAAACCAAACCGAAGGAGATGAAAGCTACTCAACTATAACATTAGCTAATAACAATCATCCTCTAATCCTCACCTTAGAGTGATTAGTTCATGCTACAGTGAAAACGGAAAAACAGTAGAAATGGAAACATAATGAAAATAAAACAGAAAACGACTAAAAGACAGTAGAAATTGTAGCAGGAGAAGTCGAAATGCTGCCCCAAGTTTCTTGCCACAGCAACGGCGTCTGCTCCGACTGGAAACCTTCCGTTTTTGGCAAAACTCCGATGAAGGCTCCCTTGGTCGAAGCTTCTCTCCTCTGCTGCTCCTTTCTCTTCTGGTTTTTCGGGATTCTCACTCTCTCTCAATATGCCCAACAACAAAAAATGGCTGCTCCCATTATAATAGTCACCCTTTATGAAAACGAGGGCTGACTGGGCTTGACCTAGTGACATGGCGGCCTCTGATTCGTTGAAAGCAGTTGACTGGACTGACAGATGCCAGCTCAATTAATGAATACAGCTCCCACGTGCGAATTTCGTAAAAGCCTGGAACGCGACATTTGCTCCAGCAATTAGTTGTAAAACTGCTGTTCTTGGCTTCTTAAGTCCTCCTTAATCCACCCTGAATTAATCACATAAAAGACCTTAATTAGGATAAATTTGCTCTAATAAAAATATTACTATATCAAAATTAGTCTACCAGTCTACTAGTGATCAACGTATGCCAGTGGTAGATTGATTCTATCACTCATTTGCGATTAAGCATGTCATCGGTTTATCATATCAATATATATTAAAAATAGTAAATCTATGGCATTTAACTTTAATTTCGTTTTCTATTTGTGATTGTTTGTACATTCATTTGCTATTAGTCTATCATTGACATACTATATAAATAAGGCCAAATTATAGAAATACTCTTGAAATTTGTACCTTGTTTCAATAATACCCCTGAACTTTAAAAAGTTTCATTAATACCTTTGAACTTTAAAAAAACTTTAAAAAGTTAATTAATCAAAAGTTTAATACGTGATGTTTTAAAATAAAAATGTTCAAGAAGTGTTAGAACCACTATATGATAATATTTTTCATTTATTGTGCCTAAAATGAATTTATGGAAAGTTGATTTGGAAATAACACTAGTGAAAAAGCTATCAACAAAATCAAGTCAAGGACATTAAGAATTCAAGAACAAAGAAAAAGTCATCTTGAAGGTTCAACATAAGAATCTAGTCCAACTCTTGGGATTTTTAGGTTGAAGGAGAAGAAAAACTTTTAGTCTATGAATACATGACAAATAAGCAAAACTTTTCATTAACTTTTACGGAGGAAGAATTTTTAGAGAGAGGATGTAACGCTCGGTATGTTTGGGAGGTTTTAATTCTCATTGTTGGATCATCTAATTTAATTTTTGGGTTGATTTGTTGATAGAGTTTTTTTAAAAAGGGCAAAAATGAGAATGAAATTTAGGTCAAAGGACATTTTTTTAATTTTCTTAAAATTTTTTCCCTCACCCTTATTATTATTTTTTTATTTTCTCCATCTCCTTCTTCTTCTTCTTATCTTCTCCCTCCCTCTCCCTATAGCTCATTCCCTCACTCTCGAAATCTCTCTCACCGGCAAGCTCTTATTCTTCTTCTTCTTCTTCTTCTTCTTTGATCTCTCTCTCTCTCTCTCTCTCTCTCTCGAACGACAGCCGAAAACCCTTCAGCACTACGCCGACCACCACACACACAGCCATGCCGCTAGCTTCCCTTCGCCCAACATGCCCTTGCTCGATTTCATGCCATAACCGTGAGCCTCATCGCCGGTCTCTCATCACATTCAACTCGTCCACGCGTCGCCCTGCAGCAATTCCGTCCGGGCAGCCTAGATCCTCCGTGAGCTCGACAACTCCTCCTGTCTGCATGCTGCCGCACGCCAGCTTGCTGTGGGCTGATTTCTTCCTCTCTCCCTCTCGGTTTGTACCGATAGCAAGGAGGAGGAGTGTTTCTGGTCGAATTTCGGCATGCTCGGTGTTCGAATAGCCTTGAACAAGTTCGATTTGAAGTGGGTAAGCATTTCAAAGTTTAATTTCAAACTATTGGTTGATTATGTTAGTGAATTTGAGATACTCATATAGATTTTATGCTAATTTCAAAATACCCATAGCCTTTGGAAATTAAATATGTAAATTTAGACTTTTGGAGTCAAATTAACAAGCTTTTGGTTCGTGAGTAAGTGTTATGACAATGACTCAAAGCAGTTTAGGGGTTAAACTGAATTTTAATGGCTGACTTATTTAGTAAATGGTCATTTAAGATGACCCATTGATTATAGGATTCAATTACCGGACACCCATTGCGTTTAAAGGCCGTTTTGGGCGAGATCGAGTTGATTCGAGCTACTGTCCAGTAATTTCCAACACTGTTTTGATGTAAGTTTTTCATGGGTATCGAATTTTCCAACATATTTAAGGCTAAGCATGAGTTTGGATTTAGGTAGACATGATTTAGGACTTTTTTCGAGATGTTTAGGGGTTGTTTGGGAGTTTTAAATTTTATCCATAACGTGTAGACATTTGTTTGGCGTTTCAGGACCACGTGTTCAATTCATGGGTTACCTTGAATCTTGAAGGAAATTTGTAAGTAGTCATTTGGATTTAAGCCCCTTTAAGTTTCTATTTAATTTTGATATATGTTTGATTATTTGGGAATTGTGAAAGTATGCTTGAAAACCATATTTATGAAGCATGTAGTGATTTGTGGATTGGTGTAGGTGTTGCTTGAGTTGTAAATGGCCTTTTATGTGGCTATAATTGAAATTAGGGGCTTAAAGTTTCGAATGGTTTATGTTTTAGCATGAGTAGCTCTTAAGAGAGTGGTTGTTTGAATTGGTGTATGTTAAGTGGTCATGGGTGTAATTCTTTCAAGTATGAAGTATCGGTGTGACCATGTTGGTCGTGGATGTTTCGCTTAGTAAATATTTCGAAAATGAGATTTTGTCTTATTGTACCTAAACCCGGGAATCTAAAGGAAGTTGTCGACTTAGTAGAGTGACTATGCATAGGTCATGGTTCTTGGTGGGGTATTCATAAGGACTTGGCCTTGTGAACTAGTAAGAGTTCAATTATGGAACAACGCTCTGGAATGTATGGGAAGTTAGTTTAGATTGTATAAACACGTATATTTGGATTGTTTGTGATATGTGGCTTGAGATGGAATCCAGAGTGGCTGTAGAACTCTGAACGTTGAGCTAAAGGACTAAATGGTCTAGTAATCCTTGTGTTTCAAGTATTTGGAATGACGAGTTGTGTTTAACTTGTTTGAGATGGGTTAGGGGGCGATTTATGAGTTAAATGGTTGAGGGCTTTATGCCACTAGCACACATATGGGTTTCGATTAAGTAAAGTTTTTTTTAGAAGTGCCGTTGAACTAGAATATAAGTTCTTACTTGAGATTCGTGTTTGTGATCTATGGCGAAAGGTCACAATGATGCAATTTGTGGTTGTTTATTGAGGTGTGGGCTTAGGTCATATACCACTAATAATTTCCTAAAAAAAAGAGAAGTGAGTTGCCTTGGTGCTGGCCTAGAAAGTAAGTAGCCTTTCAGATTGGTCCATTAGGATTTGTGTTCGCCTATATATATATATGAGGCGCAAGACGTTGTAAATGTTGGAAAGGCTTGAGGGTTGCTTTCCTTCTTTGCTTGTGTGAATTAGGGGACGATTTTTTTCCCATTGTATGTGCTTACGAATTTCGGGCCAGTTTGTGATTATGATTCGGACTTGATGGATGAAATTTGGTATGATGGATGACCCGAGGTTCCAAAAGCGTTGTGAATGTACAAAGGTCCGTTAGATTGGTGCTACATACCCTGTTTCTGTCGTTTCGTGTGAGCTTGTAAGCCTGGAATGTTATGTGATGTGATAAGCATAGGGGATGCATTTCCCTATTGCCTGTGTGCTAGCTTAGGGGTGATTCCCTATTGTGACGAGCATAAGGGTTACTTACCTTCATAGGTTTGGTTCTAGGTTACAGGACTCGCAGGTATGACACGAAATTAGGGTTAGGGAGTGGTGAAAGTTGAGGTAGGTTAAATGGGCTTTTAGAATAACTGGAGTAAGTATTTATAATCTAAGCACGAGTGTGAGTAAGGGCAGTTTCCTTCTTGGTATGGCTTCTTTAAACTTTGGACCCTTAAGTGGGATACTTACTGAGTATGTTTATACTCATTCTTGCTACTTTGTTTGTCATTGCATATTGTGCACATTCTCGAGGCGGGTGACGAAGGTGACGACTTGACGGGACTATGGAGACTTCATGAAATTTCTTTTTCCTGTTTTAGCTTTGAGTTTTGTTTCCTTGTTCCCGGTTATTTGTTGGTCTATAAAGTTTAAATTTCTTTCACTTCCGTGTATATAGTTAGAAGTTCTTAGGTTCTTTTGTCTGTTGATTGAGCTTAGCATCATTTATCGTAGTTTGGTGGATGTTGAGTCTGTTCTCTGAAACATAGAAGTGTTTATGTCTCTTTCCAGGTCTTTGAAAATTTTGGTTTTCTCCTAGTTACGTCGTCATGCTGTCGAAATTTCAGGCATGAACGAGGTAACTAGGTCGTGCTTCTACATTAGAGAGTCGTAGTAGGCTCGGGTCTTTACAGAGGAAGAAGAAGAAACGTTTTAGGAAGAATTTGCATGAGAAAAAGAAGAAAGAAATGTTTTCCAGTAAGGATATTTTTGAATTTTTTTAAAAGGTAAATGCTATTAATGAAACTTTAACGTTTTTCATCCAAAACTTAACAGTATGAGTATTTTTGAAATCTTTTAAAAGGTGAAGGGTATTGTTGAAATTTTTTAAAGTTCAAGGGTATCATTGAAATGAGGTACAAAGTTCAAGAGTACTTTCTATAATTTAGCCTAGAAATAATATTAAAAAAAGGGTATATAAGTGATATTTGACTCTCTTTTTTTATCAGTAATTATTTGTATACTCATTTACTATTAAGTTTATATAGATATACTATATTAATATAATAAAAAAGGATATGTGAGTGACATTAGGTTTTGTTTATTATCAATAATGGTTTGTTTGCCAATTTAGACATTTTTAAGTCTATCATTGATTTACACTTTATCAGTCTATCAACGATAGACATATATCACTAATGAATGTAAAATTGATCTGTCAGTGATTGACATTTATCAAATGTTATTATTGATAGACATAAAAATAGTTTATCAATGATAGATGTCTATCGATTCAATCTTTGATAGATGTCTATTAGTGATATTCCGAGTAAAAAAGAATAATATAATGTCTAAAAAGGTGCATAATTTTTTTTTAAAATTACCATATTTGCAAAATCATAATTTTGTTGCTATATTTGCAAATATGGGAATGACATTTTCCACCCATTATGATTTTTCTTTTTTGAATGGTTCATATTTGATTATAAGATTTGTTTTACAATAACTAACATGAACATAACTTAGCAATGTAACGACAAGGAGTCTCAACCGGGATTCAAGAGATTTGTTTGGCAAGAAATATTACGGTTGACGTTTCCTATTTTCATCTTGAACCATCATATTGTCACTCATCTTTAAAATCGTAATAGATGAGGTAATATATTTTTTTTTTTTTGAGTTCAACAACATTTTTGGAGTAAGAAATTCAAATCTTTGACCTCTTGATCGAAGATACATGCCAATTACAGCTGAACGATGCTCGCTTTTGCAATACAAACCACACATGTATTTCCTTTTATCTCCAAAATTAAATTAAAAGTTTGCCCCTATACTGTAATTACCTCTGCAGCCACTTTTTCGTGTGTCAATTTTTTATTGGCGGAGAATGTGTGTATTCTTGCATTGATAAAATCTAAAAAATCTAATTATGTCATCCAATCACTGTGTGGAACGTGACACTAACGATCATATTTGCTATCTTCCTCCAAACGGCAAGAATGGCGAAAAAAATAACTGGGGGTGAATCCGTAAACTTTGTCATTTATTTTCACGATTTTAGGAGATTTCAAACTGATTTTTTTTTTCTTTTTCATTTTACTTGGTGTTCTTAAGGCATTGATTTGTAAGAATTTTCTTACCAATTTTATGAGATTTAAATTTGTTCATATATATATATATATATATAAAGATTAGAGTTTGTGGGAGTGTTCTAAATAATTTCTATAAAGATTGTTTGTAACCATTTGATCTTTGAATGGAAGAAAAAATTGAAATTTTTCTGCACTAAAAAAAGATTTTTATGATGATCGAAGTAATGAAATTCTCAAGAGGTGCTTGAGTGGTGGATGTAGGCTAGATCATATCAAACCACTACAAATTATCGATTTCATTTTGTCTAACCTCTTGCTAATTTATTTTGTATACCTAATTTTTTATTTTTAATAAATTGAATGAAATTAAGTGTCAGAATTTATTGTTAGGATTGGTAGGTACATTTTTTTATTGTTAGAAAATTACCTAAATTTGGTACAATTTAATTTTCATATATTTATTATCAATCATTATTATTTGAATTAAATAGGCTAGGTCTTCACTAGAATTCCTGAAAACCATAGGGCGTCCCCCAAACTTTCATTTTTTATTCACTCAAGGGCACTAACTTTCCCACAACTATTACAATGACCCTTACTTAGAGCACTCACTCAATGGGTGACTTAACTGATCACAGCAAATGTAGCTTTTTTTACTCTTGAATACTTTAAGCACCACAAGCATTTTTCATTTTTTTGTTATTTTCACTTTTTCTTTCTCATTTATTCTTTCTACAATTTTTTCTCTTATGCAGGTAAATAAACATATAAACTCCTAAGTTTAGTGATAGGACCAAAATAGTCCTATATTTTTATGCCTAAATCATGTTAGTTTGGAGGTTTTAATGTAATTAATTGATCATTTGTAGGGATTTGAGCATAAGGCATGTTTCAAGAGATTCTACGTCAAATCATGATTCCAACGCATCAAACTGGAGGACATTCGAACACCCGAGTGAAGATTTAAAGCAAAAATGACCTGTGTTGCACTCTGGGTAGCGTCTAAACGCCGCATCCGCAGTCCCCTAAAGCCTCCCTCAAAGCTACGGGGAACCCCTGTGACGCTAGGAAGCATCTAGACACTATCCAGAGCGTCTAGAGGCTCCGTCGATTCCTATAAATAGTTTTTTTCTTCCTCTAGGTCATTTGTCTCCGATTTTCAACTGTCATGAGATCATTTTAAGCTTTCTCCTCTCTGTTTTTTAGTACTTTAGGATAGATTAGGAGTTTTTCATCAAACCTTGGTGTCGGGCTACATCGTTTCGAGGATTGGCTAGGCTTTCGATGTCATTCGGGGTTGTAAACACGATAATATGCATTTTATTGTGAGGTGTTGTAGCTGATATTTGGAAATCATTGGTATTAAGCAGTGGGCACGATGTTTTCATATAAATAAACGTTATGACAATATGACTTCGAACAGTGCAGAGTGCTTTAATTCATTGACTGCAGAAGCACGACTGCTGCCCATTGTTTCGTTGCTCAATTATATAAGAGTGCATCTATAGGGGTGGATTTATGAAAGGTGGAACTATTGGTTTTCACGCATGACATTGTTGTCGAACTATGCTGAGCAACGAATGGCCAAGGATTTAGAGAAAGCTAGACGATACCGAGTCGATCCAATTGATTGTTACACCTGTCATGTAAAAGACAATCGATTGGATGGTATTATTAATCTTCAAACTTGAAAATGCACGTGCAAACAATTCAACTCGTACGAAATACCATGTTTCCATGCTATTGTTGCTGCTAGAGAACGCAACATCACCCTGTCTAGTCTGTGTAATAAGTGTTATACTGTTTAATCTCTTCAGGCAGTATATGCGAAGCCTATATACCCAGTTGGGCATGTATCAGAATGGCCGCAGCTGCTTGGATATGTGGAGATGAAACTACTTTCGCCGAAGAGAGTTGATCGAGTTGGACGGAGAAGGGTATAAAGAATCCTTTCTGCAAGCGAACACAGTTGAGCACAAAAATGTGGTAGGTGTGGGAATGTCAAACACAACTGACAGTCATGCAATCAACCTCTGTCAACCACCATATTCAACTAACCAGATTAGTAGAAATGTTTCTATCTGTATACTATGTTTGTGTTTGTGTATCGTGTTTTTGCATGTAATTGAATAAGTTGGTTTGATGTGTAATAGCGCAAAGTGTTTTGATCTCTTAGTGAACTGGTTCTTGCTCTCACTCTTTCTTGCTCTCTTGCTCTCTTGCTCTCTTGCTCATTTTCGTTATCGTTGTAGCTATTGTTATCGTTTTCGTTCTCATTCTTGTTAACGCTCGTTTCTGATTATGTAACTAAGGAATGTGCATACCAATTTCGCTCTAGCTATGGCTCGCTCTCGTGGACGATTTACCCATTCGTTATAATTTTGTTAAACATGGATATCGTTCTCATTCTCGCCAACGTGTTCTTGCTCTCATTTGGTATCACTCTCGTTCTCACTTGTAATTCTCATACTCGCTCTCGTGTAAAGGCAAAACCAAAGCTTGTAGACTGTGAAGACATTTTTATGCTGTATGCAAAGAAAATTACAATTCTGTACAAAAAACCCCCAAACCACATCAAATATGAAAAGTTATAGTTCTGTACAAAAAAACCCCACCCCCATCAAAATGACTCAGTGCTCAACCACAGTTGACATGCATATTATGTCCTAAAGTCCGTCATCCACTCTTACGCGAGTGCAGAAGTCTTTGCGCTTGTCACTAGGTACTCGAACCATTTAGCACAGAAGATCCCGCAGTCTAGTGAATCATGTTGTATGTTGGAGTTCTTTGCACGATAGACAGGCCATGCAGATGTTCGCATATCTAGCTTGGCACAAGCGACATCATAGAAGTAGAGCAGCAAGGGTGGTGTGTGTGTGAGGGGCTCTAGGAACTTCTCGATGCTCCCAATGTCGATGTACGTGGGGTATGAGTCGTACACCAATAACTGTCCCCTATTCAAGTCCATGGCCAGCAAGAACCAGTGCTTATTCATGTTGACGGGGTAGTACAAGAAGTCAACTTCCTTACAAAAAGGCTTGTAGTCATCATGCACTCCTTTCACATACTCGATATAAGTATCCTCTGACTCCTATGCCAACACGGCTTTGAGCAACTGATTTTTCTTGATATTATGATATAAACTTTCTTTAGTTCGCAAGTTTAAATGGGTTTGCAAAAGACAACACGTGCACTGTGAGTCGTCGTGGTTCACACGCTGTGAGTTAGTTCGCAAGTTTAAATGGGCCTACACAAGACAATACATACCAGGATTCCCATAGGTAATATGGTGAATTAGTGTATGCACATTTTCGATCGAACGGAGAGCTTCCTCTTGATAAACATGGACAATGTGTTTATAGTCTAAATGAATGAAGCAATTAGTTACTGCATTTGAAACTAGACAGTAATAAATACTAAACGAACAAAGAAAGAAAAGTACTTACATTGCACTCGACCTAATAGCTCGATGTTAACAAGTCTCTGAAGAACTTCTTCCCTATGCCTATCGTTGTGGTACCGATGCTAGGTCGAATATCTGCGTCCGTGCTCAAATCTTAGATCCACCCCATCATCGCACCAAGCATGCGAGAGTCAACATCGTGAGCCAGATTGTAAACAATCGACGGCTTATGCAAGGTCATAATCATACCATGGAATGGATATCGACTTTCATTTCAAGGTCTCGGCGACTCCTCCTTCGGCTTCTTTGCAGGGCCTGAAGGCATATACCATTCTGGCGCCTTCTTCTTCCAGATACCCTTCCTAGAGAGAAGACCAGGATTAGATGCGATCAAGCTTATGGGGCTTTCGCTGGCAATGGAAATGGTGACATCGACATCCTGAATAGCTATGCGAGTGCAGTCAGCGAGGCCAGTGGAGTCGGTGTCAACATGGACTATGACACTGATGTCGTAGTTAGTGGAGGCAATGGACTTGAGGCTCTGTAGGGTGGCAGCGATCACTAAGTCTGGGGTGTCGAAAATACGTGAGGTGGAGATGATGAGGTCAGTGAAGGTTGGAGTGAAAGTGGGAATGGGGAGGGAGATGGAGATGGAGATGGGGATAATGGACTCGGCGATGGTGGCAGGAATGGAGAAGGTGGAATCGATGGTGGTGGCAGGAATGGAAATTGTAGACCTGGTAGTAGTGGGAGGAATGAGGTAGGTGGGCTCGGTGGTGGTGGCGGGAATGGGGATGGTAGACTCGGTGGTAGTGGTGGGCAGGGTGGATCTAGTGGTAGTGGAGGAGATGGTGAATGGAGATGGTGGACTCCATCGACTGATCGACACGTAGGTTTAGTGATTCAACCCAGTCGTGGCCTTCATCCTACATATGACAAAAGACACGTTAGTCGAAAGCATGAGAATAATCCAAATATTCTCTACATATTATATCACATACCTTACATATTCTGTGGAATTGAAAACATGCTTGAAAATGTGTATAGTGTAAAATTAATCTAAAGCATGAAAAGGGATCAGAAAAACTAGGCACCGATTCAGAGGGGTCACATCGAGATATAATTCAGTAATGCCAATCACAGATAACTAAGAATGTAAATCATACTTTGTATGCACCCACTGTTGAGATTTATGCCCTAAAGTCTCGTAATTAATGATTTATTTAATAATTAATAATAATTTTGATTATTTTATTTACAATATAATATTATATATTATATGAAATATCCAAGGCTCCTAGTGTAATCTTGAATACTATGTGATTGACATAGGGGATGATCATGTTCAAGAAATAACTTAAAGGGTCATAGTAGATGGATAAAGTTGGGTGTCTTATCTAGGTAACGCTATTGATACGACCCACTTTGTAATATTTACAAATGATTTAATCTAAATCATTTGTGGAGGCATGTGAGTGGGGGTATCTTATACAATGAGTTTGTATAAAACTGGACTACTAAATATTTAATCTCTCTTTATAAATTTATTAATTGAGAATATTAATATTTTATCAGGACGATCATATGCGGCTCGATCTTAATCCTGAGTGAGTTATAAACACTTGTCTGTGAGGACTTGTCCTTTGATTTGCATGGGTGAGAGTGACTTTTATAGTCGATTGAATAAGCCTACCATTTTTAGGGACTTGACCAAATAAGGAGCTGCGAACATAATCTCGCAAGATGGAATTCACTCCTTTCCATATAGGGCAAGTAGATGAGCAGTTCCCTTAAGTGCTGATTTTGAGAACTTGAATAATGGGGCCTCACCCTTGCAATGGCCCAAGAGGGACTTAGTTTATAGTTGTATTATAAACAAATTATCCATTAAAGGATCAGTGGTACTTAAGGTGCAAGATGTAATTACAGGGGTAAAACGGACTTTTGACTTAGCTGTAATTACGAACAACTCGTGAAGGATTGACTTACATGTAGTGATTATATCCATGGACACAACTTGTCCTATAGTGCATAAGAGTGCAACTCTAGGTCTATAGTGGAGTGGCCCTAGAGTAAATAAATGAAAATTAATTAATTAAATAGTTTAATTAATTATTTTTGTATCATTAGAGCTTATAATCTATAGGTCCATAAGGCCCCCTTGCTAGCTCATTTTAATACTAAAAGATCAATTTTCTTGAACGAAAAATTTGAAATGTTCAAATTAATATTTAATTAATATATTAGATATATTAAATATAAAAGAGGAAAATATATTTATTGTATTTGATATATTAAATATTAATATAATTAATATATATTAGATAAATTAAAGAAAATATATTTTTAAAATTTGAATAAGATTCAGATAAAGAAATAAATATCGTACGAGAATTTGAAAGATTTGAATAAGATTCAAATAGATTAAATATATGTATTTTAATATATTATATATTAAAATATATATTATTTAATTATGGTAAATATTTGCCCCATGTTCTATAAATAGAACATTTGAGTTGAGCCATTATAGCACACATCTCCTCAATAGAAAATTAGATAATTCTCTCTAAACCTCTTCCTCTCCAATCCCTTGGAGAATTTCTTCAAGAGGCTCCTACAAGCCTTGGTCATGTGTTCAAGCCATAGCATGAAAGATTTTGTGGATGAGATAAATACCCGCCAAAAATATCTCTATATAATATATAAAGGTATTTATCGCTTAATCTTAGTTTTTTGCATAATTCTAAATAAATTCAAAGACGATCTAATGCTTTCGCTATGGGTTTAATGTGATTATTTCATTCACCCACAAGCCCAATGGGACTCCATAGAGAGCTTCTAAAAACTTCCAGTGCAATTTAATTAATCAAGATGCTAAGTAAGCCCCAAACTAATCCTAAACTGGGGACATGCTAACCCGAGCCATAGGTCGCAGCGTGCCATGCTCAAGACTAATTGTTTAAGCCCTAGTAATTACTAGATTTAGTGAGATGCTCAAACTATTCTAAGTCGTGAGCCTAAATTAGCCTTCACACTTTTAACTTCTTTTTTACTAGATTCCTTAAGTCCTTCATGTCTGCTTACTCATAAACTCACTGAACCTAAGTTCTATTGTTACTCTAATTAAGCACTCTCTCTATATGTTCGAACAAACTCAAGATTATACATAACTAGGCTAAACATGCTCAATGCACATAGGCTCGTCAATCCTAACTACGAACATACTTTGGAATGAAAATAAAGAAGCAAAAGACATTCAAAGCAGTAATTTAAATGTATTAAATGCATAACCTCATAGCGTTATAATGTGAAATCTTGACGATCTCCTCTAAATCAGCATTTTCGCCTAGCCGAAGTTCATTTGCATCAATCTCGAGGGCTCGGGTCGAAGAGGATTAATCCTAAACTCAAAAAGAATGCTTTTATATAGATCCCGACAGCATTGCAACGCTGTCCTATAGCGGGCCCGTGTTTGGGACTTACGGCAGTGTTGCAATGCTATAGGTAGCGTCGTGATGCTTACTCCCTAGACAACATTGGTCATTTTTGCTCTAACTCTTTGCTCGGGTGTCGAATAACCTTCGATTTGGCTCATTGGAACCATGATTCGACGTAGAATATCTCAAAACATGCCTTACACTTACATTCCTACAAAATAATCAATTAACCACATAAAAATCATTTTAGGATTTGTGCCCTAAAGCTCGTTTTTTATAATTAAACATTTTTTTCATTTATTAATAAAATAATTTATTATTTTATATTGTGTATAACATTATCTAATATTATGTAAAATCTAACGTTATTATTGTAATCTTGAACAGTATGCAGTTGACATACAGGAGGATCGCGTTCAAGTAATAACCTAAAGAATCTTTAGTATATAGATAAGATTGAGTGTCTTATCTTGGTAACAATATTGATACGATCTACTTTGTAATTGTTACAAATGATTTGATCCAAATCATTCATGTGGAGACATGTGAGTGGGGATATACTATACAATGAGTTTGTATAAGACTAGACCACGAAATATTTAATCTCTCTTTATAAATTCGTTAATTGAGAAAATTAATATTTCAGAGGATGATCATATGCGACTCGATCTTAATCCTGAGTAAGTTATGAACTTCTGCCTGTGAGGGCTTGTCCTTTAATCTACATGGGTGAGAATGGTTTTTTTTTGTAACCGATTGAATACACCTACTATTTTGGGGACTTGACCAAATAGGGAACTACGAACATAAATTCACGAGATGGAATTCACTCATTCCCATATAGAGAAAGTAGATGAGTAATTCCCTTAAGTGCTGATTTCGGGACTTGAACAATGGGGTCCCACCTTCTTACTAGCCCGAGAGGGACTTAGTTTATGGTTGGATCATAAATAAATTGTTCATTAGAGAATCAGTGGTACTTAAGGTATAAGATGTAATTATAGGGGTAAAACGGACTTTGACCCAACTGTAATTACAAACAACTTGTGAAGGATCGACTTGCATGTAGTGATTATATGTCACGTCCCACCCCAGATTACCTTAACCAACTTAGGACGTGACGTGCTGACAATAGATCTCAATTAAACTATGGAACCCATTGTCAAACTAGCAAAACAAAACACATTTTTGAAAGAATAGGTGACTAGCAAATACTTTATCAAAACAAATCCATAAAAATTTCGGCAGAGTTTTGCCTGTAAATCGGATAAAACACACTTGAACACTCCCAAATAATTTATCCAAAGTCCCACACATCTACCAAGTGTGCCATAGTCAACAACCACTAGATAACTACAAACCAACAATGGAAAACCATAAATGGTTCTAATTTACAAATCATCATAAAATTAAAGAATAGTAGAAGGTTGTCAAAAATAAAGCTAGCCACTCTAGTTCCAAGGACAAATAAAATACCAAATTTACACGTAAAATGAAATGTAATATACATGAAAATGGTGGCAGATCTCAATCTCGATAGGCCCATTAGATACTCCAGTTCTACCTGGTAGAAAAATTTAGGAAAAGAATGAGCTAAAAAGCCCAGTGAGTGGTGAAAGTTTAAAAGAAAACAATTTTAATGAAACTATTAACATAAACATATATAAATGGTTGTTCGTAATCATTATGCAATTCTTGCACGTAAAATCCTTGAAATACTTATAACTCCATTGTGGTTAAGCATCTCATATATTTTGAAGACTGCAAAATCTCTAAGATATAATCCTTGAGGAATAGTCTTTTAAAAACTTAATATAAAAAATATAAATTTAAATTTGGTCACATTGCTAGAAAAATTGGTCACGAGACTTGTACCCAAAACTAGTCATACTGGCGTAGAGGAATCTCAATACGCACAGCAGAGCAAATCTAGTCATACTATGCATCAAGTAATCTCAAGATACACAGCAGAGCAACTAGTCATACTATATACCAAGTAGTCTAAATGTATATAGCAGAGCGAATCTAGTCATACTATGCACCAAGTAATCTCAAGGTACATAGCAGAGCAACTCTCTGTCATACGTGCATGTAGAGCAAACTCTAACATCTGCAATGCCTCAGGATAAGGATTTGGAATCCGGATTCGGTACCTAATGGCCCCAACATTCCCCTGCATCCCCTGTGGCCTGAGCACGCTAGCATACTATGGAAACATATTCTCATAGCATACGGGTAATCACCATGGGTACAAGCTCTAGTAGTTTGAAAACAACTCCTATATAATAATCATCGTAAGTTCTCAAAACCCACAGATTCTCATATTGAGGTTTCATAACTTTAAGCCATGATTCAAAGGATCAAATGTTGCAATAAAAATCCTCATATTCACATTTGGATTTACATAAATCCAAAAACTCGTATATCGACTAAAATCATAATTTTAAAAGCAAGTTATTTCTAAAACTCTCAAATACTTGATATCATTTAAAATAATTTGAACTTTTGCCAATGGCTAAAATCAAGAAATTTCTATAGATTCCCCTTTCATAAGCCCAAATAATACAAATAAGTCATTGTAGCTAAAATTTCACATAAACATAAATCTCTTCAAATTCAAATATGCTAAATCATGAACTCAATTTAGTGAACGTATGTCACTTTCTTATCAAATTAGTAAATCATCAATTTCAATAATAAACAATTTACGAAATACACGTAATTCCTCCAAATCATCAAAATCTTCAATAAATAAATCATTTGCATTAATATATAAATTGCAATAGATTTTCAAATCTCAAAGATTTTTATAAATCACTAAAATAATTGAAATACTGTGTAAAATAACCACTCACAAATTATTGTTGACTCGAGAATTTAAAGTTGCAATTAGTCATTCCGAACTTCGCTCGACCTAGAATTCCAATAACTATATCACAATTTATTCTTCAAACCATGTAATTTAGAAACCCAATAATACCAACTAATTATCAATTAACCCAATTCTCCATCCTTACATATTACCCATTGGTCAAACTTTCAAATTACACACTCTCTCTCATCAATTAATGTCTTCATTGTCTTTTCCCATAAACCATTCTTTTCTTTTTCTTTAATAAAAATAATATTTGATTTATCTCAAATTATACCTCTCCCACGTGAAGGCTTCTTCAAACAAGTATTCTCTCTCCTAATTAACCCTCTTTTGTACTTTTAATGATAAAATAGTCTATCACTTCATTCCACTGTTCATCTTCTTCTTCCTTAAACTCATAAAACATGTCTTCCCATTTACAAATCTACAACTTCCAATCTAGCCCCTTTCATTCTTTCTTTTCATGATTATAAAAGTTTCCATTGATCTTTCCACACCAACAGTAATAATTAAGACCACAACAATTAAAATTCCAACAAGTTCTTGGTAGCCAAACATAAAAGTTCCATTCTTTCTTCGAAGTCTACTCTTAATCAAAACCTACTAGAAACCATAGAAGTTCTTGTGAAAAATGAAAAAGACCCATATCTATTTTCCTTGAAAACAACTTATGGAAATTGAAATTGGCTTACCCGATTGAGACTTTTTTTTTTTTACGGCTCCTCCAATCCATTTTCCAGCGAATCCACAACCTTCTGATTAAATTTTCGGTGAGTTCTGGTCTTAACACAGCTGTTCTGACAACAACTGGCAACTACCTTCTTCACTTTTTCTCTATCGCCTTTCTCCTTCTCTCCCTTTCATTACCTTTTTTTCTCTTTCCCTTTTCTTTTTTTTTCTTACTCCTTTCTCGAATACCCCTTTCCTCTACTTCCCTTTCTTTTCTATTTTTTTTTTATTTTCCTTTTGTAGTTTTGTCTAGATCCTTTTTTTTTTCTTTTTTTTTTTTTAAAGAAACGTGGGTTGTCCTTTTCCACTATTTTTTTTGTTACTTTTTGGAATTCTCCTATTTTCCATAATATACCAAATCCAATCTTCTTTTACTTATTCTGAAATTATTTTGTTAAATAATTTTTCTTCAACTTTTCTCTTCCATCAAAATATTTCAAACTCAAATAATTCATATATCATATATATGTCCAATTGTTTGGTGACCATAAATGGGTATTACAAAATATTACCTCGTTTTTTAGAATTTCGTCCTCAAAATTCAATTAATAAGTGCATTTGAATTTTACTTTTCCATGTTGTCTTTTTCACTTCATGATTTTTTTTTTCTTTTTTTTTTCATTCTCTACCTCTAAGTCATTTAAGTCCGAATTGTACAGGCCCCATAGGCTTCTTCTCCCTCCATCTTTACTAGTTTCAATAGTTTTAGCTTAGTTTAGGGCGTTTTGATTGATCCTCGATGTCAAGCAATATTAGTTCAATGTTTTGCTAGGCTTTAGCCAATTCAAAATGTAAACTATGGTATATTGTAATTTTTTTTTTTAGATTTATACTTAAGTTCTTCATGTTTTACAGTATCCTCTTGTCTCTTTATTCTAGTATAATAACTTGCATGCTCGTAGTTCGTTTGACACTCTATACGCATCTAGAATGTGCATTAAGCTAGTTTAATGTAACGGATAGCTTGAATATCGATTAGCATGTTTAATATTTCTTATCTCACTTTAACGATTATGGTATGAGCATGTTCGTAGATAGCCTGACAACCTATTTACATCGAACGTGCTTGTAATTGCTAGTTTAAGTAGCGCTAAGGCCAACTCATGTTTGCATAGTAGAGGCTAGTCTCTCGTGTAGTTTGCGTGATAAGATTTTAGAATCAATAGAACAAATTAATTAGATTAGGAATGCATGCCTAGTTTAATTAGTTTGTCTAAATCAATCCCTGGAACTTAAAGTGGCTAGCAACATTAGTATGGAAAACTATCGTGCTCATCTAATCGAGACTAGTTAGGTTGTTAACTCGATACCAGGTTGGGCTAATTGATTTAGGGGACCTAAACTTGCTTAAGGGCTTTAGGCGGCTTTTTCGTCAAGGTTGATTAGGTGATAAATTGCTGATTAGATTTTGTGTTGGTTATCCGTGATCAAAAGTTACGTTGTTGCCTGGTTTTACCTCGAATTGATGCCCAAGGTGAGATCATTTATCTTATTTGCTTTCAGTCTTTCAGTCCTTTTATGCTTTATTTTCAAACTCCCCCAGTTCGTGTCAATTCATCTCATTATGAAAATCAATTAATAGAAATCAGTTACTCAATTCTCTGTGGTTCGACCCGATTCACTATTAAATACTACAAATATTTAATTTTAGATGGGTATTATGAATGTATTTGATTGAGCCATAGACAAGCTCACTATCGTTTATCAACCAATTTGTTGTCTATGTCTCAGTGTTGCCTTGACAATAATTGGTTTTGTATTCAAGATAAGGTGATCGGGCTCATCAGACCCATCAAATTAATTTATACTTGGATCGAGCTAATATTTGCAGTATCAGTAGTTCAGGTCAATCCATAGAGAGTCTGGAAGATTACTTTCTCTTTTAATTCGAATTATACAAATTGAAACTGTAATGTAGGAGGGGGGGTTTGCTTAATAATATAAATACTAAAAATAAATTTCATAAAAAGAAAGATTAAATTGCAGAGAATAAATAGTCTTACCACGACACCAATTTGGGGATTCATCAGTTGTTCATGTAACTTCAATCATTGAAAATTGTTATGTGATTTTGTGACCATGCAAAACCGTAAGTGTACGGTGTCAAGTTTTAGTTGTTAAATCACCAATCAACCCAAAAGCTGAAGCTGGTGGTATGATAAATTTAATTATATTAACACTCTAACACTCTCCCTCACTTGTGGACTTAGAAATTTGTAAGAGCCCCAACAAGTGGAAATCAATATTAATTGGGGAAGAAATGACATTATAGTGGTTCGAACTCAGGACCTCCTACTCTGATACCATGTTAAATCACCAATCAATCCAAAAGCTTAAGCTGGTGGTATGGTGAATTTAATTATATCAACACTCTAACATTAGTATAGTGGTTAAGTGCAAGTATTGTCCACAGGAATGGTTTTCTAGATCGAGTGACTATTATAGTTACTAACACCCAATTTTATTTAGAGAATAATAATTTTCAAAAATAGTGACAACGAAATAATTAGAAGGAGTTAAACTTGCAAGGAGAAAAAACCTAGGGAATTGATTTCACCACTAAACTAATATGTTGGTTAATTAATTCAGGAATGATTGTACTTCACACTGAGCAGGAAGTGTAAAAGACCAAAAGACTTTCTCAAGCTCAATTGGAACTCATGCAATTTTATAAGTTTAACATGTCTATCTAAACTTTAATAAAAGAACATGATGTTAAATTACTTCCTATAATGCTTCGAAAAGAACCCTTCATTCTCATGCAAAGATTTACAGTTAGATATGTGTTTAATTGGTCTAGCTTTAATTGAATATTTTACAAGCAACAATCAAAACCAATAAAAACAAGTAAACTTTGGCCAAAAGAATACTAGCATTAAGAGCATAAACGCATACAATGGTAAGATGCAAAATTAAATTAAGAAATTAGACTAAAACATTGAGTTTAGTGACGACATCAATTCCCTAGATAAAAGTCTAGCCACTCATTACTACAAAACTATAATCTAAACTTAATACAAAATCCATAACATGAAATACAAACTAAAAAACAGAAAGGAAAAACTCTAAGTCTCATGTCGATTCTCGTTCCCGATGCACGTCGCGATCTCCAGCTTCGAACTCTCGTTCTACACTCCCAAATGTCTTCTCTAGCTCCCAAGATAGAGTGAAAATCAATTTTAGGGTTTGTTCTCTCCAAAACGACTTTTCCTTTCCGCAAACCATTAGAGAAATATTTGTAGCGTCTCAACGTTGTCCTTCCAAAACGTGTGTTTTCGAAATAGGAAAGGTAGCGTTGAGACACTAGATTGTAATGTCTCAACACTGCCTGTGGGGATTCAATGGCTTGTTTGGCTGCAATTGTAGCGTTGAGATGCTACTGATGGCATTTCAACGCTATGCTCTCGGGTATCCTTGCCCAATTCATTCATTTGCTTTACATGGCTTCTCAATTTTTGTTCTATTAGCTCCATATTCACCATGGTATCTCCAAAATCTCCAGTTTCGATCCAATTGCTTAATAACTGAAATTTAAATAAATAAATTCGTGAAAAGCATTGAATAAAGTATAAAGACTAACAAAAGTAAAGCCTAGAGATAGCACATTTTGTGTGCTATCAAATACCCCCAAACTTAAGATTTTGCTAGTCCCAAGAAAAACAGAACAAAACTACATCATGATTTCACTAATGCATAAATATAACTCGAACCTCAAAGATCTAAATAAGAAAATCACACAATCAAAGAAAGAACTTAAGCACAACCATTTATTTGGAAATTTAAATTTCATCCTACTCATCTCTTGCACGTATGTGTGTTTAACCTTCTCTCTTTTAGTTTTTACTAGCTCGTAACAATTTTATAAAGTCCTTCGTTTAATTTCCCCCTACACTGGCTCTAAGTTCCAATCATTAGGGCCTTCTACACTCAAGAGAGTAATGACTCATTGAAGCACTAAAAATCATAAATTGGGTTAGACAACCCCCAAACTGCCTTTTTTTTTTTTTACTTTTAAATCCAGGACCATAGCTTTCACACATCCATTGTAAAAACCCCTTACCAAGAGCACTCTCTCAATAAGTGGCCTAACTGATCACAGTGGAGGTAGCTATTTTTTTGTCACTGATCCTTTTAAACACAACATATGACTCAAACATGCAAAAAAAAAAAAAAATCTTTTCTTTTTAACATGCAAAAAAATCAATATAGGCAACATTCTCACATAATTCTTGATATAACTTTACAAACTATCATGTAGATTGACCCTCAAATCAGTTTTTCAACCTATCGAGGTGACATCAAACTTTCAAACAAAATAACCTTGTTTTAAACTTTCAAAACTAAAAGAAATAGTTCTAAGTGCTCAACAGTTGCAAGGGAATCCAAGAAAAATTTAAATTTAGCTCAACTTTAGGGCATGCTTTCGTATGTCAAAAGATTGCTAAATTGTATTAATTAAATCACATCCTACGTCATCCTAATCATGAATATGCCCAAGATTCATTAGAAAAATTCAGAGCATGCTCAGGACTCTTAACATTAAGCACAAAGTACTCCCACCCCCAAACTTAAAACATGCATTGTCCTCAATGTATAATATATTCGGACATGCATAAGCACACATAAAAGATAAGGAAGTGAATAATATTGTCCTGATTAATGGAGATCCAATCTTTTCATCATTTCGAGGGGCCGAAAAGAAGAATTTGAGCTCCTATAACTCAAAGAAAAAGGAAACACAGTAAAGACACATGACAGAAAACTACAAAAAAGTAAAATCTAACACAAAAGGGACAGAAATTTGGGTTGCCTCCCGAGAAGCACTTAGTTTAACGTCTATAGCTAGACAAGGCTCATGTGTATGCATTAGGATTGTTTCATATCCTTGAATTCATCCTCTTTCACCTTTTCCTTACCCTTGGACACTTTATCTAGGGCGTCACTCAAAACTAAAAAATTTTCACTGTCAGAATATAAAGAATTTGCTAACTTAACTTTTAAGCATGCACATACCTCATCATCTGAACTTTGGGGTTTAAAGATTTGAAATTATACCTTTTTCTCCTCTGCCTGTAAGGTTAATGTACCTCTATGCATACTAATGTCTACCTTACTGGTAGCTAGAAAAGGTCTCCCCAGTATGATGGTAAAGAGCTTGTCGAAGGCTCTATCAAATATAATTATTAACTAGACCTCTGCAATTTTGCAATAATAGCAGCTAGGGTCGACCTCAGAGATTGGATTTCTTAGATTTAATTAAATACCATAGTTACTCACACCGAATTATATCTAGAGAATCCAAACTTAAGAGGTCGATAAAATTGAACTAAGCTATGTATTTACAATGTTGGAGACACTTAAAGGGAACCCTTTTTAAACATTGATTTTAACCAAGCAAATTCAAGTTAACCAAATTAAGAGATTATTTCTATATTCAACTTTTATAAGCCATGAAATCATACATATATTCAGTTGACTCTCTCAAGCCCACCTAAAATTCATGCTCACTTATTAAATCAACTTTCTAGTCTAAATTTTATAAATGAACATGGTATTATGTAGATCCTTAACAACTTCTATTAGCAAACAATTCATTCTCATGCTCAAGCTTACTAATAGTTATGCACAACAATCTAGATTCAAGTTCTACTCTTCCAAGCTATAACTTAAATCATACACAATTAACCTTTGCCAATGAATTGATCAAGACAATGAGAATGCATAAATGAAAGTTGAAATATATAAATCTCGAAATAACACTAACTATCTATCACAATCGAGTTTAAACACATGAGTTCAATCTTTCAAATCCACAATTATAGCTCTAAACTCATACAAAAATCTAAAAACAAAAACTACGAAATTAATAGGAAAGAAGGAAAAAACTCTCTGACGCGTGCTACACTCGTTCTCGTCATGAAAAGCCGCAATCTCGAGTCTTGAATGTCTTCCTCGGCTCTCAAAAGTGCTCTCTTAGTCCCAAATATGAGGAAGAAATTGACTCTAGACTGGTCTCTCTCCAAAATTGTCTCCCCGAATCCGCAGCCAAAACATTATATTTATAATTATCGTGATAACATCGAGATGCTAGGGACAACGTCGAGACGTTGTGACCAATTCGCACAGTAAAGAAGGAAAGTTGGGGTAGCGTTGAGATGCTATACGCATCTTCTCAATGCTATGGACGGAAAATGCCAGGCGCTCGCGTTTTGGGAGTTGAGACGCTCAAAAGTAGTGTCTCAATGCCACTCTTTCGGGAGTGTGATATTTTCCTGACTGCATTGACAGCATTGAGATGCTATGGATAGCATATCAATGTTGTCCTCTCGGGTTCCATTACTGTAGCTTATATTCTTTTTGTCTCCATTGCTCCAGAACATGCCTTTGCGCTCCAAATACTCGATTATCTTTCCCAATTGCTCAATTTCTTTGTATTTGCTCGAATCCTACAAATTGAATATATTAAGTAGATGAAAGTACACTTTAACACCTCAAACTAGCAAGAATATAAGCTTGGGGATAGTACACTTTTGTGTACTATCAAATACCCCTAAACTTATATTTTTGCTAGTCCTCGAGCAAAATAAAACATAACTCTCAAATGATTAATAATTGCAAACATGGGACTCAAGCTTCAATATTCCAAATAATAAATAAATTACAAAAGCATAAATTAATCAAACATACCCCCGTCGCTGAGAAATTTAAATTTAAATCTCTACTCCATTGTGTGTGTGTGAAAATCTCCTATTTTAGTCTTTATAAGTCAGGAACAGTTTTATACAACCCTCAGTTCATTTTCTCCCTACTTCTGGCTCTAAGTTCCAATTATTGGGCCTCTTCATACTCAAGAAAATAATATGCCACTAGGGTGCCTTAAACACGGGGTAGGCCTCCCTCAAACTTTTATTTTCTCAAAACTTTGATGGACACTAGTTTTCACTTTCACTATAGAGACCCTTACCCAGAGAACTCACTCAATGAGTGGCCTAACTGAACACAACGGAGGTAGCTCTTTTTGTCCTTAATTTTAAGCACACAAGTTGTTTTTATTTTCTCTTAATTAAGATATAAATCATAGAACTCAACTAGGCAAATATGTAACATGAATTCTCCTCAATGTAGCATTATTAACCATCATGCAACTTAGCCCTCTAATAGGTTCCTAGTTCTTTCGGGGTGACAACATACATGTGGACCATATAACCCTATTCTAAGCCTTCAAACCAAAAACAGGAGAACTAGGTGTGATACTTAGGCAAAGGAATTAAGCAAAAAATTTAAATTTAACTCCATTCAGGGGCATGCTCTCATATTTCCACCATTGCAAACTATCACTATTTCAACATATCCTAAGCTGTATTAGCCACAAATAATTTAATACAATTCATCCAGATCATATATACATTTTAAAAACAAACATGCTCAAAATCTAGGACTTGCAAAGTACTGCCCACCCCCAAACTTAAAACCAGTATTGTCCTCAATGTAAAAGGTTGAATTTCGATTATATAAGGATAATGGAAACAGAAAGAGTGAACATTATTGCCCTGATAAAAGAAAGTGTCCATAATGTCCTCAGTGAATGGGAGAAAAAGGGTCACTTGAATGATCAAGGCCTGCATAATGGGAATGAGATTTAATGGCACTCAAACATTCTAAATTAACCATAGAACTGACCAAAAATAAAAGAGATATAAAACTTGGGTTGCCTCCCAAGAAGCGCTTTCTTTAAAGTCTTTAGCTAGACGAGGCTCAAGTGGTGAATCAATTCTTGCATGAATCCACGCTGATATCCTTGGTGAGCACCCACTCCAAAGGATCCCTATCAATATCACTTCGTGAAAATCATTAGTCAAACTATCAATATCGTCCACAAACATACCTTGGCTCACTTCGTAGGGGTATTTCATGGCTTTGCTCATGTCGAAAGTTACCTTTTCGTCTTTTACCTAAAAAGATATCTTTTCTTCCTTCACCTTAATGGAGGCTTCCCTTGTGGCCAAGAAATGTCGTCCCAGGATGATGAGAATGTCATCATCGCCCTCCATATCAAGCATCATGAAGTCTGCAGGAATTAAAAATTTGTCTACCTTTACCACGACATCCTCTACTATACCTCTAGGGTAGGTGATGGAGCGATCTACTAATTGTAAAGAGATTCCTTTGGGCTTCAATTCTTTAAGACCCACAGCGAATATGATTGACTTCGATTTTTCTTTTTTTTTTTTTTTCATGCACCTCTTCGTCGTCGGCTTCTTCAGCGCATGTGATCGAAAATTGCAGCAATGGTAATCATTCAAGTAAAATACATGAAATCCTAACCCTTATGGGTTTTACAATGATCTAATCAAAGCAATAAATCTAATGCCAAATAGCCTAAACAATCAATTTGCAAACCACAAATATATCAAATATATGATAAATTAAAATACCCACCATCACAAAAATTTAATTCTAAATAAAACTCAAAGAGTCTCTGATACCAATTGAAGGAAATAATCGAATTAAACCCACAGCGGAAGCATATGAATCGTCTTTGATTTATTTAAAATTAAACTAAAATACAAGGGTTAAGCAATAAATACCTTGAAAATATGGAGATTCTTCTGGCGGGTCTTTATCTCCTCCACAAAGTCTTCCTTGCTATGACTCTAACAAAAGATCAAGGCTTGTGGGAGCCTCTTGAAAGAAAATCCTCAAGGGATTAAAGAGGAAGAGGTTTAGAGAGAATTCTCTAATTCTCTCTTTGAGGAGATGTGTGTTGTTCAGAATGCTTCAACCCAAGGGTTCTATTTATAGAGACCAAGGGAAGATCTTTGCCATTATTAAAATATTATATTTTAATATCTAATATATTAAAATATATCTTTTATTTATTTGAATCTCATTCAAATCTCCTACGATATTTATTTATTTGAATCTTATTCAAATTCTATAAATATCTTTTATTTAATATATCAAATATATATTAATTATTTTAATATTTAATGTATCAAATACAATAAATATATTTTCCTCTTTTATATTTAATATATCTAATATATTAAATATTAATTTGAACACTTCAAATTAAATATTAAATTGAACATTTCAAATTTTAATATTTAATGTATCAAATACAATAAATATATTTTCCTCTTTTATATTTAATATATCTAATATATTAAATATTAATTTGAACACTTCAAATTAAATATTAATTTGAACATTTCAAATTTTTCTTTCAACTAAATTAATCTTTTAGTGTTACTATGAGCTAGCAAGGGGACCTTATGGAACTACAGATTATAAGCTCCAATGATACAAAATTAATTAATTAAACTATTTAATTAATTAATTTTCATTCATTAACTATAGGTCACTCCACTATAGACCTAGAGTTGCACTCTTATGCACTGTAGGACAAGTTGTGTCCATAGATATAATCATTACATGCAAGTCGATCCTTCACGAGTTGTTCATAATTACAGCTGGGTCAAAAGTCTATTTTACCCCTATAATTACATCTTGCACCTTAAGTACCACTGATTCTCTAATGAACGATATGTTTATAATCTAATTATAAACTAAGTCCCTCTCGGGCCAATGAGAGGGTGGGGCCCCATTGTTCAAGTCCCGAAATCAGCATTTAAGGGAACTACTCATCTACTTACCCTATATTGAAAGGAGTGAATTCCATCTTGTGAGATTATGTTCCCAGCTCCCTATTTGGTCAAGTTCCCAAAATGGTAGACATATTGAATCGGCTACAAAAGCCACTCTCACCCATGCAAATCAAAGGACAAGCCCTCACAGGCAGGAGTTCATAACTCACTCAGAATTAAAATCGAGTCGCATATGATCATCCTGATGAAATATTAATCTTCTCAATTAACGGATTTATAAAGAGAGATTAAATATTTCGTGGTCCAGTCTTATACAAACTCATTGTATAAGATACCCCCACTCACATGTCTCCACATGAATGATTTGGATAAAATCATTTGTAACTATTACAAAGTGGGCCGTATCAATAGTGTCACCAGGATAAGGCACCCAACCTTATCCATATACTATGACCCTTTAGGTTATTTCTTGAACATGATCCTCTTGTATGTCAACCACATACTGTTCAAGATTACACTAATAACCTTGGATTTTTCATATAATGGATAATATTATATTGAAAATAAAATAATCAAAATTATTATTAATTATTAAATAAATTATTAATTACGAGGCTTTAGGGCATAAATCCCAACACTGTACATAGAATAAGGCATCAAATTAATAGAAGTAGCTAGATCACATAATGCCCTATAAAAATAAGAACTACCAATGGTGCAGGGAATAGTAAAACTCTCTGGATCCTTTAGCTTGGGTGGTAGCTTCTTGTGGAGTGCATTACTACACTCTTCTGTCATGCATATAGTTTTAGAGGCCCCAAACTTCCTTTTGTTTGTTTAGATTTCCTTCATGAACTTCGAGTATCTCGATATTCGCTCAGGGACATCTGCAAAAGGAATGGTTATTTGAAGATTTTTAAATAATTAGAGAAATTTAGAGAACTCAACATTCAAATTTTTCTTCTTGAAATGTTGAGGGTAAGGAATCTGATTCAGGATAGATGGAAGAATTTGACTAGATGGCTTTGTAGCCTCATGTGCAGTTGCGTCTTCCTTATCTTCATTCTCTGGTGATTCATCATCCTCATCGTTGTGGCACCTTTAGGTCCTCCAAAATTCTTTCCACTTCTCAAACTTATAGCCTTACATTGCTCCCTAGGATTAATTTCTGTGTCATTGTGAAATTTTCCTTTATGCAGTGCATTTAGGGAGGTGGCTTTTTGACTCATATGAACCTCAAGGTTCTGTATAGCTTTGCCATGTCCAGAAGCAATGCCTTTCATCTTCTCCTCCAATTGAGTCGTCCTCTTATTCGATTAAGTAATGAAAGCTCCAATCATGTCTTCCAAGGACGGCTTCCTTTCTGCTGACTGAGATGCAGAAGTGATAACTCTTAAAATAAGAGTTATAGGATATCATTTTAAGATTGAATTGTCATATTTTATCTCATTATATTTTGGAAAACTCCAAGCTTTGATGTATTTTTCTCTATGATTAATTTTGATATGGTAACATTATTATTAGAGCAATATTATCCTAATTAAGGAGCTTAATGTGATTAATTTAGGGCTTGATTAAGGAAGACGACCGAGCTCAAGAGCAGCAGTTTTACAACTGTTTGCTGGAGCAAACTTTGCAACTCAGACCAATACGAATTTCGCACGTGGGAATTTCGATTCATTAAATGAGCTGGAAAATGTCAGTCTAACCAGCGTGTTTCAGCCATTAGGAGCCTTCCACGTCTCAGGACCTGTCTAATCAACCCTGGTTTTCATAAAGAAGGAGTATATATTGTGGGCAGCCATTTTTTGAAAGGGGAGAGGTTGGAAATCCCGAAATAACAGACAGAGAGAAGGAGAGGCGGAGAGCTCCGATTGGGAGGCCATGGACGAAAGATTTCCATAAAAGGAAGGTTTTTCCAGGGGATCAACGCCGATGCTAAGTCAAATGTTTTGGGGTAGCTTTCTGATTTCATCTGCTACGTTTTCTGTTTTCATTTAGTTTATTTTCTGCATCATTTTCATTATGTTTACATTTCGACTTTTCTGCTGTTGTTTTTACATTATGAACTAATCACCATAAGGTGAGGATTAGAGGATGATTGCTTGTGATTAATGTTATAGCTGAGTATATTTTCTTTCATTCGATTTGGTTTTTAAGAGGACTTATTCATTAGTTCATGTCCGTTTGGCCAGCCGATGTGAGCAGTGTCTCTTTGATTTCTGGGAAGAATAGGAGGGGCTGAGAGCTTAAAAACCACGTTAGCCCCTTGTTAGGGTTAGTAGCTAGCTAAGTGAGTAGGTTAGGGATAATCACTCACCTAACGCACACAAAATACAGTGGATTCAATGTGCTACAGTAATGTAAATGAAACAGTATACTTAGGTGATTTGGGAGAATACCGTGAAATCTATAGTGGGTCGAATAGAATGAATGTGTACTCAATTCATAACTTAATTAAAGTATGATTTATCTCTAATCCGAGCCTTGTTTTAGCTAAAAGTATTTAGACCAGTTATTATTTGTTCAGTTACGATTGCTTTGTTTTCCTTGCTTTAGCATTAATTTTGTTCCAGCAATAGTGACTTATTTTATTTCATTTCCTTGACGAATTTGAATGGTTACAATTTGAGTTATTAGGAATTGATTTAGTAAATAGAAGAATTAATAGTCTCTGTGGATACGATAATTTACTTATCGCTTGCTACAAAAGTATGTGTACACTTGTGCATAGACAACATAATATTGCATAATTATTCACATCACTCTAGCAAGTTATCAAGAAGCATAGTTTGAGGAGGGCTGCAAAACATTCCTATTGTTAGCATACGAAAAATTCTCATGATTCCTCAAACCTGGGTGGTAATGTGTAGGTAATGAGTTGTACATGTGATTGCCACCCTGGTTGTACCCCCGGTTGTTTACATAGTTGACTTACTCCATGCTTGAATCTCCTCCATATTGTGAATGTTGGGCAGTTGCTAATGATGCAATTGAAGAATTGTTGCCTAGACCTGATAATTGAGACAAAGCGTTAGTCAAAGAAGGCATCTATGCTTTCAGAGCACTTACCTCATTGATTTCATAGATTCCAGTTATTGGCTTTGTAATTGAGCGCTCAGTGGGCCACTAATAGCTAGTGGTAGCCATCTCCTTAAGTAGGTTCTTTGCCTCCGTGACTGTCTTGGACAAAATTGTCCATCCAGCTATTGTATCCAAGATAGTATTCGTATTTCCATTCAATCCATTATAAAACAACTAGATTTGTAGCCAGTTAGGGTAACCGTGATGTGGGCATTTTCTGAGTAGCTCCTTGTACCTTTCCCAAGCCTCGAACATTTGCTCACCCTCAAACTGCCTGAATGTCCCAATCTCCGTTATGAGTCTGGCAATCTTGGTTGGTGGGAAAAATTTAGTAAGGAAGGCTTGGGCCTGCTTGTCCCAAGTGGCAATCCTCTGAGGCTCTAAACTCTCCAACCAATCTCGAGTTTTGTCCAGCAAGGTAAAGGGAAACAGACGTACGCGAATAGAATCATTAGACACACCATTAATCTTAACAGTTCCACATAAAGCAAGAAAAGATTTCAGATGTGAGTTTGGGTCCTCTGTAGGATGCCTAAAAAAGCACTATCCATCACCATTTGAATCAGTCCAGTTTTTAGCCTGAAATTATTTGTCACGATGGGTGCGTGGACTATTCCAGAGCTCCAAGCAGGGAAGACGAGCTTCAAGTAATCCACGATGGCCTTTTGCTATTCTACTTGTTCACCCGCCATTTGTTGATTTTGAATTTCTCTTTGAATTCAGTAGTTTCGTCTACAGGTACGCTCAATCTTTGGATCACAGGGCTTTAAATTCTCCCTAGCTCTGGGCATAAACCAAGTGAATTGGAACAACAAACCCAAAGTAAAAAGTAAGTAACACACAAAACATAAAATAAACTAAAATAAACAAAAATTTACTCAAATGTACACTAATTACACTCTAAATTAAAATCAAGTATTTTCACCATAATATTAATTAAACTAAAATACGCCAATCCCTAGCAACGACACCAATTTGATAAAGAGCTTGTCGAAGGCTCTATAATTTGCAATAATAGCAGCCAGTGTCGATCTCAGGGATTAGATTTCTTAGATTTAATTAAATTCCATAGTTACTCACACCGAATTATATCTAGAGAATCCAAACTTAAGAGGTAGATAAAAAGGAACTAAGCTATGTATTTACAGTGTTGGAGACACTTTGAGAAACCCTTTTTAAACATTGATTTTAACCATGTAAATTAAAGTTGATCAAATTAAGAGATTATTTCTATATTCAACTTTTATAAGCCAAGAAATCATATATATATTCAAATGACTCTCTCAAGCCCAACTAAAATTCATGCTCACTTATTAAATCAACTTTCCAGTCTAAATTTTATAAATGAACATGGTATTATGCAGATCCTTAACAACTTCTATTAGCAAACAATTCATTCTCATGCTCAAGCGCTAATAGGTATGCACACCAATCTAGATTCAAGTTCTACTCTTCCAAGTTATAACTTAAATCATACACAATTAACTCTTGCCAAAGAATTGATCAAGACAATGAGAATGCATAAATGAAAGTTGAAATATATACATCGCAAAATAACACTAACTATCTAACTCAATCAAATTTAAACACATGAGTTCAATCTTTCAAATCCACAATTACAGCTCTAAACTGATAACATGCAATTATGCAATCTTATGTCCTATTATTTTAGCTAGTTTTGCTATGATTTTGTGTGCTTGATGCCTATTTGTGTTTAATTTGCAAAAATCGAGCTAAAGAGAAAAAGTAGAGTGTTCGAGGGTATTTTGGACATTATGGAACTATTTCACGCCATTTTAGTGAGCCAAGACAAAGAAGAGTTGAAGAATTTAGCATTTGGGGCCAAAAGGACGACGTTGTAATGCTTGAAATTGCGTTGCAATGCCCATTTGTATTAAGCAAAACCAAGAGTTAGTGTTGCAATGTTGCCCTATGGCGTTGCAATGCCAGAAACACGTTGAAGTGAAGCTTTCCGTCCGTAGCATTGCAACACTACAAAAAACTTGATTAGGGTACATGCAAGCGAACACGATCAAAGTAATAATAAAACTGTATTTCTACCGAGTATCGTATCCACTGGGATTGGTTTTTAATTCAATTACGTACCACAAATAATCTCACTTTACTTTATTTAGAGAACAGAACGCAAGAGTAGATAGGAAAATAAATTATAGTCCTAGAAAGCAAAATAAATGGGAGACACAATGTCACACCCCTTCCCAGCTTACTTGCCTACCCTAGGAAGAGATGTAAAGACATAGACAATCAACCCTTTTACTAGCTCTCTCTGACCATCCCAACATATATCTGAAAATGAAGGTAACACAACACGTTTGAACAAGTAAGTTTGGAACGCTCAAATACACATATGAGCAAGACCTATTAACTTTCAGTACTATGTTCTTTAACAAGTCATAACATTTTATAGTTATTACAACCCCGCTAAAATGCTTTTACTACAAACTATATACATAAGAAAGTGTATATACAAGGAGCTAAAACGGCGTGGTGGCAAACAGGTCTTGTCAAGGCTAAGCACCGGGAACTCGTCTGCTACCTGGGAAGAGAAAACATAATAAAAACGTGAGCTGGGAAGCCCAGTGAGTGTCTATCTTAAAAACATTATAAGCTCAAAGATGAAACATAATGATGGACAAGCTACAAGTTAGAGATAACTTATCACTTATTTGTAAACATAATCAAACCATGCTACCCATTTACAGGTTTAAGTCACCACATTATGTATAGCATAGAAACTCATAATGTAGTATCATATTGAAGAATAGACATTTCAAAAGCGTAGAAGCTCATAACAATAAAACTCATATCATGATACCACTTTCGAACCTTAGCTGTGGTAGAGTCATCTCTATACCAACAACGTTCATACCTCTCTCTCGTGCACGTGGAATTCCATTGACACACTGGTCTTCCCTAATACCTTCTCTATGTCCTTCAGTATTGGGTTAGACCAGTTACTACCCAAATACCTTCTCTTTGTCCTTCAGTATCGGGAAATCATAATTCCTCCCTCCCAAGTACCTTCTCAATGTCCTTCAGTACTGGGGGTTAACAACATACCGGGGCATACTTTGATTACCTTGGAAATCATGTTTTGATAACACAAACAACAAATTCTCAACATTTGCACTTTTCCTTTCTAAACATGTTTCCAAGTGGATTTACACAAAGCATTTTCTAAAGGAAGTCATACTTCCATAATTTAGTTTCCATGTTTGAATGTATAGTTACAAACTAATTCAAATCATGCTTAAGTTTCATCAATGACATTCTATTAAAAGCTCCATGAAAAATATACAAAAGTAAGTCAAGCATGTTTCAATGATCAACATTTATGCTTTTGAAGCAAAACAAAGGTCAAGCATAGTTCTAAAATAGATTCACTCACAATCACCAAAAGGGTTCCAAGGATTATAAGCTATTCCTATTTCCGTTTGCCCTGAAAAAAGAAATTAATAACATTAATTCCTTTCCTTATACACCTTAAAAACATATCTAATTCAGTCCCATAACTCAATTCATAATAACCATATGCACTTGGGTGTAAGGTATAAAGAAATGGAAGCACATCTCCTTCAATCTCTTGCTAGCAGTTTTTTTTTTCTTGCAACTAAAATTCCAGGTTCAACTTTCAGCTTGGGTTCCTCAAAATTTAGCAAAACAACCACCTAATATTTTTTGATAAACCTCAAGTACAACATCTTAGCTTACTTACCTCAAAGTTTCAGCTTCTAATTCCTCCTCAAGAGCTCAAAAGAAACAGATTTCTTCACACTGTTCTGCTACCCGAGAATTATGTACCCTAAAATTCCAGGTTCAACTTTCAGCTTCGGTTCCTCAAAATTTAGCAAAACAACCACCTAATATTTTTTGATAAACCTCAAGTACAACATCTTAGCTTACTTACCTCAAAGTTTCAGCTTCTAATTCTTCCTCAAGAGCTCAAAAGAAACAGATTTCTTCACACTGTTCTGCTACCCGAGAATTATGTACCCTAAAATTCCTGGTTCAACTTTCAGCTTCGGTTCCTCAAAATTTAGCAAAACAACCACCTAATATTTTTTGATAAACCTCAAGTACAACATCTTAGCTTACTTACCTCAAAGTTTCAGCTTCTAATTCCTCCTCAAGAGCATAAAAGAAACGGATTTCTTCACACTGTTCTGCTACCCGAGAATTATGTACCCTAAAATTCCAGGTTCAACTTTCAGCTTCGGTTCCTCAAAATTTAGCAAAACAACCACCTAATATTTTTTGATAAACCTCAAGTACAACATCTTAGCTTACTTACCTCAAAGTTTCAGCTTCTAATTCCTCCTCAAGAGCTCAAAAGAAACGGATTTCTTCACACTGTTCTGCTACCCGAGAACTGTGAACACCTCTCGGTTTTCTGCTATTTTCTCCTCCTTCCTCTTCCTATTTTCAAAACAGCCACCCACTTTCGTATTCTACACTCAATTTATGAGAGTTTGACTCAAAAATCATCGAATTTGGTGCAGTAAATTAAGAGATATGGCTGTTTGAAGTTGATCCTCTTCCAGAAGCTTCGAGCTGGACAGCACTCACTTGTCAAAGACAAAATCGTGGCTCCACAAATTTTTGCCACCTCCTACTTCCTTATTTACATCTTAATCCCCCTTTTTTTTAAAAAAAAAAAGAAAACAAAGACAATATATTCACCTATCACATTTAGTCAACTTTACTTAAGTTTGTGAGAAATAAGAACTTTCATTCAATACATAATGCACCTAAAATTTACCCAACTTGTTAATGACCTTAACTTACTTCAATTCAACTCTTAATATGCTTATTCAATGGCTTACCTATCTCCTTATGAAGCTTTATACACATTATAGTTCACAATCCAAAAGATTCCCAAATCTCATCACGACATCTTTTAGTGCAACCTATATCAATTTGCATATGTCAAAACTTCAAATATGAGCACAATATGATCAAAAGAGAGTTTAGGGCTTACAATTTACTTCCCCGTTAAGAGGAATTTCGCCCTCGAAATTCAGCAACATCATTTGTACGAGAAAAGTTGTGGGTACTTTTCTTTCATTTGATCTTCGCTCTCCCATGTTGCTTCCTCGACCTCGTGATTTCTCCACAATACTTTTACCAACGCTATTGTCTTGTTCCTAAGTACCTGTTCCTTCCGATCAAGTACTTGTAGAGGTTCTTCCTCATAAGATAGATTCTCCTTAAGTTGTACTGGTTCCGCCGTGAGCACATGTGATGGGTCAGAAATGTATTTCCTCAACATTGATACATGGAAAACATTATGTACCCGAGACAACTCTATAGGTAAAGCTAATCTGTAAGCTGATGGCCCTACACGTTCCAGAATCTCGTAAGGACCTATATATCTCGGGCTCAGCTTCCCTTTCCTTCCGAACCGTAAAATACCCTTCCACGGGGACAGTCTCAAGAAAACTTTGTCTCCGATTTCGAATTCTAAATCTCTCCTTCGCTTATCAGCGTAACTCTTTTGCCTATCTTGCGCTGTCTTCAGCCTTTCCCTGATAAACTTAACATTTTCTGAAGTAACTTGGACTAACTCTGGCCCTATTAGCTTTCTTTCCCCTACCTCACCCCAACATATAGGGGTTCTACATCTTCTTCCATACAATGCTTCGTACGGTGCCATTCCAATGCTAGAATGATAGTTGTTATTGTATGCAAACTCCATCAATGATAGATGAGTTTCCCAACTTCCTTTATATTGCAACACGCATGCTCGAAGCATGTCTTCAAGGGTTTGGATGGTCCTTTCTGACTGACCATCAGTCTGTGGATGAAATGCTGTGCTGAAGTGCAGTTTAGTTCCTAAGGCCTCTTGAAGGCTCGGCCAGAACTTGGAAGTGAACCTCGAGTCCCTATCTGACACAATTGATATTGGGGCTCCGTATTGGCATACAATCCTGTCAACATACAATTTAGCAAGTTTATCCAAGGTGAAAGTTACCTTAACTGGTAAAAATCGAGCAGTCTTGGTAAGTCTATCAACTATCACCCAAATCCCATCATAACCGCTCGGTGTCCGAGGAAGTCCAAAAAGGAAATCCATGGTTACATGCTCCCACTTCCATTCAGGTACTGGGAGTGGGTTTAGAAGTCCTCCTAGTTTCTGTCGTTCAGGCTTCACCTGCTGACAGATAAGACATTTAGAGACATACTCTGCTATCTCTCGTTTCATTCCTGGCCACCAATAATGGCTCTTCAATGTCCGGTACATCTTTGTCCCTCCTGGATGCATCGCATAAGCCGAACTATGTGCTTCCTCCAGTATTGTGTTTCTCAAAGCTTCATCTTTAGGTACACAAAACCTACCGCACTTCATCAACGCCCCATCATGCCTTATTTCGTAATCTGCTCTCTGCTTCAAGTTCACCTCTTCCATCAATTTCTTGATGACAGGGTCTCTAGCTTGACTTGAGATAACCTCATTAATTAAAGTAGGTCTTACCTGAAAATAAGCTAACAAATTCCCTTTTTCACCAACCGACACTTCTGCATTAGAACTCTTGAGTTCCTCAAATAGAGCCACTCTAACAGCATTAAGTGAACTCTTAGGTTGCTTCGACTTCCTACTAAGTGCATCAGCTACAACATTAGCCTTCCCTGGGTGATACTCGATTGTACAGTCATAGTCTTTTATCAACTCGAGCCACCTCCGCTGCCTCAAATTCAACTCTTTCTGCTCAAAGATATATTTTAAACTTTTATGATCTGTGTAGATATGACATTTCTCACCAAACAGATAATGCCTCCAAATTTTTAAAGCTAACACAACTGCTGCGAGTTCCAGATCATGAGTAGGATAGTTACACTCATGCTTTTTCAGTTGTCTTGACGCATAAGCGATCACTTTCCCATCCTGCATAAGAACACATCCAAGGCCCTGATGTGATGCATCACAGTAAACCTCAAACTCTTTTCCCGTGGTAGGTAGAGTTAATACCGGTGCTGTCACAAGTCTGTTCTTTAACTCTTGAAAACTTTTTTCACACCCTTCACCCCACTCGAACTTCGTGTTTTTCTTTGTCAAACTGGTTATTGGAAGAGCTATCTTTGAAAACCCCTCGATAAAACGTCGGTAGTATCCTGCAAGTCCCAGAAAACTACGGACTTCTGATACTGAAGTGGGTCGTTCCCACTTGACTATAGCTTCTGTCTTCTGAGGATCCACTTGAACTCCGGTTGCTGACACTACGTGTCCCAAAAACACAACCTGCTCCAGCCAAAACTCACACTTACTAAATTTAGCATACAACTTCTGATCTCGTAATGTCTGTAGCACTATTTTGAGATGTTCCGCATGCTTCTCCTTACTTTCTGAATACACTAATATGTCATCAATAAATACTATCACGAACTGATCAAGGTAAGGATGGAAAATTCGATTCATGAGATCCATGAATGCTGCTGGGGCATTTGTTAACCCGAATGGCATTACCAAGAACTCGTAATGCCCATACCTTGTCCTAAAAGCTGTCTTTGGTACATCAAAGTCATTAATCTTCAATTGATGGTACCCCGATCGCAAATCAATTTTGGAAAACACCGAGGCACCCTTTAGTTGGTCGAACAAGTCATCTATACGGGGTAAGGGATACTTATTACGTATTGTTACTTTATTTAATTGTCGGTAATCAATACATAATCGTAATGTCCCATCTTTCTTTTTCACAAATAACACAGGTGCTCCCCACGGAGATACGCTTGGTCGGATATAACCCTTATCCACCAACTCCTGCAACTGAGTTTTCAACTCCTTCAATTCCTTCGGTGCCATTCTGTACGGTGCTTGAGATATTGGCGCCGTTCCTGGAATCAAGTCTATGGTAAACTCCACCTCTCTATCAGGTGGCAACCCTGGTAGCTCCTCTGGGAAAACATCTAAAAACTCACATACTACTAGAATGTCCTCAGGTATCAATTTACTCGCCGGTGCACAAACTACATATGCGAGATATGCTGTACAACCTTTATTCAATAATTTTCTAGCTTTAATAGTTGATATTATACAAGTAGGCAATATCTTCCTATAGCCCTTAAACATGACTTCAATGTCGCCTGGCTTTCTGAACACAACTTCCTTCTTATGACAATCCATAGAGGCATGATACCTAGACAAGAAATCCATCCCCAAGATAACATCGAACTCTTGAAGATCTAAGGGAATCAGTTCGGCTGTCATAGTCATACCATCTACTTCTACCATACAATTCCTATAGAAGCTACGGACTATCAACATAGCACCAATAGGAGTATATATGCACAGTTCTTCAGATAGAGGTTCTAATTCGCCCTCAATATTAGTAGCAAACATATAAGAGATAAAAGAATGTGTAGCTCCTGGATCTAATAACACATGCGCAAGTTTACCACAAATAGAAAGTCTACCAGAAACAACTTCTGGTGCATCATCTGCCTCCTGCTGTGTCATGGCATAGATCTTCCCCTGCTGTCGGGGTCGGCCTACAGGTCCCTTCTGCATAGCCCTACTAGTGCCTTCTCCTCCAGCTACCCCAATCGTTTGCTGTTGGTTCACAGTCTGCGACGCAGTTCTCTGTCCTACCTTGTTCTCCTGAATTAGCTGGGGGCATTCCATCTTGAAATGACCTTCTTGCCCACAATTAAAACATACATTACTCCCACTCAAACATCGACCCCAATGATACTTTCCACAAGTGTTGCACAATGGTTTCCTAGCTGAACTAGCTACCGACTCACCGGGTTGTCCTGTACGAGAGTCTCTTGCTGATCCTGTCGAAAAACTCGATCCCTGCTGTCTCTGTCTCTCCCTACCTCTACTCGTACCAGTCTTGGAAGTAGACTGCCCACCACGATGAGATTTGAAGCTCCCTTTTCCAGAAACTCTTGGGGTGAATCTCCTACTATCTCCTGGTTGGAGCCGATCTCGTGATGAACTAACCGAATAACTGGTACGTTCATCACCTATAACACCTCTTCCCGATCTTTCCTCTACGAGGCTTCGCTCCACCCTTAGCGCTGTCTCCACTAGTTTGGAAAACTCAACCCACTCTGAACTTGCTGTCACAGGCGTTCGGATCTCTGTTCGTAGACCATCCTCGAACCTTTTGCATCGATCTATCTCGCTTGCAACAATAGTGCTAGCATACTTTGATAACTCTGTGAACTTCTTCTCATATTCTGCTATTGTCATTGATCCCTGAACAAGCCCCAGAAACTCGTTCCTCTTCGCATCACGGTAAGAACTCGGATAATACTTATCTTCAAATGCCTTTCGAAACTCTTTCCAACTCCATGCTTCCCCTTTTCTGCTCTCTGTTATCTTCCACCAATCATCTGCTCCTTTCTGGAACAAGAATGCTGCTAAATCAACCTTTCTTTCCTCAGGGCATCGCATAACCCTGAAACACTTCTCAATCTGATTTAACCAAACCTCAGCATCAGCGGGATCTGTCGTGCCCTCAAATGTTGTTGCACCCAAGGCCTTTAGTCTTTCAATGCCATACTTTTTTTCTGGGTCTGTTTGTGTTGATCTAACACTTTCAGCTAATCTTTGAGTTATCCTCGTAAAAATCTGTTCCTCCAGATTCACCTCTTGCTGAGGATGACTAGACTCTCCCTCTGATACCTCTCTTCCTCTATCGCCAGTAGCTTCTTGAGTTCCGGCCTCCACTCGCCTGCCTCGTTTGCCACCTCGAGCCATGGTCCTAAATTATACAATCTTGTTAAAATAATTAAGACAACAAGCTCCTAGTTTAATGCATGAACTTAGTTCCCTTCCCAAAACCTTTTGCTCTGATACCAAGTTGTCACACCCCTTCCCAGCTTACTTGCCTACCCTAGGAAGAGATGTAAAGACATAGACAATCAACCCTTTTACTAGCTCTCTCTGACCATCCCAACATATATCTGAAAATGAAGGTAACACAACACGTTTGAACAAGTAAGTTTGGAACGCTCAAATACACATATGAGCAAGACCTATTAACTTTCAGTACTATGTTCTTTAACAAGTCATAACATTTTATAGTTATTACAACCCCGCTAAAATGCTTTTACTACAAACTATATACATAAGAAAGTGTATATACAAGGAGCTAAAATGGCGTGGTGGCAAACAGGTCTTGTCAAGGCTAAGCACCGGGAACTCGTCTGCTACCTGGGAAGAGAAAACATAATAAAAACGTGAGCTGGGAAGCCCAGTGAGTGTCTATCTTAAAAACATTATAAGCTCAAAGATGAAACATAATGATGGACAAGCTACAAGTTAGAGATAACTTATCACTTATTTGTAAACATAATCAAACCATGCTACCCATTTACAGGTTTAAGTCACCACATTATGTATAGCATAGAAACTCATAATGTAGTATCATATTGAAGAATAGACATTTCAAAAGCGTAGAAGCTCATAACAATAAAACTCATATCATGATACCACTTTCGAACCTTAGCTGTGGTAGAGTCATCTCTATACCAACAACGTTCATACCTCTCTCTCGTGCACGTGGAATTCCATTGACACACTGGTCTTCCCTAATACCTTCTCTATGTCCTTCAGTATTGGGTTAGACCAGTTACTACCCAAATACCTTCTCTTTGTCCTTCAGTATCGGGAAATCATAATTCCTCCCTCCCAAGTACCTTCTCAATGTCCTTCAGTACTGGGGGTTAACAACATACCGGGGCATACTTTGATTACCTTGGAAATCATGTTTTGATAACACAAACAACAAATTCTCAACATTTGCACTTTTCCTTTCTAAACATGTTTCCAAGTGGATTTACACAAAGCATTTTCTAAAGGAAGTCATACTTCCATAATTTAGTTTCCATGTTTGAATGTATAGTTACAAACTAATTCAAATCATGCTTAAGTTTCATCAATGACATTCTATTAAAAGCTCCATGAAAAATATACAAAAGTAAGTCAAGCATGTTTCAATGATCAACATTTATGCTTTTGAAGCAAAACAAAGGTCAAGCATAGTTCTAAAATAGATTCACTCACAATCACCAAAAGGGTTCCAAGGATTATAAGCTATTCCTATTTCCGTTTGCCCTGAAAAAAGAAATTAATAACATTAATTCCTTTCCTTATACACCTTAAAAACATATCTAATTCAGTCCCATAACTCAATTCATAATAACCATATGCACTTGGGTGTAAGGTATAAAGAAATGGAAGCACATCTCCTTCAATCTCTTGCTAGCAGTTTTTTTTTTCTTGCAACTAAAATTCCAGGTTCAACTTTCAGCTTGGGTTCCTCAAAATTTAGCAAAACAACCACCTAATATTTTTTGATAAACCTCAAGTACAACATCTTAGCTTACTTACCTCAAAGTTTCAGCTTCTAATTCCTCCTCAAGAGCTCAAAAGAAACAGATTTCTTCACACTGTTCTGCTACCCGAGAATTATGTACCCTAAAATTCCAGGTTCAACTTTCAGCTTCGGTTCCTCAAAATTTAGCAAAACAACCACCTAATATTTTTTGATAAACCTCAAGTACAACATCTTAGCTTACTTACCTCAAAGTTTCAGCTTCTAATTCTTCCTCAAGAGCTCAAAAGAAACAGATTTCTTCACACTGTTCTGCTACCCGAGAATTATGTACCCTAAAATTCCTGGTTCAACTTTCAGCTTCGGTTCCTCAAAATTTAGCAAAACAACCACCTAATATTTTTTGATAAACCTCAAGTACAACATCTTAGCTTACTTACCTCAAAGTTTCAGCTTCTAATTCCTCCTCAAGAGCATAAAAGAAACGGATTTCTTCACACTGTTCTGCTACCCGAGAATTATGTACCCTAAAATTCCAGGTTCAACTTTCAGCTTCGGTTCCTCAAAATTTAGCAAAACAACCACCTAATATTTTTTGATAAACCTCAAGTACAACATCTTAGCTTACTTACCTCAAAGTTTCAGCTTCTAATTCCTCCTCAAGAGCTCAAAAGAAACGGATTTCTTCACACTGTTCTGCTACCCGAGAACTGTGAACACCTCTCGGTTTTCTGCTATTTTCTCCTCCTTCCTCTTCCTATTTTCAAAACAGCCACCCACTTTCGTATTCTACACTCAATTTATGAGAGTTTGACTCAAAAATCATCGAATTTGGTGCAGTAAATTAAGAGATATGGCTGTTTGAAGTTGATCCTCTTCCAGAAGCTTCGAGCTGGACAGCACTCACTTGTCAAAGACAAAATCGTGGCTCCACAAATTTTTGCCACCTCCTACTTCCTTATTTACATCTTAATCCCCCTTTTTTAAAAAAAAAAAAAGAAAACAAAGACAATATATTCACCTATCACATTTAGTCAACTTTACTTAAGTTTGTGAGAAATAAGAACTTTCATTCAATACATAATGCACCTAAAATTTACCCAACTTGTTAATGACCTTAACTTACTTCAATTCAACTCTTAATATGCTTATTCAATGGCTTACCTATCTCCTTATGAAGCTTTATACACATTATAGTTCACAATCCAAAAGATTCCCAAATCTCATCACGACATCTTTTAGTGCAACCTATATCAATTTGCATATGTCAAAACTTCAAATATGAGCACAATATGATCAAAAGAGAGTTTAGGGCTTACACACAAATCGATAGGTAATTCTATGGGTGTTGATTGCATACTTGGCCCTTAATTTACTTAATTAAGCTAGCAATTAGGCAAAACTAAGTGTATGATTCATAAGTCTAAAAGCCTAAAATGATGGAATCTCCTGTCGATCTCCTCTAAACCTAGTATGTAATTAATTAAATCTCGTGTTTGTCTCATTAATTAATCTTCACCCAGCATTAACTAACCTTCATTATAAACCTCAATTAATTTCCGTTGTTCCTATATCACTTAGGTGGAATTTAATTGGCATGCATTATTTTTCTAAGTTTAATCTACTCTATCGAGCTCAATTAAACTAACGATCATTTAACCTATATTCCTTACTTTGTTAAAAGCATTAAAACCCAATGCATAAATGAACATACACACTAATTAAACCATAATAACAAACTAAATTAAGTAAAATTAAGTGCAATGGTCCAAGAATTACAACAACCCATAGAAATTTAGGGATTAACTAAACATGTTCATCAAATACAACAAAAATTTCATAATTACAACCTAATCTAAATACTTAAAACAAAGGAAAGATGGA
Organism: Trichosanthes truncata; assembly: GCA_033996785.1. Classification (NCBI taxonomy): domain Eukaryota; kingdom Viridiplantae; phylum Streptophyta; class Magnoliopsida; order Cucurbitales; family Cucurbitaceae; genus Trichosanthes; species Trichosanthes truncata. The sequence continues at coordinate 16,813,911 of JAWPNB010000007.1, forward strand.
AGGAAATGCTTAGGTAAATGATGATCCCACGTTCTCGAGGTGAACCACCACAAACTCGAGCTCCAAAATCTTCAGCTCAGCTCCAAAATCATCCCAAAATCCACCCAAGATACTATGGAATCCAGATTAGGGTTTTTTTTTTTTTTTTTTTAATTTTTTTTTTATCGAATTGACCTTCATTTGGACAAAGAGAAATCAAAGAACTTATACTGTCTATCGAGACAGTGCTACAATGCTGTCCTAAAATGTTGTTTTTTCTTGTTGGGTGCAGAGGTAGCGTTGCAACGCTATAAGTAGCATTGCAACGCTACGGATGGAAAGCTACACTTCAGTGTGTTTCTAGCGTTGCAACTCCACAGGGCAGCGTTGCAATGCTAGCTCTCGGGTTTGCTCAATACAAATGGGCGTTGCAACGCCATTTCAAGCTTTGCAACATTGTCTTCTCAGCCCCAAATACTAAATTCTTCAACTCTTCTTTTCTTGGCTCTCCAAAATGGCCCGAAATAGCTCCATAATGTCCAAAATACCACTCCACTTTTGCTCTTTAGCTCGATTTCTACAAATTAAACAAAAATTGGCATCAAAGCACACAAAATCATAGCAAAACTAGCTAAAATAATAGGAAATAAGATAGCATAATGCATGCTATCATAAACTCATACAAAAATCTAAAAACAAAAACTATGAAATAAATAGGAAATAAGGGAAAAACTCTCTGACTCGTGCCACACTCCTCCTGTTGCGAAACATTGCGATCTTAAGCCTTGAATATCTTCCTTGGCTCTCAAAAGTGCTCCCTTAGTCCCAAATGGTGTCCCCAAATCCGCAGCCAAAACGTTATATTTATAATCATCGAGACAGAGTCGAGACGCTAGGGACAACGTCCAGACGCTGCGACCTAATTTGCACAGTAAATAAAGAAAATTGGGGTAGCGTTGAGACGTTATACGAAGCATCTCAAAGCTACGGACAAAAAAGGCCTGGCACGGGCGTTTTGGGCATTGAGATGCCCAAAAGTAGCGTCTCAACGCCACTCCTTCAGGAGTGTGAGCTTTGCTTGACGGCGTTGATAGCGTTGAGACGCTATGGATAGTGTTGAGACGCTGTCCTCTCGGGTTCCATTACTACAACTTCTATTCTTCTTATCTCTATTGCTCCATGATAAAGGACTTGTCGAAGGTCCTATGAAGATTAAATTTATAAAAATCAAACCTCTAAATATTTTGCAATAATAGTGGCCAGGGTTATCCACAGGGATGGGAGTTCTTAGATTTAATTAAGTACCACAGTTAATTATGTCTAATTTTATTTAGAGGAAAAAACTTTGATTTGATTCTTTTGACAAAAACATAAACCTAAAGTATTATGTACAAAGTTGGAGTCCAATTTTAGAGAGACATTCGTTAATTGCGATTCATGAAGCACAATTATGAAATTGACTAAAGAATTATGAAACATGCAACAGTCCTAAGCCAAGAATTACTAAAATATTCAATTAACTCTCTCGAGCCCAATTGAACTCATGCAAGAAGTAAATCAACCTCTCGGTCTATTTCTACAACTAGACATGGCATTATGAAATTCTCTTAATGACTTCTATCATTAACCTATTCATTCTCATGCAATAGATTAATCATAGTTACGCATCTAAGTCCTTAGTTAAATTTACTTTCTTAAGCTAAACTTAACTTAACATACAAAGTTATGGTCGTGAGCTTAGAAAATTAATTCAAGATGTGAAAAAGATGTTACAAACACATTCAATAAATCAAACATAGTCTTATAACAATAATGCAATCAACTATGACTCTATAATACTCGAATACATTGAAATACAGCCCACTAAATCCTAAAATTAAAGACACAAAGCAAAGGGAATAGAGAAAAACTGGACGACGCGTGCCAACACTCATTCCCGACGTGATGTCTCACGATCCCGAGTCTTGAGTCTCCTCCTTAGCTCTCCAATATGCTCTCTAGACCTCCAAACAGTGTTTCTATTGAAAATAGGGTTTAAGTCTCTTCAAAACGGCTCCCCTTCTGCGAATAAAAAATTTTCTTTTATAGAGTCGAGACAGCGTTGCAACGCTATCCCTTCGAATTATATAAAAAAAGGAAAAAATCTATTTGAGTAGCATTGCAACGCTATGTCTGCAATTTTTAAAGGTTGAAAAGCTTCTCAAATGGCATTGCAACGTTGTAAGGAGCATTGCAACGTTATGCCCTCAAGTCCAAATGCGTTGTTCAACACTTGAATCCTCAAATATAGCCTTAAGTTGCTCAAATTTGTCCAAATATCTCGCCATTCTCCAGTTTTGCTCCAAATACTCGATTTCTGAGAAATATACATAAAAACTCATGAAAGCACACACGATCATAGCAAAACTAGTGTAAAATCAGGCCTATAAATAGCACAGTTATGCATGTTATCAAATTCCCCCAAACTTAGATTTTTGCTAGTCCTCGAGCAAAACAAAACCAAAATAACAATTTCACAAGATTTTAATACAAGAGTCATGACTCAAGCTTCAGTGATCTAATTGACATAAAACAACAGAATAAAGCCTTAACATGTCCTTCCTTAAGCAATTAAAATTTTTCTTTCTCATTCCTTGCGTGTGTGTGTGTTTAACTTCCTTTCTAGTAGTTTCTACTAACTTAAGATATTTCCTATTATTTTAGCTAGTTTTGCTACGATTTTGTGTGCTTTGATGCCTATTTGTGTTTAATTTGCAAAAACCGAGCTAAAGAGCAAAAGTGGAGTGTTCGAGGGTATTTTGGACATTATGGAGCTATTTTGGGCCATTTTAGAGAGCCAAGAAGAGAAGAGTTGAAGAATTTATCATTTGGGGCCGAGAAGACGGCGTTGTAACGCTTCAAATGGCGTTGCAACACCCATTTGTATTGAGCAAACTCGAGACCTAGCGTTGCATTGCTGCCTTGTGGCATTGCAACACTAGAAACATGCTGAAGTGAAGCTTTCTATCCATAGTGTTGCAATGCTACCCCTGCGCGCAACAAGAAACAGTAGCATTTTCCAACAGTGTTGCAACGCTGTCTCGATAGACAGTATATGTTCTTTGCTTTCTCTTCGTCCAAAGGGAGGCCAATTCAATAGCAAATACCCTAATCTCGATTCCATAGTGTCTTGGGTGGATTTTGGGAAGATTTATGAGTTGAGTTAAAGATTTTGGAGCTCGGGTTCGTGGTGGATTGCCTCGAGAACGCGGGATCATCATTTACCTAAGCATTTCCTTCTCTGTTTTTTTTTTTTTCCAGTATTTAGATTAGGTTGTAATTAGGGGATTTTTGTTGTATTTGATGAACATGTTTAGTTAATTCCTAATTTCTATGGGTTGTTGTAACTCTTGGACCATTGCACTTAATTTCACTTAATTTAGTTTGTGATTATGGTTTAATTAGTGTGTATGTTCATTTATGCATTGGGTTCTTAATGCCTTTAACAAAGCAATGAATAGGGGTTAAATGATCGTTAGTTTAATTGAGCTCGACATAGTAGATTAAACTTAGAAAAATAATGCATGACAATTAAATTCCGCCTAAGTGAAATAGGAAGAATATAAATTAATTGAGGTTTAAAATGAAGGTTCATTAATGCCAGGTGAGGATTAATTAATGAGACAGACACGAGATTTAATTAATTACACCCTAGGGTTGGAGGAGACCGACAAGAGATTCCATCATTTTAGGCTTCTAGACTTATGAATCAAACACTTAGTTTTGCCTAATTGCTAGCTTGATTAAGTAAATTAAGGTCCAAGAATGCAATCAACACCCATAAAATTACCTATCAATTTGTGTCTCCCATTTATCTTGCTTTCTAGGATTAGAATTTATTTTCCTATCAACTCTTGTGTTATGTTATTTAAATATAGTAATGTGAGATTATTCGCAGTATTTAATTGAATTAAAAATCAATCCCAGTGGATATGATACTCGGTAGGAATACCGTTTTATTATTACTTCAATCGCATGTGCTTGCGTGTACCCCGATCAATGTAACATAATCAATGAAATAAATAAGGACAAAGGTATAATGAGTGAATAATACTAGTCTGATAAGATGAGAGATTGTTCCATGAGAACTTTTGAATTGGGACTAAGAGGTTACTCAATACGATCAAGGTCTTGCAAAATGGAAACGTAGTTTACTTGGTACTCTTTTTTTAAAGAAAAACAACCTACACTTAGAAAAGAAACACGATCAAACATGAAAAGTAAATAAGCAAGGGAAAAAAAAGCTTGGGTTGCCTCCCAATAAGCGCTTTCTTTAATATCTTTAGCTAGATGAGCTCATGTGGTAGATCAAGGTACGTAGAAATTCTCTCATTTCTTCGGGCCTCTCCTCCTTGAATGTACAAAACAGACCAAAGCTAGTAGAAATACTAGCTTCTCGTGAGACCTTAAAGTAGACATATTTTTGGTATTTTTAAATAAGAAAAGAATAAAAAGCGAAAGATCAAAATAAATGGACTTTGACATGGACTTGTGAGAAAAAGAAAAAGAACATTCCATATAAAGAGAAGAATCAGAAGATAAAACAGACAAAGGCCTTATAGCCTTAAACTCAACCTCCTGAACTTCCTCAACTAAGATAGGCTCATCCTCACTGACTCAATCCTAGTGTGCATCTAAAGTTTCTAATTCCTCCCTATTCTCAACACCACTCTCTCTCAACTGCCCAAACTCAGTAGAATCGAAAGAATCATGCTCATGATAGGCTATCAGTGAATCAGTGATCAATTGACTCATTGGACATTCTATGGAAGTGGGTTTCACTTCACTAACCTCCCTAGGGGTCTGGAGACTCTTAAACTTCATCAAACTGTAACCTCCTAAGTCTAGTCTCCTCTGTAAATTCTCTCGACATTCTCTCTAAGGGGGATTCTTCCTCTATTTGGGCTTCTTAAAAGAAATTAGGATATGGGTCCAAATACATTCATCATTACCATACATGGGATTTCCATAACTCATAGATTCGGTATGATAAGAACTAGGCATTTGATAACCATGAAACACATAATCTTCACTAACAAACTCATGATCAAAAGAGAGATAACTGATGGAAAAAGAACTAGAAGGTGATGTTGGTTCTTTGGGCTCAGATTCCCTAAAGGGCCACCCAAATCTATTAGAAGCCATTAAACAAAAAAACAAATAATCACAGGCTCTCAAGCAACACCAAATAATCACACAACCAGAACAAATAGACCAGGACTCAAAAGAAAACAAAGATAAACCTCTAAATGAAAGTAAAAAGAAGGAACTAAAAATATACACTATTTACGCTCTAAATTAAGATCAAGCACTTTCACCTCGATATTTATTAAACTAAAATATGCCAACTCCCGACAACGACGCCAAATTTGATAAAGGACTTGTCGAAGGTCCTATCAAGATTAAATTTATAAAAACCAGACCTCTAAATATTTTGCAATAATAGTGGCCACAGTCATCCACATGGATTGGAGTTCTTAGATTTAATTAAGTACCACAGTTAATTATGCCTAATTTTATTTAGAGAAACAAACTTTGATTTGATTCTTCTGAAAAAAACATAAAACCTAAACTATTATGTACAAAGTTGGAGTCCAATTTTAGAGAGACATTCGTTAATTGCAATTCATGAAGCACAACTATTAAATTGACTAAAGAATTATGAAACATGCAACAGTCCTAAGCCAAGAATTACTAAAATATTCAATTGACTCTCTTGAGCCCAATTGAACCCATGCAAGAAGTAAATCAACCTCTCGGTCTATTTCTACAACTAGACATGACATTATGAAATTCTCTTAATGACTTCTTTCGTTAACCTATTCATTCTTATGCAATAGATTAATCATAGTTACGCATCTAAGTCTTTAGTTAAATTTACTTTCTCAAGCTAAACTTAACTTAACATACAAAGTTATGACCGGGAGCTTAGAAAATTAATTCAAGATGCAAAAAAAACGTTACAAACACATTCAATAAATCAAACACAGTCTTATAACAATAATGCAATCAACTATGACTCTATAATACTCGAATACATTTAAATATAGTCCCACTAAATCCTAAAATTAAAGACACAAAGTAAAGGGAATAGAGAAAAACTGGAGATGCGTGCCAACACTCGTTCCTGACGTGATGTCCCACGATCCCGAGCCTTGAGTCTCCTCCTTAGCTCTCCAATATGCTCTCTAGACCTCCAAACAGTGTTTCTGTCGAAAATTTTGTTTAAGTCTCTCCAAAACGACTCCCCTTTTGAGAATAAAAAATTCTTTTTTATAGAGTCGAGACAACGTTGCAACTCTAGGGACAGTGTTGCAACACTGTCCCTTCGAATTATATAAAAAAGGAAAAATTTTGTTTGAGTAGCGTTGCAATGCTATATATAGCGTTGCAACGCTATGTCTGCAATTTTTCAAGGTTGAAAAGCTTCTTAAATGGTGTTGCAATGTGTAAGGAGCGTTGCAACACTATGCCCTCGGGTCCAAATGCCTTGTTGTTGTTCTTCAACACTTGAATCCTCAAATATAGCCTTAAGTTGCTCCAATTTATCCAAATATCTCTCCATTCTCCGGTTTCGCTCCAAATACTTGATTTCTGAGAAATATACATAAAAACTCATGAAAGCACACACGATCATAGCAAAACTAGAATAAAATTAGGCCTATAAATAGCACACTTATTCATGCTATCACTCAAGAACATGCCTTTTCACTCCAAATACTCGATTATCTTTCCCAATTGCTCAATTTCATTGTATTTGCTCGAATCCTACAAATTGAATATAATAAGTAGATGAAAGTACACTTTAACACCTCAAACTAACAAGAATATAAGCTTGGGGATAGTACACTTTTGTGTCCTATCATATGATCGGGATATCAACATCCTCCTCCATGTCCAGTATTACAAAGTCTGTAGGGAATATGAACTTGTCTACCTTGACTAGGACATCCTTCACAACACCTCTAGGGTATGTGATGGAACGGTTGGCTAGTTGTAGTGATATCATTATTGGCTTTACTTCCCCAGACCAAGTTTTCTGTAAACAGAAATCGACATCAAATTAACATTGACACCCAAATCAGATAAAGCGTTAAAATAAATTTTTCAATAGTACAAGGAATAATGAAACTCCCTAGATCTTTTAACTTCTGAAGAAATTTTCTTTGAATGATTGCACTGCATTCCTCAGTCAGATTGATGGTTTCATAGGCCTTCAGCTTCTTTTTGCTTGACATGATCTCCTTCATAAACTTCACATAGTTTGGTATCTGCTCTAAAGCATCTGCAAAAGGAATATTTATGTGAAGCTTTCTGAAAATATCTAGAATTTTTTCAAATTGACAGTTAAGCTTTTTCTTTTGAAAACGTTGAGGATATGGAATAGAGTTAGGAACTATAAAGATAGGATACTTAGCAAATTTTTCAATGGTGGGTTCAGGTGTTGCTTTTGGAATCTCCTTATCAGGCTCATGTACCTCTTCTAGGGTGGAATCCTCAATTGGCCTTTTCTTTGACTCAATCAATGCCTTTCCACTTCGTAGGGTGATAGCCTTACAGGTTTCCCTTGGGTTTACTCCAATATCAATAGGAAACTTACCTTTTTGCAGAGTGTTCAAGGTGGTGGCTATCTGACTGATTTGTACCTCCATGTTTTTTATAGTTGTACCATGCTCATTGACAATACTTTCCAACTAGTTAGTTCTCCTCCTTGATTCAGTGATGAAGGCCCCCAACATATATTCAAGGGAAGGCTTCTTTTCAGTTTGATAGGAGGCAAATGCATAACCTGGAGGAGGCTGTAGAACATTCTTATTATTAGCATAGAAAATTTTTTCATGATTTCTCAAACCTAGATGGTAGTGAGACGGAAGATTGCTATGCATCTTATGCCCCCCATAGTTGGAATTTCTATTGTTGACTTATTAGGCTTGCTCAATACTAGATTTCCCACCAACTTGAAACGATTGAGTTGCTGCCATGGAGGCTATTGACTGAGAACTACCTGTACCTACAAGTTAGGATAAATCATGGGTCAGAGATGCCATTTGATATTTAAGGGCACTTACCTCATCCAACTCATAAAGACCAACCACTGTGTTTGTGATTAAAGCACTCATTCGGCCACTGATAGCTTGTAGTCGATATTTTCTTTAACAAGGTTTGAGCTTCCTCCACAGTTTTAGCCAATATAGTGCTTCTAGCTACTGCATCAAGGATCGTCTTAGTGTTGCTTGTGAGCCCATCGTAAAACAGCTGGACTTGGTGCCAGTCAGGGTACACATGCTGAGGACACTTCCTCAGTAGTTTCTTATATCTTTTCCATGCCTCGAACACTACTCACCATCGAACTGTCTGAACGTTCCTATCTTCGTCTTAAGCTTGGCAGCCTGGGCAGGTGGAAAGAATTTGACCAAGAATGTCTGGGCTAATTCCTCCTAAGTGGTGATGCCCCCAGGCTGTAGAATCCCAACCATTCCTTTTCCTTCTCCTGCAAAGGGAAGGAAAAAAGGAGTAAGCGAAGGGCATTAGCATATACACCATTTAATTTAACAGTGCGGCAGATCTCTAGAAAATTTTACATATGAGAGTTAGGAAATTTAGTGGAAAGTCCTCTAGATGCACTGTGTCTTGTCATCTGGATAAGGCCTGTCTTTAACTGGAAGTTGTGGGCATCGATTGGTGCATGAACTATTTCGAATTGATCGGCATTAAACGCAAGTTGGAAATAGTCCCTTATGGCCTTTGGCTCTTCCTCTTCTCCTTGGTTTGCCATGGAAACCTCTTGAGCTTTTCTCTATCTTAGGATTCTTTTGCAGGTTCTTTCAATTTCAAGATCAAAAGGAACAAGGAATGTCTCCTTATCCTTTTGCATACACTGCTCCATTCCTAAAAAAAAAAATTAAAAACAAGTAATTAAAACTAAAATAAATCAAAATAACAAAAAGAAACTTAAAGAAGACTATAAACTAAGATCAGATGCTTTGTCCACAATATTAATTAATCAAACTAGTTGCCATTCTCTGGCAACGGTGCCAAAAACTTATTACGCAATTTTGTGACCATGCAAAGCCGCAAGTGTACGGTGTCAAGTTTCAGTGTAGTGGTTAAGTGCAAGTATCATCCACATGAATGGTTTTCTCAATGAAATGACTATTATAGTTACTAACACCCAATTTTATTTTGAGAATAATAATTTTCGAAAATAGTGACAACGAAATAATTATAAGGAGTTAAACTTGCAAGGAGAGAAAACCTAGGGAATTGATTTCACCACTAAACTAATATGTTGGTTAATTAATTCAGGAATGATTGTACTTCACATTGAGCAGGAAGTGTAAAAGACCAAAAGATCAAGCTCAATTGGAACTCATGCAATTTTATAAGTTTAACATGTCTGTCTAAACTTTAATAAAAGAACATGGTGTTAAATTACTTCCTATAATGCTTCCAAAAGACCCCTTCATTCTCATGCAAAGATTTATAGTTAGATATGTGTTTAATTGGTCTGGGTTTAATTGAATCTTTTACAAGCAACAGTCAAAACCAATAAAAGCAAGTAAACTTTGGCCAAAAGAATACTAGCATTAAGAGCATAAACACATACAATGGTGAGATGCAAAATCAATTCAAGAAATTAGACTAAAACAATGAGTTTAATGGCTACATCAATCCCCTAGATAAAAGTCTAGCCACTTATTACCACAAAACTAAAATATAAACTTAATACAAAATCCATAATATGAAATACAAACTAAAATGGGGAAAGGAAAACCTCAAAGTCTCATGTCGATCCTCGTTCCCAATGCACGCCATGATCTCCAGCTTTGAACTCTCGTTCTCCACTCCCAAAAGTTTCCTCCAGCTTCCAAGATAGAGTAAAATTCAGTTTTCGGGTTTGTGCTTTCCAAAACGGCTACTCCTTTCCACAAACCGTTAAAGAAATATTTATAGAAATCGTGACAGCGTCTCAACGTTGTCCTTCCAAAACATGTGTTTTCAAAATAGGAAAGGTAGCATTGAGACGCTAGATTGCAGCATCTCAACGCTGCCTGTGCAGATTCAATGGCTTGTTTGGCTGCAATTGTAGCGCAATTCATTCCTTTGCTTCACATGGCTTCTCAATTTATGTTCCATTAGTTTCATATTCGCCATGGTATCTCCAAAATCTCCGGTTTCGGTCCAATTGCTCAATATCTGAAATTTAAATAAATAAATTTATTAAAAGCATTGAATAAAGTATAAAGACTAACAAAATTAAAGCCTAGAGATAGCACATTTTGTGTGCTATCAAACACACAAAACAAGCATCAAAATTGTTTAAGCTTCTAATCGAATTTAATGAAAAAGTCGCAAAGCCCTTAATCCCTTAAAAGATTAATTCAACCTAGCATTCTTTTTTCCCTCAATTGATTCTAAGAGTTGGGAATGATAGCTTTCCATGCTCCCTAAATCAATTGCATTAAGAACAAGGATTGATTAGAACCAACTAATAAACTAGATAGCCTAATTAATTAGCAAGCCATTTAGTTTCTAAAGCCTATCATGCGAAATACATGAGAGATTAGACTCTACTATGCAAACGTGAGCCGACCTTTGTGTTACTAAATAAGCACTAGAAATTGAAACAATAACGATAATAAAATCAAGCATAGTGGTGAACAATCATACATACTCGAGGCGTCAATGCTAATATGCATTCAAGTTCTATAATGAAAGCAAGAAACAAAGCATGCTCAAATAGACATCAAAATATAAATTGAAGATCAAAACCCCACAAAGTTACATGTTCAAACCCGATTCACTCCCGAATTGGCATTGTACTCTAGCCAAACATCACGAAATTGACTCCTGACTCCATGAATCCAGCTAAAAGCTTCTAGAAATAGCTAAAGTGTTCTAAAGAAATAAAGAGGGAAGAGAAATTGAGAGAAAAAGACTGGATTATCTAACATATTGACCTAAAAGCAAAAAAAAAGTATTTATATAAATCGAAGTAGCAAGGCAACGTCTTGATGCTACCAGCATTGATCCCAGCGTTTCGTATTGTTGAGGGTTTTCAAGTTGACGCTTCTTTGAAGTAGCATCTCAACGCTACCCTGTTCTCACAGCTACTGCTTTTTGCATCCGATTGCAGAGCATTGACACACCCGTATTGACATCTAGACGCTCTCGTCATGGGTATGTTTGTCATTTGATTCCATCTTCTTGCTCAGTGGCTCAAATGACCTCCGATTTGGTCCAAATTATCCCTGAATAGCTGCAAACTCTCCAAAACACGCCATTTGCTCAATAACCTACAAAATATCTGATTAAGAGCATAAATTATATCCAATTAACATGAATTAAGCGATAATAAATAGGACTTTCTAGGTCCTATTACAAGGCCACGAATTTGATTTTGTAGAAAGGCAAGAGTAAAATGGTCTATATCAAAAAAAAATTTTTATAGAATTCCTTGAAGTTTCATGCTGGTTTGTAGACCTTTGTTGCTGCTACACATGGTTCTATTTCTCCTTTTTATCCTTCTATTACTATTTCTCATTTACCTAATACTATACTTTGGCATCCACGACTTGGTCACCAATCTCTTGTTGTTTTGAATAAATTGTTGGCTGCCAATTCTATTACGTATGATGCTATATTGTCATATCGTGAATGTGTTAGTTACTTAAAAGGCAAGATGACTAAGCTTCCTTTTGAAATGTCTAAGTCCGTTTCTGATGATCCTCCTACATTGATTCATAGTGATGTTTGGGGTCTATCGTGAATGTATTATGTTAGTTTTGTGGATAACTATAGCAAGTATACATAGATCTTTCCTCTGGTTCATAAATCTGATGTTACTTTCAGTGATTAAGCATTTTGTGCCCTTTGTTGAGAATTTGTTATCTTGTTCTCTAAAAATATTTCAATCTAACGGCGGTGGTGAGTTTGTTAATAGTTCTATTTCTAAATACTTTTCTATGAAAGGCATTATACATTAGACGTCATGTCTGTATACTCTGAAGCAAAATGGTGTTGCTAAATACAAACACCTGTCTATTGTTGAAACTTCTTTGACACATTTATATCATGCTTTTGTGCCTTTAGAGTTTTGGTATCATGCCCTTGCCAATGTTGTTTTCTTACTTAATCGGTTGCCCTCTAGTTCTATTGGCTTTATTACTCCATTTTAGAAGTTGTTTGGAACTGCTCTTGATTTATCTCATCTTAGAGTATTTGGATCTACATGATATCCATGTTTAAAACCTTATAACTCTAATTAAACTTCAACCAAAAACATCTCAACATGTCGTTATGGGCTACACACTTGAACATAAGGGTTATCTTTGGTATAACATTAGTACAAAGAAAATAATTGTGTCTGGACATGTTGTATTTCATGTAGATGTTTTTGTCTTTGCTACTTTTGTTTTCTCTCCTATTTTTGATTCATTTTTCTCTTCTTCTTCTACCAATTTTCCCAATCCTGCTATCTTTTCAACCTTGATTTCTTCTAAAGTTTATTCATCTACTGATACTCTTCCTAGCCAGCCTATTAAACCTATTATTCCAAGTGTTTCTATACTAGTTCCCTGCAATTCTCTTTATCATCTCAACCAGCCATTTCTATCACTCATAATGCACATCTAATGACTACTAGATCAAAGCAAGGCATTTTCAAGAAGAAGATGTTTATTGTGTATGCTTCTTCTACTGTCTTACCTAAACCCACTTCATATACTGCTACTTCTAAGATTCTTGAGTGGAAATAGGCTATGTTGGATGAATTTCAAACTTTATAGAGTCAAAATACTTTGAGTCTTGTACCACTTACTAATAGCATGAACATTGATGGTTGAAAATGGGTGTTTTGCACTACGTTTAATCTTGATGGCTCTATTGCAAGGTATAAGGCCCGTCTAGTTTCAAAAGGTTATAATCAGCTTGAGGGTGTTTCGTCCTTAGCATTAAGACGCTACCCTCAACATCTCAACGTTACTATTCTACACATATAAGTGACACACTCCGTTCTGGTAACGTTCTGACTCTGTCGCGATAGCAATATATAATCTTCAGTTTCTCTTTGTCCAAAAGGAGGCCAAACCGTAGAAAAAAACCCTAATCTCGATTCCAAGTTGATTTTGATTGTTTTGGGGAGCATTTGTGAGCAAAATTGAACTTAATTGAAAATTTTGAATGATCGAGGAGATCATGATGGAAACACATGATCAACCTTCCGTTTGCATTTCTCTTTCTTTTCCTTTATTTTTAGCTACTTTAGAACTAGAAGAATTTACGGGTTGAATTGACTGATTTTATGTATTTTTGTCCTTAATTACTTGAGATTAATTATTTTACATTGGATTAAATGCTTAATTTTAAGATTTTTTTGGATTAATTGCTTGATTTATTGATGTTTATGACTAATGTGGCTTTGAATCATTTGTGCATTTAGTACGTAATACTTTTAATCAGTGTTCTTCATTTCATTGAGTTATATCTAAGTTAAGCTCGATAGAGGAAACTTAGTTTAGCTTAATGCACTATTAATGAGCTACCTGGGTGACAGTGGGATTAAATGTTAATTAATTGTAGTTCGTGACGAAGATTAATTAATTGAGCACTATTTAATTGAATTGTTTTTTTTATAGCACTCATTTAGTACTATCTTATACCTTATATTTGTTGGGATTTATGCCCTAAAGTCTCATAATTAATGATTTATTTAATAATTAATAATAATTTTGATTATTATATGAATAATGTCGGGTACCTTATGCTGGTAACACTACTGATACGATCCACTTTGTAATAGTTACAAATGATTTGATCCAAATCTTTCATGTGGAGACATGTGAGTGTGGGTGTCTTATACAATGAGTTTGTATAAGACTAGACCAAGAAATATTTAATATCTCTTTATAAATCCTTTAATTGAAAAGATTAATATTTCATCAGGATGATAATATGCGACTCGATCTTAATCCTTAGTGAGTTATAAACTCCTGTCTGTGAGGGCTTATCCTTTGATTTTCATGGGTGAGAGGGGCTTTTATAGCCAATTCAATAAGCCTACCATTTTGGAGACTTGACCAAATAGGGAGCTGGAAACATAATCTCACAAGATAGTCACTCCTTCTCATATAGGGTAAGTAGATGAATATTTCCCTTAAGTGCTGATTTTGGGACTTGAACAATGGGGCCCCACCCTCTCACTATCCCAAGAGAGACTTAATTTATGGTTGGATCATAAACAAATTGTTCATTAAAGGATCAGTGGTACTTAAGGTGCAAGATGTAATTATAAGGGTAAAATTGACTTTTGACCCAACTTTAATTACGAACAACTCGTGAAGGATAGACTTGCATGTATTGATTATAGCCATAGACACAACTTGTCCTACAGTGTATCTAGGTATAGTGGGGTGACCCTAGAGTTAATGAGTGAAAATTAATTAATTAAAGAGTTTAATTAATTATTTTTTTATCGTTGGAGCTTATAATATGTAGGTTCATAAGGTCCCCTTGCTAGCTCATAGTAACACTAAAAGATCAATTTAGTTGAAAGAAAAATTTGAGATGTTCAAATTAATATTTAATATATTAGATATATTAAATATAAAAGAGAAAAATATATTTATTGTATTTGATACATTAAATATTAAAATAATTAAGATATATTAGATACATTAAAGAAAAGATATTTATAAAATTTGAATAAGATTCAAATAAAAAAATAAATATCATAGGACAATTTAAAATATTTGAACCTACATTAAAGAAAAGATATTTATAAATTTGAATAAGATTCAAATAAAAAAGTAAAAATTGTAGGAGAATTTAAAAGATTTGAATAAGATTCAAATAGATTAAATATATGTATTTTAATATATTAGATATTAAAATATATATTATTTAATTATGGCAAAGATTTATCCCAAGTCTCTATAAATAGAACCTTTTGGTTGAGCTATTATCGCATACATCTCCTCAATAGAGAATTAGAAAATTCTCTCTAGACTTCTTCCTCTCCAATCTCTTGTGGATTTTCTTTCAAGAGACTCCAACAAGCTCTGGTCTTGTGTTCGAGTCATAGCAAGGAAGATGCTATGGAATTCTTGGAACACAATAAGTAAAGAACTGCTAGAATTTTATCTCCATATTTAAGTCAAGGTATGTTTTGCTTAGCCTTCATTTAATTCTAAAATAAAAACAATGTCGATTCCAATGCTTCCGCTATAGGTTTAATTTGATTATTCCGTTCAATATTAATGCTAGTTTTGTTATAAATTTGTGAGCTTTTATGCCTATTTTTGTCTATTTTATAGAAACCAAACTCGAGGAGCAAAACTGAGTGTGCAAGAGTATTTTGATTGATATTGGAACCTTTTAAAGTCTTATTGATGATTTTAGAAGAGAAGAGATGAAGAATAAAGTGTTGAGTAAGAGGGAAGAGCGTCCAGATGCCCCAAAAGACACTTTTGTGACTTTTCTACCCGCATCTAAGCACTGGTTTGGGAGCCTAGGCGCTACCTTGTAGCGCCTAGGCACTACGATTTTGGCAGCGGGTCTTAAGCTATAAAACCATTGCTTTCTCTTCGATTTTGGGAAGCCAAACCGAGTGTTTTAGCCTTAAAATTGATTTCATACTATTTTGAGAGGTTTTGGGAGCATTTTGTGAGCAGATTGAAGCAACATTGAAGATTTGGAGCTCGAGGATCAAGGAGATCACAACGAGAATGCGGGATCGACCTTCTGTTTGCATTTCCTTCCCTTTCTTTTCACTTTTGGCTACTGAACAGGCTGGAAAACTAGGGATTTATGGATTGTTTGGACTGAATTTGTATATCCTTGTCCCTAATTACTTTGGTTTATTGTATTTAATTATTTAAAGCTTAATTGTTGAAATTGTTGGACTAATTGCATAGTTTATAGATGTTTATGCTTATTAGGGCTTTGAATCATTTATGCATTTTTTACTTAATGCCTTTAACCAACGATACTCTAATTAATTGAGGTATTTCTAAGTTGAGCTTGACCGAGGATACTTAGTTTAGCTTGATGTGCGATTGATTAGCTACTCAAGTGACAACGAGATTAATAGTTAATTAATTGTAGTTGATGATGAAGGTTAATTAGTTGGACATTGGTGTTGGGATTTATGCCCTAAAGCCTTGTAATTAATGATTTATTTAATAATTAATAATAATTTTGATTATTTTACAAATATAATATTATCCATTATATGAAAAATCCAAGGTTATTAGTGTAATCTTGAACAATATGTGCTTGACATACAGGAGGATCATGTTCAAGAAATAACCTAAAGGGTCATAGTATATGGATAAGGTTGGGTGCTTTATCTTAGTAACACTATTTATACGGCCCACTTTGTAATAGTTACAAGTGATTTGATCCAAATCGTTCATGTGGAGACAAGTGAGTGGGGGTATCTTATACAATGTGTTTTAATAAGACTGGACAACAAAATACTTAATCTCTCCTTATAAATCTATTAAACGAGAAGATTAATATTTCATCAGAATGATCGTATGCGACTTGATTTTAATCCTAAGTGAGTTACGAACTCCTGTCTATGAGGGCTTGTCCTTTGATTTGCATGGGTGAGAGTGGATTTTGTAGCCAATGCAATAAGCCTACCATTTTTGGGGCTTGACCAAATACGGAGTTGGGAACATAATCTCATAAGATGGAATTCACCATTTCTCATATAAGGTAAGTAAATGAGTAGTTCCCTCAAGTGCTGTTTTTGAGACTTGAATAATGGGGCCTCACCCTTTCACTGGCCCAAGAGGGACTTAGTTTATGATTAGGTCATAAACAAATTGTTCATTAGAGAATCAGTGGTACTTAAGGTAGAAGATACAATTACAGGGGTAAAATAGACTTTTGACCTAGTTGTAATTATGAATAACTCGTGAATGATCGACTTGCATGTAGTGGTTATATCCATGGATATAACTTGTCCTACAGTGCATAAGAGTGTAACTCTAGGTCTATAGTGGAGTGACAGAGATAATGAATGAAAATTAATTTATTAAAGAGTTTAATTAATTCATTTTGTATCATTAAAGCTTATAATCTCTAGGTTCATAAGGTCTCCTTGCTAGTTCATATGAACAAATAGGGATAAATTTTGTTGAGAGAAAATTTTGAAATGTTCAAATTAAAATTTAATATATTCGATATATTAAATGAGGGAAAACATATTTATTGTATATGATATATTAAATATCAAGGAAATTATTAATGTATTAAGATACATTTATTAAATTTGAATTAGATTGAAATAAGAAAATAGATGTCGTAAGAGAATTTGGAAAAGTTTGAATAAGATTCAAACTGGTTAGATAAATATATTTCAATATATTAGATATTAAAATATATTATTTAATAATTTTTCCTAGACAACTATAAATAGGACCCTAGGGGTGAGTCATTATGTGCATTCTTCACAAGAGAAAATAACTCTTGAAATTCTCCTCTCATTCCCTCTCTCTATTTTCAAGAAGGTTCCCACAAACCTCTTTGGTCATTTGTTCGAGTCATAGCAAGGAAGACTATTTTGTAAGTCTTGGAGTTCAACCTCATTAGAATTTGAGTACAAGGAGAAAAAGACCGACTGAAGGAGCTTGTCGAAGGCTCAATCAAATATAATTTATAATACCGATCTAAAATTAACTACTTATAGTAATTAATAGTGGACCGGGTCGAATCACATGGAACCGAATAAATTGATTTCAATTAATTGATTTTCTTAATTAAACAGACCAACACTGACTAGGGGGGTTTCAACATAAAATAGAGACAGAAGGACTAAACAAAGAGCAGTAAAAATAAAGATCTCACCTTGGGCACCAAATCGGGGGTAAAAAGGTAGTTATGCAAATTATCAATCATTGAAACTAACCTAACAGGCAATTTCCTATGTTTTAAGAACGACAGAACTCTTCAAGAAACCGTAGGAGCCTCCCTTAATCAAACCAATTTTCAAACGCCTAATTGTTTCTAATTTAATCCACTAATTTGGCACGATCAATACCAAAAGAATTAATTAAACGCATTAAACACAAATGATAAGCCGAAACGAGCTAATTAATTCAGACTAGTCGATCTAAATTAACAAAGCTCGCGCTAACTATTCTAAGACCTACCATGTACTTGTAATTAAGCAATTCTACTTAATTTAACCGACGAGGCTATCGGCCTATTTACTACTCAAGTTAAGCTAGAGATCGAGGACACCTACGAATACATCTAGCATAGCTAAGAAATCTCTAAATTAATTGATTTGTCAGTTCAATCAAAGTAGAAATAACTAGGAATAAGCACAAGAATTTGCAAGCCATAAAACAATGCTGGAAAATTAAATTAACAACCAAATCTCACAATAAAATGCAAAATACCATATTTACAACCCTAAAACGGCGTCAAAAGCCTAGCCGAAAATCGAAACGATGTAGCCCGATACCAAGGTTTGATGAAAAACTCCTAATCTATCCTAAAGTACTAAAAAATAGAGAGGAAAAAGTTTAAAAAATGTCTCATGACAGCTGCAAATTGGAGACAAATGACATAGACGATGAAAAAATCTATTTATAGGAATGGACAGAGCGTCTAGACGCTCTAGATGATGTCTAGATGCTCCCAACATCACAGGGGCTCACCGCAGCGTCGACGAAGGTTTTAGGGAACTGCCGATAGCATCTAGACGCTACCCAACGAGCAACACTAGTTATTTTTGCTCTAACTTTTCACTTAGGTGTCCGAATGACCTCCGGTTTGATGCGTTGGAATTGTGATTCAACTTAGAATCTCCTGGAATGTGCCTTATACTCAAATCCCTATAAATTAATCAATTAATTACATTAAAACCTCCAAACTAACATTATATAAACATAAAATATAGAACTATGTTGGTCCTATCAAATAACCCCCAACCTAAATCTTGCTAGTCCTTGAGTAAGACCCAAACAAAAATAATAAAGATATAAATCAATAATTGCATGCATGAGACTCTAATTTCAATAGTTAGAAATATTGCAATAACAACAAAAGAGAAGCAGACATACACTATCCATGTTTTGAGACACTTTTAGAAACTCTTCCTATTCTTTCCCACGTGTGTGTGTGGCCTCGTAAAGTAGTCTCTACAAGCCCAGAAAAGGTCTATAAGTCTCTCAATCCATCTTTTCCCTACATTGGCACTAGGACTAGCTACCAAGCTTCCAAACCATCAAACAAGTAATAGGTTATTAGGTGCATGAATTCAAACCTGCTGGATAAACTTGTATCACTTTAAAAACCAAAGGGCACTAGCTTTCACGCACCTGTTGCAAGGACCCGTATCCATAGCACTCGCTCAATGGATGGCCTAACTGATCACGACATGGGAGCTCTTTTTACCCCTTGATTCACTAAACCCATTACAAGATTATTTTATTTTCTTCTTTTTCTTTCTTCTTTTTTTTCAAGAATGATCTTCTTTTCAAGCACACTTTCTTTCTTTTTCTAGAAAAATCACATTTTTACTTCTCCTAAGCAATGCATTACA
The DNA here is from genome assembly GCA_033996785.1 of Trichosanthes truncata. Taxonomy (NCBI): domain Eukaryota; kingdom Viridiplantae; phylum Streptophyta; class Magnoliopsida; order Cucurbitales; family Cucurbitaceae; genus Trichosanthes; species Trichosanthes truncata. The sequence goes on from JAWPNB010000007.1 coordinate 16,833,490, forward strand.
TGCCATCAATCTTTCCACTCAATAACTGGCCCTACACCTATCGGGGTGACAACAGACATACAAGCTCCATAATCCCACCCTAAGCCTTCAAGACTACTAAAGGAAAGGCTAACGTGCTTAGATCGTGCAGGGAATAATTTTGAAAGTTAGGCACAAAAAGACTCAAAGCAGGATAACATTCATATACTTCAGCTAATGCAATTAAAGCAGCATACCATGCATGTCATCAATTGTCCTCATCAAGCAACAAGCAAACACATCATCAAGCATTCAAGTTCATAATTCACACAAAATTTTTGAAAAAAAAAATCACAAAGAACCATGTTTAACATAATTGATCAACAATCTGAGCTCAGGTGCTCAAGGACAACATATAAGCGCAACTATCAAACCTAAAAATAGGTCCGAGGTCAAATAGTCAAGGGCTCAACCAATCATGCTAAACACATCATCAAAGCAGAATAATAACCTCCACCCCCAACCTAAATTCTACATTGTCCTCAATGTACAAAAATCAGTGAAAATTAAAGGATAAAAAGAACAGAAAATATTCCATGAAAACTCAGCACGTAGGTGGGTGATGGCATGGCGAAAACCTCAAAGAATGATAATTCTTCTACTCAAAGGTCAATTTGTTACCTACAAAACAAAGCAAAACAAGCTAAGCTAGGAAAAACAAAAACAAAAAGCAATAAAGGAAAGTAACTAAATTTTCAAACCTTGCTGCCTTCAGGAAGCGCAAATTTTTATAGTCGATTGCTCGACTTGCCATGTGGCGTCAGGGCACATAAAAGTTCTCCCATTTCTTCGGCCCTTTCCTGCTCGAATCTACAAAGCCCACTACACTAAACAAGCTCTTCAACATTTGATGGGCTCGAGAAATTCAGGTCTTTTTGGGATTTTTCAACTCTGAAAAAGAAAAACAAGAAAAATCAAAAGAAACTGACTCTAACTCGTGAGAACTAGAGGAACACACACAAAACAAGGGGAAATAAAGGTACAAAACAAACGCAGGCCTTTCGGCCTCAACTCTATCCCTGGATTTCCTCGCATTGACGCTCGGTCTCCTCAGCCTCACAAATTTGTTCTTCATATGGCAAGCAAACTTCATCGTTAAGCTCTAAGCCAACCAAATCACATTCTCGTACCTCAAGGATGTCGATAGGTGGTTGCTCTTGAATGCTCTCCACCGAATCAACTAGATGAATGATGGAGTCACCCAGTATCATAGTCATCTCCTCTCGAAATTGGAGATTGCTCTGTTGAATTCGGAGATTATTAATAGCAATTTGATTAATTAAATCCTCTAAAGACATACCTGAAACTAAAGACCGTGAAGATCATGCATATGATTGATTATTAATAGCATGCATATGATTGATCCCACTAAGGACCGTGAAGATCATGGCTCGTGTCGTGCTGTCAAGGAACTCCTCCAAGATTGGAGACATGTCGCATTTTCTCTTGCCTTTCAAACAATAGAGAAATTGAAAAGGCTAATTTAGAAATTTTAAAATTTAAATCACTAATCTCTTCATCGTGTGGGGCAACTCCACTGAAATTCTAGAAATTATTAGCCATAAAAAGAAATAAGGTATAGACTCTTTTTTTTTATTGAAATAAGAAAACCAAAATAAAAAAATCAATTTAATTGGCGGTTCCCCGGCAACAGTGCCAATTTGAAGGAGCTTGTCGAAGGTTCAATCAAATACAATTTATAATACCGATCTAAAATTAACTACTTGTAGTAATTAATAGTGGACCGGGTCAAACCACATGGAACCGAATAAATTGATTTCAATTAATTGGTTTTCTTAATGACACGAACCGACACGGACTGGGGAGGGTTTAAGCATAAAATAGAGATAGAAGGACTAAACAAAGAGCGGTAAAAATAAAGATCTCACCTTGGGTACCAAAACGGGGTAAAAAGGTAGTTATGCAAATTATCAATCATTGAAACTAACCTAACTGGCAATTTCTTATGTTTTAAGACCAACTGAACTCCTCGATACACCGTAGGAGCCTCCCTTAATCAAACCAATTTTAGAATGCCTAATTGGTTCTAATTTAATCAACTAATTTGGCACGATCAATATCAAAAGAATGAATTAAACGCATTAAACCCAAGGGATAAGCCGAAATGAGCTAATTAATTCAGACTGATCGATCTAAATTAACTAAGCTCGCCCTAACAATTCTAAGACCTACCATGTACTCGTAATTAAGCAATTCTACTTAATTTAACCAACTTGGCTACCGACCTATTTACTACTCAAATTAAGCTAGAGACTAAGGACACCAATGAATACATCTAGCATAGCTAAGAAATCTCTAAATTAATTGATTTTTCAGTTCAATCAAAGTAGAAATAACTAGGAATAAACACAAGAATTTGCAAGCCATAAAACAATGCTGGAAAATTAAATTAACAACCAAATCTCACAATAAAATGCATAATACCATATTTACAACCCTAAAACGGCATCGAAAGCCTAACCAAACATCAAAACGATGTAGCTCGATACCAAGGTTTGATGAAAAACTCCTAATCTATCCTAAAGTACTGAAAAATAGAGAGGAAAAAGCTTAAAAAAAGGTCTCGTGACGGCTGCAAATTAGAGACAAATGACTTAAAGGACGAAAAAAATCTATTTATTGGAATCGACGGAGCGTCTTGACGCTCTGGATAGTGTCTAGATGCTCCTAGCATCATAGGGGCTCACCGCAGCATCGAGGGAGGCTTTAGGGAGCTGCCGATAGCATCTAGATGCTCTAAACAGCGTCTAGACGCTACCCAGTGCACAACACTAGTTATTTTTACTCTAACTTTTTGCTCAGGTGTCCGAATGACCTCCGGTTTGATGCATTGGAATCGTGATTCGACGTAGAATTTCTTGGAATGTGCCTTATACTCAAATCCATACAAAATGATCAATTAATTATATTAAAACCTCCAAACTTACATGATTTAAACATAAAAATATAGAACTATGTTGGTCCTATCACCGACCAGAATATTTTCCATATTATTTTTAAAGTATGGTTTATATTTAACCTTAATTTTATATTTTAATTCAAAAATAAAATCAAAGTCGATTCCAACGCTTTCGCTGTGTGTTTAATTCGATTATTCCCTTCAATTGGTTAATTGACTAATTTCTAAGTGGAAACTCGACGGAGAGAAACTTAGGCAAAAACTCATTTGCATAACTAGTGTTTATTTACCTGAATGACAGTTGGGGTTAATAAATAGACATTAGAAGATCGTAATGAAGAGTCGTAAAGCCTTGTATAAGTTAGCTAACGCTAAGGACACCTAGGTTAGTTAATTAGTACTTGAGAGTGGAGGAGGCTGACAGGAGATTCCACATCCTTAGAGCTTCTAAACTTATGAGTTTAGTGTTCATTGGGTTATAATTGTTTGTTAGCTTAGTAATTGATCCTTTTCTAAGTTATCCCTTGTATTTATGTCTCCCATTTATTTTTTGCATTTATTTTCCTGTTGGTTGGTTTAATTTATCCTCTTTCGATGGTTTTCTCTAAATAAAGTAAAGTGAAATATTTGCGGTATTTAATTGAATTAAAACCAATCTCTATGGATTCGATACCCTTTTTATGTTACTTGAGCCGTGTGCTTGCAGAAACGTAAAAGCATGTGCATCAAGTTTTTTAGGCGCTGGTTTGGGAGCCTAGGTGTTGCCCTGTAGCGCCTAGGTGCTACGATTTTGACAGCTGGTGCGCTCGTTTGGAATTACAAAACCATCATTTTCTCTTCAATTTTGGGAGGCAAAACCGAGGGTTTTAGCCCTAAACTTGATTATATGCTATTTTGAGAGGTTTTGGGAGCATTTTGTGAGTGAATTGGAGCAAAATTGAAGATTTGGAGCTCGAGGATCAAGGAGATCACGACAAGAATGCGGAATCGACCTTCCATTTGTATTTCCTTCCTTTCCTGATATGCTTCAAGTAAGCTACATCATGCCACAAGGCAAACCGATGAAGAAGGAGATCTCCACTTCAATATTTAAAGTATCAAGCTTCATGAGGAAGGAGAATGAGTGGAGAAACAAGCTTCAAAGCATCATGAAAACACCAAACCCAGAAGCATCAATTTAAACACTATTTGGGGTTTAATTCTCTTAGTTATGTTTTTATGTAATTCTAGTTGTACCCTTCTTTTGGACTTTAATTGTAAAACATATTTGTATGTTCAAGGCCCATAAAGGTCACACACAATAGTTAGAGTATTTAGTTGTAACTTAACTTAGTTTGTTTTAAACACTATTCTAGTTAGGTTAAGTTTAGGGTTGTCTTTTACCTTTAGTTGGTTTTACTTTCCAAGGCTTATTTAAAAGCCATACTTGTACATTTGGGGGGGGGGGGGGGGGGGGGGGGATTTTTCCATGGATGAATGAAAGACCTTCAAGCCTTTTTCTTTGCTCCAAACTGTGAGCATGTCTTGTGCATTTTCTTGCTTTAGATCTTGCACGCCTTAGAAACCTTCAAGCTTGATTGGTCTTCAAACTTGTGGAGGGTTTCAACTTTGGATTGAGAACAAGTTCTCTCTATTCAAAGCTTGACCATCAAGGTATGTCTTTTCTTCTTCCCCTTGAGTGATTCTTTGTGTATGTACTAGGTGTTACTGTGTGTGTTTAGGAGGTGCTTGTTCATACAAGGGTTGCTGAAGCTACTTGTGGTAGGGTTGAGTACATCATTTGGTATCAGAGCTTTCTCGGTGCCTTTGATAGCACATCATTTCCCTTTCACTTTTAGCTACTATATAGGCTGGAAAATTAGGGATTTATGGGTTATTTGGACTGAAATTGTATATCTTTGTCTCTAATTACTTGGGTTCATTGTATTTAATTATTTAAATGTATAATTATTGGAATTGTTGGACCAATTGCATAGTTTATGGATGTATATGACTATTAGGGCTTTGAATCATTTATGCATTTGTTGCTTAATACCTTTAACCAATGATTCTCTGAGGTATTTCTAAGTTGAGCTTGACAGATGATACTTAGTTTAACTTAATGAACGATTGATTAGCTACTCGAGTGATAGCGAGATTAATAGTTAATTAATTGTAGTTGGTGATGAAGGTTAATTAGTTGGATATTGGTGACTAATTTTCTAATTGAAAACTCGACGGAGAGAAACTTAGGTAAGAACCCATTTGCATAACTAGTGTTTATTTACGTGAGTGACAATCGAGGTTAATAAATATACATTAGAAGTCCGTAATGAAGAGTCGTAAAGCCTTGTATGAGTTAGCTAGCACTAAGGACACCTAGGTTAGTTAATTTGTACATGAGAGTCGAGGAGACCAACAGGAGATTCTACGACCTTAGAGCTTCTAGACTTATGAGTTCACTGTCCATTGGGTTATAATTGTCTGTTAGCTTAGTAATTGATCCTTTCTTAAGTTATCCCTCATGTTTGAGTCTCCCATTTATTTTATATATTTATTTTCCTATTGGTTAGTTTAATTTATCCTCTTTCGATGGTTTTCTCTAAATAAAATAAAGTGAAAATATTTGCGATATTTAATTGAATTAAAACCAATCTCTGTGGATTCGATACTCAATAGGAATATCATTTATATTACTTGACTTGTGCGGTTGCAGAAATGTAAAAGTATGTGCATCAGTTTTCTAAGTGGAAACTCGATGGAGAGAAGCTTAGGCAAGAACCGAATGCATGACTATTAGTTAATTACCCGAGTGATAGCATGACTAATAATTAATTAAATGATGTTCGTAATAAAGAGTCTTAATGCCTTGTATGAATTAACTATCGCTAGTGACACCTAGGTTAGTTAACTAGTACTAAAGATTGGTGATACCATGCCCTTAAAACTTATAGACTTATGAGTTCAAAGTCGATTTGGTTGTAATATTTTGTTGAATTGAGTAATTGATCTTTTACCCAAGTTTATCTCGTAGGTGTGAGTTTCCCATTTATTTTATGCATTTATTTTTCGTTGCTTATTTTAGTTTTATCTGTTTCTTTCAGTCATGTTCTCTAATTAAAGCTAAAGTGAGAATATTCGTGGTACTTATTTAACAATTCAAATCCCAGTGGATTGATACTCAGTAGAAATACCGTTTTATATTACTTGACCCACGTGCTTGCGAAATTGTAAATTGTACACATCAAGTTTTTGGCGCCATTGTCGGGGATTGATTAGTTTAATTTGTTTAATATTGCAAAGAAATTGCTTAGTTTTAATTTAGAGATTTATTTTTTCTTTTTTGTATTTTGTTTTTATTTTTGCTTTGAGTCTTGATTCATTGTTTTTGGTTGTGTTGTTATCTAATGTTTGATTGAGGGCCTATGTATTTTTGTTTCATTTATTTAGATGGCTTATTATAGATTTGTTGGCCTTTTAGGGAATCTGAACTCGAAGAACTAATACCAACTTTTAGTTCTTTTCCTTTTAATTATCCCTCTGTTAATATTAAGCCTATTAGTGAGGATTATGGTTTTCATTGTTACCAAATGCCTAATTATTATCATACTAAATCTATGAGTTATGAAAATCCCTCAATGGTAATGATGAATGCACTTGGAATCACAATCCATATCCTACCCATTTATTCCTATCCCAAGTGGAGGAAGAATCCCCCTCAAAGAGAATGTTTAGAGAATATACAGAGGATTGTAGAGCTAGAAATTTGCAATTAGCTGATGTGCTTGAGGGACTCCTAATTCTACAGGAAGTTAGTGAAGTAGCTATGAAAATGAATCAATTGGCCACTGATTTATTTGTACCACTTCAGGAGCCTAATTCTTTCGATACCACTGAGTTTGGGTAGTCTAGGGAATGGATCATAGATATTGGAAAAGAATTAGAGAGTCTAGATAGGATCGAGTCAATGAGGAAGAAAAAAAGGATGAGCCCATTGTTTTAGTTGAGGATGTTCAGGAGGTTGATTTTCAGGCTGAACGACTTTCATTTATTTTATCTCTTAATAGTTCTCTTTATCCTGAGTGTTCTTTTTCTTGTTCTCACGAGTCCGTGTCAGAGTCTTTGTTTTCAATCTTTCTCCTTTTATGCTTTTATTATTTAAAAATACCAAAAAAAAAAGTGTTTGTTTTAGGGTCCCACGAGAAGCTAGTGTTTCTACTAGCTTTGGTGTGTTTTGTTGATTCTAGGAAGAAAGGCCCAAAGAAATGGATAATTTCTATGTATCTTGAAAGCCCAAACGGCTCTGTCTAGCTAAAGACGTTAAATAAGCACTTCTTGGGAGGCAACCTAAGCTTTCTTTCCTTTAGTTTCATGTTTTGGCTTTTCTTTTTCGTTTTTTCTTTTTGTTGTTTTGTGTTGATCTCATGTTCCCGTTGATTGATTGTTATAGTAGCTCCAGAATAAAATATTCTTTCACATTGCACCTCAGTTGATTAGGTTGACATCGAGGATTCTCTTGCACTCCATGGCAGTATCATTCTCCTTAATATATATTTTCATTGTCCCTTAGCATGCTTAATTAGTTGGGTAGTTTATACATTGAGGACAATGTATGCTTTAAGTTTGAGGGGATGCTTGTTGTCCTGATCTGAGCTGTATTGAATTATTTTTTTGTGAATAATATGATGATTCTATTGCATCTGTGTGATGAGGATGGCTTGTGATGTGTTCTGAATAGTGTAATATTTTCAATTTTTGTGAAATATAAGAACATGTCTAGGATTCAAGTAAATTTAAATTTTTTCTTGTAATTCATTGCAGTTGTCCACTTATCCTACTTATTTATGGTTTTAAACACTTAGAACAAATTTATATTTTCTAGATGTTCGTTGTCACCTTGATAGGCTTAAGTTCTGGTTTGAAGGTTTTCTTACATGAGAGGCTGTAATATTGTGCTTAGGAGGAAAAATTATTTCTTGGCTGTTAGAAAGAAAGAAACGAGAAAAAAAAAAGAAAAGAGAAGAAAAGAAGAAAAAAGAGAATAAAATAACTTGTAGTACTTATTGATGAAGGAAAAAAATAGCTTCCTTTATTGTGATCAGTTAGGCTACTCATTGAGTGAGTGCTTTGGGTAAGGGTCTCTGAAACAGTTGTGTGAAAGCTAGCATTCTTGAGTGTTAAAAGAAAAATGCAAGTTTGGGAGAGCGTTACCCCATAGTGATCAGGCAAAATTAGATATTACTTTCTTGAGTGTTGGGATATTGGATAATTGGATCTTAACGCCAGTGTGGGGGAAGATGAATTGAGGACTCTATAAATCTTTCTAGGCTTGTAAAGATTGAAATAGGGAAGACTATGCACACACTTACAAGGGATGAAGAGGTAATTTTTTAATTTTCTTGATGAATTGATTTGTTTGAGTATTTTCTTGAATTGTGATTATTTTATTATTTAAAACATTGAGGCATGAGTCATTATGATGCAACTGTCGATTCATGTATTTGTGGTTTTGTTTTAGCTTTGCTCGGGACTAGCAAAGGTTTAAGTTTCAGGTATTTGATAGCATTAAAATAGTGTCATCTTAGGGTCTATTATTTAGTTGGTTTGCATTTAAAATGTATGCTTTTATGCCTATTTTTGTCTATTTTGTAGAAACCACTCATAAGAAGCAAAATCGGAGTTTTCGAGGGTTATTTGATAATTTTGTGGCTTTTAGAGTGTATTTTCAAGATTTAAGAAGAGAATAGTTGATATTGGAGTTGAAAAGCCCATGGGAGAGCGTCAAGACTCTCATTAAAGCATTGAAATACTTTAAAAGATGCATTTGAAGCCATTTTACTAGAGGGGACAGCTTTGAGACACTGTCCATAGCATCTCAATACTGCCAGAAGGCGTCTCAACACCTTGCTTGACGCTCAAAACATGAACGAGGCTGTTTTCGTCCGTAGCGTCTCGACGCTGCCCTCAGCGTCTCAACGTTACCATCGTGCGAGCATAAGTGAAATGTTGTATTGCAACAACGTCTCGATGTTGTCGCGATAGCAGTATATAATCTTTGCTTTCTCTTCATCCAAAGGGAGGCCGAACCTTAGGGAAAAGCCCTAATCTCGATTCCAAACTAATTTTGATGGTTTTGGGGAGCATTTGTGAGCGAAATTGAGCAGAATTGAAGAATCTAGAGCTCGAAGATCGAGGAGATCACGACGAGAACACAGGATCAGCTTTTCATTTGCATCTCTCTTTCTTTTACTTTATTTTGAATTTAGGGACTTAGGAGTTGAATATACTAATTTTGTGTATCTTTGTTCTTAATTACTTGGGATTAATTCTTTTACATTGGATTAAATGCTTAATTGTAGGATTGTTTTGGATTAATTGCTTGATTTATGGATGTTTATGACTATTGTGACTTTGAATCATTTGTGCATTTAGAACGTAATGTTTTTAATCAGTGTTCTTTAATTAATTAACGTATATCTAAGTTGAGCTCGACAGAGGAAACTTAGTTTAGCTTAGTACACAATTAATTAGCTACGCTCGAGTGACAACAAGATTAAAGGTTAATTAGTTGTAGTTGGTGATGAAGATTAATTAATTGAGCACTGTTTAATTGAATTATTTTCTAAGTGGAAACTTGACGAAGAGAAGCTTAGGAGAGAACTGAATGCATGACTATTAGTTAATTACTTGATTGATAGTGGGGCTAATAATTAATTAATAGAGGTCCATAATAAAGAGTCTCAATGCCTTGTATGAATTAACTATCGATAGGGACACATAGGTTAGTTAACTAATACTTGAGATTGGTGGAGACCGATAGGAGATACCATGTCCTTAAGGACTTCTAGACTTATGAGGTCACTGTCGATTTGGTCGTAATTGTCTGTTCAATTGAGTAATTGATCCTTTATCCAAGTCTATCCCATAGGTTTGAGTCTCCCATTTATTTTCTACATTTATTTTATGTTGCTTAGTTTAGTTTTATCTATTTTTTTCAGTCTTGTTCTCTAAATAAAGCGAAAGTGAGAGTATTTGTAGTACTTAAATAAATTAACAATTCAAATCTCTGTAGACTCGATACTCGGTAGGAATATTGTTTTATATTACTTGACTCGTGCGCTTGCAGAAACGTAAATTGCACGCACCATTCATCTTGTGACTTTAATGCCTACTTCGCCTTTACTCTCTGATCCTTTGTTGTATCGGTAAACTGTTGGATCTGTTCAATATTTGACCTTTATTAGATATGATATTACTTTTGTTGTGAGTAAAGTCATGCAATATATGCATTCACTAACAAAGGTCCATTTTGCAACTGTTAAATGGATACTTCGTTATCTCCATGGTACTCATGATTATGGTGTTCTTTTCTCAAGTAATAGTCTTGATTTAAATGCATATTATATTGTGATTCGGATTGGGCGGGTGATTCGTTAGATCGTCGTTCGACATTTGATTTTTTTGTTTTTCTTTTTAATTTTCCAGTGTCATGGTCTACCAAGAAACAAAACATTGTTTCACGCTCATCGACTCAAGTGAATATCGTTCTTTACCTCAAAGAGCTGCAAATTTGTATCGCATACGACAATTGTTGTGTGAGCTTCACGTTTTTCTACCCAACCCTCCATTATTATGGAGTGATAATCCATATGCATCTAGAACCCAATTTTTCATGAGAGAACCAAGCATCTAGAAGTTGACTATCATGTCATTTAAGAAAATATTATTTGAGGTGACTTGGACATTCCTTTTATTCCTACCTCACTGCAGCTAGCTGACTTGTTCACTAAACCTCTTGATGGGGCGTAAACAGCTCATTGTCAAACTTCTGAAGATTTTTCCTTTCTCAGTTTGAGGGGGCATATTAGGGAGTTATTTTATAAATGCAATTCTATTATAATAAAGTGTATTTTAATTAATTAGTTAGTGAGCTGTTAATGTTAGTTAAGACTGTTCATTGACAGGTGTGTATAAAAACAAGAGTTGTATTGATTTCCTGAGTTGAATAATATACACTGAATATTCACTATCTTTGAGTTTGTGTACTAAACATGTTCTTAGAAGTAAATTATGGGATGGACATAATTAAGTAAGATGTTAAAAATATATATTTACCTAAAACAAATACATTTGATGTTTGCATAGCTATTGTTAGAAATGCAAACAAAGTCTCATATCGGCTAAATAAAGAGAAGATCAGGGGTACATAAGTTAGGAACAATATCTCAATCTAGTATGAGACCTTTTGGGTGATTCCAAAAGCAAAACCACGAGGACTTATGCCGAAAGTGGACAATATCATTCAATTGTGGGTGAGGTTTCAATGTCCCTAACAACCATGACACACGGTGAAAGGCTTGTGAATCATTTAAATTTTAATTTTTTAACAGAAAAAACAATTTTTTTTCTTCATTTCTATAAATTGGGATCCTATCCACATATTCTTTATCCTTTCATATCTTTCTCCTACTTATCAACGCACCATAGTCCTCGTTGCGTTTTGAGGATTATCTCATATACTTGGAAAGTGGCGAGAGGTGTCTACTTAAAAAGTTTCTAATATATTATTCGTTAGGCCGTATTTGATAATCATTTTAGTTTTTGATTTTCCATTTATGATTTATGTTTTTAAGAAACAAAAACTATATATGTTTGGTAATTGTTTTTAATTTTCTTAGAGGTGTACATGATTTGGGTTTGTTCAAGTTACGGGTATGTTTTGGACCAACTTGAATTTTCAAGTTGATTGGTATTCCAACCTGATCAACCCGATTAGATAGGACAATCAAACCCAACCGCCTTATATTACTGGGTTGGGTCATGTTGGACCCATAAGGTTTTTTTTGTAATAATTTTTATTATTTATTATTTTTTAATTGTGTTAGATTGCGAAAATAGTTATAGCAAAGGGGGAACAAGATGATAGTGACGAGAGAGCGAAGGTGATCGAGATGAAGTTTGCAACCAATGGAGAACAACGGTGATTATTGGCGTACGATGACTGTCAACGAACATATATAAGGTAAAGGGTGCACTGTGAACGCAACAAAGAGGAACTCTATATCATTGCCGCTTAATGGCGAAGGGACTGACGAGGCGACAAAGGCAAACTTTTGATCAACCAATGAATGCAAACTACAAAGGGGCAGCCAAGGCAAGAGTTGCAAAGGCATAAAGATGGAAGGCAAAGGGAAAAGGAATCGAGAAGGCGTAAAGTGGAGGCGAAGGGAAATGGAATCGAAAGTGGTTGTCGGCTGGAGAGAAAAAAAAAAAGAAAACCCTAAGGGACTGTTTGGGGCACTAAATTAGTTATAATAACATTGGTTATAATAGTCGGTGGAATTATATAATTTGTTTAAATGCAGAGTTATTTAGTCTGGGGTTATAATAGGGTGCAAAGTACTCCACAAGTTATTATAACTCATGCCCCAAACAACCTCTAAAAGTTTATGTGTTACGTATGTATATAATTGGTCCGAATCAAGTTAAACCAAAATTTTATTTTTTGAACAACCGAATGAAACTAGTCGATTCTTCAAATTTCAACCCTACCCAAATCGAGAACTTGCTTAACCTAACCCAACCCTTAGGATTTGTGTTGGGTTGGATGGGTTTTTCGGGTTATCGAGTTTTTTGAATACCCCTAGGTTGTCTAAAAATAGAAAACCAATTATGTTTGACAACTATTTTTTGTTTTTTTTTTTTAAGAAGTTGAGAGGCAAAGAGAAATGCTAGAGAAAGCAAAATATGTGGAGGCAGAGAAACTTTAGAGAGAAACAAAAATATTTTGAGAGAAAAATTAGAGAAAGAAAAGTAGTGTTAGTAGTGTTAGAGAGAGGATATTAGTTATTGAAAGAGAAAGAAATAATGTTAGCTAGGAAGAGAGAAAAGCTAAAGATTAATAAATATGTTAAATAAAGAATATAAGTTAAAAAAAGAAAAAAAATGTTAGAGAGAGGAAAGTTAAAAGAGCCAGAGAGATCTCTTAGATATAGAATATAAATTAGAGAAAGAGAAGAACAATTATAGAAAAAGAAATGGTAGAGAGAAAAAACAAGAGATATGTTAGATAAGAAATATGGTTAAAATATCATTTTGGTCCCTATATTTTGGACTCTCTTCCATTTTGGTCCATGTAATTTCAAATGTCTAATTTTAGTCCTTGTACTTTCAACAAAGTTTAAAATTGGTCCCTATGATAAGTTTGAAGTTAATTTTTATCTAAATTGGTTAAAGAATAATAATAATAATTTTAATACAAAAAGACACAATGTGAATATATTTCTAAAATTTATGCAGGGAAAGCTAATAGAGATTTTTTTTTTTAAAGAAAATTAACAATAAACTAACAGCAGGGACTACTTTTGAGTTTTATAGAAAGTACAGGAACTAAAATTGAACTTTTGAAACTATATAGACCAAAATAGAACAAAATCCAAAGTACATGGACTAAATGGTATTTTAACCTAAGAAATATTAATTAGAGAAATAAATAAATATATATATATATATATAGGATAAAGAAATGCTAGATGGAAAAAGTTATAGATCAAAAGATATGTTAGATAACGAATATTAATTAGAGAAATGGTAAGAAAAATTATAGAGAGAAAAGTTAGAGAACATAAATTAATTTTAGAGAGAGAAACATTAGAGAGAAAATGAGAAATTTTAGAGAGATAAAATTTATAGATAGAGTAAAGTTAGAGAATTCAAGTTATAAATGGAGAAATTTTAGAGACAAAAACGTTCAAGAAAAATGTAATGCTCCGTGTTTTTAGGTTGGACAACTTTTATTCTTTTCTATATTAATTTGGATTAATTGAAATTCTACTTGAAATCTAATGTGAGTAAATTACACATAAGTGGGGTTCATTAAAATAATTAAAATTTTGAATTTTAGATGAGAAATTTTTAATTAAGTCTCAAATTTATAATTAGTCTCAAATTTATAATTTTGATAATTTAATTTCTTTTAGGATTTGTGGTTTAAGTTAAAAAAAAAAAAAAAGAAAAAAGAAAAAAAAAACCCAAATGCTATCTTCTGAGATTTTTCCTAATTTTGGAGCTTGGGTTGGAGTTTATTTATATTTTTAAAATTAGTAGGAGGAAAAGAGGATGGATAACAAAAAGAAAATTAAAAATAAAACCCTACAATTTCCCTTTCTTCCCTTCTTTGTCTTCCCCTCCTTCGTGAAATGGCCAGGAAAAATTGTAAAATTTGACTCCCTAGGGTTTAGTTTTTGTAGAAAAAACTTCTTTTATAAAAAGTTGTATCGTTGGACCTCTTGATGACGAATATGATGTAAGCAATGAAGTAAAATTACATATTTACCCTTGTTGCATTCAATGCCACTTTTCAATGGTGGATCCAAGAATTTTATATTGGGGGACACAATATACATACAAATTAAATAAAAAGAATCTATAATGAAATTTTAAAAAATATGCATAGTTTCATAAATAAACTAATTTAATACATAATACATTATGATTGTCCTCTACGAGTTTTTATGTTCTGAAATAGATCCATGTTAATTTTATTATCTAACTTGTCAAATAAATCTTTCTCAATATATGCTATGAGACAATCATTCATCCATTGATCTCCCATTCGATTTCGCAATCAAGTCTTCACAATATTTATGGCAGAAAATGTTCTCTCTACAGTAGCTGTTGCAACAGGTAAAATTAACGTCAAGGTGAGCAATCGATAAACTAATGAATAGACCTTATCTCTATTTGTCATGACCATTTTTACTACAAGATCACTTATGCTTTTTAGTTCGACAAACTCAATATTGGAGCGCACATCAACAATGTAATTTTGAAGTTGATTCTCAAGCAAAGAGAGTTCAATAGCTAAAAAGTCACTTGGATAAAATTGAGCATGCCGACTAAACTTTTTTCTATCAAAGCAGCAAATGAGTTACTCAGATTTAAACATGTCAGACAAAGAAGCAATTCAATACTTGTTTCAGTAAAAGGATTATTCAACACTTGAAGTTGCATATCAATGATTGCATAAAAAACTTCAACACGATAATGATGCAAATTTGTAATTGGTTGAGATTTTCGCCATTGTCGTCCTCGAACCAAAAACATATCATCCATCTAAGAACTTGAATGTCATGGCTATTGCAAAAATTAGAAACTACATCCAATAATGAATCCCAACTAGATTCCCTTGTGGTTTGCAGTCTTTCTTTACAAATTTTGACTAAATTCATTGCATGCACAATGTCTTGATCTTTTCTTTGTAATGCTTGAGATCACTCATTTGCGATTGCCAAGATAATTTCATAAAATGTATATGAAAAACAAAGTTAAATGATTGAAGTGAACTTATTAGAGTCTCTGCTTCATATTTGTGTTCTGAATTTGATCCACCTTATACAATTGTTGCAAGTACATCAACTACCAGGAGAACATTATAATAAAACTCGTTAAAGTGTTGTAATGTGATCCCCATCGTGTATCTCTTGGAATTTAATCATCATCTCTTGATTTAACCCTCGACCACTTCATAGTTCACCATATTTAAAGCTTCAAAAATTTTCCATGTCGTGTTTCTCTCGTAGAATATCTCGATGTTTTGTTGTTGCGCCAATAACATTCACCACATTTGTAACAATAAAAAAAGACCAACAATTTCTACATGATTTTTTTGCAGTAGCTACAAGAACTAAATGAAGCTTATGAGAAAAACAATGAATATAAAAAGCACATTCATTTCTTTCAAAATAAGTGCTTTTAGTCCATTGAATTCACATTGCATATTACTTGTCCCATAATAACATTCACCACATTTGTAACAATAAAAAAAGACCAACAATTTCTACATGATTTTTTTGCAGTAGCTATAAAAACTAATTGAAGCTTATGAGAAAAACAATGAATATAAAAAGCACATTCATTTCTTTCAAAATAAGTGCTTTTAGTCCATTGAATTCACATTGCATATTACTTGTCCCATCATATCCTTGTCCTCACAAACTAGCAATGCTCAACCCATGTTGAGGAAAAAAATCCATCAACAGCTTCCTTAAGTGATAGAGCACTTGGCTAGCGACATGTATGATTCCTATAAATCGTTCAATCACATAACCTTTATCCACGTATCACAATACAACTTACAGTTGCTCCATTGAAGATATAACTTTGGATTCATCAATCAAGATAGAAAATAACTTATCACTTATATCTCTTATAACTACATTAATAATCTCTACTGCAAAAGAATTTACAATATATTTTTTAATATTGGGTGCAATCATTTTTAAATTATCTGGAGCATTTTTCTAAGTCACAGCTTCAATATCCTTGTTGTGGTTGCATAGCCATTGTAGAAGTTCAAGAAAATTGCCTTAATTTTTTGAATCCTTTGTCTCATCATGCCCACGAAATGGAAGCCCTTGGCGTAATAAAAATCGAATACAATCAGATAATGCACGTAATCGAGTTCGATATTCAACTCGTGCTTGATCTGACAACCTATTATAGAAGATCTCAATATGTTGCTCTTGTTTCAAAAGAGCCTCACATTTACTCAAGCTTGATTGTGTGCACTATTAGGAACACCAACATAAATTTGTAATTTCTCTTTTTTCTTCCAATTAGAAACCCTTCAATTACAAAATATTCACCTCCTGATTGTTCACCAACTTCTAGTTTGAACAAACAGCAACATAACAAAATGTAGCATCCTTTGAAATACTGTATTCTAACCAATTAGAATATTCATTAAACCAAACTAGATTAAATCATCTTGACTTTGCTCCAAATTTTGTGAATGGAAAATTATGATTTCGTGGCTGATAATGACCTTTTTGTAAATATTCTCTACAAATTTGATCTTGAATATTAGAATTGTAATCAGAAATTTTCATTCTTAGACCAGGATCTGCACGTAGTTCTCCTAAATTCACTTCTAGATAAGACCTATAAGAATTAGTACACTTTTCTTTCTTGGAGATGATGTCTCTATTGGTGTTTTTATTTTATAATATCTCTCCATTTGATTTCAAGTGAACTCTACACACATATTAATGAAAAAATTTGATGACAATTTTCTAGATTAAAAATTATAAAAACAAAAATCTAAAAAGAATTAAATCTTACTTGTCAAAATATCAATGGTATATTATGTATATCCCGACGAGTGATGCAAAATTATACCTCCTAGTAATAACTCTGAAAGTAATGAGCTCTTTTATTCAATTACTTGCCTCTGATAAATTAAACGGCGATAACTACGCGACCTGGAAATCGAACTTGAATACGATTCTTGTTATCGATGATCTAAGGTTCGTCTTAACAGAGGAATGTCCTCCCCCTCCCAGCTCGTCTGCAACCCGAAACGTTCGGGACGCATTTGACAAATGGACAAGGGCCAATGACAAGACCAGGTCTATATTTTAGTTAGCATATCTGATGTGCTAACTAAAAAACACGAGGGCATGGTCACCGCTAAGAAGATCATGGATTCATTGCAAGCGATGTTTGGACAACCGTCCTCATCTATCCGACATGATGCCCTCAAATACGTTTACAACTCCCGTATGAAGGAGGGAACCTCTGTCAGAAAACATGTCCTTGATATGATAGTCCACTTCAACGTGGCAGAAGTAAACAGAGTTGTCATTAACGAGAAAAGTCAGGTTAGTTTCATTATGGAATCTCTTCTGAAGAGTTTCCTACAGTTCCGCACAAACGCGATGATGAACAAAATTGAATACAACCTGACTATTCTCCTCAACAAGCTACAAACTTATCAGTCTCTAATGAAAACTAAAGGACAAAAGGGAGAAGCAAACGTTGCCACTTCAAAGAAGTTCCAAAGAGGGTCATCCTCAGGAACAAAGTCTGGACCTTCCGTTTTTAAGAATAAGGGTATTCAAAAGAAAAAGAAAGACAAAGGGAAGGGAAAAGTAAAGACTCCTGCTACTCGCAAGAGCAAGGGAAAAGTTACAGATGAAGGAAAGTGTTTCCACTGCAATGAAGAAGGGTACTGGAATCGTAACTGTCCCAAGTACCTTGCAGAGAAGAAAGCTGAGAAAGTGAAACAAGGTAAATATGATTTACTCGTTGTGGAAACATGTTTAGTGGAAAACGATTACTCTGCCTGGATACTTGATTCAGGGGCCACTAATCATATATGTTCTTCTTGTCACGAAACTAGTTCCTAGAGGCAGCTTGCGACAGGTGAGATGACTCTCAAGGTTGGAACATAAGAGGTCGTCTCAGCTACAGCAGTAGGAGCAGTCAAATTTTTTTTTAGAGATAAATTCATTTTGCTTGAAAATGTATATATGGTTCCTAGGATAAAAAGGAACCTTGTTTCTATCTCTTGTTTGTTAGAATGGATATATTCAATATCTTTTGATGTTAATGAAGTGTTCATTAGTAAAAGAGGTATTGAAATATGTTCTGCAAAGCTTGAAAACAACTTGTATGTGTTAAGACCAACCGAGACAAAAGCTATTTTAAATACCGAGATGTTTAGAATAGCAGAAACTCAAACTAAAAGGAAAAAACATTCTCCCAGTACCTAGCTTTGGCATTTGAGACTTGGCCACATTAATCTCAATAGGATTAGGAGATTGGTCAAGAGTGGGCTTCTAAGTCAGTTAAAATATGACTCTTTACCTCCATGTGAGTCTTGTCTTAAGGGAAAAATGACCAAACTACCTTTTTCTGAAAAAGGTTATAGGGCCAAAGAACCCTTGGAACTCGTGCATTCAGATCTCTGTGGTTCTATGAATGTCAAAGCACGAGAATGGTATGAATACTTCATCAGTTTTATTGATGATTTTTCTAGGTACGACTATCTCTACCTAATACATCATAAGTTCGAAGCCATTGAAAAGTTCAAGGAGTACAAGGCTGAGGTTGAAAACTTATTAGGTAAGACGATTAAGACACTTCGATCTGTTGGAGGTGGAGAGTATATGGACTCGAGATTCCAAGACTATATGATAGAACATGGAATCACTTCCCAACTATCAGCTCGGGTACACCTCAACAGAACGGTGTATCAGAAAGGAGGAATAGAACCCTGTTAGACATGGTTCGTTCCATGATGAGCTATGCTCAACTGCCTGATTCGTTTTGGGGACATGCAGCAGAGACTACAGCATATATTTTGAACATGATTCCCTCTAAAAGTGTTTCTAAAACACCTTATGAGTTATGGAGAGGGCGTAAAGGTAGTTTACGTCACTTCAGAATTTGGGGATGCCCTGCACACGTGTTGGTGGAAAATTCAAAGAAATTGGAACGCCGTTCGAAATTATGCCTATTCGTAGGATGCCCCAAGGAAACGAAAGGTGGTCTGTTTTACGATCCTCAAGAAAATAAAGTGTTTGGGTCGACAAATGCTACATTCTTGGAAGAAGACCACATGAGAGATCATCGACCACGCAGTAAATTAGTACTGAGTGAAATTTCTAGAGAAGCTACAGATGAATCAACAAGAGTTGTTGATCAGACTGGTCCTTCAACAAGATGTGTTGATAGAGCTGGCATCTCAGGTCAGTCACATCCTTATCAAGAGTTGAGAATGCCTCGACGTAGTGGGAGGGTTGTCACTCAGCCCGACCGTTACATGGGTTTGACAGAAGCCCAAGTTGTCATACCTGATGATGGCATTGAGGATCCATTGTCCTATAAATAGGCAATGAATGATGTGGACAGAGACCAATGGATTAAAGCCATGGACCTCGAAATAGAGTCAATGTACTACAATTCTGTCTGGGAACTAGTAGAACAACCGGATGGGGTAAAACCTATTGGTTGTAAGTGGATGTACAAGAAGAAACGAGATCAAGTCGGTAAGGTACAGACCTTTAAGGCTCGACTTGTGGCAAAGGGTTATACCCAGAATGAGGGGGGTGGACTATGAAGAAACCTTCTCCCCTGTTGCCATGCTTAAGTCGATTAGAATACTTTTATCCATTGCCACGTTTTATGATTATGAAATTTGGCAAATGGATGTCAAGACATCCTTTCTAAATGACAATCTTCAAGAGAGTATCTATATGGCTCGACCAGAGGGGTTCGTTGTACAAGGTCAAGAGCAAAAAGTTTGCAAGCTTAAACGATCCATTTAAGGGTTGAAACAAGCATCCAGATCTTGGAATATAAGGTTCGATATTGCGATCAAATCATATGGCTTGGAACAGAATGTTGATGAACCTTGTGTTTACAAGAAGATTATCAACACCACTGTAGCTTTCTTAGTGTTGTATGTAGATGATATCCTACTCATTGGGAATGATGTAGGATTCTTGACTGACATTAAGCGATGGCTAGCAACCCAATTCCAAATGAAAGATTTGGGAGAGGCTCAATTTGTTCTAGGGATTCAGATTATTAGGAATCGAAAGAACAAAACGCTAGCACTGTCTCAGGGATCTTATATCGACAAGATGTTGATACGATATTCGATGCAGAATTCCAATAAGGGTTTGTTACCTTTCAGGCATGAAATTCATTTGTCAAAGGAACAGTGTCCTTAGACACCTCAAGAAGTTGAGGACATGAGACGCATTCCCTATGCATCAGCAGTCGGTAGTCTGATGTATGCAATGTTATGTACCCGACTCGACATATGCTATGCAGTGGGAATTGTCAGCATGTATCAGTCCAATTTGGGATATGATCATTCGACTGCCATTAAAAATATCCTCAAATATCTTAGGAGAACGAGGGACTATATGCTTGTGTATGGCTCAAAGGATTTGATCCTTAAAGGATACACTGACTCTGATTTTCAAACCGATAAGGATTCGAGGAAATCCACATCGAGATCAGTGTTCACTCTTAACGGAGGAGTAATAGTCTTGAGGAGTATAAAGCAAGGTTGTATTGCTGATTCCACCATGGAGGCTGAGTATGTCGCGGCTTGTGATGCAGCAAAGGAGGCTGTGTGGCTTAGGAAGTTCTTAACGGATTTGGAAGTCGTTCAAAAAATGCATTTGCCTATCACCCTTTATTGTGATAATAGTGGTGCAATGGCAAATTATAAAGAACCTAGAAGCCATAAGCGAGGGAAGCACATTGAGCGTAAATACCATCTCATCAGGGAGATAGTGCAACGAGGAGACGTTATCGTCACACAAATTGCGTCAGAGCACAACATCGCTGATCCGTTTACAAAGGCCCTCACGGCTAAAGTGTTTGAGGGGCACCTACTGAGTTTAGGACTACAAGCTATGTAATCTAGGGCAAGTGGGAGAAAAGGCATGGGTATGTGATGCCCTAGTTTATTGAATTTATATGTATTTTCTCTATAGCTCAACATTATGAATAACCCCACTAGAGTTTTAGTCCAAGTGGGAGTGTTGTTGGGTTTTATGTCCTAAAACTCGTAGTTTGTAATGTGTAAACAAATCCTATTTTCAAGGAAGTTGTTATTAAGGTTTATTCAGTCAAGATGTTATTGAATAATAAGTGAATTGCACATTATATAACCCAAATCCAATAAACTAAGAACCCCAGGCTATAATATGTATACTTGAACTTTATGTGGAGACATAAACATGGATCAAGTTCGGGGTAATAGCCAGAACGGTCTATAGTATAGGGATAGGGATGGGTACCTTATCCTGGGGACACTATGGATGCGGCCCACTTTGTATGGTGCAAACGATGTGATCCTAAATCATTCATGTGGAGACATGTGAGTGGGGGCGTTTTGATTTGTCGATTTTATTAATGCATTTAGGTTACTAAAATTAATGTTTATAAATAAATTTTTAAGACTTTTTATATTTTATTTTTTCATGTATTCTAAATTCTCACATTCTTTTCCTTTGTCAATTATGAATATATTTAAATTACTAGTTTCAATGTAGTTTATTTATTTTATTTTAAAAAATTATTTCACTATTAAATTCCTAGAACTTTTGAAATTCCATAATTAAGTATAAATTATAATTAAAGGTGGAATTATAGAATTTAGAAATCATTTTTAGGAAAATGAAAATAGTATTTTGAAAATTTTGTTAAATTATAGGTTTAGTTGATGAAATTTCAAGGGTTGTGTCTAGTAACTACTTGCATGGCAAATAAGTCCATAAAATTTTAATTTTATGCCTAATAAATTCATAAACTTTAAAACAATCTATTGGATTAAAAAATTTTCAATTTTATATATAATAGATGAATGAGCTTTTGTTTTTATGTTTGATAGGTTAGGACATTTTAGCTGTTAGAGTTGTGTCTAATTAAGTTTTTAACCTTTTTTAAAATGTCTAATAGATTTAGAACTTTCAATCTTATGTCTAATATATATTTTTTTTAATTCATGGACCTACTCGATACAAAATTAACCTTTTTTAAAATGTCTAATAGATTTAGAACTTTCAATCTTACGTCTAATA
This sequence comes from Trichosanthes truncata, assembly GCA_033996785.1. Taxonomy (NCBI): domain Eukaryota; kingdom Viridiplantae; phylum Streptophyta; class Magnoliopsida; order Cucurbitales; family Cucurbitaceae; genus Trichosanthes; species Trichosanthes truncata. Next base: position 16,855,792 of record JAWPNB010000007.1, read on the forward strand.
TTTTTTTTTAATTCATGGACCTACTCGATACAAAATTGAAAAATCAAGATTCTATTAGACACAATTTAATTTAAGGTCTGAAAATTTTAACCCAAACATTTTATCAAATTTCTCAAGAATTTCAAAGGGTGTGCTCTCTCTCATGAAGAATTTCTTGGAGAGAAAGGCTAATGCTTTAACATGGATCACACATGAATGTCTTTCTTTTGTTATCACAAATATGGGGTGGGCTATTTGAACATACTATCACTTAGAGATACTTTAACCAATATGCTATGCTCAAATCAACTTTAGGCTATAGTTAGATTGACTTGTTACCCCTACAATTTTTCAAAGAACAAAAACCGACATTTTAATTTTAACAAATGATGCATATTCTCTCATCCGCCCAAATACTATTTCGTAGTAAACAATTGGATTGGATGAGGATTATTGGGGTTAAGTAGAATGGTAAAGTAATTGGCATGTACTATATGCTAAAGTGAGTATAACTTAACAGTAATTGACATTTGTTCATTCCTTTCAGGTGAGAAGTTTAAATCTCCATATACCTCACCTTGGTTGTAACAAAAAAAACATGGTATAAGTAAATATTATTTACATTAAACAAACAGATTAGATGTCTGGAATGCAGTAATATATATGATTGGTACATTCATTTTCATCAAACTGTCGGCAAAGGTAACAATGAAGAAACTCCACTCTTTTGACAGTGACATGTGACTCATTTTAACTTCACTCTCTCATTTCTATAAACTGAAAGCTTAGATCCACAAATTCTTTATATCCTTTCTTCCTTCCTTCCCCTTCCGATCAGAATTCCATGGGTGATTCTTCAAATACCGGAGCAGCAATGGCGGCGGTGAAAATGGCAATGGCAGTCCTGATTTTTTCGCTGATCAGCGCCTGCAGCTGCAATGCTACTTCTCAAAGTGCTTCTAATTTCGGCAACGAGACCGTCGCCGCTGTGGCACCGGATAGCCGCATGGGAGAATGCCTCGCTGGAGAAGACGATGTCAAGTCGGCGTTTCCAAGCCTGATAAATAAGATTCATTATGTCTCTGGAGACACCAAGAAGAAGGATAAAGCTGTATGTGATCGGCCGGGTAGATATGGCTGTCTCGATAAGGGACACCCAATTCCACCCCCAGGGCATTGTGGAACATATAATCGCGATTACGTTTGCAATTAGAAGCAGAGCGACAAGTCTACATGTCGTTCGCTAATTGCTTCTGTTAGCCACCAGCGTACGTTGTATCGTTTGAATTTACCCATTCAATGTACTTTAAGTAAGATCAAGCTATATTTGTTTTTATTTTTTTTGGGGTGGGGTTTAAAATCCTTTTAGTTTCTAAACTATCAAGTTTTTTAATCTACTGTTATCCTTGAACTTTAGTTATAAACCTATAATGTTTAAAATTAAGAAATAATTGTTTTATTTATTGCTGTTTCTTGATCGTTGTCATTATTTGACATACGGATACTGTGGATTTGAATGTGTAAATGCGCTAACATAAGTATGTATTGAAATTAAATTAAGTTGGTTGAAGTGGATATTTGGTTGCAGACCCTATGATTAACTTATGGGATCGTCAAGATTAATTGGATTCTAAGAAATGAGAAATGGAGTTTGAAAAGAAAATATCCTATATGCTAAACATTTTTATTTGTGACTTGGAGGATTTTGTTTGCCGAAAAATACTTGGGTGCAGCTCAACCCTCCTTACAACCACAAATTTTTTTAAAAAAACATTTTTTTTCCTTGTGATTGTAAAGTGGGCTACACAACACTTAGGTGCAGCCTAGGCTATGAGGAAGACGATGAAGAAGAATATGGTCCAGAATATGAACCTGAGTATGAGACAGAGAATGTAGTGGATTATGAAGATGAATATGAATGGCTGAACGTAAAAGGAAATGAAAAGAGCTTGAAGATGTGAATGAGGAAGAGGAGGATGAAGATTATGAACCTGAATGTGAAGAAGAAGAGGAATATGAGGTAGGGAATGAAGTACGATTTAGTTCTCACAATGATGAGGGTTGTTAGGGTTTTGGTCACGTGCATGACACACGGACTGGTTTGAGATGGAGACAGGTCATTTACCAAATGTAATGTCATTAGGTAACGACAACATGGGGCTGTGGGATTTTTTTCTTTATCAAACCTGAAGTAGATGATAGATTAGGTGGGAGTTCGTATAATTAGGGCGATTATGCAAAGGATTTTAATGATGTGAAAAATGTACACATGGAGATATAAATGGTAGATCATGAACAACACTCCCATGTGCATAAAAAAACAATGTCACTAATGGATGAGGAACATGTGGTGCAAGTGAGTGGGACAAGAAGTAATCGTCCAGTTGTACAAGTAGTGGGTCCCTTGTCCATAATTAATATTGGAACCACGGGGGACATAGTTATGCATGGAGGTGGGGGCAACATTGAGGTCAACCAAATTTTCTTTTGTAAGAAGGACCTAAAAACGAGAATTTCAGTATTTGCAATAAATAAGAACTTCAAGTTTAGGGTTTGAAATCAACAAATGGTCTATATAGTGTGCGATGCATTAGTGAGGACTGCGAGTGGAGACTCCGCACAATTAAGATGTAGGGGTGTGTTATCTTCAGGATCTCGAAGTACGTAAATGAGCACACATGCTCTATAGAGATGTTGAATTTGTTGGATCGGTATGGCAACCCTAGAGGGGGGGTGAATAGGATTTATTCAAATTTTATAAAACTTTTTCCTAATGTGGGCCCAATTAAACAAATTAATATACTTTTTACAAACAATTAATTTAAACAATAAATCATGCAAATAAGTTTACTCCAAAATAAACAAAAAATTAAAACAAACAATTTTGAACACCCTATTTAATTCTAAAAATAAGATTGGTAAAGAATATGTAAAGATATATACCAACCAAAATAGACATACAAGAACAATTGATTTTATGCAATATAATATACCAACAAATTAGTTGCAAGAATGAAATAAGATAGGGATAGAGAAATTGACACCGAAAATTTTATAGTGGTTCGGCACAACCCGACCTACTCCACTCCCCAAGCTCCTCTTGGGTATTTCACTAGAACAACAAACAAACGACCCTTTCCACGGCTCAAAGTCCAACTACTACACGTTCTTTTTGTGGGAGCAAGAACAAACCCGATCCTTTCCACGGTTCATGATCAAACCGATACAACCTCTCTTTTTCGGGATCAAGAGAAACCCTTACAATAGATTGAAAAAGTGAATAACGAGATGGAGAAACTCTCTCAAACAGTAGATATACAAATTAAAGCTCACAACTATGTAAGAAAAGATTTCTTACAAGTAAAAGCCCTCAAATGGCTAAAGAGAAATTAAAAATGGAATCTAAAAAATTGCTAAAAAATAGTGAAAATCCTCTCCAAGAGAAGTATAATTTTTTAGAATTTTTTCCATTTTTTTTCCATTTTTTTCGACCCTTAAAAACTGAGAAAAGCCAAAACTAGTTGTTGGCTGCCACGTGTCAGCTTCTGATTGGCTGCAAAAAGAAATTCAAAATTAATAATATTATAATAATAAAATAATAAAATTATATTATTATAATAATAAAATATTATTAAAATATTAAAATAATAATAAATTCAAAAATTGACCATTTGACCATTATATATATATATATATATATATATATATATATATATATATATATATATATATATATATATTAATTAAGAATGCCACGTGTCGCCCTTTCATTGGCTAGAATAAAATAATAATAAATATTTTGAATTTTGACCGTTGGACTTTTTAATTATTAATAAAATTCAATATGCCACTTGTCGGCATCCTATTGGTCCACGTTTTGCCATGTCATCGTCCACGTCATTCGCCACATCATCATTTTGACTTTTTGAAGTGACACATCATCGGCCACGTCGGTGCCACATCATTGCCACGTCATCAATGTTGACCATCAACTTTTCACGTCATCTATATATGCCACGTGTAATTCCATGTATGATTTTCCCTTCAATTTTATTTTCCCATAACTTCTTCGTTTGAGCTCCGATTCGAACGATTCAAGATGCGTTGGAATTATCTTTTCGAGATCTATACTATGGAAACTTCAAAATTATAGAATTGTTAATAAAGAAAATCAGGTTTGTTATCATCAAAACATTAATTAATTAATTAATTAAAATTAATTAATTAAAATTAATTAATTTGAGATGAACGACCAAAAAGCCAACAGAATCATGGCCATAAGCAAACAATTGCCAAAGTGATTGGACACTTGATCAAGAACAAGTTCGTTGGGGTTGGCCGTATGTATAAGCCTAAACACATTATTGAAGATGTTAGGCAAGATTATGGTGTGAACATAAGCTATGACAAGACATGTCATGCCAGAGAAACAACTGATCATGCAATAACAAAGGGTACTCCAAAAGAATTTTATGCTATGCTTCATGCTTATGGAGAAGCTCTAAAGATTGAAAACCCAGGTACAATGCTCAAGATTGAGCTTGACAATCAATCTATGCTCTTTAAGTACGTGTTCATGGCATTAGGTTCTTCGATTAGAGGTTATGTGAACTGTCGGTCCATGCTTATTATTGATGGGTCACACTTGAAGGGAAAATACAAATGTTGCATGTTGGTGGCTGTGTTGATGGATGACAATCAGCAACTATACCCTATCGCCTATTCTATTGTGGACGACGAGAATAATTGCTCTTGGAATTGGTTTTTGTTAAACGTCAATAAGGCGGTAAGAGAGGATGATAACATGGTGATTGTTTCGGACTGACATGCGAGCATCGCTAATTCAATCCAAGCTATATTTCCCAAGGCATTCTATGGACTATGCACATACCACTTGGAGTTAAATCTCTATAAGCAGTTCAAGAAAAAAATGGTAGTTGAACTATTTTGGAATGCCTCGAGGGCCCATCGATAACTAGAGTTCAATAGGTATTGGGAGTAGATCTCTCAATTCAAAGGTAGTGATGTAGCACGATACTTGGGGGAGGTTGGGGTAGAATGGTGGGCACAATGTTTTCAACACCAAAGAAGGATTGATAACATGACAAACAAATTAGCAGAGTGTTTTAATTCCATAACCAAGGAAGCCATATTTTTACCAATCACTGCAATGCTTGAGTACATCCGAAACAACCTCCAACACTGGTATCATGATCGACGAGCCTGTTAGGACTCCTGCAATTTGGCTTTGTCAAACTACGCTTGGGAGTGAATTGCTAGGGGTATGAGATGGGTTGATGGTACCTAGTTGAACCCATAGACTATTATAGATTTAACGTCAGAGATGGATATTGTTCGGCGGCATTGTAGATCTGAACACACGTACATGCACTTGCATGGAGTTTCAGTGTTTTGAGATACCGTGTTCACATGCCATAACGATAGCCAGACATTAGAACATCAACCCATATAGTCTATGTAGCCCCAAGTATAGAATGATCGCCATTTGATCTGCGTATGCGGAGCCTATCAACCAAGTTGGACATATAACCGAGTGGAAGTCACCCTTGGGGTATGTTTCGATCAAGATTTTCCCACCAACTCGAGTACCCTGAGTTGGTAGGAGACAGATGAACAGGATCCCATTCGGTGGAGAACGACAGCCAGCTCCCAAATGCATCAGGTGTGAGAATGCTAGGCATAACAGGCAAACGTGTAACCTTCCCTTCACAACCAGACAATTCAACCCCAAATCGTAATCTCTTTGTACGAATATTGTTTACGTCTTCTATTCTTAAACTTCATGTGTACATTATTATTTTAATCATTTATAAAATTCAGGTGTACATTATTATTTTTACTATTTGGAAAATTAATGGTACATTACTGGATAATTTCATGTCTGTATGTAACTACCGGTTGAAACTCTCCTTGGATAATCTCATTGAGTTCGAAATGAATGTGATAAGATCAAAATGAGGTTAATCTCGGTGAGAATCTCATTGCGTAAACTATCGGTTGATACTTTCATTGAATAATCTCACTAAGTTTGAAAAGAATGTGATAAGGTCAAAATGAGGTCAATCTCGATGAGAATCTCATTGCATATTGCGTACACTACCGGTTGATACTCTCGTTCGATAATTACTAATTCGTTAAGTGGATTTAATGCATGGTCGTGAACTGTGATGATTGTTGGTCAGGCAATCCCACTAATTACGATCGTCGATATATGAAATGGTGACTACCCGGCTTCTTATTCTTAATTATGATGGCAGATGAATGATCATGAACTCTCATTTTGCACTGCTTTATATAGCCGATCTTCATCGTCAATCTTCATTAACCCTTACAACATTTCATTTCCTTCATAACAATAACACTGAAAATGTCATCATCAGACAATAGTTTCTTCAAGCTCCCCGACAAATTGCCATTGGATGACTCAAATGACGACGTCTCTTACCCCTATTGTGGGTTACACGCGAAGCTCTCCTCCAACACGATAGAACTGTCGAGTGAGGAAAACAAAGGCAAGTCTGCCAGTCAAGAAGTGAGTGATGACCCTTCGCTAATTCATGTATACGGTCCCCGTCGAGGAAGAAGAGGAAACCTGCGGTGGAGGAGGACGATGATGATGAGGATGAGGAGGATGAAGAAAATGACAATGATGATGATGAGGAAGACAATGACGAGGACAAAGATGACAACGGCGATGAACCGTTACTGGTTGCCTTAAACACTGATTTGTCGCCTACGGACTGCGTCCGTAGCGAGGTCGAACTAGTGCATGGGACACACTCCGACATGACGGTGAATCAGACACTGTATCCAGTGGATGAGGATGAGGTCAGCGAACTGCACGTCGAATCAGGTCTGCACTGGCCTGTTGAAGTGTCATCTGGGTCGGAATTTAACTGATCATGTGAAGAAATAAACGTTTCACTCTGCAGCGGAAGCATTGATCGTCTTTGATTTTATTTAAAATTAAACTAAAAAAATAAGATTAAACAAACTTACTTGGAGTAAATATGGAGATATTACTGGCAGGTCTTTATCTCCTCCACAAAGTCTTCGTAGCTATGACTCGAACACATGACCAAGGCTTGTGGAGCTTCTTGAAAAAAAATCCACAAGGGATTAGAGAGGAAGAGGTCTAAAAAGAATTCTATAATTCTCTATTGAGGAGATGTGTGTTATGTCTAATGGCTCAACCCAAGAGTCCTATCTATAGAGACCAAGGGCAAATCTTTGCCATAATTAAAATATTATATTTTAATATCTAATATATTAAAACATATCTTATACTTATTTGAATCTCATTCAAATCTGCTACGATATTTATTTATTTGAATCTTATTCAAAATTTATAAATATCTTTTATTTAATGTATCTAATATACATTAATAATTCTAATATTTAATATATCAAATACAATAAATATATTTTCTTCTTTATATTTAATATATCTAATATATTAAACATTAATTTGAACGCTTCAAATTAAATATTAATTTGAACATTTCAAATTTTACAATAAATAAATTTTCATCTTTTATATTTAATATATCTAATATATTAAATATTAATTTCAACACTTCAAATTAAATATTAATTTGAACATTTCAAATTTTTCTTTCAACTAAATTGATCTTTTAGTATTACTATGAGCTAGCAAGGAAACCTTATGGACCTACAGATAATAAGCTCCAATGATACAAAATTATTTAATTAATTTTCATTCATTAACTCTAGGGTCACTCCACTATAGACCTAGAGTTGCACTCTTATGCGCTGTAGGACAAGTTGTGTCCATGGATATAATCATTGCATGCAAGTCGATCCTTCACGAGTTGTTCGTAATTACAACTGGGTCAAAAGTCCGTTTTACCCCTGTAATTACATCTTGCACCTTAAGTACTACTGATCCTCTAATGAACAATTTGTTTATGATCCAACCATAAACTAAGTCCCTCTCGGGCTAGTGAGAGGGTGGGCCCCATTGTTCAAGTCCTAAAATCAACACTTAAGGAAACTACTCATCTACTTACCCTTCCATCTTGTGAGATTATGTTCCCGGCTCCCTATTTGGTCAAGTCCCAAAAATGGTAGGCATATTGAATCGACTACAAAAGCCACTCTCACCCATGCAAATCAAAGGACAAACCCTCACAGGCAAGAGTTCATAACTCACTCAGGATTAAGATCGAGTTGCATATGATCATCCTGATGAAGTATTAATCTTCTCAATTAACGAATTTATAATGAAAGATTAAATATTTCGTAGTCCAGTCTTATACAAACTCATTGTATAAGATACCCCCACTCACATGTCTACACATGAACGATTTGGATCAAATCATTTGTAACTATTACAAAGTGAGTAATATCGCCAGGATAAGGCACCCAACCTTATCCATATACTATGACCCTTTAGGTTATTTCTTGAACATGATCCTCTTGTATGTCAACCACATACTGTTCAAGATTACACTAATAACTTTTAATTTTTCATATAATGGATAATATTATATTGTAAATAAAATAATCAAAATTATTATTAATTATTAATTACAAGGCTTTAAGCCATAAATCCCAACATCATGCACGTTTAGCCCTACTCCCCTTTCATGCAGTCAATCGACAAATTTTTTTCTATGTTTTTTTTTTCAAGTATAACTATTATTTTTTTTGTAGCATTGTATTTATTTATTTTCTTTTTTATTTATTTTTTGTTAATAAAATATAAATTTATTTTGTATATATTAATCTACGAAATGGGTTATTCTAGTCTGTTAGTCTTCTTTAACTTTCTTTAAACATGATAATGGTAGTGTTTATTATTTTTACTCAACAAAACATCCATCGACTTGTCAAATGAGTGCATGCAAGTGGAAGTTGAATGATCAATTGTAGTTTTTTTTTCTTATTTTCTCGGCTACCAAATGATCCATAAAAGCTGAAGCACATTTCTATACAACATAATTGTGAGATACAATATAAAATAATTCAATTAATAATTTAACATATAAGGAAATATCAACTACAAAAGAGTTAGAAAATACTAATCACGAAATATGAGATAGATGAGCAAATAAATATATTAAAGAATTGGTTTTTTTTATAAAAAAAAATTATGTGGTCTAGAAGTTGTTGGGATTTATGCCCTAAAACTTCGTAATTAATAATTTATTTAATAATTAATAATAATTTTGTTTATTTATTTGCAATATAATATTATCTATTATATGAAAAATCCAAGATTGTTAGTGTAATCTTGAACAGTATGTGGTTGACATACAAGACGATCTTGTTCAAGAAATAACCTAAAGGATCATAGAATATGGATAAGGTTGGGTGCCCTATCCTGACAACACTATTGATTCGACTCACTTTGTAATAGTTACAAATTATTTGATCCAAATCGTTCATGTGGAGACATGTGAGTGAGAGTATCTTATATAATGAGTTTGTATAAGATTGGACCACGAAATATTTAATCTCTCTTTATAAATCCGTTAATTGAGAAGATTAATATTTATTCAGGATGATCATATGTGACTCGATCTTAATCTTGAATGATTTATGAACTCCTGTCTGTGAGGGTTTATCCTTTGATTTGCATGGGTGAGAGTGGCTTTTGTAGCTGATTCAATATGCCTACCATTTTGGGGACTTGATCAAATAGGGAGTTGGGAGCATAATCTCACAAGATAGAATTCACTCATTCCCATATAGGGTAAGTAGATGAGTAGTTCCCTTAAGTGTTGATTTTAGGATTTGAACAATGGGGCCCCACCCTCTCATTGGCCCGAGAGGGACTTACTTTATGGTTGGATTATAAATAAATTGTTCATTAGAGGAACAACGATACTTAAGGTGCAAGATGTAATTACAGGGGTAAAACAGACTTTTGACCCAACTATAATTACGAGCAACTCGTGAAGGATCGACTTGCATGTAGTGATTATATCCATGGACACAATTTGTCCTACAATGCATAAGAGTGCAACTCTAAGTCTATAGTGGAGTGACCTAAGTTAAAGAATGAAAATTAATTAATTAAAGAGTTTAATTAATTGATTTTGTATCATTGGAGCTTATAATCTATAGGTCCATAAGGTCACCTTGCTAGCTCATAGTAACACTAAAAGATCAATTTAGTTGAAAGAAAAATTTGAAATGTTCAAATTAATATTTAATTTGAAGTGTTGAAATTAATATTTAATGTATTAGATATATTAAATATAAAACAAAAAAATATATTTATCGTATTCGATACATTAAATATTAAAATAATTAACGTATATTAGATACATTAAAGAAAAGATATTTATAAAATTTGAATAAGATTCAAATAAATAAATATCGTAGGAGATTTGAATGAGATTCAAATAAGTATAAGATATATTTTAATATATTAGATATTAAAATATAATATTTTAACTATGGCAAAGATTTTCCCTTGGTCTCTATAAATAAGACCCTTGGGTTGAGCCATTAGAGATAACACACATATCCTCAATAGAGAATTAAAGAACACAAGCCTTGGTCATGTGTTCAAGTCATAGCAAGGAAAATAGTATGAAATTCTTGGAACACAAGAAGTAAAGAACCGCCAAAATTTTATTCTCCATATTCTACTCCATTGTAAGTTTTATTTAACCTTGTGTATTTTTGTTTAATTCTAAATAATTCAAAATCGATTCCAATGCTTCCGCTGTGGGTTTAATTCGATTATTCCCTTCAATTGGTATATGAGCAATATTTGAATTTTATTTAGAATTAGAATTTGATGGTGGGTATTTTAATTTTATCATATATGTGATATATGTTGGTTTGCAAATTGACTGTTTAGGCTATTTGGCATTAGTTTTTGCTTTGATTAGATCAAATTGTAAAACCCATTGGGTTAGGATTTCATGTAATTTATTATTATTATTATTATTTAAAGGTTTGTATCCCTATTGGAAAAGAACTTGCTTTGTCAATTCATGCATGTTTGGATATTCAAAGTTCATACACACCTACTGGAATTTGAAAAGTGTGCATCTCCACTCACGTGGCTTGATATTCAAAGTTCAATTGGTTGGAGCAATTCTGATGCATTAAATATTAAAGAAATTATTAATGTATTAAGATACATTATAGAAAAGATATTTATTGAATTTGAACTAGATTCAAATAAGGAAATAAATGTCATAGGGAAATTTGGAAAGATTTGAATATGATTCAAATTGGTTAGGTAAATATATTTTAATATATTAGATATTAAAATATATTATTTAATTATTTTTCCTAGGCCACTATAAATAGGGCCCCAAGAGTGAGCCATTTGTGTGCATCCAAATAAGAGAAAGAAACTCTAGAGAATTCTTCTCTTATTCTCTCATTCTAATTTCTTGAAGGTTCCCACAAACCTCTTTAGTCCTTTGTTCAAGTCATATCAAAGAAGACTTTGTAAAATTCTTGAAATTCAACTTCATTGGAGTTGGAGCACAAGGAGAAAAATACCTTTTAGAATATTCTCTATAATATTATTTTCAAGGTATGTTTTGTTTAATCTTAATTTTTATTGTTTAATTCTAAATAAAATCAAGTCGATTCCAATGCTTCCGTCGTGGGTTTAATTCGATTATACCCTTCACATTAAAGCACAATTATCAAACCTAAAAGAAAGAGGTCCGAGCTCAAATGCTCAAGGACTCAACCAATTATTCCAAACAAAAATTGCCCACCCCAACCTAAATCATGTATTGCCTGCAATGTATCTATTTGAGAAATTCAAAGACAAAATAAGGGAAAAGAAACTTCCCTAACACCCCAAGCACATAGGTAAGTGTGGTCAAACTTCTTCAAGAATAATCATCACCTTTCCAATTTTTTGGGTTCAATTAGTACCTTCAAAACAAACAGCCATCTCAAGCAAACTACAACAAAAAACAAGAAACTAGAAAACTAAAGAAAACGATTAAAGTTCAACGCTTGGTTGCCTCTAGGAAGCATAAATTTTTAACGTCGATTGCTCGACATGCCTTGTGGCTATCCATACTCAGCCAGGATCCTCCAAACTCGATCTTGTTCCATCAATCGATCCTCCAAAAGATAATGCCTATAAATCTAAATCATCTATCCCAACTAAAGAATTAGTACAGTCATAACATTCGACAAAATCAACAACCTTGAAATTACAAATTTGTTCATTAAAACCAACAGAGATAATCCCTTCATCAACGTTAATGTTTGTCCTAGCAATTTTCATGAAATGCCTACCTAAGAGACTAGATGATGATGAATGTCTAGGCCTATCTCCCATGTCAATCACATAAAAATCTGCAGGGAACAACAATTCATTAACTTTGACAAGAAAATTTTCAATGACTCCTAGAGGTTTAATAGAAGAATGATCTGCTAACTAAATCATAATATTACTTTCATGCATTTCATTCAAACCTAGTTCATGATACACAAACAAGGGCATAACATTTATTGATGCACCTAAATCTAACACGACATGCTTTGTTTCTTTTCCTTTGAACATAGTAATGTAAACATGTCAGGATTAGAACACTTTTCATGCATTGATTTTAGTGAAAGAGCATAAACATTCTTACTAACCTCTTATTTGCTCTTACCTCACGTAGACCTCTTGGTAGTACACCACTTCTTCAAGAATCATGGAAACTTAGGGATTTGCCTCACAAAGTCCAGAAGCAATACGTTCACCTCCACCTTGATAAATATCTCATACACATCCTTCTCATGCTCCTCCTCTTGAACGACCTTCTCTTTTTTTCTAGAAGCAAGCCTGGAAGGAAAAGGTGTATGAGGCACGACAGTGTGTTAAACAAAGGGGTGGATCGAACATAATACCTTTAGTAGGTCTAGGGGTTGTCTCTTCATCTTTCTCCTTCGAATTCTTCTCAACATTCTTCTCAACCAAGACAGAAGGCGGTTCAGCAATCAGCTTACCACTGCGAAGCTCTGTGGCACTCACATTCTCTTTTCTCTACACATCTGGTTATGTAGAAAGCTTCCCTAAACCTTTACTCACCTTAAATTTGCTCAGCGTACTGGCTAGCTGTGTGATTTAGTTGCCTAAACTTTGCATCCCAAGACGAGTTTCCTTTTGAAACTGTAATGAATTCTGTGAAAGTTTATGAATGCTGTCAGCTAAGCTTTTGATAATGTCTTTTAAAGACATACAGGAGCTCGAAGCTTGGTTCTGATGTGACTACTGTGGGGGGTCTCTAGAAATTTTGGTTATGATTCTGATTATAAGAAAAGTTGGGATGGTCGCGTTAGCCTGGGTTAAAAGTGTTGCTAAATGGATCGTATTTGCACTGATGGTTGCTCGCATACCCTCTTATAGCATTCACTTCAGAAATGGCTCCTTTCTTCAATTCAGAATAGCATTGATGTTGTGGCCCACTGCAGAAAAGACTCCACACATTCTAGCAACACTTGACTGTCCTATAACAAGTTGTTTCACAAGGTTAGTTAATTCAGACATTTGAGATTTTAGATCACTAACCTCTTTCATTTGTGCTAAAGATGTAGGCATAGGCCCTCTGGTCCCAAATTGTTGACCATTTTTTGCCATGTTTGTGATCAGTTGCTTGGCTTCTATAAGCATCTTGTTCACGAGAGCTCCACTAGATGCAACATCGATCCTTGACTTATCTGTAAGAAGCAAAGCCTCATAGAAATATGTTGTGAATAACTAATTAGAGATTTGATCGTTAGGAAAGGTGGAAAATAACCTCTTAAACCTCTCTCAATACTCATGTATTGTGTCACCGATCATCTAAGTGATTTCGTAAATTCTTTCCTCAGGTTGGTAGCTCGAGATGCAGGGAAGAACTTCTCCAGAAAAAGCTTCTTCATGGTGCTCCACATCATAATCGAGCCTGGTGGAAGAAAATAAAGCTAGTCCTTAGCCTGATCTTTTAGTGAAAATGGGAATGCTCTCAGATTAATTTGCTCTTTGGTCACTAGTACAAAACTGAGGTTTAATGACGGGCATTGTCCGTCATTAAAGGGTTTCAAGATGGACATATGTCCGACATCTATTCGCGTGTCATCGTAGGCTACGATGAAGTCTATCTGTCATTAAAAGTTTGTCTGTCATTAAAAGTCAAAAGTGTGTCTGTCATTAAAAGTTAAAAATAGTGCTTTTCAATGACAAAAAATTTCCGTCATCATTGTCAATAATTTTTTTAAAAAAAATTATTGGTTGCACACGTGGTTAACCAACAATACTTCTCTTTCTCAACCTATACACAATAAAATTTCAATAGTATTATATTTTTCCACAACAATTAACTTAACAAACAAAATTTTAATTATTAAAATATAAAATATGTAATACACTAATGTTGTTGGACGAAAAAAAAGAACATAAAATTTCTCTTTATACATCCACACACATAATACAAATATGACTCTTCGTCCCTCTACAAACCACATCCAACTTACAAAGAGAAGTAAAATTGCTAAGCAAAATAAACATAAGACTAAAATCTTTTAACTTAAACTTAAGACCAACAAACTGAAGTGGAGGAACGGTGAAAGGCGTGGGAACTCGATTGGTGAAATGTGCTCCTTAGTATGCTGCATGAAAAAGAACGTCACTAGTAGGCATCAACCCAAATGATGGGGCATGAGATTGCTGCATCAAACCAAATCCAAAGCATCTCTTTCTCAGTTTTCTATTTTGCATTAACTTGAGATTCTCAGTTAATCTCCAACACATTCTCCTCAATAAACCAAACACAACAACCTCTATTAAAGTGATATTCTCAAGTTTCAAACACAAGCATCAACTATAAAATGCAAGCAACATGGGAACATCCAAAAATATTATAGATATGTAAATAATTAATGGGAAATTAACATGGCGCCACAAGACTATATTTTGAGATTATACTCAGGGAAACTAACCTTCTCGGGTGTGAGATCTACACCCCAATTTCCAAGGAAATCTCATCGAAGTATTAGGTTAATCCCTAAAAATAGGATCAAAGAAATATGTAAATGTCTAAATTAGCATTGGAATAACTTGACTCCACAGTACCACCCCCCTCCCAAAAAAAAACTAAATATGATTAACCTCAACAATTTCAACCTTGGCAAAGATTTGAGCTTGGCTAAGATCACATCACTTAGAGACATGCATAATGTGTTAAGAACTCATAGTAATTAACAGGATCAAGCACAACTGAATTTAGGTAACTAATATAGAATCAACCACAACTCACAGTAACTAATTCATTGTCAAACAAACCAAGCTACACATTCTCATTCCAATTGGCAATGTCATTTGTTGAGGGGGAAAAAGGATCAGTATCAAACTAGCATAAGGACAAAAGATCAAACAAATGTGTGTTTTTATCATTGATAAGCCTTAGAATTAAGGCTTATTTAAGTCCCAAGTGCTCAAAAAACTCTTGTTTGTCCTAAGATTAATTGAAAATGGTGGAAAATTGTTTGAAATTAGGAAAGAATGAAATGTGATAGCAATTGGAAGAGAGTTCTAAGTAATGTGGTTCTTTTTGCAGGAATTTCAGAAATTGCCAAATCAAATTGCTAAACTGATTTGGCAATTGTGTTCTGGCAGAAATTTCTGGGGCGCGAACGAAAAAACCATATATGGGAAGAACAAATTCCGCACGATTCAAGGGAATTAGAGCATGATTTTTGGGCAATCTTCAACCCTAATGAATGCCTACAAATAGGGAAGAAGAAAATGAGCTATTAATTGGATTTTGAGGGCGATTTGAAGGATCAATTTCGTGGGTTTTTGGGTTTTAAAAAAGGAAAACAATTCTGCATTAAACCCATTTCGAGATTCTTCAATTACAGCCCGATTTGGAGGAATTTAGGCACGAAATTTGGGCATTCTTCAACCCTAATGAAGGCCTATAAATAGGGAAGAAGATGAGGAGCAATGCAAGTGGATTTGGAGGCGAATTTAGAAGCAAATATTCATGGGTTTTGTAGTTTTTTTTCGCAGCCTCTGTTTTTCATATTTTTCTGCTGTCTTTGGTCATTTTAGTTCAATTCCCATCTCGATTTCTTTCAGTTGTATTACAGGAGGTGGCTTGCACTTTTTCTAATCTCATTTGATGTATTTTGAAGGAATTTTGAGTTTAATTCCAAGTCAAGTTCATGGGTTTTTCTTAAATTCTTCAATGCTCTTTTTTTTTTTCTTCTTCATTTTTAGCTTCTGTACAAATTTTAAACTTAAGTTGGTAGAAAGCCTTGGCAGAAGGGAGGAGACAAAGAAATTACATAGTTGCCCTTGTCACCTTGGCTTAATTTCTATTAGTTATCCTTGCTTGAATTCCTAGGAATAGCCAAATTTCATTTTATAAGTTAGTATTTTATTTAATTAAATTGCATCGTTTTATTATGAACTCTTTCTTTAAAATTAGTTTTAGGATTTTCATTGAAAATATGAGCTAAAACTTCTTAGGGGGTTCAAGGATGTGAATTCCCTAAGAAGTAAATGTAGCCAAAATTCCAATAAAAACCAAGCCTACATCTCAATTGTTTGCTTGTGTTGATTAAATTTCCGTTGAGATCCTAGAGTGATCAACTAGGGTTTCAACTCAAGCTTAGATCTAATACCGACAGGGTTAGTGATAAGCGGATTTCACACAAGTAATGGAGTAAAAGAGCTTAGACATAAGTCATTCCTTACCCTAGACATAGGGATTAAGGACTCCAAGACCCATAAAATTGTGAGCTAAAAATTATCTAAGATAGAGGGACTATAGACATATAGGTCTCTCACTTAGCCTCCTAAAAAACCCAATTTCGAGGTAAATAGGAGATGCAATTTTGGTTTACAATTGAGTGTGGGGTAGGTTGGAATTGCAATTTTGGTTGCAATTACGACTTAGGGCAATGACATTCTTGAGCCCCATCCTTATCATTTCATTATCTAAGTTCATCCAATTTGCTATTTCATATTGCCAATTTAGATTCAGCAATTTAGTTTTGCAATTTTTAGTCATTTTGCTCATTGCCAAATTAGAATCTGCAATTCAATTCTGCAATTTCTGTTATTTCCAACATTGCCATTTCTAGATTTAGCAATTGGATTTAGCAATTTCTGTTTTTCACCAACAACCTATCCCAACTTTATTTTTGCATTTTTACTTTTCAAACTTGCAATTTTCCTTACACTTTTGCTTTACAATATTTTTGTTACTCCATTCCCTATGGGATTCGATACTTGGTACTCAGATACCATTTTATATTACTTCGATCGCGTGCGCTTGCGTGACCACCGATCAATCATTATCCAGAATTTCCATATGCCAAAAGATTAACTTCACAATGAAACCACGTCACAAAAGAAAAAAAAATTAGAGCAACTCAACTTGCACACAAAATGGTCCAATAGAATAGCTATTATACATAATTTCATCATATTGACAGCAAAAGTAGAAACAATAATCAACCCAAAACAAATAGAACCATTGGAACATAAGAATAAATTTAAATCACATTACTGTTATTTTTTTTAATGTTAACATACACTTTTAATATTTTTTATGACAATTTATCATCAGACTATTTGTTGTCACACTAAGCCTCATAAATCCTTTATAGGTAATGGAAAAGACTTAGATTGAAAACAAAAACAAAAAATCATTAGATTGAAATTCTTAGGTAAGAAAAGAAATTGAAAATATTACAAAAATTAGGTACTAATCCAGAAGAAACAAAACTTCAGGTGGCTACTATATTATAGAACTAACTATTCTTCAAAATCAGTGACAACAATAAAGAAAATCGTCTCCAAGCCATTCCAAATCAAAAAACAAGATTCATGTAAAATGTATACTAGAAGTAGAAAATTTGAAGCAGGTTCATAATGTTCAGCCAATTCACCAAAATTTTCAAAGAAAGGGGAAAAATCCTTACTCAATTCTATATTTTCAAGCAAATAACATAATAGTAATGGCAAAACTATATTCACCAATAAAATTTGTAAAAAAATAAAACAAAATAATAGCAATGGAAGATATCACAATAACCTTCTCACCTCTCTCAATGTACTTGACGGCGAGAGCCTTGTAGATCACCTCTCCCAAAAATTTGTAAAGAATCTTTTTTAACCAATCAAACCATTGAAACAACTGATTAATTCTATATTTTCAGTCTCTATATCCAATTCTAATTTATGTTCAACTAACATCAATTTCTTAGAAATTAAATACCCAACAAAATGCTCAAACTCCTTGTATCATATCATAAAAATCAATCAACGTCCACTGTCAACTATTAAATCGAATCAAACGGCCAAAAAATTCAGATCCAAACACAAGACAACAAGATTTTCGATAGGAGACAAGAGATAAATTGGTAAGAGAGAAGAATAACGACCTGCATAGCTATTGCTGACATCGACGGTGCCCTTGAAAGAACTACCAAGTAGAACTCATACAACAAGTAAGAGATGACTTCTTATTATTACAACTCAGAAATAGTGGTAAGGGATATAAAACTAAGGTGTATTAAAGTCAAGGAAAAAGAATCAAGTACAATGCCTAAAATGCATAACAGCAAATAATTTGATTATCAACCCATGAAGTGAAATAAACTTATAGACACCATTTTAATTCTTGAAAGAACAATAAAAAGAAGAAGAAAAGAAGACATGTTATGCTACTAAGACAATTTTGCATTGCGAGCATTTTTCTTTAATAATCATTTTAATACTTTTTGAACAACGGCTTTTACCTTGATAGTTAGAATCATGAGTAAGCACGTATCAGCAACTTCCTGAAGGTATTATAAGTATTGCACAGTGCAGCGAATTTGAAAATGGATGAAAATTGCAAAGGAAAAAAATAAGGAAACTCAAGTCGTCTCCAACATTTGCTTGAGGATGCAACCACAATTCCAAAGCCATTACAAAAATAGAGAAGCCACAACCAAACACAAGTGTTCCAAAACCATGAGGAAAAATTGTACACATAAACTATTGATTAACTTTTGTAGACACACAAGTTGAAGCCTAAACTGAAACACAAGTTAAAACGTGTCAAGCAGTGTATGGAACTATATCAAAACTTACTGCAAAAACATCGGAACATTCATGCTTCACAATTAATCAGTATTTTTTTTACATAAGTTATGTTCTTGTCTACTCAAAAAATAAAACAGAAATCAAAAAGAGAGAGTCAAAAAAAGAGATCAAGATCGTGATGTTAAACCCTCTGCAGCTGCATATCCAAACTCGGAATTTGCCCTAGTAACAATGCAATTTTTCCCTTCAATGTTCGTTTACATATCCTCTGGTTTGAACTTCTTAGAATTTTCACTATAGCCATAAAATAGTCACATGTTAATCACATTACAAAGTTAAAAAATATTTACAACATCACAAGAACCTCTAATAATCAGCGCACCTATGCATGAAAGATTAAATATACTTTTACCTCAACCCTTTGGGGTTTAGTGGAGTTTAACAGAATGGAGCTATTCAACAAGACATACAAGACAACGCATTCAAGTACAGGTCCCCCAAAAGAAGTTAAAATAAATGGGGTTTTAAAAATAACGTACATGTAAATTGTATACCATTCCCAACATGAATTTTTGGGAGGAAGTAAATAGCTAAGAATGTGTTAATCAGCAGACAAACCATCATAATCAAAGTGAAATCAAGGCTTTTGACAAAAGTAATTTCTAAAAGAATCACTTCTAGGCTAAGCACTTGTCAAAGAAGCAGTCATTAAATGCTTCTACACTTTGAAATTTTGGTTATGCTATCTACCCAAACACTATGAAATTCTTGAAAAAATCTTATTAAAAGCACTTCAAACCCTTCCAAAGGTCATTATAAACTCACCCTAAATCAATTCAAATTCCTTTGATCCCTCAATTTCGAAATTACTAATGCAAATTCCCCTTCTAGTCAAAACAAACAACTTCCAATGAAAATTAAAGAACAAAAAAGAAAAAAGAAAAATTACATGAATGTAGATTTGGTGAAGTTGAGGTAGCCATAGACCCCAAAAGCTGAGATTTTCCAGACCTGCAACAACGAGAATATGGTAAATAATAGTTTCAAATACAAAAATTGCATCTATCAAAGATTTTTGTGCTATAATAAAATAAAGGTTAAAATACCATTTTGGTCCTTGTACTTTGAGCTTTGTTCAATTTTAGTCCCTGTACTTTCAAATGTCCAATTTTATTCCCTGTACTTCCAATAAAGCTTAAAATTGGTCCTTACTATTAGTTTATGGTTAATTTTTCTTTAAAAAGTTGGTCTCTATTAGTTTTTCCTCTATAAATTTTGGAAGTATGTTCACATGGTGTCTTTTCTTGTATTAAAATCATTATTATTATTTAACCAAATTTGATAAAAAAAAATTAACTTCAAACTTGTCATAAGGACCAATTTTAAGCTTTATTAAAAGGACAGGGACTAAAATTGGACATTTGAAAGTACAGGGACCAAAATGAAACGAAGTCCAAAGTATAAGGACCAAAATGGTATTTTAACCAAAAATAAAATCAGACTTAAAAGAGAGGATATGAGAAGAGTATTTTGCTGAAATCATTCGAATCGATCAAATCTGACGGCAATTGTTAAAACAGAATTTGTTGTTGAATCAAAATTATGGATGTAAAGGGAAGTTATTTTTGGCCTTGGCTCCACGGTGGGATCGAGCGACAATATCGTAAGTAGCGGCCTCTTCACCGGAATCAAAGGTGTTAGGAAAAACCCTAGTTTTCTTCCAAGGATCTCTGATCTCAGCAGTGTATCTACCCAAAGGACGCTTTCAAATGCCTCTGTATTAGATCTCTTTAAGAGGATTTTCGGGCTGGACGGTCGATTTTTTGGTACTTTTGTCGCTGTGAATGGATCTGAGGGCCTACCTTGCTGCATGGATGAAAGAGAAAAATCTTCTAATCGAAATGAGACAAAAAGAAGGGAAAAAAAATTGCAGAAGATGGTAGATTGTTGAGGGAAAAATGAATTGTTAAGCTCAAAATATGACTACCACTTCCTTTGGAACATGACTATCAATTTTGGACCTCCATTTTTGTCTCTAGCTTTTTGTCTTCTTCTTCTTCTTCACCCTCGACCTCTAAAGGGTAAGTGTTATCTCTCTTTGGAATGAGAGATTTGGTCGAGGTTCAATGTTTCGTGTAATTTTGAAAGTTCGAAACACAAAAATGAAATCTTCAAGTGAAAAGGGGCAAGCAGGTTTTCCAGAAGTCGGATAAAGCGCTAAATAAAAATTTGATCGCCCCACGCATTTTCTAAAAAACTTTAAACATAGTGACGGCCAATGAGCGACATTAAAAGTGACAAACAAATGCCCGTCACCATACAGTCAAATTTCTGATTTTTTTTGTAATTTTCTCTTTAGTTCCACCGTCTGTCATTATTTCCATGCGTGAAATTTTATGACTGTCATTAATAATCAATTTTGTTGTAGTGGGTGATTCCATGTGGCATTATACCCGAACACACTATATAGAATTCCTTCAAATGTTTGTGTGGGTCTTCACCTTCACTACCACGAAAAATAGGAAATAAGTGTATAAGGTCAGGTTTTAACTCAAACTCACCTTGAGTTTCAGGATATGAGATGCACAGGGGTTACTCATTAATATTTGGGGCAACAAGTTAATTTAAGTGTTTGCTCCACCATTTTTTCTTCTTCTAACGAAATTTGATAATTCTCCAAGATGAATGAAGAAATCGTCTTCCTCTTCATGCCAATTTTCTCTCACTTCTCTTTTGATTTGGAGCTCTTCTCGAGTAATTTTTGCAAAAAATTGAAGTCTAACTTCTCGCGAAAAGTAAGTAAACATGCACAAACAACAAAGAGGTTAGTCAAACAAAAAAGAATCTGAATTAAACAAGAAAAATAATACCAAAAATACAGTTGCCTCCCTGACAATGACGCCAATTTGAAATTGCTTGTCACACACAGTCAAATAAATTTATAAACTAACCACAATTTGTAGTAAAAAGTGGCCAGGTCGATCCACAGGGAGGCATAAGCATAACATGGTAATTAACTTGTTAATTTGTTGTTCAAAAGTATAAATCATGCAAGGAAACGTTAAATTGCAAAGAAAATAATGAAAGTAAGAGTATATCAAACAAACAAAGCACCGATTCGAAAAGTTCATGTCGGGATAGGATTTAGTAATGCTAATCATAAGTAACAAGAATAATGAATTTCATGCTTCAAAATACTCACATATCGAAACGACATCGTAAGAACTTCTAATTAGTCCTAGAATAATTTAACCAAGCCCAAGGGCTAATTAGACCCAAGGCTATTCTAGAACCGGGGATGGTACTAATCTTAGCCATAGACTATAACGTGTCATGTCTTAGACCAATCATTTAAGCCCTAGGATTAACTAGAACTAGTGAGTTTCTCGTACTAACTTAAGTGGCAAGCTTAGGTTAATCCTCACACTTTATCCCTTTTTAGGACTTAGACCCTTTTAGTCGTTCATGACCGTGTCAAGCTCATGAACTCACCAATTTTACGACCTATTTCTACTAAAATTAAACACACTCTAGAAATGCTAAAGCCAATGGAAGAACATATTTTGCAAAGTTAAGCTCATTCGACGCGCATAGGGTTGCCAATCCTAACTACGAATATGCTTAGGTATAGAAATAAAGAGGTACAAGATAATCAAGTAGAAATTAAATGCATTAAGAAAAAATCCTCATGGCATTACATAAGAATCCCGATGATTACCTCCAAATCGGTGTTTTCACTTAGCTAAAGCATGAAATCTTCATACAAATGTCCATAGAAATGATTATGTAACCTAAACTAAGCTAAGACTAAGAGAATTTAAGGAAAATATAGAGAAATAGGCTAAAAACAAGGGAATACGGTTGTCTCATCAATGGGAGTTGCCCTAGAAAAGAAAGAGAATCCTTTTATAAAACTCGAAATAGTGTCAATACGCTACAAGCAATGTCTCGACACTACCCTTAATGAGACCAGCGTCTTTGGAACTCGCCACAACATCAAACTGCGCTCACTGTAGCGGCGTTGAGACATTGTGAGAGGCATCTTGAAGCTGTCCTATTATGCAGGAATCTGTATTCAACATCTTTTGAGTGTTTTTTGGGCATCTAAAAGCTTCATCCTAAGGAAAAATGGTCATTTGTCCACCAAATCTTTAATTAGGGCTCAGGTGACCTCCGATTAAGCTCAAATTCTCCCCAAATGCTATAAATAACTCTAAAAACATGCAACTTGCATCCAAATGCTCATCAGACTAATTCACCTACAAAATAGGGGATCAAGCACATAAAATCACTAAAAACTCTAAGATTTAGGATTAGAAAATGAGAACTAATTTGGTCTCATCACATGTATTCCCTCTAAAATTGTCTCCATTCTTGTAAATAGTTATTTTAGGTTTTAATTTGACTCTTTCTCAAGTTTAGGTTCTCAAAATAAAGTTAGCCATACGTAACTATGATACTTAATTAATCTAAGAAATGCAATCTATGTGGAGACAATAACTCGATATTCAATATCATTATATTAAAACTTGACACCGTACACTTCCGGTTAATTGCGAGCACTTAAAATCGCACAACACCGAGGCACTTCTATCCAACTTAGAAGCCTTGTAGTTCAATCATTAACACATCTAGTAAAAGGAAGGCGAAGTCACCAACTGACTAACTAAAGATCAATGAAATGAGGAATTGTAGAATGACCTGAATTGGAGGCTGACTGAGGTGGCTGAGGTCAAGGTGACCAAAACATGAATTAAGTGTTCTCCAAGCGCTCCTACATTGGACAACCTATGCAACAAGCTAAGAGCCCATGTGACCACCTTGGCCTAGGCAAGCCACAAGCATTCCTCTATGCCAGGTGCAATATCGACTTCTCATTCTCTCATTCTTCATGAAATAATGTTCAAAGACTCGAATGATATAAAAAAAAAACTTAAAATACAAGACCGAGACCTAAAGATGGGAAACCAAGGCCAAGACCTCAAAATGAGTTATAATCTAAATACACCAAGTGCTAGCCTGATGAGGCAAAGTAATGTGTAGATTACCAAGAGCAGAAACGAACATAGGCTCGATTAGCCAAGAGGCCACGAATTGTAGAAACAAGGAATGGGTCAAGGCACCCTTACCAATACCATGGTCATCCCTCACACATATGAGGTAAAAGCTTATGCTTAGATGAAAGCTTTTCACTTCAAAGCTTGCAGAGATCAAGGTTAGGAATCGTCGAGGCCGAGGCTGAGGCCATGGTCATGCCTTACCCATATAAGGTAAAATCTAATCCTTAGATGAAGACTTTTCACTACAAGAATAAAGGGCTAAACGAGAAATAAAAAAGAGTTCAGACATAGAAGCAACAAAAGATCACATGAAGTCCCAGACGAGGAAAGAAATTGGGCCAAGGCCCAATTACTCAGTTCGGCCACCGTCTAGGCCCATTCTCATCATCAAAGGAGCATACGTCTAGCATGCTCTCGGCCTTCGACACCTTCATTGAATTCATTTTGCTTCACCGATCCAAAACCAAAGAAAGAAATGGAAAACCACAAGAGGATTTCCATGTAAACACATTCCAAGCTAAAAAAAGGAAAGGAAGTAACAGAAGAAACTGAGACAAAATGGGCACAATGATAGCACTAATTTAGTGCTATAACTTATCCTTAATTTCTAGCTAGTTGCGGTATAAATGTGAGCTTTTATGTGGATATTTCATGTATTTCAGGAAACCAAGCATTTGGGAGTGAATTTGACAAATTTAGAGCTTAGTATGGAAGTTGGAGCTTAATTGGATGTGCAATGGAGGCTAAGTACAAAGAATAAAGTTGAACAACATTTAGGGCTGAAAGGATAGCGTCTCGACACTAGAAATGACATTAAGACGCTTCATTTGGTATTGCATACTTAGAGCTAGCGTCACAACGCTGTCAAGTGGCGTCGCGATACTAGAGAGGCGATCGCAATGCTACTCTCAGCTTCGCAACACTGAGGGCGCGCTTGTTTACTAAAACGGTGCATTTTGGATAGCATCGAAGTGGCTATTTAATCTTCATTTTGTGGTTAAATTAAGGAAGACCATTTTAGGGTTTTTAGCCTCCAATTTTGATTTCTTACCTACTTGGGACCTGTGGGTGACAAATTAGAGTGTTCGAGTTCGGATCTCGAGACTCAAGAGAACAAATTTTGAGGCTAGAGTCAGGAATTCGACGACAACGAGTTTCATTTTTGCTTTCTTCTCCTTTTTCATAATTCATAAGGCTGTAAAGGTGATTTTGATGTATTGGCTGACTATGTTGGGATGAATTTAGTTGTTTAGGGGTTAAGAGCACATTTAGTATTGCTTTTATGGTGTAATTATTATTGTTGCAATTAAATTCCCTAATTATTAGTATTGAATTCATTTGAATATTTAGTGCTTCTAATTGAGTGACCATTAATTAGATGAAAACAGTCCTACATTGAGCTTGAAAAAGAGAATTTAGGATAGATCAAACTCATTCAATGCCCTTAATTTGCCTAATTAACATATGAATAACAAATGTCGAGCAAGGATAATGATGAGCAGGCATAATTCAATTCAATTAATCTAATTCATGCTAAGGACACTTAGGTTAATACTTAATTGAGTATGTTCGATTGAGACCGACAGGAGATTTCAATTGTTTTTTCTCAAGATTTATGAATTTGATAAGTGAAATTAATTGACAACTCCAATTAACTATAATTGTGTTCAAATGTGTTCTCGGTCCCCTAAACACCCCTTTAATTGTTGTCTCCACTATTTTAAATTGCTTTCTAGTGTAGAATTTATTTTCAAGCATTCCCTTGTTTTAGTTTTTTCCCTAAATAATTCAAAGAAAAATTTCTTAATAATTAATTAATTCAAAAGAGTTCCAATTTTACTTCCTCATGGGATACAATACTCGGTACTCTTGGGTCATTTTATTATTACTTCGATCACATGTACTTGCATGTACACTAAACAAGTTATTGGCACCATTGCCAGGGACATGATGAGTTCTTTTGAATTGATTGATATTAGGAAGAAAGTAGGAGGAATTAATTTAGGGGTTTTTGGTTGATTTTTGTACATAACTGCATTTGCTTGCTTCAATGAGTTTTTGTTGTTTTTTATTGTATACTTTTGGTTGGTTTTTCTAAGGAGGTCGTGTGGTCTATGCGTAGTGATAAGGAAGTTAATCTTCTACCTTTAGATTTAGAAATTGACAGGACATGTGGGAGGTTGAAGAAGGAGAAGAATCCCTGAGTCACCATGTTAGAAGAACAATGCAATGAGAAAGAGAGGAAGCTAATTCACAACTACTTCTAGCTCGTATTCTGATAGCACACAAAGTGTGCTATCTATAGGCTTTACTTTTGTTAGTCTTTATTGCTTATTCAGTGCTTTTCACGAGTTTATTTACTGAAATTTCAGTATTCGAGCTATTGGAGCAAAATCAGAGATTGTGGAGATACCATAGCGAGTTTGGAGCTAATGGAACACAAATTGAGGGGCCAAGTGAAGCAAAGAAGTAAAATGGACCAAAAATTCCAAGGGCACAACGTTAAGACGCCATCAGTAGTTTTGGCGCCGTTGTCGGTTGATGAAAATTATTTAGATCATTTGATAGTGTGGAGAAAGTGATAATCTCATGAAATGGGATTAGTTTAGCATCATCTTTTGCTTATTCTTGGTCAAAATTGAGTGGAAAGTACACTTTTATCTTGTTTTTAGTAAGTTTCTTGTTAAGTTTAATTAAGAGTAGAGTTTTTGTTTAGTTTTCCTTTTTCTTATTTCTTTTACTTTTTTTAGTCTTTTGTTGTAGTTTGGTTAAGTGTAATTTTGTTTGTCCCTTGTTTTGAAGCCTAAGGATTGAAAGCAGCATGTTGAAGCAGTAATGCTATAACATTGTATAGCATCACACAACATCAAAGAGCTAAAATTAGCAGTGAATTTTCATAAATTTCAGCACCTTAATCATTTTATTCTTGACTTGTTTATTATCAATTTTAATTGCTTATTTCTTTTAAATTGCTAGAGTTTAATTTTCTTATGTCGTACTTGCTTTTTGTTAATTTTATGTCGCTTAAATGCTTTAGAATTAGCATTAGTGGTACTCAAGTTTACAAAATTTGCATTACTTAGTCCTCGTGGGATCGATCTTGTCTACCAATTACTATCTACGATTGCATATGCTTGCGTGTGAGTTTTTGCACAACATAGAGCATATGATCTTAGTTTAGAGTTTTCTTTAGTTTCTTTTTGTTATCTGGATTTATTTTAGTTATAATTACTTTTTTTTTTTGTAGAACTTGGGCGGTGTATGCTAAAGAGAAAGGAGGCAACCCTTGCCCCTTTTCATTCAAAAATTTAAAGAACCCGCAAAAGAAGCATCCATGGAAAACTAAGGAGAAGAGGATGAGCCAAAGGCTATAAGGGACTATTTCTAGCTTATATTCAATGTTGATCAATCTGGAATAGTCCATGCATCGATCAATGCCAACAACTTCAAATTAAAGAAGAGCTTTATCTAGATGACGAGAGAAGTGCTTTCAAAGGACTTGCTACTAAAGATCCTAATTCTCATTTGCAAAATTTTTTGGAAATTTGTGGCACTATTAAATTGAATGGTGTGTCTGTTAATGCCCTTCACTTATGCCTTTTTCTCTTTTCTCTGTAGGACAAGGCAAAGGAATTGTTGGAATCTCTACAGCCTGGGAGCATCACCACTTGGGAGGAGTTAGCCCAAGCATTCTCAACCGAATTCTTCCCACATGCTAAAGTAGCCAAACTTCGGGCTGAAATAGGCACGTTCAAGTAACACGATGGTGAGCAGTTGTTTAAAGCATGAAAAAGGTACAATGAGCTGTTAAGGAAGTGCCTCAGTACGGGTACCCAGACTGGCTTCAGATCCAACTATTTTACATTGGACTCACATGTAGCGCCAAGACCATTTAGGATGCAACAGCTGGAGGCACTATTCTGGTTAAAACTATTAAGGAAGCTCGGACCTTATTGGATGAAATATCAATCACTAGCTATCAATGGCCAAATGAGCACTCAAATCATAGAACAGTGGTTGGTCTTTATGAGTTAGATGAAGTAAGTGCCCTTAAATCTCAAATGGCATCTCTGACTCATGTGTTTGTCCAAACTTGAAGGGATATGAACTTCTCAATCAATTGCATCCATGCCAGCTATGCAGACTCCTCAATTTAATGG
The DNA here is from genome assembly GCA_033996785.1 of Trichosanthes truncata. NCBI lineage: Eukaryota > Viridiplantae > Streptophyta > Magnoliopsida > Cucurbitales > Cucurbitaceae > Trichosanthes > Trichosanthes truncata. Next base: position 16,884,036 of record JAWPNB010000007.1, read on the forward strand.
AGAATTTAGTATCGAGCAGGCCCAGTATGCAAAAAAAGAAATTCCAATTATGGGGGACAACATATGCAGAACAATCTTCCTTCTCACTACCATCCAAGTTTGACAAATCATGAAATTTTTTCCTAGAGGAGGAGGAGCTCGATGAGGTAGGCCAACTAGAGGATGGGGGAATGTAGGGGCGCAGGATCCACCTCCAGAGCAACCAGCCGACTAGGATGAAAACCCCTAGCAGCACCGCCAGCTGGGCAGGCAAACCCTACAGTTGCGTCATTGATGTTGGAGGCCATGCAAACGTTGGTGCAAACGATAGTGGCAAACCAATTGGCACAGATAGGCCAGAACCACGGGAGTGCATCTCTAGAGGCAAGGTGCCTAAAGGACTTTAGGAAGTATGATCCTCATAATTTTAATGGGTCCTCTGGGGACAGAATAGTGGCAGAGTTGTAATTGTTGTAATTCTTGGACCATTGCACTTAATTTTTCATAATTTAATTTGTAATTGTTGTTTAATCATTGTTTATGTTCATTTATGCATTTTAGGCTTAATGCCCTTTGACTGGGTTGCTGGTATACGAATGCCAAAAGAAAGCGCAAGTGCACACTGTCACAAACAAGTAATATATGGAGTATTCCAAGTATCGAACCCAAGGGAACAGTTTAACACACAAATTCTTTAGTTTATGACATAATTGCTCACAAGTTACAACCAAAGGAACTTGAGAGAAATAAATATATTTTGGGGCATTTTGTACATAAAAAATGAAGATAACTAGAAAAGTAATGCGAAAAACAAGGATGAGAAATAGAGGATTCAATTCTAGTTCAACCTTGAAGAAATGCGCCCACCATGCATCCGCAAATTGCTCAACTAAGTTCGGCTATTTCAGAGATCCTACCTCTTGCGCCCCCATACTGACTTTGTCGAGTTCTGTACAGTTCAAACAGAATGCTGTTGAAATGCACCCTCAACCTATCCTTTTCAACACTTAGCTAAGTAAATCAAGTTCAACACCTATTCGGCTCCTTTTCCAAGAACATTTAGGAGACTAAGCAATTTAAAACTCATATGTTTATGGTTAAATTCGCTTCGATAATGAAAAACACAACTTTATGATTTTAAAGGTTTTTGTCCTATGTCTAGGTACAAAAAGCAAATTCCTATGTCTAGGCTCTTTTCCTAAGATTACTTTTAGGAAAACGCGTGTTGACTCCAACCCTTTTAGTATTGAAATCTTCAAAAACTATGCTACATCAAATGGCCAGTTTCAGTTAACAAAAAGGAAGGAATGCTTAGGTAAATGTCGATCCTGCATTACTGAGGCGATTCACCACGAACCTGAGCTCCAAAATCTTCAACTCAACTCCAAAATCCTACCAAAATCCACCTAAGACGCTCTGGAATCGAGATTTGTTTCAACGAAAATTGGTTGCCCTTTGGACGAAGAGAATGCGATGCTTTTATTCTGCCCATCGTGACAACATTGCAACGCTAAGGGTAGCGTAGTGTTGCAACACTGTCCTAAAATGATGGCATTTTCTTGTTGCGTACAGGGGTAGCGTTGCAATGCTACGAACGGAGATGCTCTTCTTAGCATGTTTCTAACATTGCAACGCCACAGGGCAGCGTTGCAACTAGCTCTCAAGTTTGCACATTACAAATGGGCATTGCAACGCCATTTCAAGCGTTGCAAAATCGTCTCCTCAGCCCCAATGGCTAGTGCATCATCTCTTATTTTCTTTACTCTCTAAAATAGCCCGAAATAGCTTCAAAATTACAAAAATACTCCCAAATACTCCGGGTTTACTCCTTTAGCTTGGATTCTACAAATTAAACACAAATAGGCATCAAAGTACTCAAAATTATAGCAAAACTAACTAAAATAGTAGAAAATAAGATAGCATAATTGCATGCTACAGAGTCAATTGGCCTTTGATTCATTTGTACCCTCTCAAGAGCTAAAGCTTTTTTATTACCATTGAGTTTGAGCAATTGGGGGAGAGTTGTGTTGATAGTGGAGAGGAGTTTGAGAGTTTTGACATATACCATGATCGAGTCACAGTGAGGAAAAAAAAGAAGTTGAGCCTCTTGTTTTAGAAGAGGTTGTTCAAGAGGTAAAGTTTGTAGCTGAAAAGCCTTCATCTATTTTATCTTATGATAATTCTCTTTATCTTGAGTGTTCTTTTTCTTGGTCTCACGAGTCCATGCCAGAGTCGTTTTATTTTGATCTTTCTCCTTTTATGCTTTTATTAATAAAAAATACCAAACATATTTATGTTTTAGGGCCTCATGAGAAGCTAATGAACTTTCTAGCTCTGGTTTGCTTTGTTAATTCTAGAAATATGGGCCAAAAGAAGTATGAAAATTTTGATGTGCCTTGAAAGCCCACACGAGCCCCATTTAGTTAAAGACATTAAATAAGTGCTTCTTGGGAGGGCAACCCATGTTTCTTTCCATTAGTTTCTTTCTTTTTGTTTCATGTTCTTGCTTTTGTTTGTCTGTTTTTCTTTTAGTTAGTTTGTGTTGATCTTGTGTTCCCGTTGGTTGATGTTTGTAGGAGCTCGAGAGTCACAATTTCTTTCCTATTGCACTCAAATTGATCAGGGTGTCTGATAGGGACAACAACCCTCGACATATCTCCACATTGGTATGATATTGTCCACTTTGGGCATAAGCCCTCATGGCTTTATTTTTTGTTTTACCCAAAATGCCTCATACCAATGGAGATAGTGTCCCTGACTTATAAATCCATGATCTTCTTCTTATCTAGCCAATGTGGAACTTTGGTTGCACTCCCAACAATCCTAACAATCCTCCCATCAAACAAAGTACCAACTTGAGCCTCCCCTCAAATAGTCATCCCTCCAAATTACACTTGAGAAAATTACTGACAACTCCTCACTAGAGTATACTGTGGCACTCCTCACTAGAGTACATGATAGCACTCAAAAGTGTGCTATTTCTAGGTTTAGATTTGTGTTGGTTTTATATGTTTACAATGAGCTTTCATGCATTTTTTATCTATTTTGTAGATTTTGAGCAATTGGAGCTAACCGGGCTTTTTGAAGCATAATTAAAGCTTAAAGACACACTTTGGAGCAAAGAAGATAAGTAGAAGAAGTGTTACAAGTGAGAAAGCCCGAAAGGACAGTGTTGAGACGTTGTCCATAGCGTCTCAACGCTATAAGTAAAGCCTTCCAATCTTGAATTCCCGCAGAAGTAGCGTCGAGACGCTGCTTTATAGCGTCTCGAAGCCTGAAACGCGCGCGCATGAGAATTTCCGTCCGTAGGTCGAGAAGCTGTCTACAGCGTCTCAACGCTACCCCGACTCTCCGTGTTTTTCATGGGAATTAGGGTACAGCGTCGAGACGCTGTCCCGAGGATATAAATACAATATTATGGCTTCGATTTTGGGGAGACCATTTGGAGAGGGACCAGTCTATAATCGATTTCCACATAATATTTGGGACCAAGGGAGCATTTTTGAGAGCTGAGGAAGACATTCAAAGCTCGAAATCGCAGCGATTCACGACGGGAAAGAGTGTGGCACGCCAGAGAGTTCTTTTCTTCTTCCTTATTTATTTTGTAGTCATTGTTTTTGGATGTTGCTTAAGTTTTCGTAGAGATCAAATGTCTTGAACTTGATTTATTTTCACTTATTTGGTTTAATTTTAGAGACATTTATATTGTAGCAAGTTATTTATGCATTCTAGAAATTATTGTTTAATCGTTTGGCCAACGTTTACTTCTGATAAAATTGGGTTTTTGCTTGAAAAAGATGAACTAAAACTTAGATCTGAATGTATAACTATTAGTGAATGTTTGCATGGGAATGGAAGTTTTGCTAATAGAAGTCACAATGGAATTTTATTCTCAATACCATGTTTAGTTATAAAAATAGACTAGAATGTTGATTTATCACTAAATATGAGGGTTAGTTGGGCTTAGAAAAGTCAACTAATGAATTGGATAATTTCCTGGCTTATAACTAATATTTATGTAAATTATCTCTTCTATAGGGCCAAATTGGGTTTATGAAATTAAATCATTGTTTCAAGAAGGTTCCCTCTAAGTGTCTCCAACCATGTAAATAATTGTTTAGGTTTTAAACTGATTTTTCTCCGATTATTGGTTCTCTAGATAAAATTCGCGCATTAGTAATTATAGTATTTAATTAAGCTAAGAATCCAATCCCTAAGATCGACCCTGGCCATTACTACTGCAAATTGTAAATGTCTGGTTAATAATTACATTTGATAGAGCCTTCGACAAGCTCTTTATCAGTACACAGCACTTTCAACTCCTCACTGGAGCACACCGCATCCGAATGCTCAACCACATATTCACTATGACTATGCTTTTCAGGCTCGCCTTCTTTGTTCAATACCTGAGGATTCTACCGACATTGCTAAGTCAAGGATATGGCTCTGATACCACTTGTTAGGACAACGACCATCGACAGACCTCCATATTGTCTTTCTCCTTTTGCAATTGCTCTCCCTCAACCTGCAAAACAATCTAAACAAGAATTGGGCTTTCTACAATAGAAGAATTGCAACTGCAATGCAATTGCAATTCAATTGCAATCTGCTCACAATTTGTGTCTAAAATAAATTTTATTAGAAATGTCGTTCCCCAGCAACGGCGCCAAAACCTTGATCGGTAATGCTACACGCAAGTACACGTGATCAAAGTAATAAGAAACTGGAAGTATTTCAGAGTATCGTACCCAAGGGAACATATTTTAATAAAATTTATTAAAATGGCACACAATCGTTGACAAATTGCAACTAAGTAGTAACTGTGGGTGAAAATAATTTGTGAGGTGTTTTCACTAAAAGAAAATTTGTTTGAAAAACAGTGAAATTGAAAAAAGGATTCAAGATGCTAATGCCCCTTTGGAAAGAAAATGCAACAAGAAAGCAATTGCAATCGTAGCTAACTCAAGAACTAAGTAAACCGAATTCGACTCCTATTAGACCTTCTATGAAGTATCTTTAGGAGACTAAGTGATTAAACCTATATTTCTATGGCTAATCTAAGTTAGATATTTTTGCGCACAACTCTAGTGGATTTTTAGTCTCGCCCTATGTCTAGGGTTGTTATTTCATGTCTTATTTCTAAGTCTTTTCCTCCATTGCTTTTGCGACATCCGCCTCCCTTAACCCTTTCGGTATTAAGTTTAGCTTGGCAAGCAACACTAGATGGCCAACTAGGGTTTACCCAACATTGAACTCACCAAAAACAAACAATAATTCAAGAATTAGTTAGATTGTTTTTGCTATCTAGCTTTACATCTTTCCTCTAGGGCATTCACAACTTAAATTCCAAAGGAAATTTAGCTCTTCATAATGAAATAAATAAATAAATAAATAGTAAGCTTGAATTAAAGGAATTCATTGGTCATAAAGAAAATTGAAAATAAACTAAAGAACTAAATTAAACTTGTAAAAGAAAGATAGAACTACCTTGTTGAAATGAATGTTTGGATGCAAAAGAAAAAGAAATTCTATTTTTATTAAAATGTTGAAAAGGAAACATTACAGAACAGTAGCTAAAAGAAGCAGAAATACAAAACTTGGAAAATTCAAATAGAAATACGATTACGCTAAGAAAAAACCCATTCTTCTCGACTCAATCGAACAAGAAATGTGTTCATAACCACCCTAACTCTCATAGAGATGGGATTGAGAAAGAGATTCTGGACTAAGATGTAGAAGAACTTAATACAAAACAGCAAATAAAATGAAAATTGCATAAATGGGCGTGAGAAGAAAATCCAGCCACGTTTTGCTTCATTTTCCTCATTTTTATAGGCATTGAGGGCTAGGGTTTCCATATATAATCATCCTCAATCCATGGGTTGACTTCTAGGAATCAAATTGGGATGAGAATCTTCCAAAATCATGTAAAATTCCCATAAATCGCATGATTTCCATCATTTTTCGCAACTTCCAGATTTTTGTGGAAATGCAATTACAATTGCATGGCAATTGCATTTCTGTTGCATTGTTTTCCAGATCTGCCAGAAAATGTAATTGTCCTGCAATTTCATTGTTGTTGCATTCCATAAAAATCCTGCATCAAAACATTAAGTGTGAATTTTTTTTCTTCTTTTGTTTTCTTTTCTCAACTTACTTAATTTAAAGGTCTTCCATCAATCATGTGATTAAATTCAACCACTTTTCTATTTTCATCAAATAATATGAATAAAAATCACAAGTATAACTAAGTTTAAAGGCCAAATAATCCTCATGAATGAGAATTATCACTAGTGTAGGGAGAAGATGAATTGAGGTTATGATAAACCTATTTCGGGCTTGTAAAGACTACTTTAGGAAGACCATGCACATACACGCACGAGAGATGCAATGTTTGAATTTAACTTTGTTTGATGAACGGAAGTGTTTGATTTTTCCTTTTAATTGTTTCTATTTATTATTCAGAATACTGAGGCATGAGTCATTCTGATGCATTTGTTGATTCATGTATGGGTTTGTTTTAGCTTTTGCTCAAGACTAGCATAGGTTTCAGTTTGAGGATATTTGATGGCACTCAATTAGTGCTATTTTATCCCTATTAATTTAACTAGTTTTATGCTTAATTTGTATGCTTTGATTCAATTTTATACTTATTTTGTAGATCAAATCGAGCTTAATGAGCAAAACTGGAGTGTTTGAGGATTTTATGTTGATTTTGGACCCTTTTAGAGCCATTTTGAAGATTCAAGAAGAGAAGGGTTGATATTTGAGTAGAAGAACCCAAAAGGAGAATGTCTCAACATTGGTTGGGTCGTCAAAACGCTGCAATTTGATGTGCAAACTCGAGAGCAAGCGTTGAGACTCTGTCCTATAGCGTCTCGACACAAAAAAAGGCACTGGAGTTGCATTTCTATCTGTAGCGTCAAGATGCTGCCAACAGCATCTCGACGCTCAAGGTGATGGCACAAGTAGAACAACTATGTTTTGGACAATGTCGAGATGCTACCTCGATAGGAACTATAAATTCTCTATTTTTTATTTGTGCAAAATGAGGCCAATATGAGGGTTTTAGCCCTAATCTCGATTCCAAGCTAAAATTGAAGGTGTGGGGAGTAATTGAGAGCATTTATGAAACATTTTTGAAGATTCGAAGCTCGAGGGAAGTGGAGATCACGAGCAGCGAGGGGTCGACCATTGTTTGCTAATTTCTTTCGTTTCCTTTACTTAGTTTATGTTTTGTGTGGTTGTAAATTAGAGTTTAGAAATTGTTTTTGTGATTATAAGTAGCTAGACTCTAAATTCTATTGGTTTGATTTAGTTAATTGGACCTTAATTAATTTGATATCGTGGTTTCATTGTCATTGATGTTCATTTATGCATTTAGCTTAATATTTTTAATCAACTGATCATTGATTAATTGATATGCTTTCAAATGGAAACTCAACAGAGAAAAGTTAGATAAGAACCCAAACGCATAACTGTTAATTAATTACTTGAGTGACAACAAAATTAATAATTAATTAATAGACGTTAATAATGATGGTCCTTAATGCCATGTTTTAGTTAATTAAAGTTATGGATACGTAGGTTAATTAACTTAGAATGAGAATTGGAGGAGACCAACAGAGATTCCATGAAATTAGGCTTCTAGACTTATGAATTAAATGTCTAATTACTCCTAATGTCTAATTGATTAAGTAATTAAGGTCCAATTAATGAAATCAATACCCTAGAATTATCCTTTTTGATTGTGTTTCCATTTACCTTTTGCTTTCTAGGTTAGCTTGTAAGTTTTCCTTTCTTTGCTTTAGATTTTGTTCTCTAAATAAAGCTAAGCAAGAGTATTTTAGTAACTAAGCAAATTAATAATTCCAATCCCTGAGGTGACAATACTCGATATACTCATAATCATTGTATTACTTGACCCTTATACTTGCGGTATTGCAAATTGTACACATCAGTCACATGTATCATGCATGAGGTCCCATAATACGTTCATTCTTTAACATATGATGCAACATGGAAAATTTGTCATAACAATCACATCAACCTCAACATTTGGCATTTAACATTTAACATTCAACATTCATCATTTAGAGCAATCTCAAACATACTTTCCAACCTAGCATTGAGACATTCCAATGGCGGAGCCACTTATCTTATTAGCAATCCAATACTGATTTGGCTCAACTTAAAGGTCCTTGGGCCAACCTATATCAATTTTCAACATTATAGACTTAACGAAGTAGATCTGAAAGCTTAATTTAAAAGGCTAATAATTGACCCAATTGATAAATAGGAAGGATTATCAACTAGTCCTTACCTAAGTCTTCCTTAAAACTTTCTTGATCAGTCCAAACCAAGTTTGAAACTATAATGAAAAAATTCCAAAGGTTAGAAGGTTTTTAAAAACACTTTAATTGAATCATAAAAGGGTCTAAACGATTCATTACAACCTAATCCTTACCTAAAAAGCTTGGATACTTGCACGTTTGTGTTCTAAAGTTCGAACTCATAGATCTGAATTCTACGAGGTATGGGTAATCCAATTCGAGGTTGTTTAGAGTGTGGGTCAAGAAGTTAAAATGATTTGAGGTCATTAGAAGATGATCGATGCTGCTATATGTGGTATTTAAAACTCGTGGGTGGTTGGAATCGAGTCAACTCTCAATAGATCCATGGCGTCAAGAGTAGATCTAGTTGTTCGTGGAGCGATGTTGGCTATTTGTGCAAAGAGACGCGATTTAGAACCTGAGTTGTTGTTGTCACTCCTTGATGTCACTGGAATCGTCTGAATGTTGCCACTGCACATCGTGATTCGTTGCAATTGTCAATAGTGGAGGAAGGTGTCATGACACAAAGATGTCATTAGATTCGTGGGCCACAACCCCACCATCGTTTTTGCTCGTGGTTTCAGCATGGGTGGTTCTGCAAGTTGATCTGACGACGTGAAAGAGGAGTGTCATGCATGAAGTCACTATCATTGTTGTTTGTCGGACAGGGGCTACCGGAAAAGAAGATTAGACGAGGGTGATTGCATGAAGGGGAGGGAGGAAGAAAGAGAAAGGGGAAAGGGGTTTAGGGCTTTCTTTAATTAATTTTTTCTCTTTTTTTCCTTTATTTTACCTGTATTTTCCTTTTGGGGTAACAACAAAAATGACCATATTTAAATGCGTGTTTTGAAAAAAGGTCACATGACTTTTTTTTTTTTTTAAATGGCCAAATGATTATTTTAAATGAAAAAAATACTCCTTAACAAAATTTATATCCAAGATACTAAAATGTAATGCTCAAGGCCCAGGATTCGGAATCCAGATTCAACACCTGATGACTCTGACATTCCCTAGCATCGCCTGCGACCTAGACACACTACCTACTTTTCTTGAACAACTTTCGAGAGTGAAGACAATCACCACAAACTAACACTAGTCTTTCCAACATGCTTTGTCCTCACTCACATGCTACCTAGAAAAAATTCTAGGACGTCTTCCAACATAGGATTGCTCCAAGCCAAGCATGCCTAACTTTGGACTTCTTATGATTGAGTAACCGAAAAGGAAGATGCACTTTTTTTGTATAGGCAGTAATTTTCAATTCTTTTAAGCCTTTCTTAACTATACTTGCATATCCTCAAGATCCCTCTTATTCGAATGTGGTCACGGTTCATTCATATACCAACTGTAATGACCCAACTTCAAAAATTTAACTAAACAGGAATCGCTACCTCATGCATGCTATGGAGGCTTTACAAATTTCAATAAAGTTTGAAATGAATAACAGAAAGAGCTCTTAACACAAAAAGTTGGGCCTTTGTAATTTCTATCTTGATTCTCCTATGGCCTTTGTAGCAAACTTCTTCATCCTCCTAGAATGCCCTTACCCTTACCAGGAAAAAACATTTTTGAAAAGAATGAGTATCGAAAAATAAACATTTTTGAAAAAAACAATTCCCCCACAAATCTCTTAAATAAAGGATGGCCATTTATTTCAGTGAATCAAAATTTGAAAAAATCCTTAAAAAACTCCTAAAATCAAGAAAAAAATAGTTAGTTAGGTGAATCAAAATTTACAAAGATATTATATATTTAAATCAAGAAACATTTTAAAGCATGATAAAATCAGTTACTTCAATCTTACAATATATTGTAAATTCCAAAAATCTAGAAAGGTATAATGAGATTGACTAATGAAATTGAAATTAACATTGATCATAGATTGAGCAACACACAATGTAAAATTCGTGTGTCAAAAGAAGTATATACATCTAACGATAGCTCATTCATGCATTCGAGGCACAAAAAATACTGTGTATTCAAAGAATTAAAACCTGATTTGGGATTCTCCACCATAACCACATAACACATACTACCCCTGCAAATGTCTCATCATATTCACTAGGGCAACATCGCAAATTAAGAAACACATCCACTCACCCCACTTCTTTGTTGATGACAAACACGGTCCTTCGTTAAATCATCTATTTTCCATAGTTATAATGGTGTAAATGGTGTGTTTGTTTTTCAGTCTCTCTTCTTCAGGTGATCCATATTCTTAATTCCTTTACTCCATCCCCATAACATCCCTTCATTAGAAATCACCTAAAGTAAATACCTTGCACTAGAACTTACTAAAATCTTTGTCAAAATGAGCCCGAAATACCTTCTACTCAAAAACAGCTAAAATTTTCATCAAATTTTTCCACACAAATACCTTGTTCTAAAAGAAGCTAAAATACTTGTCATACTTAGCAACGCAAAATACATTGTATTAAAAACAACTTAAATCTTCGTTAGACTGAGCCACGCAAATACCTTGTAATAACTAATATTCGTTAGACCGAGTCATGCAAATACACTGTACTAAAAAACACTACTTTTTTACAAACCCTATGACCTTTCTCCTTCTCTTTTCCAAAACTCTGACGTTGTACAGGGGGGGCTAAGACGATCAGCAGACACCTCATCCTCTACTTCAGTAGTGCACATCAACAACCACAACAAAGTAATCACATCAACCATATTAACAGCATCAATCGAATTCTTGGCTCCAACCAAATCAACGTAATTGCAACAATTCAGTCAACAAGATCTCATGAATAAGTAGTCTCCAATCACCCTTAATTCACCCTCATTTAATAGCAAGCTAACCACAATAAAAATAAAATAAAATAAAAAAATTCTCTAGTAGATATGGAAATCACCACAAATCGCTCCAATTCTCTTTTAAACTCTTACCATTGAGAAATCTCTGATTTCTCTCCCTTCCTTTATGTTTATTCTACTGCCTTATATGGAGAGAATATTTCACATTGTCCTTACTTTGTTTTTCCCTCTCAAGTCAAGTATTTGTTACATAAAATAGAAACATACTATGTTGTAGTAGCAGAAAAAAAATCTTGCTAATTACATCTTGTTACAAGTAATTGGGGGATAAATCTAAATTTTAGATTTGAATTTGAGATATGATAAATAATAGATTTAAAATAAGACAAAAAAACCAATTATAAGATATTGCGTGTAGGGGAATGTAAAGCAAGTTGATAGGAAATATTCGTGATTCGTGATCATTTGGCAAACAAAAGCTTACCAGTTACTCAATGAACTGTATAAAAACGTGAAAAATAACAAGAAAAATGAATATCATAATAAATATGTAGTTTAAAACTTGAAAAGATAATGTAACGACCCGACTTTTTGGACTTCAACTGACTAGGGTCGTTATGACATACGTGCTAATAGCTTTTGAAAACTCTTGAGAAATTACATGGGAAAAAATTAATTTCCTTTAAAACAAATAAAATCCTTTACTTAGGATCCCAAGAAAACAGTGAAAAACATAGGATGGTATAATTTGCTAAACAGATGGAAATAATTTGTAACATATCTTCTAAAATAAAAAAACATGAGTAACGTGAATGTGTAGAAGCTATGCTGACTTTGACCCCATGGCTAACCAGCAAAAAATTTGTCACTCGCCCTGCACGTCTCTTTACCTAAAATTTTTTTTAGAAAATGTTAAGTATTAAGAATACCCAGTAAGTAACCCTGCTACCGATCTTGGTCATGCAAACACATGCAAATCATGAATCTTGATGCTTAAATATGTGAGACCTATAACTTTTAAAACTTTTCTCTTTAATCGGTGTGGACAATTAACTCCTCCCTATAACTGTACTAACTCATGGTGGTGCATACGCAGGTTCATGCTATGAGACCAAACTCCATCAAAAGATAGTTAGCGAACACTCAGTGGTGCAAGACCTCATCTGACATAGTGCCTCATGGAAAACATGTACAGGATATGTCAACTCGTGGTGAAGTCAAGTGGGTTTAAATAAGGTCAAACCCCAACAGAGGATAATTGTCAAGCCATCTGCGGTGCAAGACCTCCCCACAAAGCCCCTCATGACACACCCCGTCCCAGATTACGCTAACCAATCCCAGAACATAGCATGCCGACAATTTTACCCAACTATAATTGAATCCATTGTCCGACTTATCAATGCAAATCAAGTTTTTGGAAAAGATAGGTGGCGAACTAAGGTTTTATTGAAATTGAGTCCACAAAAATTTTGGTAGAGTTTCCCCTAAAAAACGAATGAACAACCCTGAATTTTGAAACATTACTCTTCCAAGTAGATAATATGCATATGTATATATAACTTCGCTACTCTCTCCAAATCCTTCTCAAACGTACTGTTCAGCAACAACCATTCAAACATAACTTTAGAAAGCCAAAAACATCGTCAACCATTTACAAGTACTAAAACCCAAGTCAACGTGAAACACAAAACGTGGTGTGCTAAAGCTCATATTAGCCACTCTGGTTACAAAAGAAAATGCATTCAAAGCATATGTACATACAAAAATGATATGCAATCTAGCAAGCCTGGTGGCAGATGTAAACTTCAGTAGGTTCACCTGAAACTCAAATGCTACCTGGTAGGAAAAAAAATATAGGAAGAAAGAATGAGCTAAAGCCCAGTGAGTGGTAAGTTCATAAGTAAATGACTTCCAGATTCAAAACTCTATAAAAAAATCATAATAAAAATCAAGAACAATTTGTAAATTCTTTCGATCACTAAAAACATAGTGAAATCTATAACAATACCTCTTAAAACATAACGTTCGCTAATAACAGTATATATATGTATAGTGAGAGAATATCTAGTTACAACTCTTAAAAACATACGCATAAGCCTGTAACACTCATCACTAAACCTGTACCCAAATTTCTGTCATACTATGTACCGAGTAATCTCAATGTACATAGCAAGGCCAATTTCTGTCATACGTGCACGTAGAACTGCCTCCAAAGGGCTAAGCACCCTAACACACGGCCCAAAGCCTATGTGTGTGCCAAAGTAGGTCCCAAAGACCTCTCTCTCTAGTATACTATGGAAACACATTCACACAGTATACGGGTAATCACCATGGGTACAAAGATCTAGTGGTTTGAAAACCACTTCCAACATAAACCTCTTAAATCACAAATCACTTTAAATCATAAAACTTCCTAACTTTTCAAGATCTCAAACTTTTTCTGAAAATTATATATTTCTCTAGACAATCGTTCATAAACTTGAGAGATTGGTAAATGACATTAAACATTTATAATATCTCAAATAATCATCAAATCTCTCAAATAATATGAACATTTTCAAAGTCATATTTTCTTTGAAATTACATCCCATGAAAGTCATACATTTCTCAATAAACATTTAAACTCTTCAAACATTTCAATAATCATAAATATGTCGAATATCTCTTGAAACAATAATTCAAGCTAAAATCATGAAATTACTGAAAATTTATAACAATTTTTCTCAAACATCTCTAAACCATATCTTCAGTACAAATCATAAAATATTGAGAATCTTCGACAATTCTCTATAAATCTCATAACAATTTCTTTAGAATCCTATATACTTAAAGAATTCCTGAAAATTCCATAAAAAGAATTAAATGATAAAAATATTTCAAAATTAAACCACTCACAAACTATGGTGGGGTTGATATGTTCGAGTCGTAAATTTTTTCAATCTTCGCTTGACCTAAAATGGTAATTAAAACACCATATGAGCACATACTTGCTTAATTACCAATTCATATTACATAGAACTCAATTCATTTACCAAACAAATGTATTCTTCTTTTTCTTTATGACAAGTACAATTTTGTCTTCTTCCTCCATCACATATTCTCTTTCCAAATGTCATCCATTTATTACAATCAATGCATTTCCTCAATTCAATCACTACCCACGTGACTCAACCCCTTTTTTATAAAACAAAATATATATAAAACTAAGCACTTTTTTTTTTCTCCCACTTCTTGAATAACATAATTTACTAACTCTTTTTCTCTTTCCTCTTCAACCACATATCGACTTCATCTTCTTCTTCCTTCTTCTCACTTTCTCTCTCTTAACACAAAATTATGAAAACTCTTCTGTCATCCAACTTTTAGCTTAGCAAGTAAGGTAACAATCTGTTGAATAACCCAAAAAAACAAGTTCCTCTTTCCTTTCCAAATTACTAACTCCATAAAAAAAATCAAGCGCTAAAAATCTCTCTCAATTTTAAGCAGCACCCACAAGAACATTGTAAGCAAAAGAAAAACCCATGCGAAAAATATGAAATTTTTCCTTGATTTCCTTAAGGAAGCTTACTAAAATTAAATTTTGTACTTTGTAAAAGTCTTCCACGTCCAACTTAAGTAATTGAAGCTTGAACTCCCAAATCGCACCTCCTTCTAAAATCTCTTGCTCGTCTCCCCACCTTATGATTTTTCTCCTATGCTAAAAAAAAACTGTTTTGCTCTTTTTCTTTTTCTTTCTTTCTTTTTTTTTTTTACCTGCACACCAGCCACATGTCCATTTCTCCTAACACCACTACTAGCCAGATGTGTCCATTAAAAAACAATTCAACCAAATTACCAAACTAACCATTTTCACATTTCTAATTTCTTTTTAACCCTTAAACAAAATGCCAAAAGACAGTTAGGTCCTTATACCTCATGAAAAATACTTAGCATGAAGGGAGCATAATTGCCATATCTTTTCTTGAAAATATTCTTGAAACATATTAATGAAAAACTTGTTCATGATCACACACACATGCATGAGGTCCCATCAATAATACATGCTTTCTTTATGAATGCAACATGAAAACATACATAACAATCAATTCAACATTTTTATACATCACAAATAAATGCAGCCATCACAAAATACTCTGAACCTTGCGTAAGGCGTTCTGATAGCAGAGTCATTTGCCTGATTAGCGAATCAAAGGAGAAATACAACCTCTTCAACCAAGCGTTCTTGAATCAACCTAAACTAAATTTCCAACATTGCAACTTAAGCAAGAAAACTCTAAACGTTAATTTAAAGGATATTAGTCGACCCAAAACTAGACCTTACCCAACGTCATCTTTAAATCTCATTCGATTAGTCTTAAACTAGCCTAAAACTTTAAACAAAAGGATTTCAAATAATAGAAGACACTCTAAAACACTTTAATCGAGTTCCAACAGAGTTTAAATGAGTAAATACCACTTAACTTTTACCAAAAAGGCTCGATTACTTGTTTCGTGTTCGAAGAGGTTCAAACTTTGCAAATTTAAGTTGATGGGCCATGGGTGTTCAAAATCTGACTTCAAACGAAGTGGGTGTTGTAGTTTCAAGTTCATCTTTTGCGCCATGGATTACTTGTGGGTCGTGCCAAAATCATACCACCGAACTCGGCAATGTCGCGTGCATCGTGGGTTTGTAAGAGGAACTCGTCGTCATGAGTAATCACTTTCCAAAGAGGAAGATGAGTGACATCATTGGTGAGGGAGGTCTATCGACTCAAGGGATGCTCAGCATTGAAAATCGTGTGGATTTATCAGATCTGGAGGTTTGCTGTAGTAGCGACGTTGTCCTTTGTTGATGCAAGTCGTCCCATTGCTCAGAAGACAACTGTCGTGGGTGCAGCATCTTCACTTGGTCGTCGGAGATGGGTCTCGATCATGCGTCCTCATCACCGAAGGAGAATTGACGTGGGTCTTCACCATCTGCTGTTGTCGTTGGGTTGTTCGTGTGTGCCCATCATCAAAGGTGATAGATTGCTGGTGTGAAGTGTAGGAGAAGAAGAGGGAGAAAAATATTTAGTAATACCCCAACACTTAAACTTTTGCTAGTCCCAAGTAAAACACCATACAAATATGAATAAGAGATTGCCAAAGTAAGACTAGAACCTCAATGATCAAAAATATCTAAAAGAATAATTACAAGGAAAGCTTCAAACATCATTTTTCGGTTAAGGAAAAATTAAATCAATGCTCTTCATGTCTCACATTTATGTGTGTAATTAGCTTTCCTACTGTCATTTTTACTAGCATAAGATAGGTTTATAGGACCCTCAATCTATCTTCCCCTACACTAGCCCTAGGATTTACTTATTTTGGCTTCCTAACACTCAAGAAAGTAATTAGTTGCTAGGTGCTTGAAAATAAACAAATCGATCGGCTAAACTTGCATTACTTTAATGTAAATGGCACTAGCTTTCACACACCCATCACAGTGACCCTTATCTAGAGCACTCACTCGATAGGTGACCTAACTGATCATGACAGGGGCAACTCTTTTTATCCTTGACTCTTCTCATAACTTAACAAGCTTATTTTTCTCTTTCCTTCTTTTTCTTTTTCTTTCACTAAACTGATTTTTTTCTTTTAAGCTCACTTCCTTTTCTTTTTCATGCAGGCAAATCAACACATTTTGTTTTTCTTCCCCTAAGCCATATATTACTACCCATCATTCTAAATCACTGTCAAACTCAAGCCTAAGCCTATCGGAGTGACAACAAATATATGAATACCATAAAGCTACCATTGGCCTTCAAGCTCACAAAAGGAAAACTAGTGTGCTCAAGGTATCTAAGAAAATCAAAGCAAAAACTTAACTTTTTTTACTCAACTTCACAACATGCTTCCATAATTCACAAGCAATTGCCAACTATTACTTATTCAGATCAGATCATAGATTGTCCTAATCTCCACATAAACAATCAATTCATCATATTTCAATAAAATTTTCAAATGAATCCCATAATCCCATTTTTCACTAAGAATTTCAATAAAGCCGACATTCAAAGCACAGAACAATACTCATCCCCCCACACTTAAACTATACATTGTCCTCAATATAAAGATTTATCTAACTTTTCTAAGCAAACTGAAAGACAATCAAACATAATAAGGGTTAATGAAACTGCCCTGAAATGAGTGAGATTCACCCTGAATTCAAGACTCCAACAAATGAGGGTACTTTGGAAACATGTTTGGGAACTCGAGCTTCTAGAAACAAAAACCAACACAAAACAAAGATCAACTACCTAAAACTCTAAGGAAACCAAAAAAAAAAAAAAAAACAAGGCTAGAAACACTTAGGTTGTCTCCTAAGAAGCACTTCTTTTACGTCTCTAGCTAGACGAGTTTCTCACAAACTCCTTCAAGGTGGTTCAAAAATGAAGAATTGACCATCACCACCTTCCCCTGCACCTTCAATTAACATGTAATGATCCTCACCAACATTTAAATTTCTCTCAGAAAAAAGATCAATAATCAATATAGAATTTGGGTGTCTAATCTCATTCATCAACAAAACATCAACAAAGTTTGATTCAAAAGAAACAGAAGCATGAACATCATCCAACACGACCTTCCTATCATGAGGGAGCTCTCTAATATGCATACAATTAAAAATATCACAACCCAACAACATAGCATCTATAGAGTACTCAACCTCGTACATGTTCTTATCCAGACATCCAAAATAAAAATCAAATTCATGTGGTTGCCTAGACTCATTAATTACGAACCTTCTTTGATGCATATTATCAACTAAATTAAGCTCAAAACCAATGGCCTCCTCAAATATCCTTAATAAGTCAAATCCAACTCTCTAAAGTCATCAACTACTCGGGGTTCATTTAGTGCAAATAACATAGCATAAGACATAGAAGAATTCATGGGCACATCAAATGAACCAATCATATCACTATCAGGAGGTTCTATTCTCACCATCTCAGTAGAAGATTTAAGCTCAACACAATCAGTTTTATAACATGCATGCACATTATCGTAATCATCCATAGAACTAAAAATACCAAACATAACCTTCTCATCATCTAGGATGGTGTTGTTATGCTCAGAAACACTCAGCACCTAGTTTACCTCAAATTTTCTTTTCTTGCTCAGCATCTCCTTCAAAAATTCTCCATAGTTGGGCATGTTTGCTAATGCATCTACAAGAGGAATATTAATGTGTAATTTCTTAAACATTTCTAAAAATTTAGCAAACTTCTAATCTAATTTAATATCTTTAAAGCCATGAGGAAAAGGAAACTCTCTGTAATCAAACGTGGGATGATCACCACGTTGTCTCAAAGGACTGAGATGTGTCCCACGGTCAAATGCTTTGCACCTGGGTGCCATAACTTTTTCCTCAGAAGCCAACTCCTTTGGCTTTCCATCTTTTTTCTTTCTGAAAAATTATTTTCTTTCTTCATCGTCCCTCATTGTTCTCGTCTTCGCAAACTTATTCTCTTCATTATCCTTAATGCCCTGGGAACATACATCTTTAGCAGAAAGCAAAGGAAAATAAGGATTATAAGGCTTTCCTGATGTGGTTCTTTCTGCCACAGCCCCTTTACTCTCAGTCTTCTCCTTTCTAGCTTTCTCCTTATGCTCAAGCCCACTCAACTAAGTCTCGCTCCTTAGTGTAATCACTTTACACTGCTCCTTCGGGTTTACTTCAGTATCACTTGGGAATTTACCTTTTTGCAAGCCATTGACTGCGTTGGCAATCTGTCCCATCTGAACTTCCAGATTCTTCAAATTGGTGTCATGACTACATACTATACTCGTCAAAGTGTTAACAACATTAGTCACACTATTCAAATTATCAGTTACCTGCTTGTTACTGGGGTTCATCTTGGCCATTACGCCTTCTACCTAAGCACCAATATCAACCAACTTTTTGTACATTGCTGATAACGTTGCCTCCAGATCTAGTTTCTTCTCTTGCTGATTTGATGATGAAGAAAAACTTGGAGGTTGCAAAACATTTTTAGTGTTAGCATATGAAAAATTCTTGTGGTTTCACAAACCTGGGTGATAATGGGTGGGCAATAAATTTTGGTTCCTCTGGTACCCATAGCCTCTATTCTGGACATACTGAACTTGTTCCACCATCGACTCCTCATATGATATGGCATTCACTACTGCTAAGGAAGCAATAGATTGGGATGTTCCTAAAACAAAAAGTTTGTTCACGACATTAGTTAATGCAACTATTTATGCTTTAAGTGCACTAACCTCATCAATTCCAAAGATCCCAGCAGCTGACTTTGGCATAGAATGGTCAGTAGGCCATTGATAACTCGTAGTTGCCATCTCCTCTAGCAAGGCTGATATACTTCAAAGAAGACACATCATGCCACATGGGCCAACCAAAGAAGAAAGAGATCTTCATTTTAACCTTTAGAGTATTGAGAATCATAAGAAATGATGACAAGTGGAGAAAGAAGCTTCAAGGCAACATATATCCCTTCAACCTTACTTGTACCTTATTTGCAATATGTTGTTAAGCTTTTAGGCCAAAAGTGGAGCTAAATGTGTTTAATTGGCCCATTTAGGAAACCCTCATACAACTTATAACTAAACACTATTCATGTTAGGTTAGTTTTAGGGTTTAGTTTATTTGTTTTTTGTTTCTTTAGTTTTCCAACCACATGAGGCTATTTAAAGCCTTTATTTGTAAATGTAAAGGGTAGACATTTTGGTGAATGAAAATGGGGAGAGTCCCGCTCTTTACTCCAAACCGAGAGCATGTTGCATCCTAGCTTAGGTTTGCATGCCCCTTAGAAACATTCAAGTTTGATTGGTCATCAAACTTGTGGAGTGTTTCGACTTTGGATTGAGAACAAGTTTTCGTTTCCAAATGCTTGACTATAAAGGTTAGTCATTTCTTCTTTCCCTTGGGTGATTCATTGTGTGTCTACTAGGTGTTACCATGTGTGTTTATGAGATGTTTGTTCATACAAGGGTTGCTTAAGCCACTTGTGGTAAGGTTGAGTGCATCATTTTGTGTCAGAGCTTTCTCGGTACCTTTGATTTCACATTAGTTGGTTTATTACAAAGGGAGAATAGGAAAATGTTTCCTATTTTATTAATGCAATCTAGAGATATCTCCTCAGGTGGTCAGGGCTTCTTTTAGTTTATTTGACTAGAAAGAAATAACTGAATCTTCGATAATTGGGAAAAATCATTTATTTTTTATTTTTGGGGAATAATGTTTTGTTTGTAGTTCTCTATTGGTGAAATTGTAAATTCCACACACCCTTAAGTCAAAGTCTTCTCTTATTGCCACTTTGAAGACTCTCTTGTAACTTCCTTGGCTTGGAGCTTGGCTTTTCTCTCCCTCTCTTTATAATTTTATATTATTTATGATAGAAACTGTTACCACTAAATTACAGAGGGCTGCAACATTATCCTAAATTACATCCTAAGCAAATTACAAAATTAAAAATATATTTAAGGAGAAAGATCCTGATCTTGCCTTTTGGATTGCATAAAAGATGGGCATGAACACATCAGTGTCATAATTACTCATCTTGTCCTGAAGTATCGAAGTCAGCCTTTCAAATCCCATACCAGTATCAACATGCTTAGCAGGGAGAGATTTCAGGGAGCCATCATTTTCCCTGTTGAACTGTAGCAATGATAAATTGAATTATTAATAACCAACAAAGTTGTTCTTATAACCAAATAATAATAACAATAACAAAGGAAAACAACCAAACCCATCAAAAGAGACAAAGGAACCAGCAAATCTACTGCATCGATATGCATACATTAGTTACTAGACAAGAATGTAGGGACAAAAATTAGGTCAAAGCAAACATTATCTTGTTAACCAAACTTATTAACTTTGAAAGGTGTGTGGGTTATATTCAAGAAGATGAAGAATGCAATGAAACTGGAATACTAGTAGTAGCATCCTTAATTCTCTTCCCATTATTTTTTAGTTTTAACTTCCTTTAGAAGTAAAACAATCGTGCTTACCTTTCATTTAGTTTTTCTCCCCTTTCTATTCAGTGGAAACCTAACTAATACTGCAATATCAACCAAGAACCTCTCAAGCCTTCAGGCTTTCACCTCAGATGAACCAGCATGCTAGAAGTTAGATATGATACAGCTACTCGAATGCTAATTATAAACGTACTACAGTTCAACCACAATATAACCTACATCTGGGAAGCTACTCTAGAAATATAGGAAAGATATGCTCCCATTGTTGCAAGGATCAAGAATCATATAACAAGATTTTGGGTTGAAGAGTCAGAAACACAGAAACAACAGAGAGAGAGAGGGGACAAGAAGGCTACTTGAATAAAAACAAGGTTCCATATCTCAATGCACGTAGGGTCATCATTATTAACCAATCGTGCAACATCACGACCACCAAGCCTGTCATAATGTATTTCAGTACAAGGACCACAAGGACCAGTATCACCCATCTCCCAAAAATTGTCCTGCTACAAAATTTAAAAGATAAAATTAGATACAAATTTTAAGAACTAACATGAAATAAACACACAAAAAGAAGATAAACAAAATTGTTGACAATTTTTGTTTTCTTTGGTAATTAAAGCATATAAAGAAATGAGGGGTTTAACATATTTTTTATACTATCACCATATTTCAAAAAGATAGTAATAAATAAATAATTAAATCTGTCGGCCATTGTTATTTTGATTACAGAATATATAATTTTGACTTATGTTGAATTGTAGCCTGTAGGTGGCGTTTGTTTCTATTCCTATTCCTATTTTAATTATAGGAAGACTTTTTTTTGTTTCTTTTTCCAATAGTTCAAATTTGG
Organism: Trichosanthes truncata; assembly: GCA_033996785.1. Classification (NCBI taxonomy): domain Eukaryota; kingdom Viridiplantae; phylum Streptophyta; class Magnoliopsida; order Cucurbitales; family Cucurbitaceae; genus Trichosanthes; species Trichosanthes truncata. Next base: position 16,905,948 of record JAWPNB010000007.1, read on the forward strand.
TTAAAGTACTATTGAACTATCAGTGGGAAGCTTTTTTGTGGCATTAAAATAAAGTTATAAAAATATTAATTGGACGTTTTTTTTCAATAGTTTAATATTAGTGGTTGAAACTTTATTTTCCAAAAAATATTGAACTATTTTTTAATAGTTTAATATTAGTGGTTTAAACTTTATTTTACAAAAATATAGTGTGATGTTTCTATTAACATTTTGTAAGATGGTCCTAAATTCAAAAAGAAGATTTTAGTATCAACATAAGCATAGCTCAACAGTAATTGACATGTATTCTTTTTCTTGAGGTCAGAGGTGTTGAGATTTATGTCCTAAAGCCTCGTAATTAATTATTTATTTAATAATTAACAATAATTTTGATTATTTTATTTACAATATAATATTATCTATTATATGAAAAATTCAAGGTTATTAGTGTAATCTTGAACAGTATGTGATTGACATATGGGAGGATCATGTTTAAGAAATAACCTAAAGAGACATAGTATATGGATAAAGTGAGGTGCCTTATCCTGGTAACACTATTAATACGACCCACTTTATAATAGTTACAAATGATTTTATCCAATCATTCATATGGAGACATGTGAGTAGGGGTATCTTATACAATGAGTTTGTATAAGACTGTACCACAAAATATTTAATCTCTCTTTATAAATCCATTAATTGAGAAGATTAATATTTCATCAGGATGATCATATGTGACATGGTCTTAATCCTGAGTGAGTTATAAACTCCTGCCTGTGAGGGCTTGCCTTTGATTTGCATGGGTGAGAGTGACTTTTGTAGCCGATTCAATATGCCTATCATTTTGGGGACTTGACCAAATAAAGAGCTAAGAACATAATCTCATAAGATGGAATTCATTTCTTCCCATATAGGGTAAGTAGATGAGTAGTTCTCTTAAGTGTTGATTTTGGGACTTGAACAATAGAGCATCACCCTCTCATTGGCCCAAGAGAGACTTAGTTTATAGTTTGATCATAAACAAATTGTTCATTAGATGATCAATGGTACTTAAGAAAGTATTTGTTTTTGAAAATTAATCTTGTTTTCTCCCAATTTCTCTACAATGGTTTTCATCTCCATTAAGGAAACATTTGAATTCTTAGCCAAATTCTAAAAACAAAAACAAGTTTTTGGAAACTACTTTTTTTAGTTTCAAAACATGGCTTGGTTTTTGAAAACATAGGTAAAAAGTAGATGACAAAACAAGTAAAACCATATGTGGAAGTAGTATTTATAGGTTTAATTTTCAAAAACCAAAAACCAAAAACCAAATGGTTATCAAACGGGGCCTACTTTTTTTAGTTTTCAAAACATGGCTTGGTTTTTGAAAACATAAGTAAAAAGTATATGACAAAACAAGTAAAACCATAGGTGGGAGTAGTATTTATAGGCTTAATTTTTAAAAACCAAAAACCAAAAACCAAATGGTTATCAAACGGGGCCTAAAGAGTTTAATTAATTGATTTTGTATCATTGGAGCTTATAATCTGTAGGTATATAAGGTCCCCTTGCTATTGCTAGCTCATAGTAACATTAAAAGATCAATTTAGTAGAAAGAAAAATTTGAAATGTTCAAATCAATATTTAATTTGAAGTGTTCAAATTAATATTTAATACATTAGATATATTAAATATAAAAGACAAAAATATATCTATTGTATTTGATACATTAAATATTAAAATAATTAATGTATATTAGATACATTAAAGAAAAGTTATTTATAAAATTTGATGGTTTTGTGTGGATAAATTTCATTTAGTGCACGTCATACATTAAACGTTTATAGTGTGTTTCAAATACATTTTGAAAAGTCATCGTCAAACTAATGCCTAAGCCTATCGAGGTGACAATAGACATATGAACTCCATAACACTAGCCTAGGCCTTCAAGACATCAAAAGGGAAGCTAAGGTGCTAAAAAACATATAAGAAACTGAAGAATCTTTTTTTAAATATGCTCAAATCAGGACAAGATAATCATGCTTCATCCATTTGTAAACAACACTATTGAGAGCATATCATAGATTGTCCTAATCATGTAACATACATCCAATTCATCCTTCAAGATAAGCTTAAAATTTTCAATATTTTCAATAAAAGCACAAATTCAACATAATCACAAAAAAATATCACAAAAGAATCATGTTTAGCACAATCGATCAAAATTCTGAGCTCAGGTGCTCAAGGACTCAACATTAAAGCACAACTATCAAACCAAACGAAAGGTCCGAGCTCAGATGCTTAAGGACTCAACCAATCATGCTAAACATTCAATATAAGCTCAAGCTCAACTAAACCTCCATGCCCAACCTAAATTCTACATTGTCCCCCATTATAAAGATCTAAAAGAAATAGGAAAAACATAAAGGGAAATATAAAAATAAAAAAAATAAAAAAACTCCCCTGGAATGTCAGTTCGTAGGTGGGTAGTGATATGTCTCTTGCCTCCAAGAATGATAAAATTTTCTTCGCAAAAGGTCATTTATTACTACAAAATAAAAATAAACTAAGCTAAAAAAAAAAAAAAAAGAAACAGCTGAAAGCGATTTTTTGCCTGGCTACCTCCAAGAAGCGAAAATTTTTATAGTTGGTTACTCAACTCGCCGTGTGGCACACGTCAAGGTAGATAAATTTTTTTTCATTCCTTCGACCCTCTCTTCCTTGAATCAACAAAGCCCACTGCATCAAGTAAGCTTCTCAGCACCTGATGACTCCAGAAATGCAGGTCTTTTTGTACTTTTTCAATTCTGAAAATAAAAAACAAGAAAAATCAAAGAAATAAGACTCTGGCTCTAACTCGTGAAAGCAAGAAGAAGAACATTCACATAATAAGGAATACTCGAAAGATAGAACATATGCAGGCCTTTTAGCCTCCAACTCCATTACGTGGACCTCCTCGTTGTACTGAAGCTCGACTTCTTCTGCCTCACATACATGTTCCTTAAATGAAAAATAAATTTCTGATAGCACACAAAAGTGTGTTATTTCTAGGCTTAGATTCATATTAGTTTTATGTATTTTTAGTGAACTTTGATGCTTTTACCCTATGAATTGCATAATTCAAGCATTTGGAGCTTAACCAATGATTTGGAGTGGTTTGGAGACAAAACGGAGCTTAAAGGAAAGCTTTTGGGCCAAAGAGACAAAGAGAAGAAGTGTACAAGCAAAGAAGCTCGAAGGCATAGTGTTGTAATGCCATACATAGTGTTGCAACTAAAAGGAATATGCGAATTAACCCATAGCGGAAGCGTTGGAATAGACTTTGATTTTTTTTTTTGAATTAAAATATAAACTTAAGGTTAAACATAAACCATACCTTGAAAATAATATGGAGAATATTCCGGCGGGTCTTTTTCTCCTTGTACTCTAACTCCAATGAGATTGAACTTTAAGACTTTCATAAAGTCTTCCTTGCTATGACTCGAACAAAGGACCATAGAGGTTTGTGGGAACTTTCTTGAAAATAGAGAGAGGGAATGAGAGGAGAATTTCAAGAGCTCTTTTCTCTTGTGAAGAATGCACACAATAGCTCACCCTTAGGGTATTATTCATAGTGGTCTAGAAAAAATAATTAAATAATATATTTTAATATCTAATATATAAAAATATATTTATCCAACCAGTTTGAATCTTATTCAAACCTTTCTAAATTGTCCTACGATATCTATTTTCTTATTTGAATCTAATTCAAATTTAATAAATATCTTTTTTTAATGTATCTTAATACATTAATAATTTCTTTGATATTTAATATATCATATACAATAAATATGTTTTCCCTCATTTAATATGTCAAATATATTAAATTTTAATTTGAACATTTCAAAATTTTCTCTCAACGAAATTGATCCCTATTTGTTCATATGAGTTAGCAAGGGGACCTTATGGACCTAAAGATTATATGCTCCAGTGATATAAAATTAATTAATTAATCTCTTTAATCAATTAATTTTCATTCATTAACTCTATGTCACTCCACTATAGACCTAGAGTTGCACTCTTATGCACTGTAGAACAAGTTATGACCATGGATATAACCACTTCATGGCAAGTTGATCCTTCACAAGTTGTTTTTTATTACAGCTAGGCCAAAAGTCCGTTTTACCCCTGTAATTACATCTTACACCTTAAGTAGCACTGATGCTCTAATGAACAATTTGTTTATGATCCAACCATAAACTAAGTCCCTCTCGAGCCAGTGAGAGGTTGGGCTCCATTGTTCAAGTCCCGAAATCAGCACTTAAGGGGACTACTCATCTACTTACCCTACATGCGAAGGAGTGAATTCCATTTTGTAAAATTATGTTCTCATCTCCCTATTTGATCAAGTCCCCAAAATGGTAGGTTTATTGAATCGGCTACAAAAGGCACTCTCACCCATGAAAATCAAAGGACAAGCTCTCACAGGCAAGAGTTCATAACTCACTCAGGATTAAGATCGAGTCGCATATGATCATCCTGATTGAATATTAATCTTCTCAATTAACGGATTTATAAAGAGAGATTAAATATTTCGTGGTCCAGTCTTATACAAACCCATTGTATAAGATACCCCCACTCATATGTCTCCTCATGAACGATTTGAATCAAATCATTTGTAACTATTACAAAGTGGACCGTATCAATAGTGTTACTAGGATAAGGCACCCAACCTTATCCATATACTATGACTCTTTAAGTTATTTCTTGAACATGATCCTCCCGTATGTCAACCACATACTGTTTAAGATTACACTAATAACCTCGGATTTTTCATATAAGGGATAATAGTATATTGTACATAAAATAATCAAAATTATTATTAATTATTAAATAAATTATTAATTACGAGGCTTTAGAGCATAAAGCCCAACAACAATGCCATATATGCAGTCTTTCAAACTTAGCAAACTGCACATAGAGCGTTGCAACACTAGACTCGAAAATTCTTTCTTTATTCTATTCAAATAGACAGCATTGCAACCCTGCCCCTAGCATTGCAACGCTATCTCGATAATATAAAGAAAATTATTAATTAGTGCAAAAGGAGTTATTTTTTAGAGTCTAAAACCCTAAAATCAATTGAATACACTATTTTGGGATTGAGAGATTATCTTGGAGAGCTAAGGAGGAGACTCGAGGCTCGAGATCGCTGGACATCACGACTGGAATAAGTGTTGACACGCGTCATCCAGTTTTATCCCTTTTCCCTTACTTTGTTTATGTTGTTTTAGGGCTTTTAGATAGGAATTCATGTTGTAGTTTTGAATATTAAAGACCCTTGGATGGTTGATTATTTGAACTTGTGTTTGGTTTTTTAGTTGTAGTACATCGTAACGAATATTTATGCAATTTTTGGGATGTTTGTTTAATGCTTTTGGCCATAGCTTGTATGTGTTGTATTGAGTTGAGCTTGAGAAAGTAAACTTAATTAAAGAACTAAATTGCATAACTAAAAATAACCTATTGCATGAGAATGGGTAAGTTATTTTCAGAAGCCGTTAAAAGAATCTCTTTAATGCCATGTTTAGTATAGAAATAGACTGATCGAGGTTCATTTGTATTAAAGCATGAGTTTGTTTGAGCTTGAGAGGGTCAAATGAATAATTTAGTAATTCTTGGCTAATGTTTGTGGTGTATGGTGCAATTTCTTAATCAAACCAAGTTGTGCTTAATAGTCATTTAATCTCCAATATTCTCTCTAAATAGACTCCAACCTTGTATATACCTAGTTAGCTTTATTTTCTCTCATCCAAAGTTTTGTTTCTCTAAATAAAATTGGGCATGAGTAATTATGGTAATTAATTAATCTAAAGAAAATCAATCCCTGTGGAGACGATAACTCGATGTTCAATATCACTATATTAAAACTTGACACGTACACTCACGGTTATTTGCGAGCACTTAAAATCACACAACAATTTTATCATGAATTTCGAATTCAACCTCAATACTTCGTACCTCAGAAATGTCATTAGATGGTTGCTCTTGGGTGCTATTTTGTCTTGAATCAACAAATTGGGTGATCTGGTCATTCAGCTTCTGCATCCTAGCTCTAGATTCCTCCTGAAACCGAAGAATGTTTTTAGGAATTTGATTAACTAATTCCTCTAAAGAATTACCAAAATTTGAAGACTGGGGGCTCGGGCTCTATCGCTCCTCTTGGCATCCATATGATCAATCTCACTCAAGACCCTGAGGATCGAGACTAGTCTAGTCTTGGCAAGGGATTCTTCCAAAGTTGTCGAGGCGTAAAAGCGAACGCTCCTTCCTTTCAAGCAATTGAGAAGTCAAAGAAATTAATCTAGACATTTGGGACTTTAAATCAATAACCTCATCGGTGAGCAAAGCAGCTCTTCCAAAATTCTTGAAATTGTTAGCCATAGAAAGAAAACAAGGTATTGACTTATATATATATATATATAAGTCAATTTAAAATTGCTTTTATTGAAAATAAGAAACCAAAAGCAAGAAATCAATTTAATTGGCGGTTCTCTGGCAACAACGTCAATTTAAAATTGCTCGTCACACACAATCAAATACATCGATTTCTAAATTGGCCTCAAAAAAATCGATTTCTATTAATTTGTTTTCTTATAGACAGATTCGGGGGGTATTAAAAGCATAAAAGCAGATAGAAGGACTAAAGCGGTAAAATAAATGCTAATGATCTAACCACACACCAATTCGAGGAAATTAGGGATTAAATGCAACTTTGATCACAGACATTCAACCCATCAAGCAGTTTCTAGATATTTAAGACTAATCGAACTTCTCAAGACACTGTAGGAGCCTCCCCTAGGGAATCGAAATTCCAACGTCTAAATCGGTTATTCAACTAATTATCTAGCAGATTATCTAATTAGAAGCATTAAGCTCTTGAGATAAGTCAGAAGACAAAAGATTAAAACGACGGGCCCTTCGAATTAAGCTATTGCATGCAAATCAACTCTAAGGCCTATCATGTACACGCAATTAAGTAATTCTACTCAACTAATCGATGTGGCTACCAACCTCTTTATTACTACTCAAATTAAGCTAGAGACCGAGGACACCTATGAGTACATCTAGCATAGCTACGTAATCTCCAAGTTAATTGATTTGTCAGGTCAACCAAAGTAGAGAAAACTAGGATTAAGCACAATAGTCAATAAGCCATAAATATGCTGTAAATTTACATTCAAAGTGCTAGAATCTCACAAAATTACATACAAATCCCAAACCAACCTCGAAACGACAATGGATACTTAGCCGAACATTGAACCGAGCCTTCCAAACACCAGATTTCAATCAAAAACTCCTAATCTAACTTATTCTAATGAAAGACATACAAAAATGGCCTTAACATGGTCTTTTGGCGGCCAAAAATGAAGACAAAATGACCAAGGTGCAAAAAAATCAATATATACTTCAGGTGGTAGCGTCGAGACACTACAAGTAGGATCACGATGCTACCAGCATCAAGGGGGGCTGGCCGCAGCATCGAGCGAGGCTTCAAAGGACTTGTGACAGCGTCTATATGCTGCTCCCTAGACAACATTGGTCATTTTTGCTCTAACTCTTCGCTCGAGTATCTGAATGACCTCCAGTTTGGCTTGTTGGGACTGTGATTCGATGTAGACTCCTCCAGAATATGCCTTATGCTCAACTACCTACAAAATAATCTATTAATCACATTAAAGCCTCCAAAGTAACACGATTTAGGCTAGATAAAATAGGACTTTCTAAGTCCTATCACACAATATACTCATTAAATAGCCCAAATATAATTGTCATTTAATTTTTCGTCGACATATGAATTAATTATTTAATTAATTCCAATAATCTTTCACTTGGACAACAATTATTTCCTTATTACCAATTATTAATTTACTCTTTAGTGCATAACTTAATGCTATTTTAAAATAAACATCTCTTTCATCACAATCCAATCCATTTTGTATACCAACGAGGAACCAAGGTGGCTTTTGTCACATTTGTATAGTCGCAACTCTACCTTTAATGATCACCACACTAAACATACTCATGACATGGATTAAGTGTAGAAGAGCAGCAAGGAAATTACATGTAATGTGATATAAACATGTCTATTCCCAACTAGTCCAACTTTATTCTTTAGAGAGATAAAACTGTACTCTTTCTAGCCTTATGTTAACTATAGTTAGAAAGAAAGTCATCTAGAGTAACAAAAGATAATTCATCTTCATTATTCTGCAAAAAATAAAAACTCTATGTCTACTTTAAGAAAGCACGAACTCTCACTGAACTGACATACCATAATTTTCGCATCTGTATGAGCGTTATGCTACTAAAATTTTGAGTGAAAGTTCTTAATGAGCAGATTCGCAATGACGGAGTTGTATTCCTTTATATACAAGAAAACCTCTGAATTATTTTTATCAACTAAAGCTTATAATTCTCATATAAAAGTTTTTGTTGTTGTAATATGCAAAACAAAAAAAAAAATTCTTGTCAAGATAACCTAATGACAAGATTAAAAAATTTCTGAGTTTTTTGCCACACAAATGACAAAATGCTATGAACACAAACTTCAATTTTGAAAACGACTATAAGTTACTATTTGTCCCTCTTATGACAATAGTACCTTTTAACCAATTAGTGAACATAATCTCGAAAATGGATCTTGTTGGCAACTTGTATTATTAAAATCAAATTACCTTATGGGCTCTACTTTATCTGATTTTGATAAGTGAGCATGTATCCTTTTGTTAAGTACCTTAAAATGCTTAGATCCAATTAACAATTATCAACATAATTGTCTTTTATTCTTGATACGAACAATGAAGCAGAAGCATCTAAACTTTAAGCCTGAAATTCTTCATTTCTTTATTCAAGGGACCTTTTTTTTTTAGACTGAGCTTGTCTTCTCTAATGATTTCCCTAGTGTATAAATCTTGAAAGACTTTCTAGCATAAACCTTTTTGTGAAATCTCAATGTTACTTGAGATTGATCTCACAATATAAAAGAGATGTTCATATAAGTTTTCATCTTGCATCATAGCCTTACTATGTCATAGACATATTATAATAGAAAAATAACTTTACTCCCACTAAACCTATAATTCATAATTATCACTCTTATCTACCTCAAGACCCTAAATATGATAATTATTTGATGGAATTTATGAAATTACGGATCATAGTTCCTCATTGAGATCATAAATGGATTTTAACCTTTGAAACTTTGTGTTACTGAATCAAAAGCTTCTAAACTTTACAAGTTTTCACTTCATAAATCATACAATTGAGAAATCAATTCGTATATTCATCTAACATAACTCTAAGAAAAAAAATAGCTACTAAGTGTTGAAATAAACTTTAAAAAGGTCTCTTAATAATTAATGACACCCATAATAACTAGACAAACCTTATATCTCTTAACATTTTCTTTTAAAGGCAATGTGACAAGTTATCAAATATCATTGTTGTCCATTGTAATTCTTTATGACATCAATTCTCATTTTTTAAGAGATAACTATTTGTTTGACTATAAGGAAAGTTAATTGAATCATCTTCATTTTACCTTTAAGTCAAACTTCAATCCTTATATTTTTATTACTCCTATTTCTTTTGATTACTTTAATAACACTTTTAATAATGTTGAGTTTGTTTTACTTAAATAAGGAGAACCTTTACTAAAGTTATCAGAAAGAGAAGAACTCGATTTCTCTTTTCTTAAAGACAACATTCCTCATTTTATCTTCCCCTCAAACTCACCATCTATAAGAAAATTTAAGATTTCATAAGCAAATGAACTTTTAAGTGGAAATTAATTTTAGAAATTATGGAAATGACCAGTGTACCTAGAGTGACAACTAATAATCTTTAAGTCCACGTTTTCCTTATTGACTCTCAAGACCAAGTATTTAATTGGACATCCCTAAATGCAAACCTAATATTAAGCTTTTGCTTAGCTTTGAACTGTGAGAGATTTAGTTGTTGCTTTATATGGTACACCACTTAAGCCTTATGTTATCTTGAGTGCTTTTTCTAAAGAAATTGAGTGCAAAAAAGAATGATTTGTCATATTTCTTACCTCATATTTATGGGATTCGAATCATTCTATAAGCACATACACTTCTCAAGTTTTTCTGAAAATTTGTATTACTTAATGTCTTTATAAATTCTCAAATGAGTTAGTAAAATGCCCTAGACCTTTTCTTCCTAATCCATCGTAGTTTCATCGTGTTTTAGCACTACAACCCTATCTTATGGATTTTAAGATATCCAATACTAAAGACTCACCTACATTAAATATGGGTGCCTTCAATGAGAGTTTATTTCATAGAACATTATACAATATTGTTAAGCAATTCAAGAAGCCATAAGGATTAGGCTATGAAAGACAGTTCTAAGCTTGATGAAGCTCTCAATGACACCTAATTTGACTAATTCATTATTGTTCCCTTGATTATACCTACTATATACTCGATCATCTAATAAATCAAAAGAACCAATCATCGATGAATAGAAGTATCAGAGTCTATTCAACACATATAAATCTTGACATACAAACCAAAGTAACTTTGTTTAAATCCAAAGTGAGAAGTCATATTTTCTTTATACATCACGTAATGACGTACTATGAACATATTTTTCCTTCATGCCTAAATTTCCTTAAATGTATTAAGGGAGGTCTGAATCCTAATTCTTAGTGATTTAGACTAATATATTCCAAATGCAACTTTGTGTCAACTTTAATTTCCTCCTTTAAGGAAATAGTTAATTGAGTACCTTTTGTTTTTTCATACTTAACTTTATTTTTTCTTCAAACACACCATAAAAGAATAACTCATTAAAAGATCATCTATTCTTATGACTGTCACAACTCATCGTAGATTGACTATACAATGTTTAAAAAGAGCATCAAATGCACAAGTCAATCCTCGAATATCATAAATTTAGTTCATTTGATCCTTTACGTGTACTCTCTTATGTTTCTTTGTTCTTTATTAAGACACATTCAACTAAAAATTTACATGTCTGTTCCTTTATGTTCTGTTTAGAAAAATCCTTGTCTTTTAAAGGAACTTCCTAACTATTTCTTTATTACACATGATTCTCTTGAATATTACAATTCATCATCATAAAACTTATGCAATTAAGATGATTCGATTTTTCTGTCTCATTTAATCTTGAAGGGATGTTGCTAAGTAAAAAATAGAAGTGTTTTTTTCTTTATCATAAGTTTAAAAAAAAGGATGCAACTTAAACAAAAAATATTCTCAAATTCATGAATAAGGCAATAAAATAATATTTAACAATGACTCAATCAATTACAAAACATGCTCAGAAATAACGTTAGTTATTTAAGTACAAAAAAATTTAAACTTTATGAGAACAACATGATACCAAACACAATATTGTCAGCCTTCCTTTGGGTCGACTATCAACTTGTAAACTGTACTCTCAACGGTACTCTCATGTCAAGCGAAAGCCTTCCTCTGAGCTGACTATCACTCACATGGCATATATAAATTTATATTATCTATGTTAATCACCGTCTAGACATAAGTGTACTTGATATTTGGCCAAACCGACGCTTCATTTGGTCTGACAACAAAGTCCATAAACAGCAGGCACACAAACATCTAATTACACTACACGAATTTTAGATTTTTTCGACACTAAAAATGGTCGGAAAAAGCCAAAAAAGCATCGACATAAGTTTTTTTGACGAAAAAAATGTTGTCGGCATATTCGTCAGTGAATCCTCGTTAGGATAACTTTTGCCAATGCTTTTTGTTTAGCGTCGACAAAAGCTGAAAAGGCTAACCAAAAAAGTTTAGTCGACGTTTTCAGGAAATGCCGACCAAACTTGTTTTGGTCGGCCGTTCCAGAAAAAGCCGACCAAAAAAGTACGTCAGCCTTTCTAAGAAAGGCCAACCAAACTACTTTTGGTCGGCATTTCCTAAAAAGGCCAACCAATTTTTACTGTCGGCCTTTCTCAGAAATGTTGACTAAAAGTAGTTTGGTCTGTCTTTCACAGTACAAACTTGGTCGGCCTTTCAAGAAAATGCTGACCAAAAGTAGTTTGATTGGCCTTTCTTAGAAAGGCTGAGAGTACCTTTTTTGTCAATTATTCTAGGAAATGTCGACCAAAACACTAAGCATCAGTAAAATTTTGTGTTGGTCATTTCTCTATTTTTAATATATATATATATATATATATTTATTTATTTATTTATTTATTTATTTATTTCACTGTAATTTCAAATTTGTTGTACCTCATTTATCTATTTTTATTTTTTTTATTAATTTCAAACTTGTTGTACCTAAAATAAATTGTACACAAAATAACTTAAATAAAGCCTTATATTAAACAAGCCAAGTTCAATTACACTTTGTTCTAAATTCCTACATGATAAAAGTATAACTTTAACATAAATAAAACCTAATCTAGAAGTGAAATTTTCGAAAGTTTCTATCATCTTTATGTAATCGTCTGTCTACTTTTAGAATAATATCAACTCAACCCACCTAAGAAAAACAAAGACAATAATATAAACTATCAAAACTATAATCATGTAACAACCAAATTCAACTAACATTTCAAAAGTAATATACAATAATATCAAATTTTAATTAATTAAGTTACCAAATTCAAAACACACATGACAACTAAAATTACTTAGAACTATTCAAAACTTATAAACATCCATTATTGAAATTAATGAACTATATATATACCAACGAAATCATCTAACTTATAACGAATTATAAGGAACTAAAACAATCCAACCTTAAACTTAAAAATTATCATTTTCATACCTAAACCCATTCAAACTTAACAAAAACAATAACAATTTTCAACTAACTTGCAAAGGTTAAACTCATTTGTCTATCATAATAAGTAACTTTTTCCAACAACTAACACAATAGAAACTTTACAAATTAATCTAACTTTACCAAGTAAACCAAAGTTACAAAATTACACAAGCAACTATTTTAAAACAAAAATTACAAACACATTTACCTAAATTGTGACTTAGACATGTCAAAAAAGTTACCAAATGTATAGGAGTTTTGTCTAAAACTTCTCAATATACATAGATAGCATCTAAAACTCAATGACCATATGAACAAAAACTCAAAGAAACCAAATAATCAACCCATCAAATTTATATTGACAACAAACTAAAAGATTCAAAACTTTATAAGCATAACACCAAATTTAACAAGACACAATCGAATCTAAGTTTTTCAAGCAAACCAAAGTTACAAAATTACACAAGCAACTATTTTAAAACAAAAATTACAAACACATTTACCTAAGACTCAACTTAGATTTGTCAAAAAAGTTACAAAACATATATGAGTTTTACCGAAAATTTCTCAAGCATACATAGCATCTAAAATTCCACGACCATATGAGCATACACTCAAAGAAACAAAATAATCAATCCATCAGATTTATATTTACAACAAACTAAAAGATTCAAAACTTTATAAGCATAACACCAAATTTAACAACACATAACAAAATCTAAGTTTTCCAAGCAAACCAAAGTTACACAATTACACAAGCAACTATTTCAAAACAAAAATTACAACAACTATTCAAAACAAAAATTACAAACACATTATAAGCATGTTTTTGCTATCATAACTACAGGATAGATACACAACTTGTCTCATTATGTATAAGCATGTTTTGGTCCCACCCGCCTAAACTCAACTAAATCTTGAAACGTACTAACTTTCTCCTCCCTCCCCTAATACTCAAATCATTGGCTATCTTTGCTATATGATAGCCATACACAAAACAATAGTAGAGAGACCATATGTATATAGATGGTCCTCCATGTGAATGCAAGATTTTTGTAAGCATTGCTCGAAGGCTAGCCAACTTCGCTTTCGTTCGTATTTTGACTTCTTCTAGTTTAGTTGTCGTACTCACAATTTCATCTTTGGCATGATTCAACTCCTCCTTTGTCTCATTTAGCTTTTCCACTTGATGATCATTTTTTGACTGTAGTTGAGCCAATTCCACGCTCAACTCATGCTCTCGTTGTGCTTCTCAACTAGATGATGAGCACTTCCTATGTTTCAACTTTGGTCTCCAACCCATGCCTTTAACGTGGCCTGATCGACGACCCAAAATAGTTTCAACAATTTCATCTTGGACAAGTGTGGTTGGGACCCTTCTAGAGTGGGTGCCTCTTGCAACTCTATCATTTGACTCTAGGAGAAAAATTAAAATAAGTATGATTTGATTAACAAGTTTATAAAGTAACTTTAGAAGTAGGAAAATTACATGAGCAACACCAAGTACCGAATTCACCCATCCCTTGCCTTCTTTGTATTTAGTTTTTTTCAAATAACTCAATTGGTCCTAGGTCAACACTTTTTGTTTTCTGTAATTCAAAGTTTTTAATTTATTAGTAATGTTGGAAAACAAGAAAATGATAGAAGAAACATTTTTTCAACTCTACATGTGTTTGTAGTATGTGCATGAACGTCTTAGACCCAACGCAATGGTTAGAAAGTAGCTTTGATTGATTCCTTTTATTTGTCTCCATATTTTTCTAACTAAATAAAGTATTAGTAAATGAATCTAGAATTGTGCAAGTGAGACAACATATTTATTAAGAAATGTAAGTAACGTACCTTTCATTTAGAAGTCTCCCACCTATCACATAGGAGATGCCAATCCACTATATCAACCACATGAGGATGTGGAAGCACACGTCCCTCCTCGGGGAAAATTTTTTGTAACGTCTGGTCCTTTTAGGTAATTAATTTCCAATTTTGATATTAGTGTTGACTCAATTGTAGGTTTTTTAGTTTATTTTTGTTTCGATTAATTAACTTAATGTTGGAGGATAGGTTTTTAAAAGAGAAAAGGGAATTAAATGAGTTTGGGGCATTTTTGTAATAAAGTGACTTCAAGCCAAGCTATCTAAGCCAAACCCTAATTGTTTTGTTTATTTAAAGCCGCACGTAGCCCCATAAAAGCCAAGCTCTCCATTTTCTTCTTCCTCCTTCCTCTCATTTTCGAAACAACCCTACCTTCACCACCATCTCCTTCAACCTCTCCTTTGTCTCAGCCAGTTTTTGACCAGTGATGAGCAACTCCGACGGTGGAAATCATCTCCAGTGACCTCCGTTTGCCCCTCACGCAACCTTCCAATGAGATCTCTCTCTCTCTTTCGGTTTCAGACAAGCAGGCCATCGGTGAGCATTTTGGGCAGTGCTCGTGCGATTCCAACAGCTTGGGGGGTCTCTCCTCGAGCGCAGGTGGTCGGAGACAGTGGGCAAAGCTTCCAGCGGGTTGCTCTGTATTTTTGGAGCTATTTTTTCGGCGAATCCAGTACTGTACAGCTGCAAATAGCCTTCATTCTTGTGTGTGTAAGCTTATCGATATTGATTCCATATGGTTTTCGGATTGTAGAGTTGGTTTTAGGTACTGATTTGGTGATTTGGAGGTTAACCCATTGATTTTTAGACTCTATTTTAGAATACCGATTGTATATGTGGAGGCCAGTTCGTCGAAATAGAATCAATTCATCACCAAATCGGCAAAGTTTGGTTCTATTCTAGATAGGAATCAAGGTAAAACTTTAGTTCTAAATTCAAGTGAATCCTCGATAAAATGCTAGACTTCAATTCTAAGTTTTTGGATTTAAAGGTCAAATAAAGTCATGAATATTTTGCCTCTCTAGTTGATGATCATTCAAGGTAAAAGTATATTTACCTAATACAACATAAGTCTAAATTTTTTAAATGTTCAAGAAAATTAAGTCTAAAGTTAAAAAATCGATTAGGTAATTAAATCTATCAAGATATTATGATCGGATTATAATAAAAAGTACAGGAACCTTACGTACTAAAACTAATTTATAGAAAATGGGTTTTTATCCCAATTATCTTAATACCAAGTGCACTTTTGTGAAATTGTACTGCAAGAGGAGAAACAGGACCTTGTTAGACATGATCACATCAGTAATGAGTTACACACCATTACCATACTCCAGTTAGGAAATGCAATAGAGATTGCATGGTGAACATGATTCCCTCCAAAAGTGTCTACGAGACAATTTTAAAGATTATAGAAGAGTAGTAAAGTTGGTTTACAACACTTCACCATTTGGGAATGTTAAGCTCACATGCTGAAACAAGCCTAAAAAGCTTGTATATGTTCAAAGATAAGCCTAAGTGTAGGCCACCCTTAAGGAGTATAAAGTGGTTTTTTATGTAGTCCTAAAACGAATAAGGTATTTGTATGACAAATATCATTTTTATAAAAAAAATGTCAAATAAAAGACTACAAACCTTTAATAAGGTGAGATAGTGTTAATAAATTAGTTCCAAGTGAAGCCACTAAATAGTTAACAAAAGTTGTTAACAATTTAATTACATTTGAAAGTCAAATGGATCCTAGTCATGAATTAGATAAGCCTCATCGTAGTGGGAGAGTTATGAGATGACTCAACCTTTACAAGGACTTAACTGAAGCCAAATTATCATGTTAGATGACAAAATTGAAAGCTTATTGCCCTCCAAGTGAGACTAATGGCAAATGGTTAAACCTAATAGGAGAAAGTAGACTGCAAGTAAACTTTCTCACTTGTTGCCATACTAAAGTCTGTAAGCATTATTTAATTTATTGTTGCATATGGGATATGAAAAATGAATGTTTAAAATTCTTTTATGAAAAGAAATATTAGATAATGCATCTACACAAATCAAAGAGGCTTATTTTCAAAGAGCAAAATAATAAAGGTTCATTTATGAAATGAATTTTACCATTAGATCTTTGAATATAAGGTTTGATAGAAGTATCAAAATCTATGACTTTGGATAAATATTAGTGAAGCTTGTATAGACAAGAAAATCATTAATTTCTTGTAGATTTTTCTCATGTTTTATGTTGATGATATTTTACTCATTATGAATGATGTAAGACGTCTGTCTAACATAAAAAGTTGATTAAGTAACCAATTCCAAAAAGTGATTTGGAATGACTCAGTATATTTTACATGTCCAAAAATGGAGATTTTAAAGACAAAATGTTAACTTTGTCTCAAACATCTTATATTGACAAAATTGTTGTCAAATATTTGATATTTATGTCTAAGGAAGAGTATCCTAAGACACCTCAAATGTTGAAAGTACACGATATACATAAATGAGACTGAACATTTAATATACAATTGGTTAGTATATATCAGTTATACGAATGGTGTGACCATTGAGTAGAAAATTAAAAACTTTCTCAAATTATCTATGGATAATGAGAATTTTTTGTGTATGGAGTTAAAGATTTGATCTATAAAAGATACACTGGTTCTTACAAAGATTTAGAAAATCTCTATAAAGATAAATTTTACCCTAGGTGGTGGAGTATGGTATACAAGTTAAATTGTTTTGCTTGTGTAGCAACAAAAGAACTTGTATAACTTTAAGAGTTCCTTAAAGATTTGAAAGGTGTTTCAGATATGATTTAGTTTATCCTCTTTATTATGATAATAGTGGTGCAAAGACTAATATTAAGGAAATTATAAAACACTAATGTATAGGGAATCATATCGAAAGAGAAAGAATCATGATAGTGACCAAGATTGCTTTTAATGGCAGTCGTTTGGATCTATATAAAAAGACTCTCCAAGCTAAAATGTTTGAGGGCACATAGAATGTCTAGGATTACGAGACATGTCTCATCTTTGCTAGGGCAAGTAGAAGAACATGTTGGGTATAGAGTATGCCCTAAGATACATGTCTCGCTGACTTTAGTGCAAGTGGGAGATTGTTGGGATTTATGCCCTAAAGCCTCATAATTAATGATTTATTTAATAATTAATAATAATTTTGATTATTTTATTCAATATAATATTATCCATTATATGAAAATTCCAAGGTTATTAGTGTAATCTTGAACAGTATGTAGTTGATATATAAGAGGATCAAGTTCAAGAAATAACCTAAAGGGTTATAGTATATGGATAAGGTTGGGTGCATTATCCTGGTTATCCTGGTAACACTATTGATACGGCCCACTTTGTAATTGTTACAAATGATTTGATCCAAATCATTCATGTGGAGACATGTGAGTGGGGGTATCTTATACAATAAGTTTGTGTAAGACTGGACCACGAGATATTTAATCTCTCTTTATAAATCCTTAATTGAGAAGATTAATATTTCATCAGGATGATCATATGCGACTCGATCTTAATCCTGAGTGAGTTATGAACTCCTACTTGTAAGGGATTGTTCTTTGATTTACATGGGTGAGAGTGGCTTTTATAGTCGATTCAATATTCCTACCATTTTGGAGACTTCACCAAATAGGGAGCTGGGAACATAATCTCACAAGATGGAATTCACTTCTTCCCATATAGGGTAAGTAGATGAGTAGTTCCATTAAGTGCTGATTTCGAGACTTAAATAATGGGGCCCCACCTTCTCACTGGCCCGAGAGGGACTTAGTTTATAGTTGGATCATAAACAAATTATTCATTAGAAGATCAGTAGTACTTAAGGTGCAAGATGTAATTACAGGGGTAAAACGGACTTTTGACCAAACTATAATTACGAACAACTCGTGAAGGATCGACTTGCATGTAGTGATTATATCAATGGACACAACTTGTCCTACAGTGCATAAGAGTGCAACTTTAGGTCTATAGTGGAGTGACCCTAGAGTTAATGAATCAAAATTGATTAATTAAAGAGTTTAACTAATTAATTTTGTATCATTGGAACTTATAATCTGTAGGTCCATAAGGTCCCCTTGCTAGCTCATAGTAACACTAAAAGATCAATTTAGTTGAAAGAAAATTTTGAAATGTTCAAATTAATATTTAATTTGAAGTGTTCAAATTAATATTTAATATATTAGATATATTAAATATAAAGAAGAAAATATATTTATTGTATTTGATACATTAAATATTAAAATAATTAATGTATATTAAATACATTAAAGAAAAGATATTTATTAAATTTGAATTGGATTCAAATTAGGAAATAGATGTCGTAGGAGAATTTAAAAAGTTTGAATAAGATTCAAATTGGTTAGATAAATATATTTTAATATATTAGATATTAAAATATATTATTTAATTATCTTCCCTAGACCACTATAAATAGGACCCTAGGGGTGAGCCATTGGGCATTTTTCATATAACACATATCTCCTCAATAGAGAATTAGAGAATTCTCTCTAGACCTCTTCCTCTCCAATCCCTTGTGGGTTTTCTTTCAAGAGGCTCCCACAAGCCTTGATCATGTGTTCGAGTCATAGCCAAGAAGACTTTGTGGAGGAGATAAAGATCGGTCAGAATATTCTCTATAATATTATTTTCAAGGTATGTTTTGGTTAACCTTAGTTTTTATTGTTTAATTCTAAATAAAATCAAAGATGATATAATGCTTCCGTTGCGGGATAAAGAGTTCATTCCTATCAACTTTCACCCCGACGTCGAAGTTGTGTTCAGCTGAAATGACGATCCAATTGTTCTTCAAGAATGTTGTTAAACTTTGGGGTATCCTCGAGAGCATAGTCAGTGATAGAGATGGAAGATTCACGGGGACCTTCTAGACGGAGTTGTTCAAGTTACTAGGATCAAGTTTGAATATTTCGTTTAGCTACCACCCCCAGACTGATGGCCAAACTGAATGATTTAACAACATGCTTGAAGAATATTTGCGCCACTTTATTGATGCAAGACAGAAGAATTAGGTCGAAATGCTCGACATTGCTCAGTTTAGCTTCAATTGCCAGAAGAGTTCAACAACTAGGAAGACGCCCTTTGAAATCGTGTGTGGTAGACAACCACTGATGCCACATGTCGTTGATCTCCCTTATGTAGGCAAGAGCCCCTAAGCTTATAACTTCACCAAAGAGTGGAAACAAACCTAATAAGTAACACATGCCTACTTAGAGAAGGCATCGAGACGAATGAAAGAGCGGGCAAGTCAGAAGCAACGCCCACTCGAGTTCTAGGTAGGGGACCAACGCCTATTGAGAAAGTACGAGGGGCCAGTTGAAGTTATACAAAAGATTGAGAAGACATCATATAGAGTTCAATTACCTGCATGGATGAAGATTCACCTTATCATTCATGTGAGCAACCTGAAACCTTACCATCCTGACTCGGATGACACTAAATGCAATAGCGTGACAAGACCCCTAGTCACAATGAAAGATACTGTTGAGAAAGAAGTTGAAGAGATTTTAGTTGAGAGAACCTGTGGAACAGGCCACACCGAGACATACAAGAGTTTTAGTCAAGTGGAAGGGACTCCCAGATGCTGAGATTAGTTGGGAGCGGATAGAAGATCTGAAGACAACTGTAGAACAGATCACTAAGTTCGAGCAGAATCGGTTGACAGGGACGTCAACCCTTTAAGTGGGGAGAATGTCACAATCATTCTTGTCTAGGGCGTGTTGCCCGTGGTCGCTTGCCCATTTCGACCCCTTTTTATCATGCTTTCATTGTATATAGTTCATGTTGCTTAGTAGTTAGCTTTCTTTATATTTTTTGAGGCGTATGACTCCTCGTCATTTTCATGTTTAAGCATGTCACAATGTAAAATCCTAAAATGTACTATAGGGGGGTATGACTAGTTGTCCATCCTTCCTACCCGAAGTTACATGCTATTTAAGCCATTGTTGACCCTTCTCTTGATTACTAGCCTATAACATCTACATGCACAAATGCTTTCTAAAACGTTTTCCAAAAGCTTTCTCTAACCCCGTTTTCTAAAACATTTTCTCTACAAATGGAGGTGGAGGTTCGGTAATACGGCCGTTGGGCCATCAGCGACCCTTTTTTGAATTGGCATACTTGTTCAAGGGTGAGAACAAGTGCAGCACGATCGCTTCGTGACCCTTGGAAAGATGCGACCGTGTCACCCATCTTCTACCATTTCTCTGTATTTCTCTCCGTGACAGATGACAATTCGTGGAGAAAGCAGGTAGTTGGGATTGGAACCTTATCTGCAAAAAATATAAGGGCCCAATTTTTTTTTGGAAATATCCTCATTTTGATCTAAGTTTTGCTATTTATCTCTCTACCTCTTTCGCAAGTATGAATATTCTTGGCTACAATTTCTGCCAATACAAACTTTTCGTTTTAACAATATTATTCAGAGCTCATTGATTTTTTTATATATTTTTTCATATTTTTTAGACTCGTTTAATTTTTGCAGGTATTCTTGGTTTTTTGGTTTTTAAAATTAAGCTTATAGATACTACTTTTACTTATAAGATTTTTTGTTTCGTATCTACTTTTTATCCATATTTTAAAAAACCAAGCCAAGTTTTGAATAAAAAAAAAAAAAAAAAAAAAAAAAAAAAGTAGTTTTTAAAAAGTAGATTTTGTTTTTGGAATTTGACTAAGAATTCAAATGTTTCTTTAAAAAATGTGAAAGTCATGACAAAGAAATTGTAGGAAACTAAGTGTAAATTTCAAAAACTAAATGTTTATCAAACATGAGTCTTAGCTTTTCATTATATCAAATGATAAAATAACAAGATGAATTAAATAGAAATATTCCACAAAACTAAAAATCCAAGAATTAAATCTTAGTTTTCACCAATTCGAGTACAGCTGTAGATAAAACAAAAGAACATGTTTTCAAAATTCAAATAGACAGATTTGAAAATTTGCCATTAAAAAAATGTCATTTGTCTATATTTTTATGTTTTTTTGAAATGATATTTTTATGTATTTATGAGGTAATAATAACAATCCTATCATGACTCATGAGCATAAGCGAAGGAGTACGCGGCTTTTTACTTTGAAACCCTTGGTAATCTTTTTTTTCTTTTTTTAAGTTCAAGTTATAATGTTTTAACCAATTGAATTCAATTCAAGTTGGCATCTTAGTAATCATTTAAAACATATATAATTGTTATTTTTTATTATACATATTAAAAAAAAAAAAAAAAAAAAACTTGCAATCCCAACGATTCTTTAAACACAAACGAGTTTGATATTTATTTTCTTCAAGGAAACAAGCATGCAAGATGCTAGAATAAAATAAAATTTTTATTAAACGGTAATGACAAAGTTTAATAAAATAGTATGATTTATGAATTTTGCAAACCATATAAGTACCTTAATTTACCAAATAGATATATCCACACAAAAAATAAAGACGAAATACATAATACATATTCCCTGTATTTTTATCTTTCACTTGAAAAAAGATGATCAAGAAATTACCTTTTATGCTTCCCCTTAAGCTCCAAGGTTTTTCTAACATTTTTTTTTTTTTGCCAAAATGATAAATTACATTGCCAGTAGGAAAAATATCAAACCCAAATTATACCTTTCACCAACTTTGGAAAGTTGACAAAGTGAGCATAATTTACCGATAATTGGCCTGTACTCTCGACAAAGATGTCAAAAGTTCGAATTCTCCCACCCCAAATGTTGTTGAACTCAAAAAAAAAATGGAAAGTTATTGAATTTACATTTGACATTAAAACAAAAACAATATGATCTTACTATTGCTCAAATTTATAGTTCACAACTTCATAACTTGCATCACACTGTCATTGCGAACTTTTCACTTCTCCAATATTTGCCATAAATTTCCTACCTCAACCTCATGCGGTTAAGCATCCACATATGTGGATACGGTGATTACCAAATGCCTGTTTCTACACTGTAAGTTATATACAATGATCCCAAAAATAGCAGAAACCCAAAAAGAGTACCCAAACAATGCAACACATGATCATTATAAAAGACCAAACATGGGGATACGGTGATTACCATTACACTAATTTGTTCACTTCTTGTGTTTTTTTCTTGAGCTCCGAAAAATTGGCAAATTTCGGGAGAAAGAAATCGATGGGCAGCCGAAGAAGCGAAGAAGATTTTGGCAATCCTTCTCTCCATCATCACCCTGTAAACTTATGTGGCTCAAATAAGTTTTCCCTTCATAGATATACCATAGTTGTTGGCATAGAAGTACAATCAATCCAATTTGAACTGAGAAACTTGAGATAAGGAGATAAATAAGGATGAATCCTCTGATAGACAGTAGCGTTGTGGATCTCAGAATGGCATGAATGATTTCCTTTGAAAGACTCCAACCAAACCTGGTTCCAGAACCGTTTAGGCGACCCAACTCGTGGACCGTTAATGGTGGCCACATATGCAGTAGCGAGTATACAGCCATGATTGAAACATAAATTGTACTCACAATAGTTGAAATAAGGAACATAATGAAGTGTTTATGATTTCCTGCACCAACACAGTTCCCTATCTGCACACCCCCCCCCCCCCCCCCCCAAACAAAAAAAAAAAAAAAAATTATAATCAAAATGCTATAGAAGCTTTGGTTATAAAGAAAGAACTAAAAGAAAGAAGGCATAGAGAGTTAGGGAGAGTCCATATGTCTAGAGTTAACATTTTGCTTCTATCTCACTCGATGATAATCTTTTATGCTAAATCAAGTGTCAGACTCATCGGTTTCCAACACAATTGGATTCCGAAACAGCTAGTGCTTTAGATTTTAGAATATGTCAGAGCGCAAAATGTCAAGACCCAGTTACCAAAACTTTGAAATGAATTTTAGAACTTCAGTTAAATGCCTCTCTTTGGTTTTCCAGAACCAAATAGTATTGTTTTTTTTTCTCTTCGTTGTTTTTCGCTCCGGGCAAGTAGAGAGCTTTTTTGTAATCTCCCTGGCTTTTTGAGTTACAGTTAAGCCTAGTCCTTGTAACCGTAAGTTTCTTCTTTTAGTACAATGATTTCTTTCTAAATCCCAAATTAAGAAAAATGCTTATTTCTGTACACCAATGTTATAATTTAGATTACTGCATAAGAAGTTTGACATTTCAAGTATCAACAAGTTTTAAGCAGTGATCAATCTTGTGCATGACAGGACTTAGAGTAAAAGAAATTGTTCCTTATTTGAGAAGATCTCTGAAAGAAGAACTTACAAATGGGCAATGGTGGTCCATGTCCAACACACATATACCACAGGAACGGCAATGATGAGTCCTAGGTGACTTTGGCTTCGAGCAGTAGTGACAGAAGGTATAGTTTTCAAGGTCACCCTTCTCTACAACTGGATAGCTACCCCATAGGACATTTGGAGGTGTTCCGGGAGATCTAAATGCGACGAGACTGAATGAAGAAATTGTGGCTATGGCCAAAACCATGGTCATAGTGGAGTGGAAAATACCACAAAATTGGCTGATTGAGAAAACAACAGGATATACAGCCCACACACCACCACCTGTATTTCAAAGAAAATGCATGGAAGATCAGAACACATGACATCTATTGATTATCATATCAACTGATAAAGCAATTGGATTATAAAGCAATGGTACAAAGAAACCAGATACAAAAATTGTATCCCAATAACAAAATTTGTTTTGTTCCAAAATGTTAAGCACCCAAAGAATGGAATCTATTTCGGCAAACGTTAATCGATAGATATAACTAAAGGTAGAGAAGCCTCTTACATATCACAAAAAGTATGAACATAAGTAGGACACAAACAAAACCCCGATCTCGTAACCACCTCCACTTTAAGGACTTGTCGTCTTGCTTCTGTGCACTGTTATTTGTTATGGCTCCACACCAACCACACTTGAAAATAGGTGCACCTGATGGAAGCAAGAGACGCAGCCCACAACCCCAACAAGTTGCTTCTCGATCCTCTGCCACTGATGTCATGATATGCTCCTGTATATGTCAATGTTATGAGAAAAAGGATATGGCTTTTAAATGTTGCCAACAAGCAAGACAATCAAGAATTTAAAAAAAATTAATCGTTGGTCATCCAGAAAAATCTAAAGCTCGTCATGCCACTAGCAAGCCACCACTTTTTTAGAATGAAACAAAAACTTTGTATTAATGTGAGAACTCTAAGAGGAAATTGAGGGGAAAAAATAACAACCAACTATACAGTGGATGAGCATCATACAGACAAGAGAGCCATTAAGTGTAGATAGAAGTTCTCCTTGCTGCTTGGGTTTTCATGTTCATAATTTTGGCATGCTTTATTTATAAATTTGGTAAGAAACATAGATATTCATTACTAACAAAATTCTGTAAAGAACAGATAAGAATCAATCCAGATAAACCAAAAGGATTACTATGGCATTATCAAACACGCCACATCATAGCTATCATTTCTTGCTGGGATAGCAATTATCTATCACGGTTCTGTGGAAACTGCTTGGCTATCATAAGTTTATTCACTCATAATGTTCACAGAAATATCCATATTTGCTTAATCACAGCAATTGTCACAGAACCGAAATCTTGTTTAAAGTTTCCATTTATCTATCTACATATGAAAACAATCCGGTGATGATATTTGTGTAGTGTTTTCCATGCTGGGTTAGCTGAACATAATGTACATAATTTATCTTTTTTCCTTTCCGACAACTTTTCCAACTACAGAACGGAAATCCGTGGTCGTGACTCGTAAGAACAAAGATAAATACATTGAAATATTACAGACAAGAGATCGTGGAAGCTTTCAAAAACCAACAACTAAAAAGCCTTTCTATTCTCCCAGTAATGTTTACAAAAGGAATCTGATACTAAATGAAACACCAATCCCAAAGAAACAACAATTAAACTCTAGTTTATCAGCAAAGATTACGAAGCAAGACTACACCATAATGCAATCGAAGCCAACTGGGTAACAATCAAATGAAATCCAAATGGGGTAAAAAAAGAAGTAAACCAAAAAAACAGCATCAGAATCAAGAACCAAAATAAACCCACCAAAAACCAAGCTACCAAAAGTCCGCAAATTAAATCAATCAACAACAAACCAACTGACCTTGGGAAGGTCGACCTCAGCAATCTCCTCCTCGAGCTTTATTGTCGGAGCTGCCGTAATCATACTGAAGAATCCTAAAATCGGGGGCGGTTGATTTTAGAACCAATCGTTGCCGAACAGTATCATGTTCTTCAACTGCAAATGAATCGACCAAAATCTTAAGCAAACCCACCAAGAACTTGATGGTCTGTAATGACCCTAAAAACACAACATACTAAAATAGCAAGCACGACTGAATTACTTCGCTCATGCCCGAAATTTCGGCAACATGACGATGTAACTACGAGAAAACCAAAATTTACAAAGACCTGATAAGAATAAAAACACTTCTAAATTTCAGAGTACAGACTCAACATCCACCAAACTACAACTAGTATGCTGAGCTCAACCAACATCAGACATAAGAATTAAGGAATTCTATCAAACACACGAAAGCAAGAGTTATTTAGAATTTACAAACCAACACACTACAAGTACTAAGATACACAATTAAAAGCTAAAAACAGGAAAGGAACTTTGGTGGAGTCTCCATAGCCTTGTCAAGTCCTCGCCTTTATCACCCGCCTCGTGATTGTGCGCCATCTGCAAAGACAAACAAAGTAGCATGAGTGAGTATAAACATACTAAGTAAGTAGCCCACTTAAGAGTCCAAAGTTCGAATCCATACAAAGGGGGGCATCATCCTAAGTCACATATTGCAGCTCAGTCTCAATCATTCACCTTAATCAGCTATGTGCCTACTCACCTTACCTCAAGCTCACTTCCCTCCGATATTACCACGTTTATACCTGCGAGTTATGTATCCTAGGCTGGTCTAATGCAAAGAAGGAGAACAACTCTCACGCTCAACACTATAGGAGAATCACCCCCTATCTCATCACTCCAGGAAAATCTCTCCCTAACTCATCACTCTAGGGGAATCGTCCCTTATCTCATCACTCTGGGGGAATCGCCTCCTAACTCATCACTCTGGGGTAATCGCCCTTATCTCATCACTCTGCCTCACGTTCATCGCTCTGCCTCACGCTCATCACTGTGCCTCACGCTCACCACTCTGCCTCGCGCTCACCATCACTCTACATCAACCTCCTAGGAATACATGCTTGCACGGAAAAAGGCATGTGGCACTAGCCTAACGGACTTTCGCTTAGCCACAACGGACTTAGATCTTCAAGGGAATATACCACCCAAGAGAACTTAAACCTCATTCTCACCTCAACCCATAAATCTTATGCATAAACATAAACACGAACTCAACACCACGCATGCTTAGGTAGACAAGGCTCAAATATAAGTTCAGAGCAATTCATTCATCACCAATGCCCATACGCATTCAAACAAACATGCTACATCATTACTCGAGCAAAAATGCTCCACATATAACCAAACTAAGCATGCCCTATAAAAATTCTTCTATACACGACCTTTGTTCATTCACAATACTCTTGAAAACTTCAAGATACCTCACAATACATAACCACTCACTGTGTCCAAACCACACGCACTTCTTGAACTGGAGTTCACCAACATAACTAAAGTTGCGAATTCAACATCAACTTGATTGGGTGAACACAGCTTAAGTATAGGTTCAATGAATCCCACTTCACCTAAGGCTCATTCCTATGTAAGCCAAACACATTTCTCCAACAATCAAACAAGAATCGCCATTATCGAGCACGCTAAACAAGTCCCACATACATTCTTTATATACAAAGTCTTAACAAGTCCAATGACTACTGTGCTTGGGCAACATTCAACCATCTCAAACAAGCATTACTTAACCATTTAGTCCATTAGCTCAAGCGTTCGGGTTCCACAGCCACTTTGGATTCCACCACAACCACACATCACAAAACAATCCAAACATGTGTGTTTATACAATTTTAAATTGACTTCCACACGTCCATACTTCATAGAGAAACCGCAATCACAATCATCAATGCTTTCCAGAGCGTTATTCCGTAATCAAGCCCTTATTAGTACACAAGGCCAAGTCCCTAAGAATGCCCCGCTAGTAATCACGACTTTTGCAAACCACTCAACTAGGTTGACAAGTTCCTTTAAGTACTGAGTTGAGGTACAACAAGATGAATCTTGTTTATGAGAGATTTACTAAGCAAAACATCCAATGACCAACACGGTTACACGCATACTTCATACTTAAAAGAATTACATCCACGACCATTTAAGCATACACCAAACTCAACCAATCTCAACCCTATGCAAACTCTTAAAGTACTATACATGTTAATTATAAACAACTCGAAACTTTAAGCCCCTAATTTTCATTATAGCCACATAAATACAATTTCCAGACATGCTTTCACAATTCACAAATTTTCAAACATGCATCAAATCAAATAATAACTCAAAGGGGCTTAGATCCAATGGCTACTAACCTTGGTTACGAATCCAAGAACAAGAAACTTCCAACTCCTACTAAAGAGAACACTCGCAACCTATAATAATTTTCAAAGTGATCAATCCTTGAAATTTACAACATTGAACTTAAATTCCAAAGGTTGACTTGGAACTTTGGTGTAATGTATTAACTTACCCAATGAGTGTTGAAGGGAAAACACCCAAACGGTTCTACATCCAACACCAATGCTAAACCTCAACTTCAAGTCGCCTTCGCAACCCCTTTTCTTTAGAAGTCAACACCACTACAACCAAAGGAAATATAAGGGTCAATGCTTACTCAAAACTTCCAAATTAAGTTCGAAAGAGTCGAGACTAGAGTTAACCAAAACCATTCTTACCCACAAGCTTAGGGCTAAATACCCAAAAGAAATTTGTTTTGCAACCACAACCTCCCTTGAATCTTAATTTTCTTAATTCAATTTTTTTTTTTCCACAAGCAAGCTCAAAATTTAGAACTGAATCCAAAATTTTACTCGAATTTGAAAGAGCTAAGTACCATCGTTACCAAAGAAAACCAGCCCAATGCAAATTGACTCCTTGCTAGACAGTATTCAAATGCATTTGAGCCCATGGATCTCATGTCGGATCGGAGTGGGTATTAAGTCCACAGATCCATGGTTAACTCAAAATATTGAAAAACAACCAAAATCCACCTTGTATTGCTGTTCGAAGGCTTACCCACTACAAATTGAGACCCCAAGGCGGTTGTACGAATAATAGGATTGCCGGAGAACAACCCCGAAACGCACCCACCCTGCTGTCTGTACAGAACCGAAAGAGAGAGGCAGCGGCACAGCGCGCAGTGGCGGTAGCCCGCCGGCGGTAGGAGCTGCAGCGAATGAATCCGGCAGCGTGTGGTCAAAAGCAGATCTGGCGTTCGTGCTCGGCGATGGGCTGCGGATCTGAGCTGCAGCGCGCGAGAAAGACCAGCAGCGTTCTGAGCGGCGCGACGGCGAGGACGCGAAGAATTGGCCGGCGGCGTGCTGCACAGAGACCGGCGATGATCTCTGTAAATTGCGGTCCGACGGGAGAGAGGGAGAGGGAGATTTTCGGGAGGGAGGGGGAAAAATTCGGGAAGAAGAGGGAAGAAGAAGATAAAGAAGGAGAAGTCTTTTTTTTTTTAAACAATTTTTTTCCAATTTCCAAAAATACCATTTTAAACTCTCAAATTTTCCAAATAATCCAAATTAGAATACTTACTCGAGATTATTCAAATTTAATTTCAAAATTTTGAAATTAACGCCATGAATAAATATTGAAAAAGTATTGTAGATTTGGTACGTATAAAAATGAAAATTTGAAAATAAGTTTGAACAGTACTTTCCATTTGTCCTCTCATATTTAAAAACAAGTCCAAATCGCCGGCAAAGTCCTAATCGACTGGTCGTCTACTCGGACGGGTTAGGTTGGCCGATGGCCTTGGTGGAGGAGTTGAAGACTCCATGGAATCGCGAATCACGATTCCTGAAGAACGTTGCCTAGGCCTGACCACCAGTGTGAAATTAGTGTCTAAGGCATATCGCTCTGCAGTCATCGGACTTGCAGTTTGAGACGAGGTAGAGGCTTTTTCTTTGCCTTTTGAGACAGGGGTAGCAGGGCTCTTGCCCTTTCTACTGGACATTTTCTTTCCTATCAGTTTTGAGGGAGGAAGAAGATGGTAGAGAGGGAGAGATTTTAGAGAGGGTCTTGTTTAGAAACTCTCTTGATAGGTAATCTGCTAAGGGGTTTTGTACTCCTTTTATAGGCAAAACCTCGAAGTCGAAACATGATAAGATTGCTTGCCATCTGGCAAAAATCTGTTTTGAGACTAAATTCTCAACATCCTTTTCTAAAACAAATTTAGATGCTTGAGAATCCGTTTTAATGATAAATCTTTTGTTTATCAAATCTCCTTGAAATTTTTGAACACATAAAACTATGGCCAAAATTTCTTTTTTGATTGTTGAGTAATTTTTCTGGGTATCGTTCCATACTCCAGAATAAAATCTCACTATTTGTTCTTGTTTATCCAAACACTGTTTGAGGATTCCTCCATATCCGATGTCGGATGCGTCAGATTCCACTATCAACGATGCTTCTGGATTAACAAGACTTAAACAGGGTATTGTTTTGACTAAATCTTTTATTCTCCTTACAGCTTGCGTATGCTTAGCTGTCCAGGGTTTTGGCATCCATTACGGACATCATCAAAAACTATTACCCTACCGGTTTTTACTTCATGCCGGAGGAGATTTTCAAAACAAGAAAATTCTATGAGTTTATTTTGGTAGACACAAAGTCTGTTGAGATAACTCATATCCCAGATCGCGACAACCCAGAAAAGGTCACTTTCTCAAAATTCAAAATCTTCAAGGTCCTGACTCCAACTCATTGGAATCAGAGTATTTTCACACCCAGAACTCTGTCTCAACACTTCAAACCACAAACCTATACTTACAGAGACTATGTACAAGCTTAGTACTACGTCCTGTGGTATATCAAATTTGATCACTCCTGGTTTATTCAATTTTGCCAGAGAGCTCACCGTATGGAATATCCATACTGGTTTATCAACTGGTGGAAGATTTTTGGACTCACAGTAGATATATTCCCTGTAGAAGTTCAAGAAGCTTACCATTCATTCCAACAAAATATAGGCAAGAACGAATTCCCAAATTTATTTCGATTCTGCTTATATTTTAAAGTCTCATGGATACTCAGCTGGAACTTCCAGTCTAGAGTAAAAGATAACGTCAAAGAACTCGCCAAGACAGTGAAGATTAAATGGTGGGATAAATATGATATTTCCCATCTGTCTCAAGAAGCTATCAAAGAGTGGTTCTCGAACAACCAAGAACTACTCGATCAATCAAAGAGTACATCAGAGTTTTTGAATACTCGGTCTCATTTAATCTCGAGGCTTGCCCAAGCAACCTCAGAAGAAGAATACCAGAGGATTCTGGAAGAAGCGAAAAGCAGAACTCCTTCTCTTCACAGCGAAGCTGATGACGATGAAGAAATGTCTCCATATGATCTAAATGATCCGTTTCTAGATTCACAGCCTCCGTGAATCTTGTAAAAAAAAAAAAAAAAACCCTCCGAAACGAGGATAAACTATTGTCATATATGTATATATTTTTCTATATGTTTTTCATCTTTCCTGTACATTCCTTTTAGTCTTTTCTAGTCAAGATTCTAGATCTTGATTTTAGATTCATTTTTGTACAATTTCTCGTATCTTTTTGTATATTCTTTTTAGTTTTCATAATCGGGAAATTAATTCCTGATTATCTTTGTTGTAAATTAATATTATGTATCAGATGTACAGAATCCCTTGTAAAGGTCTGGATTCTGTATTGAACATAGTAAAATCATCATCCACTTCCAGTCTTGTGCCAGCGCATCAACAGAACAGATGGTGTAATAAGTCTCTCCAGAGTTGCTACTTGGAAACAAGATAGCGTGATCAGCCTCTTCAGAGTTACTATTTATTTCAGTGAAAGACTATTGCTTGAAGATATCAAAGGTTGAAGATGAGGACCTGCTGCGGATCTTTAGGAGTTGTGTTCCCGGTAGTAAGTCGCCAGGTGGGCGCTGTGAAACCGTTGGTAAGCTCTCCGGTGTATCCTTGCCTCTTCAACAATCTTGAAGTATCAGACAGAAGCAATAATGAAAGACTGACGCATAACTTTAATAAAGCTACTTTATTAAAGATGAAAGGACAAGCACGACTGGACCAGAATGATGACGATTCGTCTTTATTTTACTTTTTCAAAGTTTATCATTTTATTTTGTCTTTTGTAATCATTCTATTTTACTATTTACTTTTTACTTTCCGCCGTCTACTGTTTTTGTTTTATTACTTTTGATAAAGTAGATTCCTCTACTTTATTAAAGTTGTTTGTTTTATTGCTTTTTAGAAAGTAGTTTGTCTCCATTGAGAAAGTTTGGTTCACGCAGGGCATGTCCTGTCGGTTCAAACTTATCTCTTAGTTAGGTTAGTTTAATTGCCGTTTCAAATCCGGAGTCTATAAAAGACTTCCGAGTTGTAAAGGAAAGGTCATCGAGAAATATTTGCGAGCTTCACTTGCTAAATATTTACTCAGCCTTTCTACTCCCATTCCCCAATCCTTTTGTAACCAATCGATCCTAATTCTCTTTCACCGATTAACACGATCGAGCAAGTGGTATCAGAGCCTATTTAGGCAAATAAATTCGACATTCAGCAATATTCTTTTGTTGATTTCAAATTCTTTTCCGGGGGGTATATGATCGTGATATCATTCTCTCTCTATAATCGGAAAGAATTTTGTTAATTTCAAATTTATACACAACATTTTCCATAGTATCAATTGACTTGTATTAATTACTCGACGTTATATGAGCATTAAAAAAAAAAGATATATACATGATAGTTCTATCATTTTTTTTAGTTGGATAGTTCATCATATTAAAGCGTGTCATATCAGCATATTAATCACGATAAAAATACACATGATTATATGTGCACAAATATTATATATTAGATATTAAAATATAATATTTTAATTATGGCAAAGATTTTTCCTTGATCTCAATAAATAGAACCTTTTGATTGAGCCATTAGACACAACACATATCTCCTCAATAGAGAATTAGAGAATTCTCTCTAGACCTCTTCCTCTCCAATCCCTTGTGGATTTTCTTTCAAGAGGCTCCCACAAGCCTTGGTCCTATGTTTGAGTCATAGCTAGGAAGATTTTATGGAGAAGATAAAATTCGCCAGAAATATCTCTGTATTTATCTCAAAGGTATTTTTTGCTTTGCCTAAAATCTTTTTTTTTAATTTTAAAATAAAATCAAAGTCGATTCCAATGCTTCCGTTGTGGGTTTAATTCGATTATTCCCTTCACCTAATACTTCTTTGAGCAAGCTTACTCGAGCTTGCAACACTCAAAAATGTATTTGTGCTGGTGGGAAACACAATGATCTTGATGAAGTTGGGAAAGACACTTATCGCCATATTTTCTTTGAGATGCTTGGCAACTGGTCGTTCAAGGATTACTTTAAAAAGGAAGCCATTACTGATAGCATGCAATTATGCTATCTTATCTCCTGTTATTTTAATTTTGTTATGATTTTGTGTGCTTTGATGTCTATTTGTGGTTAAAATTGTAGAAACCGAGCTAAAGAGCAAAACTGGAGTGTTCGAGGCTATTTTGGACATTATGGAGCTATTTTGGACCATTTTGAAGAGTAAAAAAGAGAAGAGTTGAAGAAGTTAGCATTTGGGGTTGAGAGGACGGCGTTGCAACGCCTACTTGTATTGAGCAAACCCGAGAGCTAGCATTGCAACGTTGCCCTGTGGCGTTGCAACGCTAGAAACGACCTGAAGTGAAGCTCTCCGTCTATAGAGTTGCAACGCTACCCTTGCGCGCAACATCAAAACGGAAGTGTTTTGGACAACGTTGCAATGCTGTCTTGATAGACAATATAAGTTAACCCTTTTCTCTTCGTCCAAAAGAGAGCCCATTTCGAGGGTTGAAGCCCTAATCTCGATTCCAGACTATACTTGAGGGTATTTGGGAGGATTTGTGAGCATGTTGGAGTGGAATTGAAGACCTTGCAGCTCGGGTTTGAGATTGATCACCTCGAAAATGCAAGATCGTCCTTTGTTTGCACTTTCTCTCCCTTTCCTTTCATTTATAGTTATTCTAGCGGCTGTAATTAGAGGTTTCTTGTTGTGTAATTGCTAAACATGTTTAGTTAAATCCTTTTGTAATTTTTGAACCATTGCACATATTTTGCTTTATTAATTAGTAATTGTGGCTTGATTAAGTATTTTTGTTCATTTATGCATTAGGTTCTTAATGCCTTTAACAAAGCAAGGAATAGGGGTTAAATGATCGTTAGTTTAATTGAGCTCTACAAAGTAGATTAAACTTAGAAAAACAATGCATGACAATTAAAGTCCGCCTAAGTGATATAGGAACAATGGAAATTAATTGAGGTTTAAAATGAAGGTTCGTTAATGCCGAGTGAGGATTAATTAATGAGACGGACGTGAGATTTAATTAATTATACCTGAGGTTTGGAGGAGACCGACAGGAGATTCCATAATTTTAGGCTTTTAGACTTATGAATCGAACAATTGGTTTTGCCTAATTGCTAGCTTAATTAAGTAAATTAAGGTCCAAGAATGCAATCAACACCGATAGAATTACCTATCGATTTGTGTCTCTGATTTATTTTTCTTTCTAGGATTAAAATTTATTTTCATATTTGCTCTTGCATCTTGTTCTATAAATAAAGTAAACTGAGATTATTCGCAGTAATTAAATGAATTAAAAACCAATCCCAGTGGATACAATACTCGGTAGGAATATTGTTTTATTATTACTTCGATCGCGTGCACTTGCCTGTAACCCAATGAAGTTTTTGATGTTGTTGCTGGGCATTGGTGTCTTTTAATTCAATTAATATTGTGAAGAAATTACATGCTTTAATTTAGAGGTTTATCTTTGCTTTCTTGCTTGTTGTTGTTTTTGCTTTGAGTCCTGGTCCTTTGTTTTTTGTTGTGTTGCATGGTGTGTTTAGTTGAGCCTGTTTTTAGCTATTTTATTATTCTTAGATGGCTTCTGATAGATTTGGGTGGCTTTTTAGGGAATCTGAGCTCAATGAACAAAAACTGCAATCTAGTTCTTTTTCTTTTAGTTATCCCTCAGTTAATTATGAGCCTTTTAGTGAGGGTTATGTGTTTCATGGTTATCAAATGCCTGATTATTATCATACTGAATCTATGAGTTACGGAGATCCCATGTATGGCAATAATGAGTACATTTGGACCCATGAACAATATCCTAATTACTTTCAGGAAGCCCAAGTGGAGGAAGAATCTTCCCTAGAAAGAACATGGAGAGAGTATTTAGAGGAGACTAGACTTGGGAGGTTGCAATTAGATGGGTTGTTTAAGAGACTCTAGATCCCTAGGATGGTTACTGAAGTGCAAACCGCTTCGTTAGGTTGTCCAGTGAGTCTCTTGATCACTGATTCAGAGATAGCCTTACTTGAGTCTAATTCTTCAAATCCTACTAAGTTTGGGCAGTCGAGGGAGTGGGTTATAGAGATAGGGGAAGAATTAGAGAGTTTTAGCACACTCCAAGATCGAGTCAGTGAGGATGAGAGAGAGGATGAGCCTATTTTAGAAGAGTTAGTTCAGGAGGTAGAGTTTGAGGTTGTAGGGCCTTGTTCTGTTTTATCTTCTTCTTCTTCTCTTATTCTTGAGTGTTCTTCTTCTTGTTATCATGAGTTCATGTCAGAGTCTGTTTATTTTAATCTTTCTCCTTTTTTGCTTTTTATATTAAAAAATACAAAAAATATTTCTGCTTTAGGGTCCCACGAGAAGCTAGTGATCTTGCTAGCTCTAGTTTCTTTTGTTGACTCTAGGAAGAGGGGCCGAAGAAATGGGAGAATATTTACGTCCCTTGAGAGCCCACATGAATCCCATCTAGCTAAAGACGTTAAATAAGTGCTTGGGAGGCAACCCAAGCTTCTTTCCCTTGTCTTCTTTCTTTTTAGTTTTCTTGCTTTTGTTTGTTGTTTTTTCTTTTAGTTTTGTGTTGATCTCATGTTCTTGTGATTTTTTTTAGGAGCTCGAGAATTATACTCTCACATTACACCCAGTTGATCAGGCTGAATCGAGGTTGCTTTCGCACTCCAGGGCAGTATTGTTCTTCCCCTATTTTTGTTTTAAATTGTCCTTAAGCATGCTTAATTAGCCTGGTTAGTTTATACATTGAGGACAATGTATGCTTTAAGTGGGGGGGATGTGTGCCGTTCTGATTTGAATCTGAGCTGTTATTGAAATTTTTTTGTGAGTTATATGATGATTCTGTTCCATTTGTGTGATGAGGACAACCTGTGATATGTTCTGAATAGTGAGAACTTTTGCAATTTTTGTGAAATATGAGAGCATGTCTAGGATTCAAGTAAATTAAAAATGTTTGCTTTGATTTTCTTGCAATTTATGAGCACCTAGCTTGTCTTTTGGTTAGTTTTAAAGGGTTAGAGTAGTTTTATGTTGTCCAAAAGTTTGTTGTCACTTCGATAAGCTTAAGCTCTGGTTTGATGGTTGACTTGCATGATAGGGTGTAATGTGTTACTTAGGAGAAAGAAAAAAGCATGTTGATTTTCCTACAAGAAAAAAAATGAGCTCCAAAGAAAAATCATTTTAGTGAAAGGAAAAAATAATAATAAGCTTGTAATGTATTGAAAAGAGTCGAGGGTAAAAAGAACTACCCTGTCGTGATCAGTTAGGCCACCTATTGAGCGAGTACTCTAGGTAAGGGTCCCTACAATGGGTGACTGAAAGCTAGTGCCCTTGACATTAAAGTGATGCAAGTTTAGCTGGTCGATCTGTTTATTTTCAGGCACCTAGTAGCTTATTACTTTATTGAGTGTAAGAATGCTAGAGAATTGGTGCTTAGGGCAGTGTAGGGGGAGGATGAATGGAGGACTCTATAAACCTATTTTGGGCTTGTAAAGACTACTTTAAGAGGGCTATGTACGTATGCAAGAGATGAAAAGTCTAAATTCAAATTGACTTGATGAAAAGTTATGTTTGAGTATTTTCTTAAATTGTTCTTATTTGTTATTTGGAACATTGAGGTTGGAGTCATTATGATGTAACGTTTAATTCATATTTATGGTTTTGTTTTGCTTTGCTCAGGTCTAGCAAAGGTTTAAGCGTGGAGGTATTTGATAGCATGCAATTATGCTATCTTATTTCCTGTTATTTATGCTAGTTTTGTTATGATTTTGTGTGCTTTGATGTCTATTTGTGGTTAAAATTATAGAAACCGAGCAAAAGAGAAAAATCGAAGTGTTCGAGGGTATTTTGGACATTATGGAGCTATTTCGAGCCATTTTGGAGAGTCAAAAAGAGAAGAGTTGAAGAAGTTAGCATTTGGGGCCGAGAGGACAACGTTGCAATGCTTGAAATGGCATTGCAACTCCCACTTGTATTGAGCAAATTCAAGAGCTAGCGTTGCAAAGCTAGAAAAACGCTGAAGTGAAGCTCTTTGTCTGTAGCGTTGCAATGCTACCCCTGCGCGCAGCATCAAAGCGGTAGTGTTTTGGACAACATTGCAACGCTATCTCAATAGACATTGTAAGTTCACCCTTTTCTCTTCATCCAGAAGGGAGGCCATTTCGAGGGTTGAAGCCCTAATCTCGATTCCAGACTATACTTGAGGGTATTTGGGAGGATTTGTGAGAGTTTGGAGCAAAATTGAAGACCTTGGAGCTTAGGTTTGAGATTGATCACCTCGAGAACGCGGGGTCGTCCTTTGTTTGCACTTTCTTTCCATTTCCTTTCATTTATAGTTATTTTAGTGGCTGTAATTAGGGGTTTCCTGTTGTGTAATTGCTAAACATGTTTAGTTAAATCTCTAAATTCTATGGATTTTTGTAATTTTTAGACCATTGCACGTAATTTGCTTTATTTATTAGTAAATGTGGCTTGATTAAGTGTTTTTGTTCATTTATGCATTAGCTTCTTAATGCTTTTAACAAAGCAAGGAATAGGGGTTAAATGATCGTCAGTTTAATTGAGCTCGACAGAGTAAATTAAACTTAGAAAAACAATGCATGACAATTAAAGTCCGCCTAAGTTACATAGGAACAACGAAAATTAATTGAGGTTTAAAATGAAGGTTCATTAATGCCGAGTGAGGATTAATTAATGAGACGGACATGAGATGTAATTAATTGCACCATAGGTTTGGAGGAGGCCGACAGGAGATTCCATAATTTTAAGCTTCTAGACTTATGAATCGACCACTTGGTTTTGCCTAATTGCTAGCTTAATTAAGTAAATTAAGGTCCAAGAATGCAATCAACACCCATAGAATTACCTATCGATTCCCATTTATTTTGTTTTCTAGGATTAAAATTTATTTTCCTATATGTTCTTGCGTCTTGTTCTCTAAATAAAGTAAACTAAGATTATTCGCGGTAATTAAATGAAGGTTAAAATACCATTTTGGTCCATGTACTTTCAAATGTCCAATTTTAGTCCCTATACTTTCAATAAAGCTTAAAAGTGGTCCCCACTATTAGTTTATTGTTAATTTTTCTTTAAAAAAATGGTCTTTATTAGTTTTTCCTCTATAAATTTTGGAAGTATGTTCACATTGTGTCTTTTCTTGTATTAAAATTATTATGATTATTTAACCATTTTTGATAAAAAAACAACTTCAAACTTATCATAGGGACCAATTTTAAGCTTTATTGAAAGTACAGGGACTAAAATTGAACATTTAAAAATACAGGAACCAAAATGGAACAAAACTCAAAGTACAAGGACCAAAATGGTATTTTAACCTTAAATGAATTAAAAATCATTTTCAGTGGATACAATACTCGGTAGGAATACTGTTTTATTATTACTTTGATCGTGTGCGCTTGCGTGTAACCTGATCAATCACATGGGCCTAGGAACTTCTTACCCAGGTTTGTTGACTTTTACAACCAGATATGCAATCGTGTCAAAATTGAGCAACGTTAAGAGTGGCGTGATTATATCATTATGGTCTATGACTCATAATTACAATTCTTCGCCTTTTTACACACAACAATACAGTATAGTTTGGTTTTGTTTTATATATGTACATGTATGTATGTATGTTTGTATAGTGTGATAATTTGGTTATATATTTATTTTTCTATTTTTCAGCTTGTGAACAATTCTTCTACTTATTATACGTGCTACCGCACTGTGCAAATCTTTTTATTTGTTTTGTATGATGCAATTAATCAGTCGTTTTTTTTGTAACTATTATTAATTAACCAAGATCACAACCCAAGTTTTAGTCATTTTAAAGCAAATTAGAGGTGATTAAGAGCAGTTTTTCTAAGAATTTAGGTGTTGGACAGTATTAAAAAAGTGCAGAAATTACAGTAAAACATAGAGAAAAACCCAAGAATTTATAGTGGTTTGGTCAATAGACCTACTCCACTTTGCAAAGGGTCTTAGAGGCCTTTGTGAGTCAATATTATTAGAGATTCAAGCAAGATTTTATAGAACATTGAAAAACAAGAAAGTAGTTCTAAGAGAAATTTTAGAAGAAAGTAGTAAATTAAAAAAAAAAAAAAAAGAAAAGATCAAGAAAGAGCAATACAACCTTGAAGACCCATAAATTTTGCTCCAAGAAGAATAAATCGTTTTAGTCCCAAAGCGATTTCTTCCTCATTCACGAATCTCCTTTCTTTACTTATGGATCTCCTACCGGCGGCAATACATTGAACGACGGCAACGGAATCGAATCGACAGCGAGAGAACCCATGCAAACTTCTCTCTCTCGGATCGAAAACACACCCACGAGCCACAAAGGAAGTCTCCACTCGATTTTTCCTTCTCACTGAAGCAGTCGGCAAAAGGGGGCCTTCTTCCTCTCTCTCTCTCTCTTTCTTTTCTTAGACCTAATTTCCTCTTTTAATGTATGGTACTCACACATCCATCGATTCATCTATATGCCCCAAACACCCATGCCTTTTTAAATAGAAAAAAAGGGTTTCACATTACAACAATAAAATGGGCTATACTCAATCAAGAATGGTTTGAAACAAATAGGACATTTGGCGGCTCCTACATTATTGGGCCCAAACGAATTTTGAGCCTTTTGAGAACAAGTTTAAAGGTCCAACTTAATTTTAATTTAGTTTAATCTATTTTAATTAAGCCCAATTTGAACTTAATTAAAAAACAAATTTAACTAAATTAAACTTATGATAAATTGAAACCAAATTTACAACAGCAACAAATATTTGTTTGGTAAGGAATGTTTTTAATGAAAATTGAGGGTATACATAAGAAAGAAAAGGTTACCCGATGTCCAATTAAACCTCATGTAATGGGAAATTATGAAAAGCTCCCCGATCATCCATAATACAAAGATTGAGTAAATGACATTACTCTTTGATATATGTGATGTCCAAGTTTATATCAGTTGATTATTTTTTCATAATAGTTCTGTTTTATGAACCTACAGGTTTATAAGCTACCCACTGATCGGTGGTGATGACAAAGCTGGTCTTGCACTTGATACTGAAGCTAGAGACATATGGCTGAAGTTTTGCATGCTGAACGTGTCTTACCTTTTGGCTGCAAAGTAAGATTGTATAACAACTTCTTTCTGTTTTCTGCTCTTGCATGCAAATACAATTGTAAAATGGGGTATCGAACCATCAACATTTAAAATGGTAGTTGGTACCTTATTCACTCAGTTATACTCAAATTAGCACGACAGATCTAAATAGTGGTAGGGCATTACTTTTTTTTTTCTTTTTCTTCTTTTTTCTTTCAAATTCATGAAAAAATATGATTTAAGGTTGTTTGTTTTTAGAGAATCGGGATGTCTTGCATCTTTAGTTTTGTAAAATTTTAGATGTGAAATATAGATATCTAACATCTTTAGATAATCTTGCTTGTTTTGCAGGAAAATCTATATAGATGTCCAACAATATTTAGATTAGTCATGTTTCTTTTGAAGGATTTATGTTTGAGAATGTCTTAAAATGATGTATTATTTCAATGATAACCTGACCTATATTCATATAATTTATATATTAATTTAAATTATATAACAGTTTTGTCTTTAATAATTTAATTTTTTATTTTTATCAATTCAGCTTATATTAATTTTACAAGTTATTTTGTAAAACAAGTTAATTATATTGTTTTGAGATTTTTATAAAAGATTTAGTATTGCTTGTTAATTGCCACTTTAACTTGACATACTTGAACTTATTTTCAAGAGAAAAATGCACTTTTAGTCTTCCAAGTTTGGAGTTGATGTCTATTTGGTTTCTGAAATTTCAAGAGATACACTTCAATCCCCCAGGTTTTCAAAACGATTCTAAATGATCATTGACCTAACTTTAACCCAAAGGAATGTTGACTAGACCGTTATGTGATGACTTGGATGAG
Source organism: Trichosanthes truncata (assembly GCA_033996785.1). Taxonomy (NCBI): domain Eukaryota; kingdom Viridiplantae; phylum Streptophyta; class Magnoliopsida; order Cucurbitales; family Cucurbitaceae; genus Trichosanthes; species Trichosanthes truncata. Next base: position 16,947,112 of record JAWPNB010000007.1, read on the forward strand.
ATGACAAGTCTATATGTGTTGACATGAATGGGACAATAAATTTATTTCATTTGATTACTTGACAAATTAATTAAAAAAGTAAATTATTAAGTAAAGGTTAAAATGGTTTAAAATATACTAAAATATTCTAAAATCTTTTCTCAAACTCCTATGTGCCCTAATCCTCTGTCGACTTCTTCTACACAGTAAACCAATCGTCTGTCGACCAGTCGTCGTCGTTCGCTAGCCATCAGCCTGTCGCATCCACCATCATGTTGTAGACGATTGAGAAAATATTTTAGAATATTTTAGCATTCTTGAAATTAATGGCCTTTTGACCATGCGAACAAGACCTCTGCATTCAAAGCCCACCAAGGTTGCTTCTCGATTCCATCAATTCGTTCAACGAAATCTTCTTGTTCGTTCTCGGCTCCAACCTCTATTTTGTAGCACTGTGAGACCTCAATTTTGCCTTAAACAATTGAGTATTTGCGATATAAAATCCTTAGTGAATTGGAATTAAGAACCCTTTAAAATCCTTAGATACGGATTACCTTAAGATTAAAGTTCTTGAGACAAAGAACAAGTTCTTTCCCCAAAAGTTGAACACTCCACAAGATAGGATGATCAATCCTACTTGATTGTTCTTGGCATGCAACTTAATACATGAATTGCAAAATTCAAGAAGATCTCTTGGCGAAGCTTGAAAAAAAGTGCTAACGCTAAAATTCAATTCATTGTTTATTATTCTATACAACAAATGGTGAAGCTTTAGATAGCCTCCTGATAGAGGGCTTGTCTAAGGCCCTATCAAGATTAAATTTATAAAAATCGGACCTCTAAATATTTTGCAATAATAGTGGCTAGGGTCATCCACATGGATTGGAGTTCTTAGATTAATTAAGTATCACAGTTAACTATGGCCAATTTTATTTAGAGAAACAAAACTTTAAAGTGATCAAAAAGACAATAAAATCTAAACTACTATGTACATGCTTTGGAGTCCAATTTTGAGAAATATGCATGGTTGATTACCTTAAGCCCAACTTGAATTGATTAATGACTTGATTTTATATTAACAATCTTAAACCAAGAATTACTAAGTTATGAATATCCTCTCTCAAGCTTAATTGAACTCATGCCTAGCAATAAATCAATCTCTCGGTCTATTTCTATTACTAAACATGACATTAGGCGATTCTCTTAAGGCTTCTAGAATTAATCTACTCACTCTCATGCAATAGATTAAACCTAGTCATGCATCTAGTGTTCTACAACTAAACTTACTCTTAAGCTAACTTTAGTTAAACATGCAAAACCATGGCCAAAGGTTAAGACAATATAAAGAGATGCATAAAAGACGTCAATATATAAATTAAACTAAAAATCAACCAAATGTTCAACAACTACAACCAAGAAAAGGTCTAAACACAGATTTACAACATGAGTACAATCCACAAAAACTCCTAAATTCAAGAGAAAAGAAAAAGAAATAGAGAAGAAACTTAGGTAGCATGCCAACACTCGTCTCCGACGTGATGTCCATGATCTCGAGCTTTGAGTCTCCTCCTTGGCTCTCCAAAGGTCTCCTCTATGTCCTTAGACAGTGCTTGAATCGAGTTTAGGGTTTTTGGTCTCTCAAAATGGCTCCCCTTGTCAAATAGCAAAACTTCATTTTTATAGAGTCGAGACAACGTTGCAATGCTAGGGGCAGCGTTGCAACGTTGTCCCTTCGAATTTTATACAAATGGAAAAAATTTGTTGAGTAGCGTTGCAACCTTATGTCTGCTGGTCTCCAAGGCTGAAAGGTTGCGAAGTGGCGTTGCAATGCTATACTCTTGGGTTCACAAGCTTGTTTCTTTCACTTCAACACTTGGATCTTCAATTATAGCTCCAATCTACTTCATATTCATCCAAATTCTTCTCCATTCTCCAGTTTTGCTCTGAATGCTGGATTTCTGAGAAATATACATAAAAATATATGAAAGCACACACGATCATAGCAAAACTAGCGTAAAATCAAGCCTATAAATAGCACACTTATGCATGCTATTACCTCCCAAAATCTAAAATACCACATCATTAATCATAGCAAAATGACAAAAATACCCCTGCTTAATATGTCATACAAAAGATAAAATTAGAAAACAATAAAATTACACCAAAATTATAAAATAATAATTTGATGTCCTTGGTGGTTCATAGCATCTTCTCCTTCTTTTGAAAAATTCATCCTCGAATATAAGTCAATACATTGTAAATAAGTTTTAAATTCATGAGAAGAAAATGATGTGACTCTTCTTGGATTTCTTTTGAATGGTCTCCCTTGTAAAGCAACTTCATAGTCATGAGATGTTAAAAGCTCATTTGTTCTTGCATGATGGTCCTTCAAATTCTTATTCAACTTGCAACCATAGAACGAATTAGTCTCAATCTTTGAGCTTCACTTCATAATCAATGCTTTAACAACCTGTAGAAACTCAAAAGAAAAACTAGGCACACTTGGTTGAAGCTCACATGTCAGAAAACATACTCTTTTATCAAAAAGTTCAAGAATGTTTTGTTTTAAAATCAAGAAAGATTTGTTTTCACAAGTTTTTGAAGTCACCTTATTAGCTTTTCTCTCATGTTGATTTCTAAACCGAGTAATACTTACTTGCTTTTTCCCTCTCATATGTATTTTCACACTTTTTCTTTATATATTTATATTTTTTTTGTCTCGATCTCATGCCTTTTGTTTTCCAACTCACACACATATCAAGTTTTACTTCTCTTGGAAGCAATGATACAAGAGTAAGATCATATGTTACTTTGTGATCTAATGTACTAACATGATCATCACAAAGTATTCTTGTTTCAAGCTCACTACCATCTACTTTTTCTACTCCACTACTACACTACCATCTACTTTTTCTACTCTACTACTATCAGCACATGATGCTTCTCAATAAATAAGTGGTACAATAGTTGTAGTAGCATTTCAATCATATGATTCCTTGCTATTTAATGACCTACTAGGCAAAATATGATTATCGTGCATAGGTATAATATTAGCAAGCTTCTTTTTACTACTCTAAACCATAAAATGCTCATATATTGTAGGTAAACTAACCTTCTTTTCCATGAATGTATTGGAATTGTTGCTAAGCTTAGATTTAGTATACCTTGAAGATCTTTTTTGGATCTTCTTTTCTACCTTGATGGCATTCATCTCAGCAAATTCCTTATTAAGCCCTTGGTAGAATCGGCCTATGGTAGCTTCCTCATCCTCATATAAGTTGATGTTCTCAAGCAATGAAAGCATCTTTTCATAGTATTTTTCCACATTTTTACTCCCTTGTTTCAAAGTTGGCAATTTGTATAAAGACTTAGGAACAAAACGCTTTCACATTAGAAGCATGATTTCTTTCGATGAGGGTACTACATGATTTCCACTTCTCCTTTTCAACAACAAGCTATTCCACCATGTTAGGGCGTAATCCTTAAATGCAAAACACAATAAGTGAAACGCCCCCAAAATTTAGCCTATTCTAAGGAACCCCGCTAAACTAGAAACCAATATGCCCCGAAAATTTCAACTGCATAACAGCGTAACTACAAGCTACCCAAAATTTTCATAGAACCTATTAGACAAGAAAACAACACTTCTACAAACCAGAGTACCAAACAACAACCTCCACACCTCTTGGCAATAGTTCAACACTCCCAAATTCATAGAATGAACATAATCACATAAACTCCAAAGCATACTTAATTCAAATATACCCCTAGGAATCAAAGGTAAGTTTCTAACAACAAGGTTTTTATTTCATAACCTAAGTTCTACCAAAAGAACCTATCTACATCTTAGAAAATAAATAAAAGAAACAATTAAGAATGTAAGCAAAGTCTATACATAGCCTCTATTCGAAATCAATTAGAGTCCTATCTATGCATTTCAAGGAAACTCCTACTAAAGATCCAAAACTACTAATGGTGTCCTCTATCATGTCTCCTCGTCTGCATCACCAGGTTCACAGTATTCGTCATCACCTACAAAATATGGTGGGTGGTCAATACATAATGCGTACTGAGTAAGTAGCTCACACCTGGTGAGCCACCAAATATCAAACAACAAACAACATGTTGTTCATACGCACTCAAACATGCTTATTCAAAGTAATATCACAAGCATCATGCTATGCATACATCAACAAGTACACTATACACAAGACTCACCTATCACACGAATTCTCACCCCATGCTATGCAACTAACACATGAATTCTCGCATCATGCCATGCTCACTAAGTTTTACACAACACTCATGTTTAGCCCTCACCTAAGCTCTCCAAGACTGACCCTTCGAGAAGCACCGACCCTGTCCATAGTTACCAGGCATCAACACATCTCTACGGAGCTCGGTATTCAACACTTGTCAGTAGTTACCAAGGTTTGAATTGTGTTTCGACCCTTATCAATAGTTACCATGGTCCCGATGACTTAGCAATGTGTTTATCCTTGCCCATAGTTACCAAGGTTTCAGTATATGCCTCATATCTCATTCCACTGATCCTTGTCAATATTTACCAAGGTCTCGGTCTGTATATCAACCTTTGCCCATAGTTACTGTAGCGACCTGAAAACCAAGATAGATTAAACACGAAATAACAACTAAGCAGTGCTACCTATGCCTGAAAGTTTGGCAGCATATCGGCGTAACTACAAGGAAACCAAAATTTTCAAGATCCTCGAAAGAGACATAAAAACACTTCTATCAAAAAATAATGAAACGAGATTCAAGAGAAGAAACATGAATTGTACCAAAACTCTAAAATTGATAAGATGTAACTTTTTAAATACTAGAAGTCAAAAACTTAAAATGATCCTTAAGACTTGATCATGAGAATCAACTTGAACTCTTAGAAATTTGACCAACTTTAAAGTCACATACTTGCTTTCTTTATAGGTCCTTGCAAAGTACAGATGCTTAAAGCTTAAGAAATTTCAGCTGCTTCGATCTCTCGTGCTTGCATACGTTCACACCGTGAAGCAAAAACAACCATATCATTTGTTTCAGCTCCCAGCTTGTGTAATTCACACACAATTGTATAACCACCCGACTTGATAAAGAATTTGCTTACTTAAATTTCTAGGTGTGTGTTTTAGCAACTTCCAAAATTTAACTTCCTCTCAATTACATCTTTCGACTACACATGCTGCTGCAATCATCGAATTTAATTTCCACCCTTGAAATTTTTCTTCCCCTTTTTTCAATCGAACACCTACTGGCTACTGGAGTATTCACCTGTCTATAGCACTTACGAAGCACTCATGTATTCGAGCTTCTTCTCCATGCCACCAACTTATAAACGGCCACCTTCAAATTTTTTTTTGAATAACGTTGCACCAAACGAAGTCATATGCTACGAATCCATCCAAACTTTAATTTTTTTCTCTCGTTTCTTCATGGATTGGTCAGATGTAACTTTTTTTTTTTGTGCATGTCATATCTTGTCATATCTCTCTATTATCCAAATCCCAACATTAAGTCATATCTTGTCATATTTTCCTTTTGCTTATCATCTTGTCATATCTTCCTTTTGTCTTCTTTTATCTCATGCATAGTTGGTATCAGAGCCATGGATATGGGGGAGAGTGGTCATATTAATTAGCGTAATAGGCATCGGAGTTTTAAGCATGTTTAGCATAATAAGCATCTAAGAAACCTTTTGTTTTACTATTCCAAGTTTGCTTTATAATTCTATTGAATAGCATGTTGGTAAACCTGGTGTTATTCCCAGTCATAGAATCGTAAGACTATTGGTAAGCTCGATGTTCCTGTGTTGTAGAATTTCTAGCATCTTGTGTATTAAATCAATTAGACTATTAGACGTTTATTAAGCTTTTAAGCTTCTATAATTTGGAAAAACTTAGGGAGTTGAGTTGAGTTGAGTTGGGTTTTAAACCCAACTCACCATTTGGACAATGGAGAAATTAACTCCCCGTAAAAAAACTCAACTCTACCGATTTACTACAGTGTTGAGATATTAACTCCACCGACTTGTACACTAACCCTATTAACATATTTTTATCACTGCTTCTCTAACAACCGGTGTTCACCGCTGGTGACCTTCTCCGTCGACCGACGGCCATCTCCGACGACATTCTCTAACGACCAACGACCGATGACCACCTCCGGTGAACTTCTTCGACAACCGACGACAACCGACGACAAACTTCTTCGACAACCGATGGCCATATGCGGCAACTGACTGCCACTGCCGACTACCTTCTTCGACAATCGACAACAATTGTTGATGACCATATCTGGCAACCGGCAGTACCTGCTCCGGCGACAATCGCCAGCAACAATTCCCAATGACCGACGACACTCTCATGGTTCAAAATAATATGAAATGCACATGTACTTAGTTGGTATGACTCTCTGCTCCAGCAATTTTTCTTTAGACTTACAAACTCGATCCATTGTTGGCCATTACTTATATTTTGTGAACGATAATTATGTTTTGTGAATAATGTAAATAGGCCCTTGATGACCTACTAATATTTCATGAATATTTTACTCCTACATGACACTAATGTTGAAATATATAGTCATTTTCTTGTCTTCTTGAAAAAATAAAATACCGGCATTCTCTTTTCCAAAGATGTTCAATTTAGAACATGTGTTTAAAAAAATGTAAACAAACAATGTTCCTTTGCAAAAAAAAAATAAAAATAAAAAACATAATGGTCAATGTGTTTTTTTTTTTTTTTTTTTAATAAAAAAAACTTCCTCATAAAGAAGACCTTATTAGTAATTGAAAAATGGGATAAGGTCCTCATTTGTAAGTTTCAAAGAAGTTCAATGTGTGTTTAGAAAATGAAATATGAAGTTCTATATTTTGATAGAAGTTCAATTGTGTTTAAAAAAAAAAAATACAAGTACATTGCCTTTTTTCCATTCATTAATTGCTATTTGTTGTTATAAAGAATGCAACATTTGATTTGTATAAATTGAAAGAAGTTCAATTGTGTAATGCAAATATTTGATTTCTATAAATTGAAAGAATGTCAATGTGTAGCAGAAAGAGAAAACAAGGTTACATTGTCTATGGTTTGGAAGAAGTCAAATTCTAAAAAAAGAAAGATAAAAATGATGTTTTTTTAAATAAAAAAGATTAATGTTGAAATATATTGTCCTTTTGAAGTAGATATCTAAATTTAGTGTTGGAAAGTTGGAAAAATATGTTTCTAAATGAATAATTAGATAAAATAAAAATAAAGGGAATAAAAACAGTTAGTTAAAAATCAGTCTACTTCGGGTTACAAAAAACTGCACCAGATACCCCTGACAACTCAACTCAACTCTGCACCCCAAACACAGACTTTCTAACTCAACTCAACCCAACTCTTCACCACAAACACAGACTTCTTCTGAACTCGCTGACAAACAAACTCTGTCTAACTCAACTCAACTATGCGCGCCAAACGCCCCCTTAATGTCTAAGATAATTAGTAAATTACTCTCTAAAATCCATATCACTAAGAATTCAAACATTGAAGAATTACATGAAGATTATTCAAATAATTCCCAACTTTCTCTATCTACAATAAATAGTCAAGAGGTTCAAATAGAATAGAGCAAAACCTTCATAATTGGTCCATACCAAAAATAGATGTCAAAAAAATTTACCAAATACCTTTATTCCAAAAATGCTATCTTGTGGCCAAATTACACATAACCCTAGATGGAATCTAGAATATGCTTTTACACCTTCACAGGAAAATTCAAGATTGACCCAAATTATTGAGCATGAAAATGGAAGCATAGATATACAATTTCAATCTTTTAAGATAGAACCTCCCGAATTTTCTAATAATCAAGATTATACCTATAATCAGCCTAGTACTTCTACAAATTTTCAAGGAGTAAGATTTGAAAATACAATACCACGACCCTTTTATACAAAAAAGGACCAACCTTCATCTCCAATCCATTCCGATATGCCAAATACTAACCAATTAAATGTTATTGCTAAACCTTTTACAATAGATAAAGTAAAACTTAATCAAGACTTTTGGTACAACAAGAATAAATTTTTAAGAAATTCATTTTTTAAAATCTTTAACCAAAATGAACAAAAAGAAATACATAAAGAATACTATCAAGCAATGGAAAAACTTAAGATAAATTTGTATTTCTTCTATTGGATGAAAAATAGAACCTACTATCAAAATGTTACATCTCCTTTGTATCAAACCATTAATACAAACACTTCTTCTCTAACTTGTGAGACTACAAACTCTATGAAAGTAACCTCTACACATCCTCCACTAGAAGAAATTAAATTTCAAAATAACCGAAACCAAGAAGTAATAGCTTCTCCTTTCAAAATGATTGCTACAAATACACTTGAAATTGAAATAAAATCACCAACATTAAAAGATATAAAAAATATACAATTACAAAATAATTTCTCTAATAAAGTTCTACATACCATATCTAATCAAGTAGAAAGAATAGAAACCAAACTTGAATCCCAAAATTACTCAATCAAGAAAACTCAACTTCAACCAATTGATAAAAAAACCTTTGTTTAAACCTTTTGAAATTTCAGATCAAGATTTGAAAGCAATTCACTTCTCTAATAAGGAATCTAGTAGTGTCTTAGACAAAATTAATCTTCAATTGCAAGACCTAAGCTTAAACCCATCGAGCTCAAAAGTTAATACGATAAATGAATATCATGACGAAATAAACTCTGACGTTGATAATCTAGAAGAACAACTTCAAAATCTCGCTCTTCAAAAAATAACAAATTCAAGACATTCATAAGTAAAAAATTACTACCCTAGATCTTCTTTCCCTGATATGCAATATGAAGAGAGACATGAGCTAGCACAAGCCCAATACATTGGAAATGGCATCTATGAAGGGCATATAGTGTTGGGATTTATGCCGTAAAGCCTCGTAATTAATAATTTATTTAATAATTAATAATAATTTTGATTATTTTATTTGCAATATAATATTATCCATTATATGAAAAATCCAAGGTTATTATTGTAATCTTGAACAGTATGTGGTTGACATACGAGAGGATCATGTTCAAGAAATAACCTAAATAGTCATAGTATATGTATAACGTTGGGTGCCTTATCCTGGTAACACTATTGATACGACCCACTTTGTAATAGTTACAAATGATTTGATCCAAATCATTCATGTGGAGACATGTGAGTGAGGGTATCTTATACAATGAGTTTGTATAAGACTGGACCACGAAATATTTAATCTCTCCATACAAATCCATTAATTGAGAAGATTAATATTTCATCAGGATGATCATATGCGACTCGATCTTAATCTTGAGTGATTTATGAGCTCCTGCCTGTGAGGGCTTGTTCTTTGATTTGCAGGGTGGGAGTGGCTTCTGTAGTCAATTCAATATGCCTACCATTTTGGGGACTTAACCAAATAGGGAGCTGGGAACATATAATCTCACAAGATGGAATTTACTCATTCCCATATAGGGTAAGTAGATGAGTAGTTCCCTTAAGTGCTGATTTCGGGACTTGAACAATAGGGCCCCACCCTTTCACTGGCCAGAGAGGGACTTAGTTTATAATTAGATTATAAATAGATTGTTCATTAGAGGATTAGTGGTACTTAAGGTGCAAGATGTAATTATAGGGGTAAAACGGACTTTTGGCCAACTGTAATTACGAGCAACTCGTGAAGGATCGATTTGCATGTAATGATTATATCTATGGACACAATTTGTCCTACAGTGCATAAGAGTGCAACTCTAAGTCTATAGTGGAGTGACCTAGAGTTAATGAATGAAAATTAATTAATTAATTTTGTATCATTGGAGCTTATAATCTGTAGGTCCATAAGGTCCCCTTGCTAGCTCATAGTAACACTAAAAAGATCAATTTAGTTGAAAGAAAAATTTGAAATGTTCAAATTAATATTTAATATATTAGATATATTAAATATAAAAGAGGAAAATATATTTAGTGTATTTGATACATTAAATATTAAAATTTAAAATGTTCAAATTAATATTGAATTTGAAGTGTTCAAATTAATATTTAATATATAAGATATATTAAATATAAAAGAGGAAAATATATTTATTGTATTTGATACATTAAATATTAAAATAATTAACGTATATTAGATACATTAAATAAAAGATATTTATTAAATTTGAATTGGATTCAAATTAGGAAATAAATGTCGTAGGAGAATTTTAAACGGTTTGAATAAGATTCAAATTGACTAGATAAATGTATTTTAATATATTAGATATTAAAATATATTATTTAATTATTTTCCCTAGACCACTATAAATAGGACCCTAGGGATGAGCCATTGTGCATTCTTCATATAGCACACATCTCCTCAGAGAGAATTAGAGAATTCTCTCTAGACCTCTTCCTCTTTAATCTCTTGTAGATTTTCTTTCAAGAGGCTCCCACAAGCCTTAGTCCTGTGTTCGAGTCATAGCCAGGAAGACTTTGTGGAAGAGATAAAGATCCGTCATAAGAATCTCCATATTTGGAAGGTATTTATTGCTTAACCCTTGTATTTTAATTTAATTCTAAATAAATTAAAGACGTTTCCTATGCTTCCGCTGTGGGTTTAATTCGATTATTCCCTTCATATAGATGGCATGACTGAACATCAAATATTGATGCATGAAATGACCTTAGCTGCCACTGCCTATAAAGTTAACTAAAATAGTGATCACCAAATTGCTCAAATCTTAGTTTCTGGATTCACAGGACAACTGAAAGGATGGTGGGATAATTATGTAGCCCAAGAAGATAAAATAAGAATTTTAAGTGCAGTTAAAATTGAGCAAGATGGCACATGAATAAATCAAACACAAGATGCTATCGCAACCTTAATCTACACCATTACTAAAAGTTTTATAGGAGAGCCCATTAAATTTCAAGAATTAAGTTATGAAATTCTTTCCAACCTTACTTGCCCAAAACTTCAAGACTTTAAATGGTATAAAGATGTTTTCCTCAACAAAGTCTTTACTCGAACTGATTGTAACCATCCCTATTGGAAGGAAAAATTCCTCTTAGGATTAACTAAATTATTTGTTGAAAAGGTATGCTAGACCATTAGACAAACCTATCAAGGAACAATTCCTTTTGAAACCTTAACTTATGGAAAGTTAATCAATTTTATAAATAATGAAGGACTAGCCTTATGTACAGACCTCAAACTAAAAGAAAAAATGAAGAATGAACTCCATAAGCAAACAAGAGAATTAGGATCATTTTGTGCTCAATATGGTTATGAGAAAATTCAAGCCCCATCTTTAAGGAAGAAACAAAAGACATATAGAAGATACCCTTATAGAAAACCTTATAGAAAACAAGGATATTTTCAGTCTAATCAAAATAATAAACAAAATTATAAATCAAGACCAAAAAGAAGATTTAAAAACTATAAAAATACAAAGAAAGGAAAAGAAGTCATTTGTTACAAATGTAAACAAAAAGGACACATAGCTCCCAATTGTCCTATGAAAGGGAAAATTAATAATTTAGAAATTGAAGAAAACTTCAAAACACAATTATTAAACCTATTGACATCCTCAGACTCCTCCGGTTCAGAAAGCAAATGAAGAAGCTTCTTATGAACAAATCTTTGAAATCCAAGAAAACACTGATGATACCTCTTCTAAAATATCATTGTCCTCAAATAATAATCAAATAGAAACTTGTTCATGCAATAAAGCTATAGATGTTATTTCAAAAAATCTTGAAGTAATTAATCAAATTGATGACCCTAAAATTAAAAAGGAATATTTTTTAAACTAAAAAACCTTATTACAAATGAAACTAAAAAGGAAACCATAGAACATTATAGCCTTAAAGAAATATTTTCTCAATTTGAACCTAAAACAAAAATAGTCACCCTTCCAGATCCTCATAGAGAAATTAATATACTAAAAGAAGAAATCTCTAATATTAAAAAGGAAAATTCTCAAATAAGATTTGAACTTTTAGCCCTTCATACTCAACAAATAATCGATCAACCTTCAACTTCCGAAATCCTTGAAAATATTGAAATCGACAATAGAGCTAATGAAATTTCTCATGAATCTTTTATCAACCTTATTAATAAAGTTCAATTGCAAAATGGACGCTATCATTGACCTAGTAATCAGTAAGGAATACCATTTAACTTCTAGGGTTCTCTGATTGATTTAGGAGCTGACCAAAATTGTATTCGAGAAGGATTAATACCTACAAAATATTTTGAAAAAACATCAAAAAAAATTACATGGTGCAAAGGTTAAAGACTAAATATTCGTTATAAGCTTTCAAATGCACATATTTGTAATCAAGGATATTGTTTTTAAAAATACATTTATCTTGATAAAAGACTTAGATGAAGAAATAATTTTAGAAACTCCATTTCTTTCTCAACTCTATCCCTTCTTGGTAAATGAACAAGGAATAACCTCAAGGATTCTTAATCAAAGCATCACTTTTAAATTTATAAACCCAATATCAACTAAAACCATACATTCTATTCAAAACTCCTCAATTTTTAAAACTATCAATTCCATTAAAAGGAAAACACAACAAATATGATTTTTAAAAGAAGAAATAAATCATAAAAGAATTAAAAAACAATTGAACAATCCTCATATTCAAAATCAAATTAATCAATTTAAAGAATTAATTGAAAAAGAAATATGCTCTTCTATACCGAATGCTTTTTGGGAAAGGAAACAACATATAGTTAATCTTCCTTATATCAAAGATTTTCATGAGTCTAAAATCCCTACTAAAGCAAGACCTATACAAATTAATTTTAACTTACTAAAACACTGCAAAAAAGAAATTCAAGAATTGTTAGACAATGGCCTTATACGACCAAGTAAATTTCCTTGGAGTTGTGCGGCATTTTTATGTAAATAATCAAGCAGAATTGAACTAGATGTACATCGACTAGTAATTAATTACAAACCATTGAATTCTATTTTAGAATGGATAAAATATCATATTCCTAATAAAAAAGACTTAATAAACCGTATTCGTAATGCTTTTATATTCTCAAAATTTGATGTGAAATCCGATTTTTGGCAAATACAAATTAATGAAAAAGACAAATATAAAACGACATTCAATGTTCCATTTGGACAATACGAGTGGAATGTGATGCCATTTGGTCTGAAGAATGCTCCTTCTGAATTTCAAAATATAATGGATGATATTTTTAATCCATATCAAGACTTTACAATTGTTTACATCGATGATGTTTTAATTTTCTCTCAATCAATAGGTCAACATTTCAAACATTTGAATATATTTTACAAAATAATTAAGCAAAATGATTTCTAATTGTATATTTTTTATACCTTTTGATGTTGGTGCTTTTATTTCAATTTCAAGTGTATTTGTAGCAATCATTTTGAAAGGAACAACTATTTCTTCTTGGTTTCAGTTATTTTGAAATTTAATTTCTTCTAGTACAGGATGTGTAGAGGTTACTTTCATAGAGTTTGTAGCCTCCCATGTTGGAGAAGAAGTGTTTGTATTAATAGTTTGATACAAAGGAGATGTAAAATTTTGATAGTAGGCTCTATTTTTCATCCAATGGAAGAAATACAAATTTATTTTAAGTTTGTCCATTGATTGATAGTATTCTTCCTAACTTTCTTTTTGTTCATCTTTGTTAAAAAACTTTAAAAATGAATTTCTTAAAAATTTATTCTTGTTAGACTAAAAATCTTGATTAAGTTTTGCTTTGTCTATCATAAAAGATTTAGTGATAACATTTAATTGATTAGTATTTTGCATATAGGAATGGGTTGGAGATGAAGGTTGGTCCTTCTTTGTATAAAAAGGCTATGATATTGTATTTTCAAATCTTCCTCTTTGGAAATATGTCGAAGTACTGGGCTGATTCTAGGTATAATCTTGAATATTAGAAAATTCAGGAGGTTCTATCTTGGAAAATTGAAATTGTATATCTACACTTCCATCTAGGGTTATGTGTAATTTTGCTCCAAGATAGCATTTTTGGAATAAAGGTATTTGAATATTCAGTATTAGCTTCCATTAAAAGAGTTTGATCTTTTGGAGAGGCTTTTAAGGCTTTAGGAGATAAGTTTGTATGCATTAACTTGCAATGTAGTCGAAATATTACCGCAATAGATTCAGTTTGTGGTTCCCAATCCATATTTTGAATTTTGATATCGCATTAGAGAAGAAATTATATTTGGATCGTTTAATGAGACTAAAAAATTTGGATAACAATTAAATTATATTGGTTCCTTTTCAATATTATATTCAATTATAGAAAGAATTGAATCTGAAAACCTTTTATGTCTTTTATCTGATAATATTAATAAGATTGGAGTGTTTAATCCTAGTCTATAAAGGAGTTTTATTGCTACTTGAACTAATCCTATATGAAGGAATTTGTATTTTTCTTGGCATTTAAAAATTGATTGTTTTTGAAAACAAATGGAGAGATTCAGAGTCTTTATTAATTGGGATTTTATGCAATAATCTTGAATGAAATCAAATTTGCCTATTTGGTAAATTGTTTTGACATCTATTTTTGGTATAGACCAATTATGAAGGTTTTGTTCTATTTTTGGTATTTGAACCTCTTGACTATTTATTGTAGATAAAGAAAGTTGAGAATTATTTGAATAATCTTCATGTAATTCTTCAATGTTTGAATTCTTTGGGATATGGGTTTTAGAGAGTAATTTACTAATTATCTTAGACATTAAATAATTCCAAATTATAGAAGCTTAAAAGCTTCGTCTAATAGTCTAATTGATTTAATATGCAAGATGCTAGAAATTCTACAACACAGGAACACCGAGCTTACCAACGATCTTACAATGTTACAGCCAAGAACACCAGGTTTACCAACATGCTATTCAGCAGAATTATAAAGCAAACTTGGAATATTAAAACAAAAGGTTTATTAGATGCTTATTATGCTAAACATGCTTAAAACTCCGATGCCTATTATGCTAATTAATATGACTACTCTCCCCCATATGCTTGACTATGATACCAACTATGCATGAGATAGAAGAAGGCAAAAGGGAGATATGACCAGATGACATGCAAAAGGGAAATATGACAAGATATGACATGATGTTGGGATTTGGACACTAGGAAAATATGACAAGATATGACATGCACGTCATTGATCATAGCGAAAGGACAAAAATACTGCTACTTAATATGTCATAAAAAGGATAAAATTAGAAAACAATAAAATTACATCAAAATTATAAAATAATAATTTGATGTTCTTAGTGGTTCATATCAATTTGCCATGTAAATTATAAAATCAAAGTATCCTCTGAAGAAATAATCGACACACATTCTTTTCGTTGGCATCGGAGGGTCGTTGGATCCACCAGAGCTGATAAATCGTGGAGTGCTCTGTGCCTTCAAGATCAAACAACACTCGTCGCCACTGAGACCCTAGTCGAAGTCGTGGAAATTTCAACAATATGGGATCCACAAATGAGTTTGGTAGGGGAGTGGAAACAAGAGTGTTTGGCTGGTCAATAAACGATTGGTTTGTTTTGTAGAAGAAGTTGACAGAGGATTAGGGCACATAGGAGATTGAGAAAAGATTTTGGAATATTTTAGTATATTTTAAACCTTTTAACTTTCACTCAATAATTACTTTTTTTTAATTAATTTGTCAAGAATCAAATAAAATAAACTTGTCATCTCATCCATGACAACACATGTAGACTTTCCATTCCATCCATGTCATCACATAACGGTTTAGTCAGCACTTTATTAGATTAAAGTTAAGTCAGAGACCATTTAGAATCATTTTGCAAACTTGGAGAGACTAAAGTGTATCTTTTGAAACTTTAGGGACCAAATAGACATCAACTCCAAATTTGGGGGACCAAAAGTGCATTTGTGTTGGGAGTGCATTGTGCCCCATTTTAAAATAAGACAAGTCTAATGGCAAGAAACCTGTTGCAGAAAATGATAGATAGGCAACCAAAGATCAGAGGAGCATCAAAGAAAGGTAAATTTCCTCGTTATTTTTGTAAAAAGACCAACCATGCTGAGAAGAATGTTGGTTCAAGAACAAACAAGTTTACCATTGTGATTTTTGCAACAAGGATGGTCATACAAAGAAGTTTTATTATGCCAAACAAAACGAAATCCAAAATCACCAATACACAAGAAAATTTTCCAGATGACAATCAGGAAACAAATTTTTTGTTTATGGCTTCTCATACCAATGACAACGAGTCAACCTCATGGCTTATTGACAGTGGATGCACTGCCCACATGTCTAAAGATATAAATCCTTTTAGCCAAATTGACAGATCTATATAGTCTAAGGTGGTTCTTGGACAGGGTGAGATGGTACTAGCTAAAGGCAAAGGTATAGTTGTCATGCATACTAAGCAAGGTGAACATAAAATATCCAATGTTTTATATGTTCCAAGGTTATTTCAAAACTTGCTTAGTATTGCTCAATTATTGCATAACAATTTTTCTGTCGTTTTTAAAGTTTAAGTTTGTGTTATTTATGACCCTCAACAAGCAAAGATCGCAAGGGTCAAAATGGTTAGCAATGACTTCATTTTTAAATGGTGACTCACTAAGTCATCATGCACTAAATGCCAAAGTAGAAGTAAGCAAAAAGTGGCATCATCACTTTGGTCACTACAACAACAAAGTTTTGAAAATTTTGCATTCTTTTAATATAGTTAATGATTTTTTCAATTTTACCTCATTTGATAAGATTTTTGAAAGTTACTCAGAAAGGAAGAAGCATAGATTAATTTTTTTCAAAAGGTGGCGGTTTTATAACCAAAGAAAAGCTCGACTTGGTGCAAAATGATATTTGCAGTCTCATGCGCAACACATATATTGAGAATAATAAATGTTTTATTCCATTTATTGATTATTTTACCAGGATGACCTGGAAATATTTTTTGATTGAGAGAACTCAAGTTTATGATATTTTCAAGAAGCTTGTGAAATCTAATTGAAATTGAGAGTGATTTCAAGCTCAAAACCTTGAGAATGACATCTAGGTCCGACTTAATATTTGTTGCAAGAGACTTGAAATTGAATGGATGTGTTGATAGTGATTGGACTAGTTGTGTTCATGGTTTTAAAAGTATATCTAATGATGTTTTTTCTCTTGGAACTTCAAGAAAACAAGAGATTGTGGTTAACTCTACCATTGAAGTTGAATATATTATTTATGCATGAGCTACAAATCAAGTAATAATATGGCTTCATAAATTGCTTGGTGGTTTTGGAATTAAACCAGACGGACATACAATAAGGTTTTTTGATAGCAAGTTTGCTAGTGCCTTCAATTTAGTACAATAGGGTAGAACAAAGCACATCAAGGTCAAAATTTTATTTGTTAAAGAAAGCAGAGAAAAAAAGAGAAAGAATGCGAAATCAAGCTCACTTTTTGTAGTTATGAACAACTCGTCGACATTCTCACAAAAGCCCTGCCATATGACAGTTTAGGTTTCACAAAGAAAAACCTCAAGGAGGAGTGTTGAGATTTGAGGTTTTTCTTAATTAAATTTCAATTTTGTATTTTTTTTTATGCTTATTTATTGTTAGATTTAATTGTTCAATAAGTCTTAAGTTTCCACTTTAAACATTTACTATTAATGTTGTTTTTATTGTTTTTAAGTTGTTAGATCTCGGTTTAATTCTTCTTCCTATATAAGTGTGAACTTCCAAGGAACCACAATTTTGTAGCACATTTTCTTATCACATTTTTTGTATCAACATTTTTTTTCTACTTCAATAAAAGTTTATTCATCTTTTGGGTTTCCACTCTCTCATTTTCCATTTTCTCTCTTTGCTTAACAAACATTGAGATTTTGATTTGACTTTGCTTCCGCAATATTTTTTTTTATTTTTCATTTTTTTTCTCAACAAAATATATAAATGTAGTTAATTTCATAGAGTTGTTTATTCATTAATGAATACGCTAATTTATTTTAATTATAAAATATAAAAATGAGGAATAAAGAAAATTGATAAAATAAAATATACATAAATGAAAACACGAAGGAACAAAAATGTCAAGAGTTGATTCCCTCAACATGGGAATCTTAGAAACTCATATAATAGGAAGGGATCAAAATCTTCATAGATGTCTCCCGTATGGGCATCTCACTACAATAATACTTTTGGGTTTTCCTGACACAACACAGCGTCGAGAGAAAAAACTGTCAACGAAAAAAGCATCGAGAATTTCATATGTGTAGACCTGTCGGGGAAGCTTCTATCGACGCAATTTCCCTTTCGTCGGAATAAGTATGAGATTCTCCAACGCAACTAAATGCGTTGGGTAAATATCTCCCGATGCATACAAGCTGCATGATCGAGATAATGTATTTATGTCATTGCAAATTGGCATCGCCATAAATACGGCAAAGAATTTTCCTATCTTTATCCCTTCATTTATGCCGAAGCATAATTGCGTCCGGAGAAAGCGATATATATATATATATATATATATATAACTCCTTGATTAGCTTTTTTTTTTATTATTATTTTAAGGTTTGTAATACTTGAAAAAGTTCACAATTTAATAACGTAAATATTACCAATGGTATCATTTTAACACGAAAGAAATACCATAAATGTCAATATATTGAAATGCAATATTTTACAAAAATACATCAAAAAGAAAATAATTAATCTGAAAGACATTCATTTTTGTATTTGTCCATATATTCCCAATAGCAGCACAGCTACAAACTTGAAAGAAAAAAAAATATGTAAAAGTTTAAACATAAATAAAAAAATAAAAGAAGGGAAAGGAAAATGTGTACAAAGGTTTTCAAAAGAAAATTTTCCTAAGTGGCTTTTTGACCTTAAAGTATCTCGAGTCTGCCCCTCTAACCTTGAAAGTGGCAAAGAAGTGTGTAATGTATATAAAAAGTGTTTGTCTTATGAAGGTTTAAATGAACTTCAATGTGCCTAAGCAGGCCTAATGCACTTAACTCACGTGGCCTAGGCGAGCCTAGTGCACTTAACCACCCCCGAGAAACTACCCAAGTGTCTTAAAGGTGGCTAAGTGCCCTTTGAGGCTAAAAGCTATAGCTAGAAATGACCTTGAAATGTCTACTCTACCCTTTAAAACATTCAAAATAGCCTAAAAGTGAAAGTGTAAAAATAAAAGTGCTTAACTGTCCTATGGAAGCGAGAATAAACATGAACGTGCCTGATGAAAGCCTAACGCACATAACCCACCCTCCGAAGCTATCGAAGTCTCTCAAAGGTGCCAAGTGCCATTTGAGGCCAAAAGCTAACTAAAAATGACCCCTGAAGCTTCTACCGTACCCCTCCTACATTACTGCAAAACAAATGGAGTAATTTAGGGCCTGTTTGGTATGCAATCTGAAAACAAAATTTTGAAAACAAGGGATTCAATGAAAACAAAGTTGTATTTCATATTTTCAGATATGTGTTTGGTAGCAGATTTAGAAATTGGATTCCAATTTAAACAATTGTTCAAAATGTGTTCTATAATATATTTATAGACCATTAACTAGTTGTAGTTGCAAAACTAAATATTAGATTGAATATAATCCATTATTAATTAATTTATGAACATGATTTTTATTATAAAATTTGTACAATTATTATTTTACAATATCATATAATTTATAATATATTAAATTATACATATTTTAATTTAACAAAAATAAATTGAGTTTATAACATCAAAAACTATATTTATTAAAGTTTTGGCATTTTCTAATGTAATTCTGCATTTTAAATTTTCAAATTCAAAATCTGGATACAATGAAAACATAAAAAAGTTGTTTTCAGAATTTTCACTATTTGGATCACAGAATCCGGAAACAGTTTTCGAAAACAAGTCTGCCAAACGCATATTTACTGAACTCAGTGAATCTGAAAACATAAAACAGAATCCGGATTGCATACCAAACAGGCCCTTAGATTTCTATCCCATTAGAATTTTGGATTACCCAAAATAAAAAAATAATAATAATAAACAACCCTTATTGTTTTTTATTCTTTTTATAATCTTTTAAAGTATATAAATAAACTCATTTTTATTTAAAATAAAAAAATTGAAATTCTTATGAAATTTAATTGTGGACGATACTAATTTAAATTTATCCACATATTTAAAAATATAAACTAACAACAAATATATAATATATAATTATTTAATTTATAGATAATATTTATTTAGTTTTTGTTTTTCTTTATTCTTTAAACTTAGTATTCTATATATAATTCTTTATATAAACTAGAAATAAATTATTTAAATTTTCTTAACTACATAAAAAGAAACTATAATTATAATGAAAAAAAGCTCTACTAAATATTTTGAATTTCGAATTATAATATATTGTTTCATTGTATCTATATATAGTCATATTATTGAAACAAACTAACATCAATTATACATGAATGATATGTTTGAATTAAACTAACAAATACCAAACATAATGGTTTTTATAATTTGGTTATCAATATTAATTACATTATTTTTCTCAAGATAAGAATACTTGAATTGAATGTCATATATAAAAAAGAAATATATCAGCATGTGCCAAACTCAACCACTAAGGCATATACTCATTGTCTAGAGTTTGGAGGTTTAAGTCTCCAATTCCACCTTTGTTTTACTAAATAAAATAAATAAATAAATTTTAAACTAATGTATTTTAAATTATAATTATTTGAATTTTCGTCCCACTAACACAATTCTGAATCGTCACTATTACAACCAACAATTTAATTAATGCTAACTATAGATGCTATCATCAAAATTAACCAATCGTTCATCCCACTAACACAATTCTGAATCGTCATTATTACAACCAACAATTTAATTAATGCTAACTATAGATGCTATCATCAAAATTAACCAATCGTTCATCCCACTAACACAATTTTGAATCGTCACTATTACAACCAACAATTTAATTAATGCTAACTATAGATGCTATCATCAAAATTAACCAATCGAAATTAAAGTTTGAAAATTGAAGCCAACACAGAGAAGTTGGTGGGAAGGGAAGTGTGAGAAATTAACACAAAGGGTGGCCATTCTGTGCTCACCTTCCAGTTTATGAGGCTACAAATAGTAGTCTGGAAGGTTTGGCAAATGCACACCCATTCCTCTTTCTTTACCTTTCTTCATACGTATCACAAAAAGAATATGAAGAAAATTCCGGCCACAAGCCTTTTCCTTCTGGTGGTGGGGATGGCGGCGCTTGTTACCGGAGCACGTCTCGCCGAGGCAGTGACTTGCAACGCTATGGAGCTGAGCCCATGTATTGGTGCAGTCACGTCATCGGTACCGCCATCGGCCGCTTGTTGCAATAAGCTGAAGCAGCAACGACCGTGCTTTTGTGGGTACCTCAAGAATCCAAGCTTGGGGATTTATGTGCAATCTCCTCGCGCCAAAGCTGTTGCTTCCTCCTGCGGCGTTCCCTACCCCAAATGCTAGAGGCCATCCTTTGGAATGAGCTTTCTAATGGAAATTAAGTTCGCATCTGCCGCCTACTTATATATAGTCTCTATAGCAATATGAAACTATGAATAAAGAAATATGATATGAGGTTTTCTTTGTCTATGTTTCAACGTTTACATTTAAATATGAAATGTGTTAAGAGTATTATTATAAGAAATGAAATATTAAGACTATTGAACGAAGTGGATGCACTGTGTATTTGGTTCACTTTGTTAATTTTAACGTGAAACTTTCAATTTCATCAAATTAAACTCTATATTTAATAAATAGTGGTAATTTATATGTTTAATTTATTAATTAATAAAGGATAATTACATGGCACTTGCTCGTAAAAAATGTGTCTTTTGAAATGCATGAGATGATTTAGATGTTGCTTGAGTTTAGAACTATTATGTAAGGCACTCCTTGCAAAATTCTCATATATTTTCTCAAGAATTTTATAATAAAAGTATTTTAGTGATAGTTTAGCAGTGATGAAGATAAGATTTTTTTTTTTACAACACCCAAGAACACACCAGATCAAAAGAAAATTGTTCTCTCCAATAATAACTTTCTTTGATATCTTATCTTACCATGTTAAAAAGTGGCTAATGGAGAGAATTATTTTTTGACTATTTGGTCCAAACTGAAATTCCATGCATATTCCTCCATCCACTTATTTATTATTTATATTATTTATTGTTACCATAATATATGTTTAACATTTAGAATCAAACATGTGTCTCCATTAATTTTGTTTAAAATTTATTTGTTAAACAATTAAAAACTAAACGAAAAAAAGATTATTTTTTTTTAAAAAAAAATCTCACTTTGATGTGTTCTAACGTATTATAATCAAAAAATAACAAAAATAAAGAGCAATCTAAAGTTAGGGATTAAAATTAAAATTAAACTCTAATTCTAAAAACAAGTAAGAGTTAAATTTAAATTAATATCATATAATAATGCAAAATTTGGAAATAAAATAATAATAATAAATATCATAAACCTACCCCAAAATATAGATTAATTCCTCTTCGTTTTATTAAAAATTAAAATTTTATTTGTAAATAAAACTCTTTCTATTAAATATATATCTACAAGTTATACAAAATTCTCTACAATAAATTTATTCTATTACTCAATCATCGACATAAAAGTGAAGTAGAGCTCTCTAAATAATGTGGGAGTAGAGAATGTAAAAAATTTACACTTAATTCATATTTCTCTACGTTTAATTTGATGGTTGAATGCTACACCGTTTAAATTATTATTTAATATTTAGTATTCAATTTAATCAATAAAACATGAAATTATTTGTCATTGCTGTTCATAACTAAAAGGTTTTTCTTTTTCTTTTTTTTTTTTTAAATGAACTAAATTCATTGGAGATGAAAAGTTCTCTTGCTACCACCAACGGTTGAGAGCATGGAAGAAAAAATAAAACAAAACAGTGTATTAAATTGAATTGGAGCAATTCAATAAATATTAAATCTACGCAAATCTCATGGAAGAAAAAAATGACATAATACCTTCTCTTTAAATAGTTCATGGGTGGAAGACGAACAAAGAGGGGGTTTAGGATGGGTAATTTGATCAGACCATACCATTGAAATTTTTAGAGCGGGCTGCAAATAAGTAATTGGGTCATCTGTTTTAATGTTTGAAATGAAGGTCATTATGCTGACGCCTGTATTCGATTCACCGAATTGCTCACCTGCATATAATAGTGGAAGAGGATAATTCACCGAATTGCTCACCTGCATATAATAGTGGAAGAGGATTGTTCGGAAGTAATAATGTCTGCTACAGCTGAAAATTTAACCAAAGGTCAAATTTGTTACAGAGGAGATTTTTCGCTTGATGCCAACTTTGGAGGCGGCGGAGTTCCGGCATATACCCCAACTCTCCCTTCCCCCCCTCCCCCCACAAAAAAAATGGAGTTGCATATGCTATTGCAATGAAGGTGATAGAATATGATATTACGATATGTTGGGAAAGATGATAGCTATCTTTTGTATTAATTTAGTTCCATTTGTTCTGATTGTTTTTCTTTTTTTTAAAAAAGGGAAGAGGCTAGAGAGTATCCATGCAAAATTTATTCAAGGTTTTTTTAAGATAATTTTTTCTGTTCATTGTTTTCTTTTGTGCCAAAATTGTTGATTCAAGGTTTATTACCTTTATTTTACTTTAATTGTCGCATTTGTAAAGAAATTATACTAACCATTTTTTAAAATTTCTTTTTTACACTAAACTAATTCATGGTTTCCTTTTTTGATAAATTGATTCCATTGTCGTTGTTGTTTTATCGCTCTTCTTAGAACATCACAAATTAGATTAAAAGTCTTATAATCTATACTACGATTTAGAATTATAAAATTTTATCTTTACTTTTAATCATAGTTGGAATAACATTTTATTGGTTGAATGTATTCAATATTATTGTTAACTAATTTAATACAAATTTTTGTTATTATTTTAATAAATAAGTGAAAATTAAAATGTAATCACAAAACGTGCAACGCATAATATTTTATAGTAATACACAAGAGACACCTCATAAAAAGAATAATTAATATGTATATGCATACTATTCATGTACATTACAAAACTAACTATGCGTCATTATTTTTACGCGTGAAATTTAGGAACCATCATTAAAGTCTCAATTTATTGTAGAGTAGAAAATGGAGATTTATGTGTCTAGACATTCATGAATTGTAAAATTCATCATATATTTGGCAAACCTTTGTATGGGGAAAGGAATTATTGTTAGAATTCTTGATATGAATCAGGGTTCCAAACCACATGGGCTTCATTGACAAGACATGTGCAAACCCATGTTATGCGTGCCCATGACCCTTGCCCTAAGAACAAACTCTTAGCCTCACTTTTGCTCTCCATCTTTGTTCAATCTTGTCATTATTTGGAAAAACCAACACAAATGGCTATATACGATAATACAAATCCAAAGAATGGCCAAAGTTTCAGATGTTGCAAGTAGGACTATTAACGTTTTTCAATCATACATGTAAAATCATTTTCATTTAAATAAAAATATAGCATTTTAAGAATTCAGTTCCCAACTTGCATAAAACAATTCCGGATAAAGTCACTTATTTGGTTATCCAATCAAAGAAAACTATAAGCTCTACCTATATAAAGGTTATTGGTCCAACCTAAAACAAGTTCTTAAAATTAGTAGCTTAAACCAACAACTTGAAAATAAGTTTGAAGGCTAATAATTTATAACCCAAATGGTCCTTTACTTAAAGTTGCCCTTAGGCCTTGATCGATTAGTCAGAAACTACAAACATGAGAGCTCCAAGAATTAAAATTAAGTCCAAAAGCTTTAATCGGATTCAAAAAAGACTTAACGATAAATATTACCACAAAATCTGACCAAAGGAACCCGATTCCTTGTTGGTTCATGTTCAAATGCGTTTAATCTTGCAGCTCTAAACTCTTTAGGCTATCGATATTCAGATCTAAGGTTCTTTCAAGTGTGGATCATCTCCAAAAATCATCGAAGTGTTGAGAATCCCACATTGGAAAAATGTAAAGAGACCTCACAATTTATAAGATATATGGGCTACTCCTCTCATTGCCAATTGGTTTTGAGATGGAACCCCAAGTAATCTAATATGGTATCAGAGCCCATTAAACCCAAACGGGTATTCGGTCCAAAAATTAAAATTGGGATCCGATCCAAGAATGGTGAACCCAAAGTGGCACCATCTTGAGGGGGCATGTTGAGGATTCGAAAAATGTAGAGAGACCTCACAATTTATAAGATATATGGGCTACTCCTCTCATTGTCAATTGGTTTTGAGATGGAACCCCATGTAATCTAATACGAAGTACCAAGAAACATGTCAAAGAGATGGAGTTTGCATTACTGTTGTTCAACATGTGACGTCACCGCACAAAAAGATGCTGGTCGTTGCCCAGTCACAGGAGAATGCACCCAATATGAGTTTCAGACTCGTGGGTTTACTGTGTCTGTGGGTATCGCTACTCGTTGAGCACCATCAAGACTGGCCGATGGAATCGTCGGAACGCTATCGTCGATTTGGGTTCATTCGAAGAGACACTAGTTGTCGTAAAGGCTGGAAAAAAGGACAACACGTCACTGGCCATCGCGTGTGGATTGTGCCGACTTTGGTAATCGGCATGGCTGAAGCGAAAGAGGGAGAAGACGAACTGGTGGCTGGCGTAATGCGAAGAAGAGGAAGAAGAAATCGTGGGGATTGGCTGCTTGTGCGTGAGAAGCATAGTGGAAAATGTTGGTCGACATGTCGAAATGTCGACCGACATTTCGACATGTCGACCGTCTCGACATGTCATCTGGGGGGGGATGTCGTTTCCCCCCCCTTTTCGACGACATGTCGTCCACTTTTTCGTTTTTTTTTTTTTTTTTATATTATAAAATTAATGTGAAATCACTGACACACGCCAAAGGCCACACTGGTCTCTTGAGTAGTTGAAATCACTGACTCTCTTGTCTTGTCTCTTGACTTTCTTCTCAGTTCTCTCTTTTTTGTTTGTTATATAACTTATATTATATATATTAATATATATTACTTTATCTTTTTCTTTTGATGGTAGACCGTAGACGTAGTAGATGGTAGTACAGACAATTTCTAAATTTCTAATGCACCCTCAAGAAACAACTTGTTGTCTTATTTAAGATGGTAGTACAGTTTCAATTTTCCACAGTGGTAGTACTGCAACTTATTGACTGACACACGCCAATGTCACAATTCACAAACAACTTGTTGACTTGTTGACTTTAAAATATTTTTATTTTTTACATTTTGATTTTTTTATTATTTTTTACCATCTATAAATACCCACTTCATTTCACTTTCTTCTTCACCAATCACCACAACAACTCAATCTCCAATTCTCAATTCTCTCCAATTCCAATTCTCTCAATTTCCCTCTAATTCTCTCAAATTTCCTTCTTAAATTAGGAGTTTTAGCTTCTATCTACATTACTTTGAAGTTTCAACTTTCAAGGTTATTAACTTATTATCTCCTTTATATTATTATTTAACTTTTGTTTTATTAATAATAATGATTATTTTTTTGTTCATTTAAAATTTTAAACTATCTTCGTTAGTTAATGATTGTTTATTACTTTTTTTTGTTGGAATTTTTATTATTTTATTATGGATTGATATTGAAGTGTTGTTCTTATGTTTCTTAATTTTATAATTTTCTTATTAGTTATATTGTTTATGAATTAAATAATTCATTTATATACTAGTTTATTGTAATTTGAATAAATTGGCTATACTTTATTCTCCAACACATTGTTCTGTTCTGTCTAGGCTGAGGTATTTAAGTTGACCATAAGGGAACACCTCTACCTGGGAACTAAATTGGAAATGGAGCTAGTCATTTTTATGCAATCTTTTTTTTTTTGAATGTTTGTGAAATTATATGTTTGTGAAGTAAATAATATATTATGTTAGTGGTGATAATTTTATATTAGTTTTTAAAAAGTGTAGATTGTATATTTATTATTATTTTTTGGTTTATTAATAGTGTTCATAGATGGAAGGAGGACGTTCAGATTCAGCTTGGGCTTATTGCATTCCATTGGATGGAAACAAATCTGGCACTGTATGCAATTTTTGCCAGTTGGTGATTAAAAGTGGTGGCATCACCAGATTCAAACATCATTTATCTGGAAATGATCCCAAAAAGAACACCAGACCCTGTTTGAATGTGCCACCAGAGGTGAAGAAGCAAATTGCAGATCAACTGAAAATGAAGGAGACGAAAAAAATTAGAGAAGCAAAAAAAATGAAAGAAATTCAAAAGGATTTACGATCCAATCTGAAAGGTCATGAAGTTGATGACAGTAGTGATGATGAGGATATTGAAGTCTTTGATATGACTATGAGTTACTCAGAAAGAAAACAGTATCGTGAAGTTATACGTAACTCAAGACGGCCGAAGAGGAGGAAGATATGCGACGAAGTGGACTTGAGCGAGGTCAAGGCTCTAGTCAATTCCAACGGTCTAGTAGTATGAAGGAGCCCTCATACTACAAGTCTGAAGGAGCTAAACAAAAAAATTTAAAGGATATGTTGTCAGGAGGAGCCATTAGACAAAATGTTGGACGCCTAATCTCTCGTTTTTTTATTTATGAAAATATCGCACCCAATAAACTAAAGTCGCATCATTTTAAAAATATGGTTGTGGGAATACAAAAAGCTGGTAAGTGTGCTTATTAACTATTTTCAAGCATGTTTTTTTTTTGTAATACAATTGTACTTATATAAATCCTAATTCAAATGAGTTTTCATTTTGTAGGTATGAGAGTTGAAGTACCCTCACCGTACGAAACTCGCAATAAATATTTGGATATGGAGTATGAAGATATGGAAAAATATGTTCAAGAACAGAAGAAAAAGTGGAAAACTTTTGGCTGCACGATCATGTCTGATGGATGGACAGGACCAACAAAATTATCCATCATCAATTTTATGGTCTATTCTGATGGTACTACCGTCTTCTTAAGGTTAGTTGATGCTTCTAAACAAGTTAAAGACCATAAATATATTTATAATCTCTTGAAGAATGTCGTTCGAGAGATAGGGAGTGAGAACGTAGTCCAAATTGTGACAGACAATGGCTCTGCTTTCAAGAAGGCTGGAGAATTGATAATGAAAAAATTTAATATTTATTGGACCCCTTGTGCAGCTCATTGCATAGATTTAATGTTTGAGGATATAGGTAAAAGGGCCTCAGTAGACAATATTATTAGAGCTGCACGAGGGGTAACCAATTATATATATAATCATGGATGGTGACTCAGTAAAATGCGCGAGATATGTGAAGGTGATATTGTCCGACCTGGTGCCACTAGATTCGCAACAAATTATCTTGCATTAAGTAGCATGCTGAAGAAGAAAGCTGGATTAAAACGGCTATTCACTAATGATGCATGGTTTAATGACAAGTTGAGTCGGACGAAAATTGGAAAAGAAATTGAATCTCGCTTATTGAATCACTTATTTTGGGATCAAGTGGAGAGCATTGTCAATATTTTTGAGCCAATGTACACTGCTCTTCGAATTGTGGACTCTGAGGTTGTTCCAACGATGCCTGTTATCTATAGCTTGGTTGAAAATTTGAAATCTAGAATCAGCCATATCAAAGACAGAGGTTGGGTCAACCAAGTCATTGAAAATCGATGGGACAAGACACTTTATCATCCTCTTCATGCTGCAGGTAAAATTAATTATTAAATTAAAAGTAAGTATGTTTTTATTTTCATTAATTGTATTTATTATTCTATATTTCTATTATACTAATAAATTTGAATAAATTGACTCTTCCAGAGATAGTTCTGTCTAGGTTGAGGTATTTAAGGTGACCGTAAGGGAACACCCCTACCTGGGAACTAATTTGGAAAATGAATTTGTCAATTTTATTCATCACATCAATTATGAATTTTTTTAATATTACTAACCAAATTGTTATATGATATCATTTGTAGCTCATTATTTGAATCCAAAATATCAATACACTCATGGTATTGGAATGGATTTCAATTTGATTGAGGCTGTACATACAGTATATTATAAATTATTTCCAAATTGCCCAAATGCTGGAGATTTCGGAATGGAGGTAATTATAGAAAAGAAATCAATAGATAATTATCTAAATTTAAATTCATATAAATTCACCTAATAGATAATCTTTTAATGCAGCTTATATATTTTAGAGATGCCAAAATGAGTTTTGGAGAACGAGGTGCGATAAAATCAATAAACAAATTGCAACCATGTAAGTAGCATTTAAAATTATGATCATCTACTACCAATTAAATTAAAGTAAAGATAAAAAAAAATACTAATTTTTTATCTATTATTATTTTTTTGTGTTTGTACAGCCCAGTGGTGGAGCATGTATGGTAAAAGTGCTCCTACAGTACAGAAGCTAGCTATGCGGGTTTTGTCTCAAACAGCTTCCTCATCTGCATGTGAGCGGAACTGGAGTACGTTTGCATTAGTCCATACAAAGCAACGTAATCGGTTAGCTTACGAAAAACTCCACAAACTTGTTTTTTGCTACTACAACATGAAATTGAAGCTCAGAGATATGGGGGCCAAAAGTGAAAAAGTAGCAAAAAAAGATTACATTGATTTGGTGGATGTCGTGGCACATCCAAATGATGATGGTGATGACCCACTTTTTCAATGGGTCCGACCAGCACATTTGGATGATGAGTCTGGCAATCCAGACCCTGAGATTGCCAACATGGCTGCAGAGATCGGTGTCAATGTGGAGCAAGTAATAAATAAAGAAGTTAGGATGTCTGACGACCAATTAAATGACTATCAATTTAATGTATGTTTAGAAGCTGGTTATTCTGAAGCGGAACTTCAAAAAGTGAGAAAAAAGCTTCGTACAGGTAAGTCAGCAAATGACGAAGACGATGACAGTACGGACGATGGCAATGATGATGATAATACATCTGGTGGAGGAGGTGATACAAATGCTGGGACTTCAAGTGCTTACCAAGCTGAGGAAGGACAATCTAATGAACCGGGAATAAGTCCTTTTACCTGTGAGGCTGGATTCGACCATGTCACCCAAGACGAGGATCATGGATCTCGAGAGGGTGGTGAGGGGATTGCTGCTATTGGTAAACCGTTCTATCGACATAGAGATGCAGGATATTTTTATTCGACAAATTCGGATGAGAATTCCTTACTTTCAAGTATGGAAATGATGAGCATTAGCAGCAATAACACACGAGGCTATGGTCAAGGTAATTATTCTTACTCAAATTATGATGATTCTTCAAGTTCTGGTCATAGCAATGTTCAACCTAACTTTCCACCACAGAGTTATCATCCATCTGAAAATCAAGGACCATCGACTGATGAGATGTATCCACGAATAGGGTCTATATGTTGGCCGTACGAGTCATATCGTTTTCATGTAAGCAACTATGTTCAACATTTTCAATATAGGATGACTTGGGAGCAATATTGTAATTTCTATCAGAATTATCAAGATTCTGGATTAGATGCTCAAAGATCATCTTTTTGGTAATAGACATGTACATTTTATATTAAACAATTCACAAATTGTCACATACAAATATGTCATATATTCTCTAATTACCAATATTTAATATTATTTTATGTAGTCAATTAGGATTTATGAATGGTTAATTATATTTATAGTTTGATTAAATAAATCATCATAATTAAAGTCTCATTAAATATAAATATTACATATAATTTAGATATATTATATGATGTTAAAATAAATCAATATGGTATAATTAAGCCATAATTAAAGTTTCATGAAATACTCAAATAATTTTAATCTATTTCTATATTTTTTTTCTCAAATTCCTGCTCGCATCGACAATTCAATTGATATTTATATCTAAATATTATCTTAGGTTTTAGATGTAATGCTTAAAAATAGTCAATTATAGTCTAATTAAGCCACAATCAAAGTTTCATTGGCTAATTCAAACAATTTCTATCAATTTCCACGATTTCCGTAAATTCCCCCGAAATTTCCATCGACATTTCCATTTCCATCGACATTTCCATAAAATTTAGACCTCGACATTTCCATCGACATCGATATTTCGAACCTTGGTGAGAAGGAAGACAATTGGTGAAGAAGGTAATGCCTAGGGATGTGTGCCAAGTCAAAATGATTCAGGATTTTTTTTTAAAACAAACAACAAATTGTTAATGAGCAATGTTTAGGTTGTGCTTGCACCCAGCTCTTGCAGCCTAGCCACGTGACCATTCTTATGGTGCCATGTGGCAATCCAATTCTTTTTTTTTTCTTTTTTATTTATTTGCATTTGCCCACCTCTCTTTTTGTAAGTTTTTTTTAGAAAATTTCTTTTCATTTGATAACATTTCCTTTTTTTTTTCTTTTTACAAACTCTTTGACAATATCAATTTATTTTTAAAATTATATATTTTTTTATTATCTTTTTTCATCTATAGAATATCATTTATTTTCAATTAATCAATTGAAGATTGAGAGTTTACAATAATAATGTGAGAAATATGCTTCATAACATAAAGCTAACAACAGTCTTCATAATCAATTTTGTTTTTTTTGTTTTATAATTTTTATTTATCTTCTTATATTTTGTCCATTCTTCGTACTCAAATGAATTAGTAAAGGTAGATGACGATAGCAATCAATGAAAATCACAATTGAGATTCAATTTTAGAGAAATCATCTACACAACAAGGGTTATTGATGTTTGAGATTCAATTAAATGATTCCAATTTTAGAGAAATCTCGCCCAATTATTTATTTATGAAAATAAATGGTATTATATAATATTTTCAACTCATCAATTGAAAATTGAGAGTTTAAAATAAAATGAAAAAAATGACAAAATGAAATTTATATTGTCAAACAAAATTAAATGTATAAAAAATGTTACCTTAGGTTATGAAATGTATTCTCTCATTACTATTTTTAACTCTAAATTTTTAATTGATTAGTAGGAAATAAATTATATTTTAGAGATGAGAAAACAAAATAAGAAGATAAATACAAAATTATAAAATAAAAAAAAATTAAATTGATTATGAGACTGTCGTTAGCTTTATGTTATGATGCATATTTCTCACATTATTATTGTAAACTCTTAATCTTCAATTGATTAATTGAAAATAAATGATATTCTATAGATGAAAAAAGAGAATATAAAAAATATATAATTTTAAAAATAAATTGATATTGTCAAATTGTTTGTAAAGAGAAAAAAAAATGTTATCAAATGAAAAGAAAATTTCTAAAAAAATGAAAAAGAAAAGAATGAAAGAAAGGAAAAAAAAAACTTAGAAAAAGAAAAGTGGGCAAATGTAAAAAAAAAAAAGAAGAAATGAATTGCCACGTGGCACCATAAGAATGGCCCATGTGGCTGGGCTACAGGAGCTGGGTGCAGCCTAGGCAGCACCTAAGCATTGCTCAATTCTTAATTCTCCTTTTGCCTCTTTCTTTATTTAATTAAAACCAAAAGCAAACCCTTTTTCTTCTTTTTCCTCTTCTTTCTCTTTTCTCCTAATTTAACTCTAATTAAACACCTAAAAAAAAATTTAACCAAGGAGAATCTTTAAGGGCCTGTTTGGAGCAAGAAGTTGTAGGTAGTAGGAGTTAATAAATCTTGGGAGTTAAGAAGTCCGTGTTTGTGGTGCAGATTTGTTTAGTATGGAGTTAGAAAGTCTGTGTTTGGGGCAAGGAGTTGTAGGGAGTAGGAGTTCTAAAGTCCGTGTTTGAGGTGCAGATTTGTTCAACTTAGAGTTCTGAAGTCTAAGATGATTTTAGCTTTTTTGTACAATTTTTTTTGTACAATTTCTCAAAATTTCATTGTTAAGAATTTGTTCCCATGAATTCTAAGATTGAGGTTTTTTGTTTTGATTAATATATGTATATTTTAAAATTTTCTTTAAAGAATTTTTTTTTGAATAAAATACCCCACATTCTTTTTAAAATATTTCTCACATTAATTATTTATTTGACTTGGATAATTTTCAAATAAAAAAAAATCTTACAATACTTTTTTTAAATATTAATACATGTGATTCAGAAATATTTCAATCCATTAATTTAAAGGGATTCAAATAAACTTCAAGATTTTTTTGTTTTTATTCTCTCAACTCTAGAAAAAATATAGATTTGTTTTCGTTAATCCTAAGATTGAGATTTTAAATTATATTATTTTATGAATATTTTACAATTTTGTTAAAGATTTATTTTCGTCAATTTTAAATTTTAAATTTAAGATTTATTTTTCAAGCTTAATAAGTTGTATAATTTAAGATTTTATTTTTCTAACTAATCAATATAATGGATTATATAAAATTTGATTAATTTGAAAATAATATATTCTTTGAAGTTTTAACATAACTAAGTTAAAAATAAAATATCAAATATTTATGCTATTTTAAAATAATTAAGTTCAAAATGAATATATATATTTTTTAACACCATTAAAAATGAATATCATATATACTTTGTTTAAATTACTGTATATTTATGTTATTTATTGTAATAATTTTATTTTATTAAGTTTGGAAGGATAAATTTTTTATCTTTTACTTTGAATATGATTAATTTGAAAATCAAATATTTTTAATACGTTAACCTTTTTAAATGAAAATGATTTTACATCTATGTTTTTATATCCGACGCCTCGACACCCAATAGTGACATATCAATCCTCGATCATTTGTACCTAAGGCCTTGATCTCACTAATCAGGCTCACAACAACCCAGAATGCAATCCTAAACATGCTTTCTAGACCATGCTTACAACCCAATATCCACAAGATCACGTTTTCAACATAAACATCATAACATCATACAATCTCAAGTAGTCTCAACATTGAGCATGCTCCAAACCACAAGGGTAAATAGCTTAACATCACAAAAACTCACACATACCAGAACATATAACTCATGACAACTCATGCAGAGATACATAGATCGCATAATAACATCACAAGAAAACATATGGCATGTTTCACACATTCAAACAGACTCATCGGGTAGAATTCTACTTACAACTTTCTAAGGCGCTCCAAAAAATATTAAAAAAAGTTCCCAAAAACAACTTAGAAGCTAATTCGAATAGTCTAAAATTGAACCGAACCTAAAGCAAAAGAGATCCAAGCGTTAGAAACTACAAATAATGGTTTCCAAGTGTTAGGGATAATTATAAGATACTTTGTTTGGGTTCGCAAAGGTCTGAACAACACTTTACTACCTTAAACTCACAGAAACCAACTTGAGTTCTTGCTCGAAGGTGTTCGAATGAGTCCGAACTTGTGAAATTTCACATCGGAATAGAGCGGGTATTTGAAATAGAGTTATATCTGTCGTGGGTTAACTTCA
The DNA here is from genome assembly GCA_033996785.1 of Trichosanthes truncata. Classification (NCBI taxonomy): domain Eukaryota; kingdom Viridiplantae; phylum Streptophyta; class Magnoliopsida; order Cucurbitales; family Cucurbitaceae; genus Trichosanthes; species Trichosanthes truncata. Next base: position 16,981,519 of record JAWPNB010000007.1, read on the forward strand.
AAATACTGAAAACGATGAAGAACAAAGTTGTAAATAAGCTTTACCTCACAAATACAGGATTACCTTGTGGTAGGTATTCGAAAACGGCACTACCCATGTGTAGAGGAGAGATGTGTATGCAGGGCTTCAATCGTTGGTGGCCATGGCGATCAATTAAAGTGATGATAGGATCTGAAGCGGGGTTGGACGATAGTTCTGGTACTCGTGGGTGGCTGGGCGACGTTTGGATGTGACGACGTGACGTGGAGGGGCAGATCCACATATGGGCGACGACGCAAAGCTCCAACAGTGGCAATTGAGTGATAACGGTGTACTAAAAGTGGCTGGTTGGAGATGAAGTAATTGAGAAGGAAAAGGTTTTAGCCGATAATTGTTACATGCATGAGAGAGACAAGGCAGTTGGTGTCGTGCAATTGCTTGTGGTTCAAAGTTGTGAAGGTCGCTGAAGGGAGGGCAGAGATGGCACTGACGTGGTTGAAAAAGAAAACGAAGTAGACAACAGGGGGGGTTGTGTGTGTGGCTGTTTATGAGTGAGAGGGAGGGAGAGAAGAAAAAGAATATGAAATTGGGCTAGGGTCTCTCTTTGAGTTTGTTTTTCCTTCTGAAGTTTTTTTCTTTAATTCTCCTAAATCCCAAACTTAAAACTCCAAATATGGCTTAAAAATATTTGGGATAAAATCTAACTAAAAGTAAATTTGGTTCCTTTTTTAACTTGGAGAATAAACTTTATAAACTAAATTCTTAAATATCGAGATTAAAGATTTAATTAAAATCTCCTTTTCTAAAATTATAGAAATTTAGTTTTCCAAACTTAAGGGGCTAAACTTGAAATTCTAATTTTTCAAATTAAAACTCTAACCCAAATTCTCTAAAATAGCCTAATTTATAACTCGGGGCGTTACAATCTCCCCATCTTAAGAACTTTTGTCCTCGAAAGTTTGTTACTCAAACAACATTAGGTACTTGTCTCTAAACTCGTCTCCCCTTTCCAAGTTTGCTACCATGTTGTGTAATGCAGACGAGGTTGGGGTACAAACCCATCTAAAAGCATCTAGACCAATGTGTTTCAAGATCTCGAATGGTCCAATATAATTGGGGCTAAGTTATCCACTGTCTCAATTAGGCACCATGAAAGTTGAGCCACAAAGTTAAACTCCTTCCGCTGCCAACTCAAATTCTTAACAACCCAACTCTCTCTTAATAACGACCTCTCAACAATGCCAGACTTGTCACTCAACTAAGTGCAACTACCACAGCATTAGCCTTGCTGACCTAACAATTATAATCATTTTTTAATTCAATCATTTCTTTTGCCTTAAGTTAAGCTCTCTTCATGCGACAAAACACTCTAATTACTTGTAACCTACAAATTCAGATCTTTTCTCCATAAAGATAGTGCCTCAAAATCTTCACGAAAAAATTGCAAAACTGCAACTCTTAATTCAACAACCTAGCCTCCAAATGCAATGGGTGATAATTCTTATTTATGAGGATTATTTAACCCTAAACTAAGATATTTTTGTCATTTTTGTATGCTTTATTGATTACCGAGCAAGCTAAAAATAGCATTTATAAGATATATTCATGCAAGCTTGTCGGAGTATGGAAAAAGAAGAATTAAGTTGAAAAGATGCAAGAAAGTTGGCTTAAGTTGATGTTTCTTGTGCAGATTTGAAGAAGTGAAGACATTGCAAATGGGAATGCAATTGCATTCCCTTTGGAAGGCAAGGTGAAGAACAAGGAAGAAGAATGCAATTGCAATGCAAATTGCATTCTCTGGACTTACAAATCAAGAACGGAATTCGCGGAGATTCACCAAGATTCACGTGATTTGCTCAATTTATGGAGAATTTCCTGCATGAATATCACGCCATAAATCTACCCAATAATTAAGGAGCCAAAGATGGAAGGAGGAGGCTCGGATTATCTTTAAAAAGCGAGGAAAGTCAAAGAAGACGGAAGCGTTTTTCTGGGAGAGAATTCGATTTCTTTGGGTTTTATTCTTTTGTTTTCTATTCGATAGCAGCACAATTAAGTTGATTATTTTTTTATGTTTTGTTTTGATTTTCGATTGTTTTAGCAATTCTTTCTTACAGTTTAGCTCAATCGATTTCTGAATTTAACTATATTCAACGAGGAATTCAAGTTCTGCACTTTATGTTTATGGGTTTTTCCGTTTGCCTTCAACACAGTAGCAAGCCAACAATTCCTTTTCTGTTTCTTTCTTTTTATTAGCTCGTGATTTGGTTACTCTTAATTCCCGAAGTAAGATCTCTCCTCAACGAATGTTGAAGAGGTTAAGATTCAATGATTTGAACGAATTTTGAATCGATCGCATTAAGGGATTTTGGGTAGTATTTTGCTGTTGAGTCCGTTGAACTACTTTCTGGGTTTTGTTTAAGTTCTAAATACTGTAGGTAGTGGGATGGAGAAGTATTGTTAATTTCTATATTCTTCAATTCCTTATTTACCCGTGGGTTTTCCTTTGGTAAGCAAAATTTGAATCCCAATAGTATACTTTAGGAAATTTGATTTTCTTAGTGGACATTTTTACTTGGTGAATCAATTAGGTTTTCATTGAGATTAATTACCTCTTCCTTTTGTAAACTATGAAATTTTTAACAAATAATGTTTGGATTTTCATTTTCTCCACAATGAGCTAAATTTTCTTTAGGGGTTCAAGTTGGTAAATGCCCTAAGGAAAAATGTAAAGCTCTAAAGCATAAACAATCTAGTTAGCATGTAAACTTTGTTTGCTTCTGTTGAATTTAGAATTGGGTAAACCTAGCCGGCCAACTAGTGATTGCTCATCAAGCTTGAACTTAATATCGAAAGAGTTAAGGGAAAGCCGATGTCACAAAAGCAATGGAGGAAAAAGCTTAGAAATAAGTCTTGAACATCGACCCTAGACATAGGGCGAGACTCCAAAACCACTAGAGTTGTGTGCTAAGTATCTAAGTTAGATTAGCCATAGACATATAGGTTTAATCACTTAGTCTCCTAAAGATTTTGAATCAAAATTGAATAGGAGATGAACTCAGTTTACTTAGTTTTCACATGTTATAGCTAAGATTGCAATTGCATTTTGAATAACATTTTTCCAAAGGTGCTTGAATCACTTGAATCCCTATTTTAACTCATTGATTTTTCACTTATTCTTCATTAACAAACCAAACTCTTATATTTTGCATTTTCGGTTACCCCAATTGTGTTTTGCAAGCAATTTTGTGTCATTCTAAGTAAATTTTGTTAAACTCGTTCCCTTGGGTACGATACTCTGGAATACTTCCAGTTTCTTTATTACTTTGATCACGTGCACTTGCGTGTTGTAGCGAAAGCGTAGCGATCAATGGGTATCCTGAAATTCAGTCCGACAATCAATGGATCAACTTTAAATGGCCATCTCAAATAAACCATCCCTAAACAATCCATAAACCAACCTCGACTCAGTGTTGAAAAGTTAACCCAGTCTAAAACGAAGCTGGAAAGTGACTGTCCAAACGCACGCACGCTACTGTTTGCAAACCGAGAGGGAGAAAGGGAGGTGTGGCTTGCTTTGACTGTCGAACGGCGACAGAAACGTGGAGAAGTGGGATCTGAGCGTGACGGCAAATGGAGGAAGAAACAGCCGGCCGATTCGTCGTGGAGGCTTGAGTGACTGGCGAGCTGTGGTTCAACGATGGCACGTGCAAAAAACTGCTGCAGTGGCTTGGTGCAGATCTAGTCGGCGGCAAGTCAGCAATGGCTCCGGAGAGAAGAGATGGGTCGGAGGGAAAAGAGCAGGAAGAACAAGAAGGAATGGGGGGAAAAATCGTGGGAGAGGAAGATATTTTCTTTGTTTTTTTTTTAAGCTCCTATTTCCATTTGCTTTCTTTTCACTTAACTAAACTATCAAAAAGACCAAACTAGTCCCCAAAAATTCTTATTATTCCTTTTCAATTAATCATTTGTCAAAAATGACTTAGTACCTGAATGTCGGGCGTTACAATCATCTAACATGATGACTTGGACTTCAATTAAGTCCTTGTAAAGTTTTAGTCATCTCATAACTCTCCCACTATGATGAGGCTTATCCAATTCATGACTAGGATCCATTTGATTTTCAAATGTAATTAAAATGTTAACAACTTTTGTTAATTATTTAGTGACTTCACTTGGGACCAATTTATTGACACTATCTTACCTTATTAAAGGTTTATAGTCTTTTATTTGACATTCCTTATAAATTATGATATTTTTCATACAAATACCATATTCTTTTTAAGATTAGATAAAAGACCATTTTGTACTCCTTAGGGGTGACCTACACTTAGGCATATCTTTAAACATTTATAGCTTTTTTATGCTTGTTTTAGCATGTAAACTTAACATTTTCAAATGGTAAAGTGTTGTAAACTAGCTTTACTACTCTTCTATAATCTCAAAATTGTCTCGTAGACACTTTTGGAGGGAATAATGTTCATTATGTGATCTCTATTGCATATCCTAACCATAGTTGTGCAATGGCGTGTAATTCACTATTGATATGACCATGACCAACAAGGTTTTGTTTTTCCTCTTGTAGTATAATTTTACATAAATGTACTTGGTATTTAAAATAATTAGGATTAAAACTCATTTTCTCTCAATTTGACTTAGTACGTAAGGTTCATGTACTTTCTATTATGATCAGATCATAATGTCTTGATAGATTTACCTAATTGATTTTCAACTTTAGCCTGAATTTTCTTGAACTTTTCAAAAATTTAGACCTATATTACATTAGGTAAAGATACTTGTACCTTAAATGATCATCAACGAGAGTGATGAAATATCCATGACTTTATTTGACCTATACATTCACCCGACCATTTGAGTCAGAATGTGTAAGCCCAAAGTATTCTTTGGCCTTGTAGCCCTATCCAATAAAGGCCCAATAATTATCTTGCATTAAAGGCAATATCTACAGACAAGTAAAGTAATTAACTCTAACTTGTAGAGAATTACCTCTTACTAGTCTTTTTATTCTATTCAAGTTGATGTTAAATAACCTTAATTGCCAAAGTCAAGTATCTTTTAGGAGAAAGCAAATTTTCTTTTCATTCTGGAATCTATAATCTTGAATACCTTAGTATTTTGTTGTATAATACATGTTAACATGTTAACATATATAAATTGCTCTTATTTTCATCTGAATGTATTTTCAAACAATTTTGAAAATATAAACTTGAATACTTCAAAATAATTCATACTTGTTGGGATTTATGCCCTAAAGCCTCGTTATGAACGATTTATTTAATAATTAATAATTATTTTGATTATTTTATTTACAATATAATATTATTCATTATATAAAAAATCCAAGGTTATTAGTGTAATCTTGAACAGTATGTGAATCATGTTCAAGAAATAACTTAAAGGGTCATAGTATATGGATAAGGTTAGGTGTCTTATCCTGGTAACACTATTTATACGATCCACTTTGTAATAATTACAAATGATTTTATCCAAATCATTCATGTGGAGACATGTGAGTGGGGGTATCTTACACAATGAGTTTGTGTAAGACTAGACCACAAAATATTTAATCTCTTTATAAATCTGTTATTTGAGAAGATTAATATTTAATTAGGATGGTCATATGCGACTCGATCTTAATCCTGAGTGAGTTATGAACTCCTGCCTGTGAGGGCTTGTTGTTTGATTTGCATGGGTGAGAGTGGCTTTTGTAGCCGATTCAATATGCGTACCATTTTGGGGACTTGACAAAATAGGGAGTTGAGAACATAATCTCACAGGATGGAATTCACTCATTCCCTTATAGGGTAAGTAGATGAGTAGTTCCCGTAAGTGCTGATTTTGAGACTTGAACAATAGGGTCCCACCCTCTCACTGACTCGAGAGGGACTTAGTTCATGGTTAGATCATAAACAAATTGTTCATTAGAGGATCAGTGATACTTAAGGTGCAATATGTAATTACAGGGGTAAAACGGACTTTTGACCTAGTTGTAATTACGAACAACTCATGAAGGATCGACTTGCATGTAGTGATTATATCAATGGACACAACTTGTCCTACAGTGCATAAGAGTGCAACTTTAGGTTTATAGTGGAGTGACCTATAGTTAATGAATGAAAATTAATTAATCAAAGAGTTTAATTAATTGATTTTGTATCATTTGAGCTTATAATCTGTAAGTCCATAAGGTCCCATTGCTAGCTCATATAAACAAATAGGGATCAATTTCGTTGAGAGAAATTTTGAAGCGTTTGAATTAAATTTTAATATATTTGATATATTAAATGAGGAAAAACATATTTATTGTATATGATGCATTAAATATTAAAGAAGTTATGAATGCATTAATATACATTAAAGAAAATATATTTATTAAATTTGAGCCATTTGTGTGCATTCCAAATAAGATAAATTCTCCCCTTATTCTCTCATTATATTTTCTAGAAGGTTCTCACAAACCTCTTTGGTCATTTGTTTGAGTCATAGCAGGGAAGACTTTGTGGAAGTATTGGAATTCAATCTCATTGGAGTTGGAGCACAAGGAGAAAAAGACCCTCAAGAATATTCTCCATAATATTATTTTCAAGGTATGTTTTGCTTAACCTTAATTTGTATTGTTTATTTTAAATAAAATAAAAGTTGAATCCAACGTTTCCACTGTGGGTTTAATTCAATTATTCCCTTAAATACTATACGTGAAGGAATGAACGTTTCACTCCACAGCGGAATCATTGGATCGTCTTTGATTGTATTTAAAATTAAACTAAAAATTAAGGTTAAGCAAACTTACTTGGAGTAAATATGGAGATATTTCTGGTGGATTTTTATCTCATCCATAAAATCTTCCTGACTATGACTCGAACACAAGACCAAGGTTTGTGAGAGCTTCTTGAAAGAAAATCCACAAGGAATTGAGAGGAAGAGGTCTAGAGAGAATTCTCTAATTCTCGATTGATGTGTCTAATGACTCAACCTAATGGTCCTATTTATAGAGACCAAGGAAATTTTTTTGCCATAATTAAAATATTATATTTTAATATCTAATATATTAAAATATATCTTATATTTATTTGAATCTCATTCAAATCTCCTATGATATTTATTTATTTGAATCTTATTTAAATTCTATAAATATATTTTATTTAATGTATATAATATACATTAATTATTTTAATATTTAATGTATCAAATACAATAAATATATTTTCCTCTTATATATTTAATATATCTAATATATTAAATATTAATTTGAACATTTCAAATTTTTCTTTTAACTAAATTGATCTTTTAGTGTTACTATGAGCTAGCAGGAGGACCTTATGGACCTAAAGATTATAAGCTCCAATGATACAAAATCAATTAATTAAACTCTTTAATTAATTAATTTTCATTCATTAACTATAGGTCACTCCACTATAGACCTAGATTTCCACTCTTATACACTGTAGGAAAAGTTGTGTCCATAGATATAATCATTACATGCAAGTTGATCCTTCACAAGTTGTTCGTAATTACAGCTAGGTCAAAATTTCGTTTTACCCCTATAATTACATCTTGCACCTTAAGTACCGTTGATTCTCTCATGAACAATCTGTTTATAATCTAATTATAAACTAAGTCTCCCTCGGGCTAGTGAGAGGGTGTGGCGACATTGTTCAAGTCCCGCAATCAGCACTTAAGGGAACTACTCATCTACTTACCCTATATGGGAAATGAGTGAATTTCATCTTATGAGATTATGTTCCCAGCTCTCTATTTGGTCAAGTCCCCAAAATGGTAGGCATATTGAATCGACTACAAAAGTCACTCTCACCCATGCAAATCAAAGGACAAGCCCTCATAGGCAGGAGTTCATAACTCACTTAGAATTAAGATCGAGTCACATATGATCATCGTGATGAAATATTAATTTTCTCAATTAACGGATTTATAAAGATAGATTAAATATTTCGTAGTCCAGTCTTACACAAACTCATTGTATAAGATACCCCCACTCACATGTCTCCACATGAATGATTTGGATCAAATCATTTGTAACAATTACAAAGTGGGTCGTATCAACATGATCCTCCCGTATGTCAACCACATACTGTTCAAGATTACACTAAGAACCTTGGATTTTTCATATAATGGATAATATTATATTACAAATAAAATAATCAAAATTATTATTAACTATTAAATAAATCATTAATTACGAGATTTTAGGGCATAAATCCCAACAATTTCTCACTTACACTAAAGCCGGTGAGACAAGTATCCTAGGGTATACTCTATACCCAACATGTTGTTCCACTTTCCCTAACAAAGATGAGACATGTTTCATAATCTCAAACATTCTAAGTGACCCTCAAACACTTTAGTTTGGAGAGTCTTTTTATATAGATTAAAATGATTGCCATTAAAAGTCATCTTGGTCACTACCATGATGCTTTCTCTCTCTCTATATGATTCCTTGTATGTTGGTGCTTTCCAATTTCCTTAATATTCGTCGTTGCACCACTATTTGGAGTGTTATTGAATAATTAGTTCAAGGAGTTGGTATTGTGGAAAATTGAGATTGAGATTAAGAATTGTAAAATTATCGATCGAGGTAAGTAGTTTCTACATCCCTTCCAAAATAGAAATTTTGGTACAATTATGTTTTGAATATTGTTTATTTGACAAATGTTTGAAAGTATGTTTTGTATGATTTGAAATTGATCAAAAATTGTTTTATATGCTTTAAAGTGTTTTGCTATTTAAAAGTATGTTTGCCATTTTGGGTAATTTGAAATAAATGTGTTTTGATTGATTTTTAAAATGAAAGTAAGTTTGTTTTGGTTTTGAGTTTGAACGGTTGATTTAATGAATCTTTATTGAAATTGTTATTTGAAACTACATGTTTTGTTTCAAATGTTTACAAAAGAGTTTTTGATCGATTTGATAAGGGCTATTCGGATATGCCAATTTTCTGTTTTGGGAATACTTTGCTTATTTGTGGTAGTAGCCTAAATTGGAATTGATGGAATTGGAATTGACGAAATTGTTCTGGCTTATTTGTGAAAAGACACATTTGTGGAAAGGCACATTTGTGGTTTGGCATTCCTTTGGAATGAAGATTCATGTGTGTTTTATTCACTCACGTGGCCTTACACTTAAGTAATTATATGGATTGTTCTGGTCGATTTTATCGACATCTCTGACTGATTGAAGCTTATTTGTGGGAAGGCACAGTTTGTGGTTTGGCATTCCTTTGGAATGAAGATTCATGTGTGTGTTTCACTCACATGGCCTCACACTTAAGTAATTGAATTGAATGTTCTGGTCGATTTTTATCGACAACTCTGATTGAATGTTCTGATTGATTGATTGGTGTTACCGACGGGTAACCATCATATATGTTCTGAAGGCTACCCAAATAATGCATATTCCCACTATGATATTTGAAAGTATTGATTAATTGAAAGTACTGTTTGAATTGAAAGTTGGTTAAATGAGAGTTTTGTTTTGAAAGTTTGTGTGATTGAAAGATTTTTGTTTTCTGAAAGTTTCAATCGTTGTATTAAAAGATTTGCAAGGATATTTGTATTTTGTTAATGATTGTTTTAAAATAAAATGACCAAATAAATATTTGACTTTTGATTTAACTATTGAAATGATTAGTTAAACTAAAATTTCTATGTTTTTGTTTTTCCAAAATGAATTTCTGAACTTGATGTTGAGATTGCGTATTGAGTATTTTTGTACTCATTTTTGTTTTCCTAAAATGTTTTTAGATGAAGGAACAGGTGATAGTTCTGACAGTGATTGAGGTCTAGCATTCTGGAAAAAGTGTTGAGGAGTTAATTTTGGTCTTTAGGTTTTTAACATTTAGGTTTTTGTTGGACTTGTCGTATGTTCAAAGTTCTTCTAGTTGGTTTTGTTTTTAGTATTGGATTTGGCTTTATTTTTTAAAAGCCTCGTTTTTCAGTTATTTGAAAGTATTTTACGTTTGTTTTCCTATTTTTTTAGTATCTGTTTAATTGCTTCCGCATTTACCATTAGAATGACCGTATTGGAAAATACGGGTTGTTACAATAAACCTCTTATTAATTTGTGTAGATGCATTATCTAAGATTTATTTTCATAAAATAATTCTAAACATTCATTTTCATATCCCATATGGAACAATGAATTAAATAATGCTTACAGACTTCAGTATGGCAACAAGTGAGAAAGTTTACTCACCATCTACTTTCTCCTATTAAGTTTAACCATTTGCTATTAGTCTCACTTTGAGGGCAATAAGCCTTCAACTTTGTCATCTATCATGAAAATTTGGGCTTCAATTAAGTTCTTGTAAATGTTGAGTCATCTCATAACTCTCCCACTATGATGAGGCTTATCCAATTCATGACTAGGATGCATTTGACTTTCAAATGTAATTAAATTGTTAACAACTTTTGTTAACTATTTAGTGGCTTTACTTGGAACCAATTTATTAACACTATCTCACTTTATTAAAGGTTTATAGTCTTTTATTTGATATTCCTTATAAAATTGATATTTGTCATACAAATACCTTTTTCGTTTCAAGACTAGATAAAAGACCATCTTGTACTCCTTAGGGGTGGCCTACACTTAGACTTATCTTTGAACATATACAAGCTTTTTAGGCTTGTTTCAGCATGTAAGCTTAATATTCTCAAATGGGGAAGCGTTGTAAACCAGCTTTACTACTATTCTATAATCTTAAAATTGTCTTGTAGACACTTTTGGAGGTAATCATGTTCACCATGCAATCTCTATTGCATCTCCTAACCAGAGTTTGGTAATGGTGTATAACTTATTACTGATGTGACCATGTCTAACAAAGTCCCGTTTCTCCCCTTGCAGCAGAATTTCACACAATTATACTTGGTATTAAGATAACTGGGATAAAAACTCATTTTCTATCAATTAATCTTAACATGCAAGGTTCTTGTACTTTCTATTATGATCCGATCATACTATCTTGATAGATTTACCTAATTAATTTTCAACTTTAATCTTAATTTTCTTGAGCTTTTAAAAAAATTTAGACTTATGTTGTATTACGTAAAGATACTTGAATGATCATCAACTAGAGTGATGAAATATTCATAACTTTATTTGGCATTTACATTCACCATACCACTTGGGTTAGAATGTGTAAGCTCAGAGTATTCTTTGGCCTTGTAGCCTTATCCAATAAAGGTCCAACGCTTATTTTGCATGAAAGGCAAGATCTATAGACAAGTAAAGTAATTAACTCTAACTTTTAGAGAATTACCTCTTACAAGTCTTCATTCTATTCAAGTTGATGTTTATCAATCTTAACTGTCAAAGTCAAGTATCTTTTAGGAGAAAACAATTTATCTTTCCATTATGGATTTTATAATCCTGAATATCTTAGTATTTTGTAATATGGTATATGTCAACATTTTAACATTTACAATTTGTTCTTATTTTCAACTGAATGTATTTTCAAACAATTTTAAAATATAAAAATAGTTCATACTATATGAACCTTTTAGTAATAAGTTTGAGAAGTTGAATTTCTCTTGTGGTAATAAAACACCACATTCAACATTAATTAACAATTATTACTTAATGACATCTTACTGTCTCCTACTACACTAACTGAGATGGGCTTCATGGTGTCAGCCTATAGAAATTATTCTATATGTTCAGTATTTTCCAAGAATTACATAAAGAATAAAATTTGATAGTGGACCATGTATCAACTATCTAGGTGGAGTTGTTTATTCTCTACCAAAAATCTAGTATATCAAATTTACTTTCATCTACATTATTCTTCCCATAGAAATATTTCAAAAACTCTTCTCATTATGACCGTCCTAGCTAATTTAGGAACTATTTTCTTTTTTATAGCTTTAGTCATTTGGTTTCTATTCATAAATTTTTGTAATACTTAATCTTCAAGATCATTTAGACAATTTTCTAAATTTAGCTTATGTTGGCTTCAATATCTTATACGTTGTTGTCATTTTCTTTATCTTCTAAACTTGACATCTAACATGTCAACTAGGAGAATACGTACAAGCTATCTCGTTTACTTTTGATTCATTAATCATGTGCTTCACGAACAATTCGAATAGCATTAGCAATAGGTTTTGAGAACATTTCTCAATAAAGACAAATTAAAAATTTTACACTACCATTATAATGTTAGTGTTACTTTTCCAAGTAATAAAATTTCTGAATTTTGACTTTCAGTAATAAAATTAAAAATTATAAGAGAAATTGACATAATATTGATATATATATATATATATATATATATATATATATATCTAATTTAACATCATGCAAATAGTTATCCATTCAATTTTAGCATAGAAATCAAACAATTTGAAAAATGAACCCTATAAATCATTTATAATGTTATGGTACTTTAGTGAGTTAGAACAAGTGCCGCCATAGGGTAGGTCAAGTATTCATTTACTAAAATGAGACAATCTCAACCAAATTTTATACCAGAATAACTCTTATTACTATAATATTTAGTTATCATTAGTTTGGTTAAGGACATCATTAACAACCTTAATGAGCCCTTTGTAAGTGTGACCCATCATTTTAGATCCCGTAGTTTTATCCCAACAAGTGTCGCTGTAAAGTAGGTCAAGTATTGGAAACAAAACTACAATCATATCCTTCTCAGGAGTTCACCCTGATATTGACCCATGCAAACACCTTCCATAGGAGAACGGTCCAAAAGCCACTATGAGACCCCACATGAATCTCACAATGTGAACCAATCATGGAGACCGTAGAATATGTTGACACATTTCCTTCTCCCACTTACTATTTTAAAACATGGTAGAATATCTACCTTGCATAACTCTTATATGTTGGTTAGATTGATTTTAATTACCAAGTTTTTAAATTATTTAAAAAAATTAATCACATTACGAGCATGCTTAGTGAAATTAAATACAATTTGACTAATACAACTCCCATGTCAGTTCCCAGTTAGAGGTGCTCCCTTTCGGTCAACTTAAATACCTCAGTCTAGACAGAACCTTCCATAGACAAAATTCCCTTATAGTCAATTTTTATTTCAAATTCATTAATGTTTAATTAACTATTAATTACTAGATTAATGAACCTAAGTGAATTTAAACAATGTTTTTAGCCCTATTGAAAAAATAATTCACTTACTGGATAATCTTAAAATTCTATCATTTTAAACCCTTTAAAATCAATTAAAAGACCATCCTAGATATTTTATTCTAATTCTATTAGAAAAATAAAAGATAAACTAAATTCAACATTTTAAACTATGGATAATCTTGAAATTCTACCATTGTAAACCCTTTAAAACTAAATTAAAAGACTATCCCAAATTCTAATCTTATTAGAAACAAATAAAGATATAATAATTTCAAATTTTAAATTATTTAAAGCATGAATTAGAAATATCTTTATTTTAAGGAAATATTAATCTCATTAGGAAATATCCTAATTCTATTAAATAAAAAAAATAACACTCTTATCTTTCAACTTCCACTATCATTCATTCATTTCACCAGCCAAAGTAATATTTTAAAGGGAAAATTGCACAAACCACCCCTCAACTATGAGGTTTGTAACAATTACACCCCTAAACTTTTAATTTGATCAATTGCCCCCCTAAAGTTTGATAAGTGTTGCAATCAACTCCTTAGGTTAAATTTAAGACACGTAGGGGAAGGGTAAAATTGTCGTTTGAAAAAAAAAATTGTCTTCTTCTTCAACCTCCATTTTTATCGGTAATCAACCCATAAAAATGACTTGTTTATGCAATTGGAAATACAAATTTTGTTTATTCCCACTTGGATGGGGAATTTTGATGCTTAACTTGTTTTCTGGAGGAAAAAAAAATGAACCCCAAATCAAGATTTCAGACACCAGATATGCTAAATACCCAAACAATAGAAAAAATTAAGATGCCAGATTTGGAGGGTAAGAAAGCACTTCAAATTCTGGGCCTTTCGTCGCCGGAAAACATGGCGGATGATACTTCCGTTGGAGAGTTTTTTCGGAGAACGGTGCCACGTTTTGGCATTTTCATGGAGGATGTTTGGTCGGAAAAGTGGTCGGAATAAAAAAATCTTCGTGTAGTCGATGGCTCCACTTTCTCTGACTCGCCTGGAACCAATCCTATGGTCACTGTCATGATGATCGGGCAGTGAGTTTTTCAACTTTTAGATTTTCTGTTGGAGAGAAATGGAGGTTGAAGAAGAAGACAAAGGAAGAAGAAGACAAAACTTTTTTTCCAAATGATAAATTTGCCCTTCCCCTACATGTCTCAAATTTAACCTAAGGGGTTGATTGCAACACTTATTAAACTTTAGGGGGATAATTGATCAAATTAAAAGTTTAGGGGTGTAATTGTTACAAACCCCATAGTTCAGGGGTGGTTTGTGCAATTTTTCCTATTTTAAATGGGACATTCGATTAGGGTTAATGAGGAAGGAACTATGGTATGTTAAGTGAAATTAAGTTATTTACTCATTATGGCCAATGCAATATTCGATTAGGGTTAATGAGGATGTAGCAATGATTTCATTATTGTTCTTACACATCATAAACATATCATAGACAAAATTAGAGAATAGAACAAGAGTCATCAGGTAGAATAATATATATATATACTTATCATAGACAAAAGAAAAACAAAAAAAGGTTGGTTGATTTCATGTTTTGGAGAAGAAAGTTGCACGTGCGTGATTAGTCAGTGTTCAACCTGGACGATAGTTCAACGGGCCAGTGTTTGCTTACTCTGACAGGCTGATAGCTCACAAAATGTGATATTTCTAGGCTTTACTTTTGTTGGTCTTCATAGCCTACTTGGTGTTTTTCATGAGTTTATTTATTGAAATTTCAGTTATCGAGCAATCGGAGCGAAACTGGAGAATTTGGAGATATCATGGCGAGTTTGGAGCTAACGGAACATAAATTTCGAGGCCATGTGAAGCAATGCAAGGAATTGAGCAAGAATACCCGAGAGCATAGCGTTGAGACGCTATGTATAACGTTGAGACGCTATAAGTGCAGCCTTGAAAAGCATGATTTCCGTACACATAGCGTCGAGACGTTGCTTTATAGAGTTGAGACGCTGAAAACACGCACACTAGGTCTCTTCCATCCGTAGCGTCTCAACGCTGTCCACAGCGTCTCAACGCTGTCCTGATTTTCCTTCTTTATTGTGCGAATTAGGGTATAGCGTCTCGACGCTGTCCCTAGCGTCTCGACGCTGCCCCGACTTCTATAAAAGAATCCCTACTTGCTTGCGAAAATGGCGGGCTTGCTTTTGGAGAAAATTAAGCCCTAGCTCGATTTCTACTCTAATTTTGGAGAGAAGGAACATTCTTGAGAGCGGAGAACGAGAGTTCGAAGTTCGAGATCGTGACGTGCATCGGGAACGAGGATCGACACGTGAAATAGAGTTTTTCCTTTCCCTGTTTGTTGTAGTTCTTGTTATGGATTTTTGTTTAAGTTTAGAATTGTTTTTCGTGATTATGAGTGACTAAACTTAAGCTAGGGAATTGATGTAGCCATTGAATTCTTTATTTTGTTGTTAATCCATGCTTGATTATGCTTTTTAACTATTTGTGTTTGAATGCACTTAATGCTTGTGAATTTTTGGCCAAGGTTTGCATGAGTTATTGATCTAAATCTGTGCTTGAAAGAGTGGTGTTTAGATTAGAATAAATTCCAACACAACTAATTGTAAATTCTTGCATGTAAATGAGGAATTCTCTTAAATCATAAAAAGACAATCTTAATTCCTTGTAAGCTATTAAAATCTAGATGGATACGTTAGGTTTATAGTCCTGCATGAGGTCAATTGGGCTTGGAAGGGTCTTTTAATAACTGTGTGTCTTGCTTATAGTTTTGCATAATCATACATTGGATTAATCAATTAAAATATTGATTCAATTGGTAAAGTCAATTCCCTAGGTTTTTATCTTTTTGGCATCTCCTTTATTTTGACTTAATTTTGTTAATCAAGAAACTCCTAAAAATTACTTCTCTAAATAAAATTGGATGTTATTATTTACGGTAATCAATTGATCTAGAAAACCATTCATGAGGACGATACTTTACACTCATTAATCACTATACTAAAACTTGACACCGTACACTTGCGGCTTTGTATGGCCAATAAATCTTGCAACAAGTTTTTGGCACCGTTGCCGGGGAATGGTGCATATTTAAATTATTTGATATTGTGGAAAAAGCATCCGGTATTAGTTTAGAGTTTTCTTTTGTTTTCCTATTTTGTTTATTAATTTTGTCTTTGTTGATTTTTCTTTTTTTTTTTTTTTAGGAATTGAATAGTGTATGCGAAAGGATAAGGAGGCACTCCTTGCTCCTTTTGATTCTGAAATTGAAAGAACCTGCAAGAGAAACCTTAGAGAAAGGAAGGTTCAAGGGATAGTTATGGCCAACCAAAGAGAGGAGGAGGAACCAAAAGCCATAAGGGACTACTTCCAGCCGATGTTCAATGTCGATCAGTCCAGAATAGCCCATGTGCGGATCAATGCCAATAATTTCGAATTGAAGACAAGCCTTATTCAGATGACGAGGGACAACGCATTCAGAGGACTCGCCACAGAGGATACTAATTCTCACTTGCAAAATTTTTTAGAAATTTGTGGTACTGTTAAGTTAAATGGCATGTCTGCTGATGCTCTTCGCTTACGACTTTTCCCCTTTTCTTTGCAGGATAAGGCGAAAGATTGGCTTGGATCTCTACAACCTGGGAGCATTACCACGTGGGAGGAGTTGGCCCAAGCATTCTTGACTAAATTTTTTCCACCTGCTAAAGCCGCCAAGATGAGGACTGAAATAGGAACCTTCAAACAACATGAGGGGGAGCAGTTGTTTGAGGCTTGGGAGAGGTACAAAGAGATGTTAAGGAAATGTCCTCAGCACGGATACCCCGACTGGCTTCAGGTCCAACTGTTTTACAATGGACTCACAGGCAGCACTAAGACTATTTTAGATGCCACAGCTGGGGGCACTATTTTAGCTAAAACTGTGGAGGAAGCTCGAGCCTTGTTGGAAGAAATGTCAACTACAAGCTACCAATGGCCGAATGAGCACTCAAATCACAGAACAGTTGCTGGTCTTTATGAATTAGATGAGGTAAGTGCCCTTACATCCTAAATGGCATCTCTGACTCGTGCTTTATCTAAACTTACAGGTACAGGCCATCCTCAGTCAATAGCCTCAATAGTAGCAGCTCAATCCTTTCAGGCTACTGAGGAATCTAGCATCGAGCAAGCCCAATACATCAACAATAGAAATTCCAACTACGGGGGACATCAGATGCAGAATAATCTTCCATCTCACTACAATCCAGGTTTGAGAAATCACGAAAATTTTTCTTATGCTAATAATAAGAATGTTCTGCAACCTCCTCCAGGTTATGCACCTACCTCCTATCAAGCTTTAAAGAAGCCTTCCCTTGAGGACATGTTGGGGGCATTCATCACTGAATCAAGGAGCAGAACCAACCAGTTGGAAAGTATGGTCAATGGGCATGGTACAGCCATAAAAAACATAGAGGTACAAATCAGTCAGATGGCTACCACCTTGAACACTCTGCAAAAAGGTAAGTTTCCCAGTGATACTGAGGTAAACCCAAGGGAAACATGCAAGGCCATCACCCTACGAAGTGGAAAGGCATTAACTGATTCAAAGAAAAGATCAGCTGAGGATTCAATCCCAGAAGAATTACAGAAATCCGAGGAGGAGGTGCACAAAGAGACATCTAAACCTACCTTTGAGAAATTTGCTACGTCTCCTATCTCTTTAACTCTTAATTATATTCCATATCCTCAACGTTTCCAAAAGAAAAAGTTAGATGCTTAATTTGCTAAATTTCTTGATATTTTCAAAAAGCTTCACATCAATATTCCTTTTGCAGATGCTCTGGAACAGATACCAAATTATGTGAAGTTTATGAAAGAGATCATGTCAAGAAAGAAGAAACTGGAGGAGCATGAGACAGTCAATCTCACTAAGGAATGTAGTGCAATCATCCAAAAGAAGTTACCTCAGAAGTTAAAAGATCCAGGGAGTTTCACTGTTCCCTGTACAATAGGAAATTATTCGTTTAATGCTTTATCTGATTTAGGGGCTCGTATTAATTTGATGCCTCTTTCTGTGTACAGGAAACTTGGTTTGGGGGAAGTGAAACCAACAACAATTTCACTACAATTAGCTGACAGGTCCATCACATACCCTAGAGGAGTTGTGGAGGACGTCCTAGTCAAGGTAGACAAGTTCATATTCCCCGTGGACTTCGTAGTACTGGATATGGAGGAGGATCTTGAGATCCCAATCATATTAGGGAGACCTTTCTTAGCTACTAGTAAGGCAGACATTAGCATGCATAGAGGTACATTAACATTACAGGTGGGGGAGGAAAAGGTAGAGTTCCAAATTTTTAAACCCCTAAGTTTAAATGATGAGTTAAATGCATGTTTAAGAGTTGAGTTGGCAAATTCTATGTGTTCTAACTTTGACAAATGTGTAGTTTTGAATGACTCTTTAGATGCAGTGTTCAGTAACAACGAGAAGATGACAGAGGGTGAGTTCAAGAGCAAGAAACCACCCTAAAGCATACACATGAGCTCTGTCTAGCTAAAGACATTAAACAAAGCGCTCCTTTCGGTGTTAGTTTTATTTTTTCATAGTTTTCTTTCATGTGTCTTTACTTGGTTTCCGGTGCTTTGAGTTATAGAAGTCACAATTCCTTTGCAGCATTCCTTTGAGATGAAGAAAACGATGAATCTCCTCATAGTCAAGATAGTATTGTTCACCGCGTCCTCTTTCCTTCGTCATTATGCATGTTGAATATTTTAATACATTGAGGACAATGCATGTTTTAAGTTTGGGGGTGGGAGTACTTCGTACTTAGTGTTTGAGTCTTGAGCATGTGCTAAATTTCTTATGATCAATCTGATGCATATTCATGGTTAGGACGCCCTAGGATGTGATCTAATAAAGAAAATTACCTGCAATCATTTGAAACATGAGAGCATGTCCTGAAATTGAGATAAATTTAAAATTTTTCTTCGATTCCCTTGCAACTGTTGAGCACTTAACTTTCTGTCTTTTAGTTTGAATGCTTAGAACAAGGTTATTTTGTTTGAAAGTTTGATGTCACCTCGATATGCTTAAGAACTGATTTGAGGGTCAATCTGTATGATAGTTTGTAAAGTTATATCAAGAATTATGTGAGAATGTTGCCTATATTGATTTTTTTTTTCATGTTAAAAAGAAAATAAATTTTTGCATGTTTGAGTCAATATGTTGTGTTTAAAAGGATTAAGGACAAAAAAAGAGTTACCTCCACTGTGATCAGTTAGGCCACTCATTGAGCGAGTGCTCTGGGTAAGGGTCCCTACAGTGGGTGTGTGAAAGCTAAGGTCCTTGATTTAAAAGAAAAAGAGGCAAGTTTGGGAGTTGTTTAACTCGATTTTATTATTTTAGTACGTCTATGAGACATTACTTTCTTGAGTGTAGGAGGACTTAATGATTGGAACTTAGAGCCAATGTAGGGGGAAATCAAATGGAAAACTTTATAAAAGTGTCCCGGCTAGTAAAGACTAAAAGAGGCAAAGTTAAGCACACACACACGCAAGGGATGAATAGAATGAAATTTGAATCTCTTGATGAATGACCATGCTTGAGCTCTTTCTTTGATTGTATGATTTTCGTATTTAGATCATTGAGGCTCGAGTTATATTTGTGCATTAATGAAATCATGATGTAGTTTCGTTCTATTTTGCTCGGGACTAGCAAAAGCTTAAGTCTGGGGGTATTTAATAGCACACAAAATGTGCTATTTCTAGGCTTTACTTTTGTTGGTCTTCATAGCCTACTTGGTGTTTTTCACGAGTTTATTTATTGAAATTTCAGTTATCAAGCAATCGGAGCGAAACCGGAGAATTTGGAGATATCATGGCGAGTTTGGAGCTAACGGAACATAAATTTCGAGGCCATGTGAAGCAATGCAAGGAATTGAGCAAGAATGCCCGAGAGCATAGCGTTGAGATGCTATGTATAGCGTCTCAACACTATAGGTGCAGCCTTGAAAAGTAGGATTTCCGTACACATAGCGTCGAGACGCTGCTTTATAGCGTTGAGACGCTGAAAACACGCGCACTAGGTCTCTTCCGTCCGTAGCGTCTCAACGTTGTCCCGATTTTCCTTCTTTACTGTGCGAATTAGGGTACAGCGTCGAGACGTTGTCCCTAGCGTCTCGACGTTGCCCCGACTTCTATAAAAGAATCCTTACTTGCTTGCGAAAATGGGGGGCTTGCTTTTGGAGAAAATTAAGCCCTAGCTCGATTTCTACTCTAATTTTGGAGAGAAGGAACATTCTTGAGAGCGGAGAACGAGAGTTCGAAGTTCGAGATCGTGACGTGCATCAGGAACGAGGATCAACACGTGAAATAGAGTTTTTCCTTTCCCTGTTTGTTGTAGTTCTTGTTATGGATTTTTGTTTAAGTTTAGAATTGTTTTTCGTGATTATGAGTGACTAAACTTAAGCTAGGGAATTGATGTAGCCATTGAATTCTTTATTTTGTTGTTAATCCATGCTTGATAATGCTTTTTAACTATTTGTGTTTGAATGCACTTAATGCTTGTGAATTTTTGGCCAAGGTTTGCATGAGTTATTGATCTAAATCTATGCTTGAAAGAGTGGTGTTTAGATTAGAATAAATTCCAACACAACTAATTGTAAATTTTTGCATGTAAATGAGGAATTCTCTTAGAATCATAAAAAGACAATCTTAATTCCTTGTAAGCTATTAAAATCTAGACGGATACGTTAGGTTTATAGTCTTGCATGAGGTCAATTGGGCTTGGAAGGGTCTTTTGATAACTGTGTGTCTTGCTTATAGTTTTGCATAATCATACATTGGATTAATCAATTAAAATATTGATTCAATTAGTGAAGTCAATTCCCTAGGTTTTTATCTCTTTGGCATCTCCTTTATTTTGACTTAATTTTGTTAATCAAGAAACTCCTAAAAATTACTTCTCTAAATAAAATTGGATGTTATTATTTACGGTAATCAATTGATCTAGAAAACCATTCCTGAGGACGATACTTTACACTCATTAATCACTATACTAAAACTTGACACCGTACACTTGCAGCTTTGCATGGTCAATAAATCTTGCAACACAGGCGATCCTCATACGTTATCTTCATATGACGCATGGAGTATCTGGTTCACAGTTGTGTCAGACTGGGCCTCATGCAGCGGTCTCACCTCACTATGGACATAGTTCGTAGGTTGTGGCTAAGTGTTTGAGGTTGCCATTATTCGTTTGTCGTCGTCGTCATCTTCATCATCGTCGTCTTCATCCTCATCCTCATCATCTTCATCCTCATCATTATCATCATTAGCATCGTCCTCCTCTACAATAAGTTTCCTCTTCTTCCTTAACGAGGGCTGTATAGATGAGTCAAACGAAGGATTTGTCACTTCTTGATAAACAGACTCCCTTCCATCTTTCTCACTGGAGAATTCTGTCGTGTTGGAAGACCGCTTCACGAGCACCCAATCGTGGAGGTAGTCGTCACCGTCGTCGAGTCATAGGAAGAAGGTTCTTCGGGGAGGCCGAAGAAACTATCTTTTGAGGATGACATGTTTCACTATTATAGGAATGAGTCGAAAGGTCTATTAGGGATAATGAAAATTGACGATGGAGATAAAGGAATTAATCCTCATATATAAAGCCATTTAAAGGGAGAGTTCATTGATCATTCCTCTGTCATCGTAATTAAGACGATGTACTTAAAGAAGCGTTGTTTGGAATATCAATGACAGTAATAAGTGGGATTGTCTGACCAAGGTTGATATACAATCATCACGACTCCAGTCATGCATTTAATTCACATCGGCAAGTTATTAAATCCACTCGAATGTAGACCGAGAGTGTACACAACGTTATTCTAAACGAGATTATAGACCGAGAGTGTACACAACACTTTTCTCACCAAGATTGACCCCAGTTTGACTTAATCACTTCTATTGCCAAATTCAAGCAATTTTACAATGAGATTATAGACCGAGAGTGTACGCAACGCTATTCTCACCGAGGTTGACCACACTTTGACTTACTCACTTATGTTATTAAATTAATGCGATTTGAGATTATAGACCGAGAGTGTACGCAATGTTATTCTCATCGAGATTGACCCCACTTTGACTTAATCATTTTTGTTATTAAATCCATTAGATTTCCCAACGACATTATGGACCGAGAGTATACACAACGCTATTCTCATAAAGATTGACCCCACTTTGACTTACTCACTTCTGCTATTAAATTCATGAGATTTTCTAACAAGATCATAGACCAAGAGTGTCTGCAACGTTATTCTCACTAAGATTGACCTACTTTGACGTACTCACTTTTGTTGTTAAATTCATAAAATTTTCGAACGAGATTATAGATCAAGAGTGTACGCAACGTTATTCTTACCGAGATTGACCCTACTTTGACTTAATCATTTTAGTTATTAGAACCATTAGATTTCCCAACGACATTATGGACTGGGAGTATGCACAATATTATTCTCACCAAGATTGACCACATGTTGACTTAATCATTTCCGTTACATCCATGGAAATTTCTAACAAGATTGTGGAAAGAGAGTATAGATTTTACAAAAAGAAAACATGAATAATATTCATACAGAAAAATTATGATTGAGGGTTGAATTGTCTGGTTGAGAGAGGAAGGTTACACGTTTGTCTGTTGTGCCCAGCATTCCCACACCTGCTGCAATTGGGAGCTGGCCACCGTTCTCCATCGGATGGGATCTTGTTCCATCGGTTGAGAGTTGATGGGAGAATCTTGATCGAAACATACCTCGGGGGTGACTTCCACTCGGTTATATGGCCAACGGGGTTGAAAGGCTCTGCATATACAAAACGAACGACGTTCATTCTATACTTAGAGTTACATAGATTATGTGGGATGATGTTCCGATGTCGGCTGCCATTAGATCATGTGAACACAGTATCTCAAAGCACTGAAACTCCATGCACATGCATGTACTCGTGTTCAGGTCTACAATGTAGCCGAACAGTCCATCATTGACGTTAAATCTATAATAGTATATTGGTTCAACTAGGTACCGTCTACCCCTATCACACCCATTGGCCATTCGATTGTTAGCGTAGTTTGAGAAATGCGAATTGCAGGAGTTCCAATGGGTTCACCAATCATGATACCATTGTTGGAAGTGGTTCCTGATTTGCTTAAGCAATGTAGTGATTCGTAAAAATCTGGTTTTCTTAGTTGTGACATTAACGCATTCTGTAGAGTTGCTTGTGTTGTCATACTATTTTGGTGTTGAAAACATCGTGCCCATCGTTCCACCCCAACCTCTAGTAAGTATCGTGCTACGTCGCCACCTTTGAATTGAGAAATCTGCTCCCAATACCTATTGAACTCTGGCTGTCGATGGGCCCTTGCGGCTTTCCTGAATAGTTCAAGTACCATCTTGTCCTTGAACTTCATAAGGAGATTTAACTCTAAGTGATATGTGCATAGTCCATGGAAGGCTTTGGGACTGCATTGGCGATGCTCACGTGTCGGTCTGAAACAATCACCATGTTATCATCCTCTCCTATCGCCTTCTTGACGTTTGACAAAAACCACTTCCAAGAGAGATTGTCCTTGCTGTTCACAATAGAATATGTGATAGGGTATAATTGTTGATTGTCATCCATCGAAACAACACCAACATGCAACCTTTGTATTTTTCCTTCAAATATGACCCATCAGTAATAAGCACGGGCCGACAATTCGCATACCTCCTAATCAAAGACTAATGCCATGAAGACATACTTAAAGTGCACGGATTGGTTGTCAAGCTCAATCTCGAACCTTATACCTGGGTTTTCAATCTTTAGAGCTTCGTCATAAGCATGTAACATAACGTAAGATTATTTTGGAGTACCCTTTGTTAGTGCATGAGTTGTTTCTCTTGCACGCCATGCCTTGTCATAGCCTATGTTGACATCGTAATCTTGCCTAACATTTTCAATAATGTGTCTAGGCTTATACGTATGGCCAACCCCAGCAAACTTGTTCTTGATTAAGTGTTCGATCACTTCGACACGTCCTTATTATGGTCATGATTCAACATCTCTATAGAGCATGTGTGCTCATTTATGTACTTCGAGATCCTAGACCGTACACTCTTGCATCCTAATTCCTTGGAGTTTCCACTTGCAGTTCTCGCTAATGCATCACACACTGTATAGATCCTTCATTTATTTCAAACCTTAAACTTAAAGTTCTTGTTCATGGCAAACACCAAAATTCTCGTCCTTAGGTCCTTACAAAAGAAAATTTGGCCTACCTCAACATCGACCCCACCCCCATGCAGAACTATGTCCCAGTGGTTCTAATATTAATTACATACAATGGACTCGCTACTTGTTCTAATAGACGATTACTTCTGACCCCACTAACTCGCGCTCTCTGATCCTCTTTAGTTGGTGGAATTGTTTCATGCTCATGGACGTGTTGTTTCTGGTTAAGTCTCGGTGTGTACATTTTCCAAGTCCCCAAAGTCTTATGTATAATCTCCTCAATCATATGGATTCCCTCCTAATTGGTCATATGCTTCGAGTTGTGATGGAGAAAAAAACTCAACGACCCCATGTTGTCATTACTTAATGACATTAAAGATGGTAAATGGTCCGTCTCCATTTCAAACCAGTCTGTGTCATGCATGTGACCAAACCCCAAATAACCCTCATTATTCTGAGAACTAAATTGCACTTCATGCCCTACGTCATCTCCTACTTCATTAGTGTCTCCACTCTCGACTTCATCGCTTCATCATCAACTTTGTCTTCTTCTTCATAGTTTGGTTCATATTCTTCATCGTCATCTTCCTCATTCCCATGTTCATGATCTTTTTTATTGCCTTCTACGTTCAGCCTTTTATAGTCATCTTCATCATCCACTACATTTTCTACCTCATACTCCAATTCATATTTTGGATCATATTTTTCATCATCTTCTTCTTCCTCTTCGTCTTCATCATGCTTTCGTAAAGCTATTATCCATACTTGAACTCTTGACATATCTTGATGGTGCATCAAAAATCATGCATCTCTATCATGCCTTATGTACAATGGCGGGGAATCATAGTCCGTATTGTATTTAACCCTCATTTCAATGTCAAACTCAACTGGACGAACCTTTGCAATATCATAAACTTGACTTTTAAATTCTTCATAACTCAGTGTGGTCGTCACCACCAGCCCTACCAATTCACCTCCAGTACAAGAACATGAGTCATCATGCCAAACCCCACCATAGAGAATGAATACACATTTGTTTTCTATTCTCATAGTAAAGAAACGAAATACGTTTGAATCTTGGTTTGAGGATCCAACAATCTTGCTTCCAACTCTGTATATTGCTTACCAGAAGGTTTGCACGCTCTTACCTTGGATTCAATTACTCTAAAATTTACTCTAAAATGTTCTTCAAGTGTAATGAGAAGTTAATTTGATTGGTGGTTAGTTGGATGTGAGTTAATTCGATGGTCTTCTCAAATGTTAATCACATTATTTACTCCAATTTTCAAAAAGTAAGCCCACAACTAACCAACCTTCCAATAATAATTAAGTATAAAATTTAATGTGATTGTGCTCTCGAATTTAATCTGATTGTGCTCTCATTTTCCTTTCAGGCTTGCCATCTTAAATGTGATGTACGTACAAAGTGACAATGACCATTGAGAGTAGCCTTGGTGTACAAAAAAACAAATATGAAAACGACCGAGAGCGAGAGGTTATGAACAACTAAAAACGATTGGGAACGAGAGGTTTTGAACACCTCGTAACCACAGAGATCGGTATTTGTGAACGAAAAAAGATCAAGAGTGAGAGGTTATGAACTCACCCAAATGACCGGGAGTGAGAGTATGATTCATATGAGGGTTTAATAGAAGTGCATCGAAAGCCTTAACGGGTCGACAAAGACCATAGACCAAGAGTCGACTGAGATGCAAAACTTGTCATTCTAAACAGCCTAGATCGAGAGTGCTAATGACAAAAAAGGGTGGTCCATCATTAAATTTAAAAAGCAGGTCGTCCATCGTTAATCCTACTACAAAATTGGGAATAGACTACACATGATTATAAACATTAGACCATAGTTTTTAAAAAAACAATGGTCTTATATGGTAGAAATTGGTCTAACCATGGTTAAAATAAATACACATAATTATAGACCACGGTTTTTATTAACTGTAGTTTGAAAGTCGATTATAGACTATGGTTTTGAAAAGACCATAGTCTAAAATCTAACTTTGCACCACGGTTTAAAAACATGTAGTCTAACATTTGAATATAGATCACGGTTAAATAAAACTATGGTCCAAAAGTCTTCTTTAGACCATAGTTTTTATTAACCATGGTCTAAAAAGCCAACTATAGGACTATGATTTAAAAAATCGTAGTCTACAATCTAACTTTACACCACAGTATAAGAACCTATAGTCAAATATTTGAATATAGACCATCCTTAGGAAAAACTATGGTCTAAAAGTCCCCTTTAGACTATGGTTTTAAAAAATTGTAGTCTAAAATCTAACTTTGCACCACGGTTTAAGAACATGTAGTCTAATATTTGAATATAGACCATAGTTAGAATAACTATGGTCTAAAAGCCAATTATAGACTATAGTTTAAAAAGATCGTAGTCAACAATCTAACTTTCCACCACGGTTTAAAAACCTGTAGTCTAATATTTGAATATAGACCACAATTAGAAAAAATTATGGTCTAAAAGTTCCCCTTTAGACTACAGTTTTTATTAACTATGGTCTAAAAGCCAACTATAGGCTGGTTTAAAAAAACCGTAGGCTACAATCTAACTTTGCACCACAGTTTAAGAACTTGTAGTCTAATATTCGAATATAGATCACCGTTAGGAATATATATATATATATATATATATATATAGTCTAAAAGTCCCCTTTAGACTATGGTTAGTTTAAAAAAACCGTAGTCTAAAATCTAATTTTTATGCCACGGTTAGAAAAAATTATGGTCCAAAAGTCCTTTTAAGACCAAGACTCAAGAAAATTTGTGGTTTACAATATTCGGTATAGACCCCAATAGAAAATTTTGTGGTCTAAAGTCGGATTTTGGGTGTTTAATTACTTTAGACCATAATTAGAAAAATCATCTAAAAAAATTGTAGTCAAAGTTCCACTTTAGTAGAGAAAAATCATCTTCTAAATTTGGATTTTGAGTTCACTTTAAACCTTAAATAAGAAAATTATGGTCAATCGACCCGTCGATGTTCGGTCTCCTACTTTGCAATCGTTGAACTAAAATATATATATATATATATATATATGAAACTTGTATGGTTTTACTTTACACCCTGGTAAATAAAAAAAAAATTGTGATCTCAAATACCAAGTTTTTTAGTTGCTATTTAGAAGTTAACTTACACCACTTATTAAAAAATTGTAGCCTAAAATTATACTACGGATTTTACTAAAAGATATAAGAAAAAATATATACAGGGTAAAAAGTAACTCAATTGAACATTGTAATTTAAATCCCAAATCTATTTTTTTTATAAAATTTAAATTTTGACATCTAAATGACAAATTTTAAATTTTTTAAAGAAAGATTCTTATCTAGTTTTTATCACGATTAAAATTTTTAATTTTAACTTTATCTTTAATTTTTTGAATTCAAAATTTTATTTTTACGATACAAAATTTTTCTCCAAATCTATCTTTTCGGAAAACAAAATTAATTTTAAATTATTAAACAAATTTTAGATTTGGTATCTTAAATTTATTTTCAGAAAAGTTAAATCTTAAAGTTTAGAAATTTTATTTTAAATTAAAATCTCAAATTTATTGAATCAGACATAACAGCATGCCCTAATTGATTCTCTTTTTCTACTGCTGCTCTAACTTCAACTACACAGAAAAGTTCAAACCGTCATCCTCTTCTTCGCTTTTAAATCAATCGCCGCTCGACCATCGTCGGCAATATTTTCTCTATTGTAGTGGCGTTTGTGGTTGCTCATGTTCTCACTCCCGCTACAGGTTAGTATTCTAAACCATGTATTTGAAATTTGATTTATTTTGTTTCGTTTTCCTTTTTTATTTTCCTTCATATCTATAATCATTGTGGAGTCTTCTTTGATCTAGATAATAATATACTTTAATTTTGAATCTATTAATTCATTGTACATCTTTATTGACTCCCTTATTCCTCTTTCTTTTTCCTTTATGTTTTGCGTTTATTGCACTAGCTTTTGGTAAAACAAATATCAGCAATAATGTCTTCATGCAGGGTTCCAACATACAATGTTACAAATATAATTGTAGGGTTTGTTGGATTGGAAAAGACATGTCCTGTTTGTGAAAGAGTAATTAAATGTTTAAAATAATTTTTTTTTAAAAAAAAAATGTACTCCCAAAGTCTCTTTTCACCAATGCACAAATCAAGTTTGGTCTTACGGTGAAAATGAAATATATATATATATATATATATATATATATATATATATATATATATATATATATATATATATATATATATATTAAAATGTATGGAATTGATTTGAATAACACATATGGTTCAATTGGTTAATATTGTTGTCTTTAAGTCTTAAATTTGGAATTAAACTTTAACATCTTGTAAAGGAGGGTATTTTGGAGTAGACGCACCGGTTGCTTTAGAAAAATGAAATGAAAATGATAGCTATTCTAAAAACGTTCTGAGTAGAGATGGGAGCGTGATTCTACATCTACCGATTGGTTTGAAAGTATGTAAACCATTTCCATATGTCTCCTTAATCAGTCTTACATTCTTTTTGCTGTGTTATATATTACAGGAACAAACTATTGAGGTGTTTTTATCCTCAATATAGTAGTCATTTTGTTGTTAAGATGTCCCTTAAACTTGAGGCATAGGGTACTTTTTTTTTTCCATAGATAAAGGTTTTTTAAAGTTCAGTTAAGAGAATGAGTTCTCCAATATTGTGCTATGTACCATTCTTAAGTTGGATTTGACTAGCATGAATTTTGTTGTTGGAACAACCTGACCTAGTATTTAGCATTATTTAGCTTTTAATTTAGAGTTTAAGTTATTAATATCATTCTTAAAAATTTAAAGTGTGGTTATGATCATTTGCAGGTGGTCAATTTACAAACAAAGTTAAAAGGGAAGGAAGGAGACGACATACAAGGTGATAAGATAGAAAGGTCTATACGTTATTATATGACTAATTCCTTGAGGTGGGGGTCAAGCATCCTCTGTAGGCTTTTTGTTTAAACAAGCACAACTCTAAGCTAGCATAAGGTTTCAAGGGATCCAACTCTCTCAATACCACATGTCTTATTAAAACAAAACCAAGAGATTTTAGACCACATGTTACTTTCATTTGTAGCTTCCAAACTTAAATACCTAGCTACTCCTTACATCATATTAAAACAAAACTAATGGTATCTTCTTGGAACAAATTTCAATGTTCAAGGGTAAAAATTAAACTTTTCCAAGTTCATGGGCATAATTGAAACCTATCCAAAAGCTCAGGAGTATTAGGTATAATTTAACCTTAAAATATTAATTATTATTATTTAGCCTAAATATTAGTATCACCATATTGTCTTGCCTAGCAGTGGCAAAGTGCAATCACTTGCAAACTCCCCAGAAGAATAACCTCTTAATTGCTCCCCTCTCCAACCGTCGATCGTCGGACCATCTACATGCAAATGTTAGTTGCTCTCTCCAATCGTATCTTGTCGGATATTACTAAATAACGTCATTTGTATCTTATTTATTGGTATTTGTTCAATCTGCAGGTTGTTGGATCATCTCTAAATTGGAAATAGGATTATCTCTTCATCCCCAACCACTTCATCTTGCTCATTATTCTACTCTTATAGTAGAATGATTATGCAAATGTCTAACGGCTTGATTTGCTTGCCTTATGAAAGTTTCTTCATTTAGGTTTGTGCTCTCTCTCATAATCGTTCAAATTAATTTGTGTTTTTTCTTTGTCTCTAGCTACTTAGTATTATTAGCTAGGTTTTGGTGCTTGTTGGAATATGTTGTAATTTTTGCTTACCCTTAATTAATTTTTTCTTTAAAAAAATTTCATTCAAGCAAGCACAAATAGAAAGTAATGTAGTGTAATATGTTCTCAAAATTTTGTTGTTTCTTTGTTTTTCCATCATAGGAGGATCTCTCTCTTTTTAAGTTCCTAACACTATAAATATCTCATACAAACTGTACTGTCATTTTGTAGTTAAATTAGAACATAGGTTTTATTTGTTTCCTAGTTTGAAGTAGAATGTTGTTCATGCTGAAAAGGTTTTGACATATTTATATAGTTTTTCTTATTTCAAAGACTACAAGAGTCCAATTGATATATATAGTTATGAATACAGTATTTTGGGGTCAATTGTTTATTCTGACACTATGAAAGTAGAAATAAAAGTTAAATATACTTGATTTATATCTAATTGTCTTCATAAATAAATAATTATTTTGTTGTAAATTGACCTTTCGGTTTTTTATATTTATGAATTTAGTAATTTACTTAATGTTCTATTTGGCTACTAATGCAGTCGTAGTCACATTTGGAGTTCAACATTGTTTTCCGTCCACTCATCTCAGCATGTCCTCTGTCTTATGAAATATTTTGGTAATTAGTTTTTATAATACTGTTAGGTTATTGGTTCTACATGTTCTTAATGATATCCATGCCACTTTGGATTCTCATCCTTTTCCTAATATTTCTCCATAATCATAAAATCATAGATGCTTTCATGACTTTAATAACATTACTCTTCGAACCGGATTTTTCAAAGGCAAAGCTCCTCTTACATTCATCACACATCAATTGTTTTAAGGTTTATATTTTCAATTTTGAAGACCTAGTGGCATGTTATGATGACAATTCATACAAGTGTTTAATTAGGTTTTGTTCTTTGACATTTGAACAACTTACTTTATTTTGTTAGATGGATGTTAATCAAGCTTCTTCTAACACCAAACTTTGATCCAGTTTGAAAACAGATACAGAGGATTAGGATCACAACTCTAAGATATCGGATGAAATTGTAATTGCAAAAATTCATTTTATTGGTACTAATAACATGTAATTGTTTGAGATTCAAATATAATCTTATTTCATTGGTTGTAAAAGGTGGGTATTTTTTTATTTTATATAATTGTTGTTTAGATTGATAAATCTAGTAAAATATATGATTGTTCTAAGTTTGAAAACGATATTTTTATGTCTAAGTCTTAAAGAATTAGGATTGTTATGAGCAATTGACCAATAATGTATGAATTTTTTCATGTAGTTTAATTAACTCTATAATGAAAATTTTATATTTTATATTTGTCTTTCTTGCAGTTCAATGATGAATGATATATATTCAAGTTGATATAGACGAACTTTGCATTGAAGAGTGAAATTTTGTTGGTGTCACCTTCTTGTACAATATAATGTATAATAAATTTAGTTAGTTCATTATTTTAATAATGGTTTGTTTTTATTTTTGTAAATATACACTCCTTTCATATAATATAGAAGTTTGATTGAGTTCATTTAATTGAAGCTTGGATTGTTTTGAAGTGAATTTAAAGATTTTTTTAGAATAATATTCATATTTGTATTGAATTCTTTAATTTTATTTCTATTAAATAAAATATAGAATAAATAATTCATAGGAATAAATTGGGATAATAAATTTTATTTAAAAAAAAATAAAAATTGAAATGTTGTCCTTGAAATAAACCATGGTTAACGTTAACTATAATCTATTGGAATAGACCAAGTTAGCCGTAGTCTATTGCAATAGACTACGACTAATGTTTCCTGTGGTCTATTGATATAGACTACGGCTAACGTTAGTCATGGTCTATCAGCAAAGACCATAACTAACGTTAGCCGTAGTCTATATAGTCATAGACCACGATTGCCGTTAGCCATGGTCTATCAACAAAGACCATGGCCAACATTAGCTGTAGTCTATACAATCATATACCACGGCTGCCGTTAGCTATGGTCTATAATATAGACCTCGGCTGACGTTAGCCATGGTCTATACAATAGACTACACTGGAGTATACCACGGTCGAAAAATCGTGGTTTAATCGAATAAACCACAGTTGTATAACCATGGTCTATATCCATATTTGTAGTAGTACCTACTGAAAAGAGGTCATCCGTAAAAAAAAAAAACACCCCCCTCTTTAAATCCTAAAATAAACATCTCATGAATAATTGAATTTCCAAAATAGTGAATTTGAGACTTAATTAAAAATCTCTTATCCAAAAATTTAAAATTTTAACTATCTTAATTTTGATAGGAATGAATGTTTCACCCCACAGCGAAGCATGGGATCGTCTTTCATTTTACTTAGAATTAAATAAAATAAAATAAAAGGTTAAGCAACCATATCTTTGAGATAATATGGAGATATTTCTTGGCGAGTCTTTACTTTGTATGCTCCAACTCCAACGAGGTTGAAACTTCAATTCCACAAAGCCTACTTGCTATGACTCGAACACAAGACCAAGGCTTCAGAGAACACTTCTCTTAAGGGAGGAGGCACAACTTTGCTTAACCCATAAAAGTCCTATTTATAGTGATCATCTAGGGTAAAACTTTGTCCTAATTAAATAATATATATTTTAATATCTAATATTAAAATATATATTTAAACTATTTGAATCTCATTCAAATATTTCAAATTCTCCTCATATATATTTTCTTATTTGAGTCTCATTCAAATTTTATATATATTTGTATCTTAATACATTAATAATTTTATTTGATATTTAATGTATCAAATATAATAAAGATGTTTTCCCTCATTTAATATATCAAATATATTAAATATTAATTTGAACGTTTCAAAAAAAATTTCAACGAAATTGATCCCTAATTGTTCGTATGAGCTAGCAAGGGGACTTTATAGACATACAAGTTATAAGCTCCAATGATACAAAATTAATTAATCAAACTCTTTAGTTAATTATTTTTCATTTATTAATTCTAGGGTTACTCCACTATAGACTTAGAGTTGCACTATTATGCACTGTAAGACAAGTTGTATCCATAGATATAAGCATTACATGCAAGTCGATCCTTCACGAGTTGTTCATAATTACAGCTCGGTCAAAAGTTCGTCTTACCCCTGTAATTACATCTTGCATCTTAAGCATCACTAATCATCTAATGAGCAATTTGTTTGTGATCCAACCATAAACTAAATCCTTCTCGGGCAAGTGAGAGGGTGGGGCCCCATTGTTCAAGTCCTGAAATCAACACTTAAGGAAACTACTCATCTACTTACCCTATATGGGAATGAGTGAATTCCATCATATGAGATTATGTTCCCAACTCCCTATTTGGTCAAGTTCTCATAATGGTAGGCTTATTGAATCGGCTACAAAAGCCACTCTCACCCATGCAAATCAAAGGAAACCCTCACAGGCAGGAGTTCATAACTCACTTAGGATTAAGATCAAGTTGCATATAATCATCCTGATAAAATATTAATCTTCTCAATCAACATATTTATAAATAGGGATTAAATATTTCGTGCCTTATACAAACTCATTGTATAAGATACCCCCACTCACATGTCTCCACATGAATGATTTGAATGAAATCATTTGTAACTATTATAAAGTCGGTCGTATCAATAGTGCTACCAGGATAAGGCACACAACTTTATCCATATACTATGACGCTTTAGGTTATTTTTTGAACATGATCCTCTTGTATGTCAACCATATACTGTTTAAGATTACACTAATAACCTTAGATTTTTTATATAATGGATAATATTATATTGTAAATAAAATAATCAAAAATATTATTAATTATTAAATAAATAAATCATTAATTACGAAGCTTGAGGCCATAGATCCCAAAACAATTTACTCCATTTAAATATATCTCAAAATCTAATTTCCTCAAACTAGATTTCAAGCAACTGTTGAATGAGAGGTTTCGACCAATCATAGTCGTCACATCATTATTCCATATTAATGACAAAGTTACAAATAATTAAAATTTAGACCACCAATAAATTGGCATGTATTATGAATTTAATTTGAAGACAAAAATGGACAAATCCCAAAATTAAAAGATCACATATCTTCATTATGACCATTTGGCCAAGTAATTACATTTAATTTGGTCAAATTGGGTCATTTGGAATTTGGGTCAAAGTTAAACAAAAACCAAATCTAAATGGTGAGGCTCAAAGCCAATAAATCCCAAGTCCAATAGTTGAGTCCAAAGGCCATTAAAGCCCAATCCCACATGCTCATGGAAAGCTCTATACATAGAAGAGCTCTCCTTCATTTGAAGGGTTCAGAAATTAAACTCCCTAGAGAATTTGGAGAGAATCCTTGAGGTCCTTAGATGCTGAACACTCCCTAAAGTCCTTAGGTGCCAAACACTCCCTGAAGTTCTTTGGTGCTGAACACTCCTTGAAGACCAAAGACTTTTCAAGACTTGAAAACTTCAAGACCCTAAAGATTGATTGAAGCTTAAAGCTCGAGAACAAGTTGCAAAGCCTTCGAGACAAATCCACATTCCAGAACAAGTTGCAAAGCCCTCGAGACAATTCCACATTCAAGAACAAGCTGCGAAGCCCTTAAGAGAAGTATGCGTTCAAGAACAAGCTGCAAAGCCCTCGAAACATTTGTTCATGAGAGAGAAAGAATTAGACATGTCTTATTTCTTTATTGAAATTACGTGTGAACAAATTGACATGTCCAATGGGACCATCTCTACCTCTCATCTCTTTCCCTCACCTCAAAAATTCACTAAGTCAATTAAAACTCATGCTGTCAAGCATCGAAATAAAGAGAAGGTCATTGTGCATGAAGATCAGCCATAACACTCTACTTCACTATCAATCCAACAACTTCAGGCATGATAACGAACTCCATTAGAGCTCAATATGATGGAGCTTCTCAAAGTTCTCTCTTGTATTCTAAATCATATACTATGAGAATCGATAATTAGAGAGTGCTCACTGGATATCAACCACCAAAGTTCCAGAAATTTGATGGAAACAGCAACCCTAAGCAACACATTGCTCATTTCATGGAGACAGGTGAAAATGCTGGTACACAAGGAGATCTATTGGTTAAACAATTTGTCTAAACATTGAAGGAGAATGCCTTTGATTGGTACACCAACTTGGAGCTCGAGTCAATATACAATTGGGAACAATTTGAAAAGGAGTTTCTAAATCGCTTCTACAACACAAGACGAATTGTCAACATGTTCGAGCTTACCAACACTAGACAATGAAAAGTTGAACCCGTCGTCGACTACATAAATTATTGGAGAGCCATAAGTCTTGATTGCAAAGATCATCTCGCTAAACTATTTGTTGTCGAAATGTACATTCAAGGCATGCATTGGGGGCTTTTTTACATCCTCCAAAATATAAATCCTCGCACCTTTTAATAGCTAACAACTTGCGCCCACGACATGGAGTTAAGTATTGCTAGTTGAGGAGACAAAAACCTTCTAATCCATAACATGAAGGAAGAAGAAGAAGGCTGAAAAAAAAAAAAGAAAAAAACTTACTTGCAACTACCGCTGCGAGAAGAAGAAGATTAAAAGGAGAGAGATTGGAATAAAAGAAAAAAAAACAAAAGGAAAAAGTTGGAGTTGTGATATTGTTGGAATTAAAAAGAAGTTGATTGAAGAGAGATTTGAAGTCCAAACTCCAATTGGAATTAGATCGTGGTTCAAATCAATTTCAAATTTTAAATCTCATTTGAATCACACTATCTCAATCTCATCATTCACATTTGAAATCAAAATGGATTATGACGAGTATGTAATTGGATTCAAATCAGTTTGCAAATTGGCTAAATTTTGAATTTAATTCAATTTGAAGTAAATTTTCATGAGAAGTGGTTGTCAAAATTTGGGCATAATTCAATTCTATCGTAACTCAAAAAAATTGATAAAATCAACTCTATCCAAATCAAAATCATGGTAGAATTTCAATTTTATCTTTAAAAAAATGTTTGGGCATAATCCAAAATTTATCTCAAATCAAAATTGGAGTAAATTTCAAATTTTATTCCAAGTTTAAACAAAAAAATAGAGTAGAACACCAAATCCCATTTCAAGTTCAAAATAAAAATTTGGGTAGAGTTTTAACCTTGCCCCAAGTTCACATTCAAAATTAAGGTAGAGTATAAATTCTACTAAATTCAAATTGAAATTTTATGCCAAGTAAGAAAAATCAAAATTTTAACCAAACTTCAAATTTTGATTAATTGGCATAAAAAAAGTGTGGCACAAAAAAATCAAAACTTTGAGCTAAATTCATATTTTGATTAAATTGACACATCAAAAGGGAGTCAAGATTAGGAACAAAAAAACTTACATTTTGACTCCAAACTATTTTTTTTCGAAATTCACTCACACATACACGTGCCTAAATCTCAAAAAGGAGGCATTTGTTGAATGAGAAATTTTGGCTAATCACAAGTCACCATGTCATTATTCCAAATTAATGACAAAGTTACAAGTAATTCAATTTTGGACCACCTATAAATTGACATGTACACTGAATTTAATTTGAAGACAAAAATTGAAAAATTCCAAAATTAAAAAGTCACATGTCTTCATTATGACCATTTGATCAAATAATTAAATTTAACTTAGTCAAATTGGGTCATATGGAATTTGGGCCAAAGTTAAACAAAACCCAAATCTAAATGGCTAGGCCCAAAGCCAACAAAGCCCAAGTCCAATAGTTGAGTTCAAAGGCCATTAAAGCTCAAGCCCACATTCCCATGGAAAGCTCTACAAATAGAAGAGCTCTCCTTCATTTGAAGAGTTCAGAAATTAAACTCTCTAGAGAACTCATAGTGAATCCTTGAGTTCCTTAGGTGTTGAACACTCCCTAAAATCCTTAGATGCCAAACACTCCCTGAAGTTCTTAAGTGGTGAACACTCATTGAAGATCAAAGACTCTTCAAGACTTGAACACTTCAAGACCCTAAAGATTGATTGAAGTTTCAACCTTGAGAACAAGTTGCAAGCCTTCGAGACAAATCCACATTCGAGAATAAGTTGCAAGCCTTCGAGACAAATCCACATTCGAGAACAAGCTGCGAATCCCTCGAGACAAGTCTACATTCAAGAACAAGGTGTAAAGCCCTTGAAACATTTGTACATGAGAGAGAAAGAATCAGAGGAACAAATTAGAGATTGTACTCCACTACATTCAAATTAATACAAATACAAGTTTAGTTACACGTGTCTTATTTCTTTGTTGAAATTATGTGTGAACAACAACAATTCCAATTAGCCCAATCAAATCCAAATCAATCTCCAAAATATCAAAATTAGACTAATTTGAAAATTTGAGGCGTTACAATTGGTATCAGAGCCATGCCCCTGACTTAGCAATGTCGGTAGAATCCTCAGGTGCCAAATAAAGGAGACGAGCCTTGAAGACATAGTCATGGTGAAAATCCATTGGTTGAGCTCTATCGGATTGATGGTGTGCTTTGGTAAAGGAGTTGGTCTGGATTGGCGGTGTGCTCTGGTAAAGGAGTTGGTTAGGATAATAGTAAGATGGAGAGATGACTATTTGAGGGGAGGCTCAGTGGTACTTTGTTGGAGGGGAGGATTGTTGGAATTGTTGGGAGTGCGACCAAAGTCCCACATTGGCTAGACAAAGGGAAGATCATGAGTATATAAGTGAGAGACAATATCTCCATTGGTGTGAGGTCTTTTGGGTGAAACAAAAAAAAAAGTCATGAGGGCGTATGCTTAAAGTAGACAATATCATACCAATGTGGAGAGATGTGGACAAACCGTTGTCCCTAATAAGTGGATCTGTAACCTCCTCAGTTTATGAGGGGTACATGAATGAATCGTGACCACATCTGAATGAGAGGGATCTTGAGCATACGCAAGTATGGTTAAGAAATGCTTAAAAGAATTGGTAGTTACTACCTATACCAACAAGGTGCATTTTCCTTTTTGGTGGCCCAATCGTAGGAACTCCAAAGTTAAACATGCATGGCTTGGAGCAATCCTATGTTAGGTGACCTCCTAAAATTTTTTCTAGGAAGCATGTAAGTGAGGATAAAGCATGCTGAAAGGACCTGTGTTGGTCTGTGGAGATAGTCTTCACTCTTAGAAGTAGTTCAAGACAAGTAAGGTGGCATGGTTAGGTCCTAGAGGATGCAAGGAAATGTCGGGGCAGTCAAATGCCGAATTCGAATTTCGAATCTTGGGTCTGGGGTGTTACAGATGGTATAAGAGTGAAACCTCTCCCAGTAAAATGTGGTTCGAGGACGAATCAAAGCATAAGCTGATGGGCATGTTACGCCCAAGTTTAGGAGGGGTACATGAATGAATCGTGACCACATCTGAATAAGAGGGAAGCCTAAGGACATGCAAGTATGGTTAAGAAAGACTTAAAAGAATTGATAGTTACTACCTATACCAACACGGTGCACCTTCCTTCTCGGTGGCCCAATTGTAGGAACTCCAAAGTTAAGCGTGTTTGGCTTGAAGCAATCCTATGTTGGGTGACATCTTAGAAATTTTTCTAGGAATCATGTGAGTGAGGACAAAACATGCTGAAAGGACCTGTGTTGGTCTGTAGGGACATTCTTCACTCTTAGAAGCAGTTCAAGACAAGTAAGGTGACATGTTCAGGTCGCAGGAGATGTAGGAGAATGTTGGTGCTGTCAAGTGCCGAATCCTAGTTCGAATCTTGGGCTTGAGGCGTTACACCCCATTTGATAATCTTTTTGTTTTTAGTTTTTAGTTTATGAAAATTAAGCTTTGTTTTCACTTGATTTCTCTATAATGATTTTCATCTTTTCTAAGTAAACATTTGAATTTTTAGTCCTATTCCAAAAACAAAAGCAAGTTTTAAAAATCTATTTTTTTTTTAGTTTTCAAAACTTGGCTTGGTTTTTGAAAATATTGTTAGAAAGTAGATAACAAAACAAAAAAAAAAACTTAGAGATAGAAGTAGTGTTTATAAGCTTAATTTTTAAAAACTAAAAACTAAACAATTATCAAATAGACTTTAATATTGCAAAAGAAGACTTAAAGTATTCATACTGTGTGGTAGAGGACTAAACAAATTTATAGATTACACTGCATAAAGAATTTAAAACGTCAAATCAGTTTCTACAAAATTGATTTTTATGTATAAGAGTTAGAAATGAAAGAAATTAAATTATTGCATAAAATTTAAAACATAAATCTTAGAGTAACTAAAGAAAACATGTTACTCATGCCACGTTTGATAACTATTTGATTTAAAAATTATGTTTATTTTCTCATAATTTCTTATCATGATTTTTATTTTCATAATGAAATATTTGAATTCTTAGCTAAATTCTAAAACAAAAACAATTTTTTAAAAACAATTTTTTTTAGTTTTCAAAACTTAGTTTGGATTGAAAATATTTATAAAATGTAGATAATAAAATAAATTAATTCATATTGAAAATATTTATAAAATGTAGATAATAAAATAAATTGATTCATAAATGAAACTAGTGTTTATAAGTTTAATTAATTCATAAATAGATATTATTTTTAGTAAATTGTTTAAATTGTCTTTTACATAAAAACAGTCTATAATTTTTTATGAGAAAAAGTCCCCTAAATATTTTGAATTTACAATTATGATTCTATATAGTTATAGACTAGTTATACTATTGAGCAAACTATAGTCTCATTTTCTTTTAAATAAACTAAGATCAAACATAATAGTTCTTTATAATTTGGTAATCAATATTAATTAAATTATTTTATAAAGATGGTATTACGAGATAGAATGTTATATATAAAAAGATATTATATTGATATGAATTTTCGACCCCCGTAACACAGTTGTGTATCGTCACTATTACCACCAACAATTTAATGAATGCTCACTGTTGTTGAAAATTTATCAACTAACGGAAATTAAAGTTTGAAAATTGAAGCCAACACAGAGAAGTTGGTGGGGATAGGAAAAGAGAAATCAATTAAAGTGGGTGGCCATTTTGTGCTCACCCTCCACTTTTTGAGGCTATAAATAGTAGTTTGGAAGGTTTGGAAAATTCACACAATGTAACGCCCGGCTTTTAGGGGGTTTTAATTTTGAAATTTTGGGAATTTAAATAGATTAATTTTCAAATTTAGTATCTTGAATGGCTTCATTGGAAATTGAGAAGTTAAAAAGGGCAATTTTGGAAGGAAAAGGTTGGTCAAAGGGTATTATTGGAATTTTGATTGTTTTCTTTTTAATAAAAATAAAATGAAAATAAAAAAAAATAAAAAAAATAAATAATTTCAAACTTATCTTCTTCTTCCCCACCTTCTCCTTCCTCTCCTTCTTTCCCGAAAATCTCTCTCTCTCTCGTGGAATCTTCCCCTCTCACCCGAATTCTCTCTCTCTGCTCTCGAGCTCTCTCCCTCCGGTCGACAGCCACACCGCCGCCGTCTCTCCTTCTCTTCCTCACCGATCAGCCGCTTGCCCTGCTCTAGCTCTGTCTGCAACCCAGTCCGCCGCACGACGTCTCCGAATCGCCAGTGCAGCTCGCGTCTGCCCAGTTCCGTCAGTCGCGCAACCACCCTCGCCAATGTCCAAGCTCGAGCCACGAACTGCCGCCGCACGCCAGCTCGTCCGCTCGTCGCCCTCCAGCAGCTCCATCGCACGCCCAGTAGCCGAACGAAGCTCCAGCCCGCACGCCGCCCGCCGCCCAGCTCCGGCTGCTTTCTTCCTCCATCTCTCCCTCTCGGTTTCTGTACAGACAGCAGCAAGGGTAGTGTTTTTGGAGCAATTTCCTGCAAGTTCGATATTCGTACAACCGTTTACGACCTCGATTCGTAGTGGGTAAGTGTTTTGAGTTTTGAATTTAATCTTTTAGTGGGTTATGAATGTGATTTGAAGTTTACCCATGAATTTGTTGTTCTAAGTTTGGATTACCCATCGCGTTTAAAGGTCGTTTAGGCGAAATTAAGTTGATTCAAGCTGCTGTCCAGTGGGCTTTGGTCTCGAATTCGGGGACTTTGTTGGCGATTCAAGATTGAGCATTCGAGTTTAGGCTACCTTGAATCTTGAGGTTATTTAGGTAAGTAGTTATTTGGATTTTAAGCCCCTTTAAGTTCGTAAATGTTTTGGATTTATGTTTGATAATTTGTGAATTGTGAAAATATGCTTTTAACCGTGTTTAGGAAGCATGTAGTGGTTAAAGGATATTTTTGAGCTAAAATGGCATAAGTTGTGGTTATAGTTGAAGATAGGGGTTCAAAGTATCGAGATATTGTAGTTAGCACGTGTAGAGCCTTAAGAGTTCACCAAGGTTGGAATTGAATGAGTTTGGCTCATGTTTGTGGTGAGATGAGAATAAACGTGCACTCCAAATGTGAATACGTGAATCATGGTGTGAATGGTTGAACTATCTTGAGTTGTCTTTGAATTTAAGTTGCTTAAGTACGTATGAAATGATGTCAGGGGCTTAACTTATCTTGAAATGCTTAGAACTAATGAATTTCAATATGATTTACAAGGGGTCCGGACTGTGCCTTATGATTTATGTATGTGATTTACCTAAGTTTGGATATAGGCCTTGGAATACTTGAATGCCTAAGATAGTGTTTTAACTAAAAGAGTGGAAGTAGTGGAGAATGGATTAAACTGAATGATCATAAATGGTTGGAAGACCTTTAGACGATGTTGAGGTGTAAATAGAGTTTAGAGCGTTGGAAACACTTAAGTGGTTGGATGAAGTTTAGTTTTTCTCGAGTTATGGTTGAGCTGACTGAGCGCAGGGTGT
The DNA here is from genome assembly GCA_033996785.1 of Trichosanthes truncata. NCBI lineage: Eukaryota > Viridiplantae > Streptophyta > Magnoliopsida > Cucurbitales > Cucurbitaceae > Trichosanthes > Trichosanthes truncata. Next base: position 17,023,417 of record JAWPNB010000007.1, read on the forward strand.
TGGAGTGGTTGATTTGGACTGGAGACTGATTTGAAACACCTTAAGGGTTTTCAGTGGGTAGGGTCATGGTTAGTGCTTCGTGTGTTTATAATGAGCAGATGACTGAACAGATTTAAGATGTTTCAGATATGTCCGAATGTATGTGGAAAGTTTTCGGTTGTCCTGATTTGTAGCGTGCTTAGGGAACTGAACTTCTTAGATTGGTGATTGGAGGGCTATATGCTGCTAGGACATGTATGGGCTATGGCTAAGTAAAGTTCTTGTTTAGGACTACTTTCGAACTAGAGTAAAGTTCATACTTGAGACGCGTGCCCGTGATCTACGATGAGAGGTCACGAGGAGATGATTGTTGTCGTTTGTTGAGATGTGGGCCTGAGTTATATACTTATAAATATGAGGCGTAAAATATTAAAATTGTATAGAAAGGCTAGAGGGTCGTCTTTCCCTCTTTGTTTATGCGGATTAGAGGATGATTCCTTTTGTATACGCTCCTGAACTTCGGTTCAGGTTGTGAATATGGTTTGGAAATGAGGAATAATTTTGGTATGGTGGATGACCCGAGAGGTCTTGAATGCGTTGGGAAAGTGCAAAGGCCCGTTAGTTTGATGCTATCTACCCTAACTCTGTTCTTTCGTGCGAGTTGTAAGCCTAGAACGTATGTGATGTGATGAGCATAGGGGATGCGTTTCCCTAGTGCCTGTGAGCTAGCTTAGGGGTGATTCTCCACTGTGTTGAGCATAGGGAATGCGTTTCCCTATTGCCTGTATGCTAGCTGAGGGGATGTATTCCCTGGTTGCCTGTGTGGCTATCATGATGCGATGAGCATAAGGAATGCGTTCCTTATTGCCGATGAGCTAGCTTATGGGTGATTCCCCACTGTGTTGAGCATAGGGATGCGTTTCCTATTGTCGTGTGCTTGCTGAGAGATGATTCCCCATTATGTTGAGCGTAGGGAATGCGTTCCCTAGCGCCTGTGTGCTAGCTTAGGGGTGATTCCCCATTATGTTGAGCGTAGGGAATGCGTTCCCTAACGCCTGTGTGCTAGCCTAGGGGTGATTTATCTATTGAGATGAGTGTGAGGGATTATAGACCTTCACAGGTTTGGGTTCTAGGTTACAGGACTCGCAGGTATGACACGAAGTTAGGTTCAGGTAGTAGTGAATATTGTGGAAGGTTAAATGGACTTTAAAAAGAATTGAAGGAAATATTTGGAAACTAAGCACGAGTGTGAGTAAGAGCTTGGTATGGTTTCTTTAAACATGGGATCCTTAAGTGGGCTACTTACTGAGTATGTTTATACTCATCCTTGCTATTTTGTTTGTTTTGCAGATTGTGCACATTCACGGAGTGGATGACGCAGGCGACGACTTGACGAGATTATGGAGACATCCTTGCTATTTTGAGCGTTTGGTTGTAAATTCTAAATATTCTTTGCTTTCGTGTATTTAGTTAGAAGTTCTTAGGTTTGACTGTCTGTTGGTTGAGCTCAACACTATATATCATAGTTTGGAGGGTGCTGAGTTTATTTCCTGAATTATAGAAGTGTTTATGTCTCTTTCCAGGTCGTTGTAAATATTGGTTTCTCCTAGTTACGCCGTCATGCTGCCGAAATTTCGGGCATGAGCGAGGTAACTAGGTCGTGCTTCCGCGTTTAGAAAGTCGTAGGAATTCGGGTCGTTACACACAAATTCCTCTTTCTTTACCGTTCTTCAAACATATCACAAAAGAAAATGAAGAAACTTCCGACCACAGGCCTTTGCCTTTTGGTGGTGGCGATGGCGGCGCTTTTCACCAGAGCTCATCTCGCCGAGGCAGTGACTTGCAGCGTTGTGGAGCTGAGCCCATGTGTTGGTGCAGTCACATCGACGGTGCCGCCGTCGGCCGCTTGTTGCAGTAAGCTGGGGGAGCAACAGCCGTGATTATGTGGGTACCCCAGGAATCCAAGCTTGGGGATTTACGTGAAATCTCCTCGCGCCAAAGTTGTTGCTTCCTCCTGTGGTGTTCCCTTCCCCAAATGCTAGAGGCCATCCATTGGAATGGGCTTTCGTATGGGAATTAAATTGGCATCTACCGCCGACTTATATACAGTCTCTATTACAATATCAAACTATGAATAAATGAAAAGGATCTGATGTTTTCTTTGTCTATGCTTCAAAATTTATCTTTAAACAATGAAATATTAAGTGTATTATTAAAAGAAATTATGAAATATTAAGACAGTGGAACGAAAAGTGGATGTACTGTGTGTTTGTTTCTATTAATTTTAATGTTGAACTTGTTGGAAATGTCGATGAGTCCACGATGATACTCACTCCAAACCAAGCCTTGCATAAGATTAAGCTCGATTAATGCACAATATCAATCATTGAACAAATCTCCCAAAACTGACTTATTTCAACAAAAATTAAACTTTTATGCATTTTTCTTTAAAGTTCCATCAATTCGTATCCAATATATATTTTATAATTCATTAAACTCACATAACAATATTTTTTTTAACGAATTTTTAATTGAAAGTTTATTAGAGGGTAAAAATTGCAACACTTGTTAAAGTTTAAAGTAAAGATTGCAATAGTATAAATCCTGGAATTGCAACACTTATTGAGTACAACTTGGAAGTTTTTTATAGACCCCGGTATTGAATTCAAAATTGAAACTAGAAAATTAAAAGATAAGATCTAAATCGACAGGACAAGACCCTGCCTGATTTGATCTGATTGAGAATCTACTTTCTAAAAGTAATAAAACAAACTAGTTTAAAAAGCAATAAAGTAAAGCAAATAAAGTTAAACAAAATCATTACAAAAGACAAAATAAAAGATAAGATTATTGTAAAGATAAGGACGAATCTTCATCATCATCGGTCCAGCTGTGCTTGTTCTCTCTTTAATAAAGTAGCTTTATAAAGTAAATTGACAGTCTTTCATTTTTGTTTTCGCAGATACTTCAAGATTGTTGAAGAGGCGAGGTACACCGGAAAGCTTACCAACAGATTCACTGAGCTACACCTTGACTTACTACCGGGAACACAATCCTAAAAGACCAGCAATAGTTCTTTTCTTCAACCTTTGATATCTTCAGAAACAATAGTCTTTCACTGGTCCAAATAGCAATTTCGACGAGACTGATTACGCTATCTTGTTATGATATTGCGCTACTACAAAGCTGGATGTAGATGATGGATTTACTATGTACAGAATCCAAAACTTTACAAGGATTTTGTACATCTATACAAAAGATTAAGAATTTACAGGGAAATAAATTTACATACTAATTACAGACTCTTAAATGTATTCAGGATCTAGTATCTTGACTACAAAGACTAAGCAGAATTTACACGATAAGAAATTTAAATGTACAATACTCTTTTTTTTTTTTTTAATTTAGACTCACGGAGGATGTGAATCTAGGAAAGGATCATTTAGATCGTAATGAGACCTAACTTCATCATCTTCGTCAGAAGATAGACTAAGATGAGAGTTTATGTTTTAAATTGTTTGATTGTTGCATAAAATATGTCATTTAAATTTAAAATCCCACCAAAGGCTTAGCATGATCAAGCATCTTATCTATTTTTTAATATAATTGTTATATTTGAAAATTTTGATTAGGTTGTTTTCTAATAGAATTAAGATTAATTTTTTAATATAATTGTTATATTTAAAAATTTGATTAGAATGTTTTCTAATAGAATTGAGATATTTTCTTAATACGTTTATATTTTTCATTTCTTTAAATATAATTGTTATATTTGGAAAATTAAATTAGGATATTTTCTTTCATAAATAAAATCCATGTGTTCCTAATAGGATTAGGATATATCCTAATGAGTAGATTTCCTTAAAATAAATATATTTCTAATTCATGTTTTGAATAGTTTAAAATTTGAATTTAATATATCTTTATTTGTTTCTAATAAGATTAGACTTTAGGATAATCTTTTAATTTAGTTTTAAATGGTTTAAAATGGTAGAATTTCAAGATTATCTATAGTTTAAAATTTGAATTTAATTCATCTTTATTTGTTCCCTAATAAGATTAGATCTTTTAATTTCAAAATAAGATGAGATCTTTTAATTTCCTAATAAGATTAGGTCTTCCATAATTAAAGATAATTTAATTCAAAGATAAAATAGTTTAAGTTTTGAATTTAATTTATCTTTTATTTTTTCTAATAGAATTAGAATAAAATATCCAAAATTATCTTTTAATTTGTTTTAAAGGGTTTAAAATGATGGATTTTTAAGACTATCCAAGTGAATTATTTTTTAATAGGATTAAAAATATTTATTTTCATTAATCTAATAATTAATAGTTAATTAAAGATTAATGAATTTGAAATAAAAATTGACTATAAGGGAACTGTATCTATGGAAGGTTCTATCTAAGACTGAGGTTTTTAAACTGACCGAAAGGGAATACCTCTAACTGGGAACCGACTTGGGAGTTGAATTAGTCAAATTTTATTTAATTTCACAAAGCATGCTCATAATGTGATTAATTTTTTTAAAAAAATAGTTTAAAAACTTAGTAATTCACAATAAAATCAATCTAGCAACATAAAAGTTATGAAAGGTAGATTGAGGAACTTAGATAAATGAGATTAACCTAATTTGTCTAAGTAAGAGAAAATCCTATTTCAAATAGTAAGTGGGAGAAGGAAATGTGTCAACATATCCTACGGTCTCCATCATTAGTTCACATCGTGAAATTCATGCAGGGCCTCGTGGCGGCTTTTGGATTGTCGGAACGTGTTTGCACGGGTCAATATCAGGGTGAACTCCTGAGAAGGATATGATTGTAGTTTTGTTTCTAATACTTGACCTACCCTACGACGGTACTTGTTGGGATAAAACTACGGGATCTAAAAGGATGGTTCACACTTACAAAGGGCTCATTAAAGTTGTTAATGATGTCCTTGCCAAACTAATGGTATCTAAATATTATAGGAATAAGAGTTATTCTGTTATAAAACTTGGTTGAGATTGTCTCAGTTTAGTGAAGGAATACTTGACCTACCCTATGACGGCACTTGTTCTAACTCACTAAAGTATCATAACATTAGAAATGATTTATAGGGTTCATTTTTTAAATTGTTTGATTTCTATGCTAAAATTAAATGGATAACTGTTTGCATGATGTTAAATTATATGTATATACATTTCAATATTGTGTTAGTTTCGCTCATAATTTTTAATTTTATAACTGATAAGTCAAAATTGAGAAATTTTATTACTTGAAAAAGTAACATCAATACTATAATGGTAGTGTAAAATTTTGAATTTGTCTTTATTGAGAAATGTTCTCAAAACTTGTTGCTAATGTTATTCAAATTGTTCGTGAAACACATGATTAATGAACAAAAAGTAAACAAGATAGCTTGTACGTATTTTCCTAGTTGACATGTTAGATGTCAAGTTTAGAAGATAAAGAAAATGACAACAACATATGAGATGTTGAAGTCAACATAAGCTAAATTTAGAAAATTGTCTAAATGATCTCAAAACTAAGTATTACAAAAGTCCAAGTAAAGAAACTAAATGATTGAAGCTATATAAAAGGAAATAGTTCCTAAATTAGTCAGGACAGTCAAAATGAGAGGAATTTTTGAGATACCTCTATGGGAAGAAAAATGTAAATTTGATTTACTAGATTTTTGGTGGAATATAAATAATGCCACCTAGATAGTCGATATAAGATCTACTATCAAGATTTATTCTTCATTACATTTAATATGTAATTCTTGAAAAATACTTAACATGTAGAATAGTTTCTACAAGTTAGCACCAGGAAGCCTATTTCAGTCAGTGTAGTGAGAGACATTAAGATGTCATTAAGTAAAAATTGTTACATAATGCTGAATATGGTGTTTTTAGTAACCATAAGAGAAATTCAATTTTTCGAACTTTATTACAAAAATATTCATATAGTATGAATTACTTTGAAGTATGAAAAATTATATTTTCAAAATTGTTTGAAAATACATTCAACTGAAAATAAGAACAATTTGTATATGTTAAAAATGTTGGCATATACTATACTAAAAAATACTGAGATATTCAGGATTATAGAATCCAAAATAGAAAGACATTGTTTTCTCCTAAAAGATGATACTTGACTTTGGCTGTTAAGGTCGATTAACATCAACTTGAAGAGAATGAAAAGACTAGTAAGAGATAATTCTCTAAAAAATTAGTTAATTACTTTACATGTTTGTAGATCTTGTCTTTCATTCAAGATAATCATTGGGCCTTTATTAGATAGGGCTAGAACGCCAAAAAATACTTTGGGCTTACACATTCTGACCCAAGTGGTCTGGTGAATGTTAAGGTCAAATAAAGTCATGAATATTTCGTCACTCTAATTGATGATCATTCAAGGTACAAGTATCTTTACCTAATACAACATAAGTCTAAATTTTTGAAAAGTTCAAGAAAATTAAGACTAAAGTTAAAAATCGATTAGGTAATTAAATCTATCAAGATATTATGATCAGATCATAAAAGAAAGTACAGGAACTGATGTGAACCAAGGAGCATCTATTGTCATGCCTCAAGGTCCAATTACAAGGTCAAGAGCTAAGAAGCTACAACAAGCTTTAATCACTTATATTCAAGCTATGGTGAGCTCAACGAAGGAGATTCTAGAAGATGTTGGAGTCTTTTCCTACATCTTGTGCAAAGTTGAGCTTCAAGATGGAGACGCATTAAATGCCTTCTAACTTGCATTTAATGAACTCATAGTTGAATTTATGGAACTTAAGCTTAACTTGGTGTTTACATAAAAGAACTAAGTTGAACTAAAGTTACATTTAATAAGGTGACGTTTGAACTCAAGTTGCATTCAATGAGGTGGAGATGCATTCAATGAAGTCAAGTATCATTACAAGCTTCATTCAAGACAAGTTAAGCTTCAATTATGGAACTCAAGTTCAAGCTACGGATCATTACTCCATGGATGGTTACAAGATAGAACATTTCTTTTATTGGAATATTTTAATTGTAATTTCAGTTTTTGTTTATCATTTAAGACTTGTATTTAACATGGGAGTTGTGGCTGAATTGTAACTCACGTAGATTACCATTTTCCCCCATTAACTAGCCCATAAAAGTTGTGTCTCTTGGTCTCTTTTGGCCAATTAGGTTAAGGGTGTCAAAGGCTATATAAAGCCTTCTTTTCTTTCATTGTAGACAGAATTTTGAAGTGAATGAATTGAGTCTTTTCTTTTAGCTTTGTTGAGAGCTAAGTTTTTTCATATTGCAATTTCTTGTGTTTTAGAATTTAGAATTTGCATGCTAGAGTCATTCAAGTGGTGTTGATCATACCTCTTGTGGAGTGATTCGAATCACGAGTTTAGAAACTAGTTTTCTTTACTCTTGATCTTGATCATCAAGGCAATCCTTTCCAAAACTTTCGCTTGGGTTGATTCCATAATGTTTTGGGGTTTTTGGGGTTTAGATCTAAAGGTCTTGTTCCTCAACAAGGTTGTTAGATCTAACTCACGGGAGTTACTTAACATGAACCTTACGTACTTACTAATTGATAGAAAACGAGTTTTTATCCCAATTATCTTAATATCAAGTACAATTTTGTGAAATTGTGCTGCAAGTGGAGAAACAGGACCTTGTTAGAAATGGTCACATCAGTAATGAGTTACACACCATTACCATACTCTGGTTAGGAAATGCAATAGATATTGCATGGTGAACATTATCAAAACCTATAACTTTGGATAAATATTAATGAAGCTTGTATAGACAAGAAAACCATTAAGGGGGTGTTTGGCCCATGGGTTTGGGCTGGAATGGGTTTGGATTCCAAACCCAAAACCATGTTTGGCACAAAGTGCTCAAACCCCTTGGTTTTGAAACACAACCCCATGGGTTACAACAGTGCAACCCCATGGATTTGTGCCATGTTTTCCTCTTCCACTTGTCATTTTCCATTTCCGACAACCAATTCGACAACATGACAACTCCTACGACCGCACCGGCAACCCAACCATTGCTGACGACTACCTCCGGCGACCACTACGATGAGAACTCTAGAGACCAATCTGACGACCACCCCTGCGACCTAACCACCCCAACAACTTGACACCTCGATGACCCAACCACCCTGACAACCCGACTTGCCTGAACCACCGCCAATGACCATCTGACAACCACTCCGACAACCTGACGACTTAGCATCTGCCGCCGATAACCACCTAGTGACCACTCCGATGACCCGACCACCCCGATGACTACTTCGACGATTATCCCGACAACCTGACAAACTCAACCACCCAAAACCACCGTTGACGACCACCTGGTGCCACCCTGGCGACCCGACCACCTAGCAACCCGACCACTCTAATGACCACTCCGACAACAACTCCAATGGCTCAACCACCAGACAACCACCCAGCGACCACTCGGACGACCTAACCAATCATATGACCACTCCAACGACCCGACCTCCTAACAACTACTGTCGACAACCACCCAACGACCACTTCGGTGACTTGACCACCTTCAACCACTACCGACGACCACCTCGGCAACCCAACCACCATCAACTTGATCACCCCAACAACCACTCCAACGTCAACAACCTAATCACCTTGACAACCCGACTTGCCCCAACCACCGCCAATGACCATCTGACAACCACTCCGACAACCCAACCACATAGCAACTGTCGCCGACAACCACCTAGTGACCACTCAGATGACCCGACCACTCCAGCAACCCGACCACCTCGATGACTACTTCGGCAATTACCCTGACAACCTGACAAACTCAACCACCCAAAACCACCGTTGACGACCACCTGGTGACCACTCTAGTGACCACCCTGACGACCCGACCACCTAGCAACCCGACCACCCTAATGACCACTCCGACAACGACTCCAATGTCTCGACAACCAGACAACCACCCAACGACCACTCAAACGACCTAACCAATCATATGACCACTCCAGCGACCCGACCACCCAACAACTACTGTCGACAACCATCTAACAATCACTCCGCGCTACCTGACCACCGTGCAACCACCACCAACGACCACCTCGGCAACCCAACCACCCCATTAACCTGATCACCCAACAACCACTCCAACGATCATTCCAGCGACTCGACCACGTAGTCAATTTTTTAAAAGGTTAAAATAAAACTAATATCTTAAATTTCTTAAATAGACCTCCAATATTTTATTTTTTTAAAATAGAGTTCCAAAAATATGTTTATGAATACTTTGTAAATAGAGTTTTAAATTCCCTAATTTCTTAGATAGGCTTCCAATTTTTTAATTTCTAAAATAAAGTTCCAAAAATAGGTTTCGGAATACTTTGTGAAATAGAGTTTTAGATTCCTTAATTTATTAAATAAACTTCTAAGTTTTTAATTTCTAACATAGAGTTCCTAAAATAGTTTTTTGAATACTTTGTGAAATAGAGTTTTAATGTAACACCCGAGACGTTTTGGGTAAGTTTAAAATGTTGTTTTGGTAAAGTTTTATTAAGAATTTAATTGCTTTGAGGGTATTTTGGTGATTTTTGGAAAAGGAAAGGTATTATGGTCATTTATAGAGAAGATATTTTTGATTTTATATTATTATTTTTATTTATTTATTATTATTTTTTTCTCTTTTTCTTTCTTTCCCTTCTTCTTCCTCCCGACAGCCCCTCTCCCTCACTGTAATTTTCTCTCTCTCTCTCTCTCTCTCTCTCTCTCTCTCTCTCTCTCTCTCTCTCTCTCTCCGACCGAACACCCATCCATCGTCTTCTTCTTCCGTCAGTCGGACTGCAGCCCCGCCGATCACCCATCCATTTTTTCTCTTCTTCTTCCGTCAGTCGCGAGCAGCTCGCCGTGAGCTTCTTCGCCGGACAACTCAGACCACCTCGTCACGTTCAGCCCCGCCGAAGCTCACGAACGCTGGTCGTCGGTGTCGAATTTGCAGGTGACGTCTCGCTGGAAGCCGGGATTTCATCCGGTTCGGCCAAATCAGTCACCCCAGCTCGTCGGTTTCAGCTCAGATCCGACCCCACAAGTTCGGGTCAACCCAGATCCGCGAGCCTCGCACGAAAACGAGACCTCACGCGCTCCCACGCGCCGATAGGTTGACTCACCCGCCGCCGCCGTGAAGCCCACGCGCCGCTGCTCGCCGGAGTTGGGTAAATTTTGCCATTTGGTCCGTTTCGTCGAGTTATTAATGTTAGAATGCGTTTTAGCGTAATTCGGTTGGTTTAAGACCTGTTTAGGACACTTTTTAGGTGATTTGTCGAGGACCTTGGATTGTACTTGGAGAGGGGACTCGAGAAGCTCATTACTAGTGGAGAAAGGGTATTTTAGTAAGTAAAGATTTAAGGTAAGGGATCTCACAACGAAAGAAGTTTTCGAAACCTAGAGCTAGCCCTATATTTACTTTGAAGTTTATGTTTCCGTGTTAAGTATTTAAGAAAGAAAGTGTTTTACATGTATGTTCCTTTTACACTAGTTCCATGAGTTCTATTTGAGTTTTCATGTTAAAAAGAATGGAAATGATATGTATGTCTTTGAAATGCGATTGCCTTGACTTATGCATTCATGAGTATGTTCTAAAACGAGCGGGACCTCATGCATGTGTTGTGTGCTCATGAAAAGATTTATGTAAGGCCGTGACGATAATTCTCCCAAAAGTTTTATGTGGGTTATGAGGGAACCCGAGTCTTCGGATTCTCTATGCTCCCGGGGTTCGAGAGTGCTCCACGATGGTAGCCGACGGGCTTGAGTCTTCGGACTCCACGATGGTAGCCTTCGGGCTGAGTCTTCGGACTCCACGATGTATGTTAGCTTTCGAGCTCAACTCTCAAAGTTAGGGGAGGATTCTATTCGATGGAAAATTATGTCTTCGGACTATTTACGAGGCCCTCGGGAGAATTTAATCGTTCACGTGAGCCGCAAGGAAAAGTACATGGTTTATAAAACGAATTTTAGGTCCCCTACTAAAGCGATGGTTTACGATGGTTTTATGATTCAAAAATGACATGTTGCATGCGAGTGAAACTCTTATTTTTAAACTATGAGTTACTTACTGAGTATTATTCGTTAATACTCACCCTTTTCCTTTTAAAATGTTTTCAGGAAAGGCTAAGATCGGCCCTAGCGCGTGACCGGAGATCAGTTACTCGAGTCATGGGAGCCGAGCGATCGCTATTCCGCTTCTTTTATGTTTCTGGAAGTACATAGAACTCATGTCGAGTTTTTAAATGTTTAGGAGGATGTTTCAAAGTCTTTTAACCTTTCTTCGTAAATCGTGCACGTGTATTTGGCTTTCTATTTTTGAGTTCACTTGGTTTCTGCTGTTTGAACCCTAGCATCATATTGAGAAGTTTGTTGGATGCTAGGAGGTTGTTTGAAAATCTTAGAAGTGTGTTTTTCTATGTCTTATCAAGTAAGGGTCAAATTTTTGGTTTTCGCGTAGTTACGCCGTTATGCTGCCGAAATTTTCGGTAATATAGCGACGTGACTTAGTAATGACTCTTAGGTAGCATGTTGAGCCTATAGGGTCGTTACAGTTTGTATCAGAGCAATAGGTTATAGGTTCTGTAGACTAGCTTACTTCGTAAGCATCAAGTATCCCATGACTAAGTAGTGATTTCTAGTCATCGCGCAGGTACGCCTCTGAAGTAAACTTTTAATTCGTTTGTTGAAAAGCATGTTATTTTTTTTATGAAATGATTCATATGTGAAATGTATTTTTAAGTTAAGGAAAGTTTAAGAAAAGTTGAAAAGTGTGATCCCTTTTGATGTGAAGGTTAAACTTGTTTGTGTTTGTTTGTTAAGTATGCCGCCTAGAAGGAGAGGCAGAGGACGGGGTAGAGGACGTGGTGCTGGTAGAACACATGACTTACCTCCTGAGATGCCAGTGGAACAGGAGGTGAATTCTGGGGCAAATTCCCCTGTTGCTCAGGATCAACCTGATCCAGTTATGGAGCCTGCAAATTCTACGGTTGCGTCGTTGATGTTAGAGGCGATGCAGAACTTAGTACAAGCGACCGTGACGACCCAGTAAGCGCAGATGGGTCAAGTTTCTACGCCAGCTTCATTACAAGCCCGTCACTTGAAAGACTTTAGAAAGTATGATCCAAGGGCGTTTGACGGATCCTCTGGGGATCCTACAGTGGCGGAGTTATGGTTGTCCTCTATGGAGAACATTTTTCAGTTGATGAGTTGCCCGGATGAATATAAAGCTTCTTGCGCCACATTTATGCTGAGGGATGATGCGTACCTATGGTGGGAATCTGCTCAGAGGACCATAGGTACAGGAGGGGGAGTAGTGACGTGGCCGATGTTCAGAGAGGCTTTCTGGAACAAATATTATCCTGCGACTGCACGATACAAGAAACAAGAAGAATTTCTACAACTTAAACAGAATCGACGTCCAGTGGACGTCTACGAGAGGGAATTCACAAGGTTATCTCGTTTTGCTCCCGAGCTGGTAGATACTGAGGCCAAGAAAGCGGAGCGTTTTGTAATGGGTTTGGATCCTCAGGTTAAAGGTGTGGTGCAGGCTGTAGCACTTCACGACTATGCTGCTGCGGTAAGGACAGCAGAGTTAATTGTTGCAGGCCAACAGAGTGAGTTTCCTATGGCCCAAAACCCGAGTCAGTCATCCTCTTGTCACAAGAGGAGATGGAGTCAGGCAAACTCGAATCCCCAGCGTTCTCAACAGTCTTCACAGTCGTCCAGAGGTCGCAGGCCGCTTCTAGCCAGAGGCAGCAAGTGAATAGGCTGGGACCTAACACTGGGGAGACACCTCGTTGTAATGAATGTGGAAGGTTTCATTGGGGTCAGTGCCTGATGCGGTCTGGGTTGTGCTTTCGATGTAAAAAGGAGGGACACAGAGCTGAAAATTGTCCTACCTTCCCAGACAGGAGAGGCCAGTCTTCGGGTTCAGGTGGAGTAGAACTTAATAGGCCCACACTTCAGCAAGGGAGAGTTTTTGCTAGTACCAGCAGGGAGGCTGGTAACTCAGATGCTGTAGTTATAGGTACGCTTCCCGTTTTGGGATATCTTGCGTTTGTGTTATTTGATTCAGGTTCTACACATTCCTTTATTTCTGCGTCTTTTGTGAGACAAGCTAAGTTAGAACTTGAGCCATTACCCTCTGCTTTGTCTGTTGCTACTCCGATGGGGTTGATTCTATTAGCTACTGAGGGGATTAAGAATGGTAAGATGATAGTTTCCGACCACGAGCTGGATGTGAATTTGGTAGTCCTCGAGATGGAAGGGTTCGATGTTATTCTAGGCATGGATTGGCTGGCTTTGAACCATGCTAATATTGATTGTTTTCGTAAAGAAGTGGTGTTCACGCCACCAAAACAGGCCAGTTATAAGTTTAAGGGGACTAGAACTAGAATTAATCCAAGGGTGATATCTGCTCTTAAAGCGAGAAAGCTAGTTTTTAAGGGATCATGGGGTATCTTAGCTAGCGTTGTGGAAGCGAGACACACCGAGGTTCACGCATCATCTGTGCCTGTGCTGAATGAATTTCTAGATGTGTTTCCTGAAGATCTTTCAGGGTTGCCTCCCGTGAGAGAAATAGACTTCACCATAGAACTTGAACCAGGAACCGCTCCTATTTCTAAAGCTCCTTATAGAATGGCACCAGCGGAATTGAAGGAGCTGAAGTTGCAACTGCAGGACCTATTGGATAAAGGTTTTATTCGACCTAGCGTGTCTCCTTGGGGAGCACCGGTCTTGTTTGTAAAGAAGAAAGATGGAACCATGCGACTGTGCATCGATTACAGGGAGTTGAACAAAGTTACGATTAAGAATAAGTACCCTCTTCCTCGTATCGACGACCTCTTTGATCAGTTACAGGGAGCGTCGGTGTTTTCAAAGATTGATCTGAGGTCAGGTACCATCAGTTGAGGGTCAGAGAAAGAGACATCCCTAAGACGGCATTTAGATCACGATATGGACATTTTGAATTCACGGTGATGTCTTTTGGTTTGACTAACGCCCCTGCAGTTTTTATGGACTTGATGAATAGAGTATTCAAGGAGTTCCTAGATGCTTTCGTGATTGTATTCATTGATGACGTCCTTGTATACTCTAAAACTGAGAAAGAACATGAAGAGCATTTGAGAAGAGTGTTGACGACTTTGAAGGAGAACCAGTTGTACGCGAAATTCTCCAAGTGCGAGTTTTGGCTTAAAAAGGTGTCTTTCTTAGGACACGTAGTGTCAAGGGCAGGGATTTCCGTAGATCCAGCGAAAGTAGAGGCTGTAACGCTATGGCCTCGTCCGACTACAGTTACTGAAGTACAGAGTTTCTTGGGTTTAGCAGGTTACTATAGACGGTTCATCCAGGATTTCTCTAAGATAGCTACGCCTTTGACTCAACTAACTCGCAAAAGCAAGTCATTTGTCTGGACTGACGAGTGTGAAGCAAGTTTCCAGACACTTAAACAGAGATTGGTATTAGCCCCTGTTCTTTCTGTGCCTGAGGGAACAGGTGGATTTGTAGTTTTCACTGATGCATCGAGGAAAGGGCTAGGAGCAGTGTTGATGCAACGTGGAAAGGTTATAGCCTATGCGTCTCGCCAGTTAAAAAGTCACGAGCAAAACTATCCAACCCATGATTTGGAGTTGGCTGCAGTTGTCTTCGCCTTGAAGATCTGGAGGCATTATTTGTATGGTGAGAAGATTCAGATCTTCACGGACCATAAGAGTTTGAAGTACTTGTTTACACAAAAAGAGTTGAACATGCGACAACGTAGATGGTTAGAGCTGGTAAAAGACTACGAACTAGAAATTCTTTATCATCCTGGTAAGGCAAATGTTGTCGCAGATGCTCTCAGTAGAAAGACTGTACATACTTCAGCTCAGACCACTAGTCAGGATGAGCTACAGGCAGAGATGGAGAATGCTGAAATTGCAGTTTTGATAGGTGAAGCGACTACACGCTTAGCTCAGTTGACTGTGCAACCAACTTTGAGGCAACGTATTATAGTCTCTCAGCGATTGGATCTTAGTTTAATGGAAAAGCTACGACAAATCGGCACTGAGCAAGCTCAAGAGTTTTCTGTGTCTTCAGATGGTGGACTTCTATATCAAGGGCGATTATGTGTACCTAATATTGATGAATTGAAGAGTGAGATTTTGACCGAAGCGCATAGTTCGCCATTTTCGATGCATCCTGGTAGTACCAAGATGTATCAAGACCTAAAACAGATTTTCTGGTGGCACAGTATGAGAAAGGATGTAGCGGAGTTTGTCAGTAAGTGCTTAGTATGTCAACAGGTTAAAGCGCCGAGACAGAGGCCGGCAGGATTGTTGCAACCATTGAATGTGCCTTTGTGGAAATGGGATGAAATCTCTATGGATTTCATTGTTGGGTTACCCAGAACGATGAAAGGTTACACGGTGATTTGGGTCATCGTGGATAGGCTTACCAAATCGGCGCATTTTCTTTCGGGTAAGTCTACCTATTCTACAGAGAAATGGGTGCAAATCTATATGCAAGAGATAGTGCGACTGCACGGAGTTCCTGCTAGAATTGTCTCGGACAGGGATGCCCGTTTTACTTCTAACTTTTGGAGAGGCTTACAGAAAGCTCTGGGTACTCAACTGGATTTTAGCACTTCTTTTCATCCCCAAACGGACGGACAGACCGAGCAATTGAATCAAGTTTTGGAGGATATGTTACGTGCATGTGCGTTGGATTTCCCAGGTAGTTGGGATACTTACTTGCACCTGATGGAGTTTGCCTATAACAATAGTTATCAGGCTACTATAGGAATCGCACAGTTTGAAGCCTTGTACGGTAAGAGATGTAGGACCCCAATATATTGGGATGAGGTCGGTGAACGACAGCTTTTGGGGCCAGAGTTAGTTCAAGTCACGAACAATGCTATTCAGAAAATCAGGGTAAGAATGCAGACTGCACAGAGTAGACAGAAGAGCTACGCTGACACAAGACGAAGGGATCTAGAATTCGAAGTAGGCGACCATGTGTTTCTTAAAGTGGCTCCGATGAAAGGAGTGTTGAGGTTCGGTCGGAAAGGGAAGTTAAGTCCGCGGTTTATAGGGCCGTTCGAGATTCTTGAGCGAATAGGCCCTGTGACTTATAGATTGGCATTACCGCCATCTCTCTCTGCGGTCCATGATGTATTCCATGTCTCGATGTTAAGAAAGTACGTGCCGGACCCTTCACATGTGATTGACTACGAGCCATTACAGTTGAATGAAAATATGAGTTATGAAGAACGGCCGACTCGAATTCTAGCAAGAGATCGTAAGACCCTTCGTAACCGAGAGATTAATTTGGTTAAAGTGCTCTGGCAGAACCATCGGATGGAAAAGGCTACTTGGGAGCGTGAAGACGAAATGCAAGCCAAGTATCCTGAACTATTCCAAGACTAGGAACTTTTGGGGACGAAAGTTCTTAAGGGGGGAAGAATGTAACACCCGAGACGTTTTGGGTAAGTTTAAAATGTTGTTTTGGTAAAGTTTTATTAAGAATTTAATTGCTTTGAGGGTATTTTGGTGATTTTTGGAAAAGGAAAGGGTATTATGGTCATTTATAGAGAAGATATTTTTGATTTTATATTATTATTTTTATTTATTTATTATTATTTTTTTCTCTTTTTCTTTCTTTCCCTTCTTCTTCCTCCCGACAGCCCCTCTCCCTCACTGTAATTTTCTCTCTCTCTCTCTCTCTCTCTCTCCGACCGAACACCCATCCATCGTCTTCTTCTTCCGTCAGTCGGACTGCAGCCCCGCCGATCACCCATCCATTTTTTCTCTTCTTCTTCCGTCAGTCGCGAGCAGCTCGCCGTGAGCTTCTTCGCCGGACAACTCAGACCACCTCGTCACGTTCAGCCCCGCCGAAGCTCACGAACGCTGGTCGCCGGTGTCGGATTTGCAGGTGACGTCTCGCTGGAAGCCGGGATTTCATCCTGTTCGGCCAAATCAGTCACCCCAGCTCGCCGGTTTCCGCTCAGATCCGACCCCACAAGTTCGGGTCAACCCAGATCCGCGAGCCTTGCACGAAAACGAGACCTCACGCTCTCCCACGCGCCGATAGGTTGACTCACCCGTCGCCGCCGTGAAGCCCACGCGCCGCCGCTCGCCGGAGTTGGGTAAATTTTGCCATTTGGTCCGTTTCGTCGAGTTATTAATGTTAGAATGCGTTTTAGCGTAATTCGGTTGGTTTAAGACCTGTTTAGGACACTTTTTAGGTGATTTGTCGAGGACCTTGGATTGTACTTGGAGAGGGGACTCGAGAAGCTCATTACTAGTGGAGAAAGGGTATTTTAGTAAGTAAAGATTTAAGGTAAGGGATCTCACAACGAAAGAAGTTTTCGAAACCTAGAGCTAGCCCTATATTTACTTTGAAGTTTATGTTTTCGTGTTAAGTATTTAAGAAAGAAAGTGTTTTACATGTATGTTCCTTGTACACTAGTTCCATGAGTTCTATTTGAGTTTTCATGTTAAAAAGAATGGAAATGATATGTATGTCTTTGAAATGCGATTGCCTTGACTTATGCATTCATGAGTATGTTCTAAAACGAGCGGGACCTCATGCATGTGTTGTGTGCTCATGAAAAGATTTATGTAAGGCCGTGACGATAATTCTCCCAAAAGTTTTATGTGGGTTATGAGGGAACCCGAGTCTTCGGATTCTCTATGCTCCCGGGGTTCGAGAGTGCTCCACGATGGTAGCCGACGGGCTTGAGTCTTCGGACTCCACGATGGTAGCCTTCGGGCTGAGTCTTCGGACTCCACGATGTATGTTAGCTTTCGAGCTCAACTCTCAAAGTTAGGGGAGGATTCTATTCGATGGAAAATTATGTCTTCGGACTATTTACGAGGCCCTCGGGAGAATTTAATCGTTCACGTGAGCCGCAAGGAAAAGTACATGGTTTATAAAACGAATTTTAGGTCCCCTACTAAAGCGATGGTTTACGATGGTTTTATGATTCAAAAATGACATGTTGCATGCGAGTGAAACTCTTATTTTGAAAGTATGAGTTACTTACTGAGTATTATTCGTTAATACTCACCCTTTTCCTTTTAAAATGTTTTCAGGAAAGGCTAAGATCGGCCCTAGCGCGTGACCGGAGATCAGTTACTCGAGTCATGGGAGCCGAGCGATCGCTATTCCGCTTCTTTTATGTTTCTGGATGTACATAGAACTCATGTCGAGTTTTTAAACGTTTAGGAGGATGTTTCAAAGTCTTTTAACCTTTCTTCGTAAATCGTGCACGTGTATTTGGCTTTCTATGTTTGAGTTCACTTGGTTTCTGCTGTTTGAACCCTAGCATCATATTGAGAAGTTTGTTGGATGCTAGGAGGTTGTTTGAAAATCTTAGAAGTGTGTTTTTCTATGTCTTATCAGGTAAGGGTCAAATTTTTGGTTTTCGCGTAGTTACGCCTTTATGCTGCCGAAATTTTCGGTAATATAGCGACGTGACTTAGTAATGACTCTTAGGTAGCGTGTTGAGCCTATAGGGTCGTTACATTTAAATTCCCTAATTTTTTTAAATAGACTTCCAACCCCCATGGACGACAACTCGATGCCTTCATCACTTTCAGCTACTACTTAGTTTTAATTCAATTTGTGTTTTGGACAACTATTGCTATTTCTTTTCTTCATTCCTTTCAGCTTATGTATTATGATATTATGATATTATGAACTTCTGACCTTCATTTGCATTATGGATTTCCTTTACTCCAGCAACATCATTCTTCTTTCCCATGTATTAATTATTTAAAATATATGTCCTTACTAATGTTATTTAATTTTACATCATCATGAATGGAGTGAATGAGATACTTGTACAAACTACACATTCATAATTAACTATGCTTGAAACAATTGATCCACATAATTGGTTAAAATATTGATATGCAATTCAGTAAACAATTATCAAGTAAAAAAATGGATCTGAAAAAAAAAACCTAACAAAATTATTTAAAAAAACAGCCTAAACAAACCCAGCCCAACCCAACCCAACCCTGCACCCCAAACACAGTAATCAGGAACCCCAGGGTTTATGATTCTAGCCAAGGATTCCCAGGGTTCCTGATTCCAAATCAGCGCGCCAAACACCCCTAATTGTCTAGTGGATTTGTCTCATGTTTTATGTTGATGATATTTTACTCATTATGAATGATGTAAGATGTCTATCTAACATAAAAAGTTGACTAAGTAACCAATTCCAAATGAGTGATTTGGAATGACTTGGTATATTTTACATGTCCAAAATGGAGATTTTAAGGACAAAATGTTAACTTTGTCTCAAACATCTTTTATTGACAAAATTATTGTCAAATATTTGATATTTATGTCTAAGGAAGTGTATCCTAAGACACCTCAAATGTTGAGAGTATATGATATATGAGACTGAATATTTAATATACAATTGGTTAGCATATATCAGTTAAACAAATGGTATGACCATTGAGTAGAAAATTAAAAACTTTCTCAAATTATCTATGGATGATGAGAAAATTTTGTGTATGGAGTTAAAGATTTGATCTTTACAAGATACATTGGTTCTTGCAAATATTTAAGAAATCTATGTAAAAATAAATTTGACACTAGATGGTGGAGTATGGTATAAAAGTTAAATTGTTTTGCTTGTGAAGCAACAAAA
Source organism: Trichosanthes truncata (assembly GCA_033996785.1). Classification (NCBI taxonomy): domain Eukaryota; kingdom Viridiplantae; phylum Streptophyta; class Magnoliopsida; order Cucurbitales; family Cucurbitaceae; genus Trichosanthes; species Trichosanthes truncata. The sequence continues at coordinate 17,043,054 of JAWPNB010000007.1, forward strand.
GGACTTGTATGACTCAAATAGTTCCTTGAAGATCTGAAATGTGTTTCATATATGATTTTGTCTACCCTCTTTGTTATGATAATAGTGGTGCAAAGACTAATATTAAGGAAATTAGAAAACACCAATGTATAGGGAATCATATCGAGAGAGAAAACATCATGGTAGTGACCAAGATGGCTTTTAATGGCAGTTCTTTGGATCTATATAAAGAGACTCTTCAGGCTAAAGTATTTGAGGGTCACCTAGAATGTCTAGAATTACGAGACATGTCTCATATTTGCTAGGGCAAGTGGGAGAATATGTTGGGTATAGAGTATGCCCTAGGATACATGTCTCCCCAGCTTTAATGCAAGTGGGAGATTGTTGGGATTTATGCCCTAAAGCCTCGTAATTAATAATTTATTTAATAATTAATAATAATTTTGATTATTTTATTTGCAATATAATATTATCCATTATATGAAAATTTTGAGGTTATTAGTGTAATCTTAAATAGTATGTGGTTGACATACTAGAGAATCATGTTCAAGAAATAACCTAAAGGGTCATAGTATATGGATAAGATTGGGTGCCTTATCCTGGCAACACTATCGATACGGCCCACTTTGTAATAGTTACAAATGATTTGATCCAAATCGTTCATGTGGAGACATGTGAGTGGGGGTATCTTATACAATGAGTTTGTATAAGACTGGACCACGAAATGTTTGATATCTCTTTATAAATCCGTTAATTGAGAAGATTAATAATTCATCAGGATGATCATATGCTACTCGATCTTAATCCTGAGTGAGTTATGAACTCCTGCCTGTGAGGGCTTGTTCTTTGATTTGCATGGGTGAGAGTGGCTTTTGTAGCCGATTCAATATGCGTACTATTTTTGGGACTTGACCAAATAGGGAGTTGGGAACATAATCTCATATGATGGAATTCACTCCTTCCCATATAGGGTAAGTAGATGAGTAGTTCCCTTAAGTGCTGATTTCGGGACTTGAACAATGGGGCCCCACCATCTCCTGGCCCGACAGGGATTTAGTTTATAATTAGATTATAAACAGATTGTTCATTAAAGGATCAGTGATACTTAAGGAACAAGATGTAATTATAGGGGTAAAACAGACTTTTGACCCATCTCTAATTACGAACAACTCGTGAAGGATTGACTTGCATGTAAAGATTATATCTATGGACACAACTTGTCCTACAGTGCATAAGAGTTCAACTCTAGGTCTATAGTGGAGTGACCTATAGTTAATGAATGAAAATTAATTAATTTTGTATCATTGGAGCTTATAATCTATAGGTCCATAAAGTCCTCTTGCTAGCTAATAGTAACACTAAAAGATCAATTTAGTTGAAAGAAAATTTTGAAATGTTCAAATTAATATTAATTTGAAGTGTTCAAATTAATATTTAATATATTAGATATATTAAATATAGAAGAGGAAAATATATTTATTGTATTTGATACATTAAATATTAAAATTTAATATTTAATTTGAAGTGTTCAAATTAATATTTAATATATTAGATATATTAAATATAAAAGAGAAAAATATATTTATTGTATTTAATTCATTAAATATTAAAATAATTAATGTATATTTGATACATTAAATAAAAGATATTTATAAAATTTGAATAAGATTCAAATAAATAAATATCGTAGGAGATTTGAATGAGATTCAAATAAGTATAAGATATATTTTAATATATTAAATATTAAAATATAATGGCAAAGATTTGGTCTTGGTCTCTATAAATAGGACCCTTGAGTTGAGCCATTGGACACAACACATATCTCCTCAATAGAGAATTAGAGAATTCTCTCTAGACCTATTCCTGTCCAATCCCTTGTGGATTTTCTTTCAAGAGGCTCCCACAAGCCTTGGTGCTGTGTTCGAGTTATAGCCAGGAAGATTTTATGGAGAAGATAAATGCCAGAAATATCTCCATATTTACTCCAAGTAAGTTTGCTTAACCTTAATGTTTAGTTTAATTTTAAATAAAACCAAAGACGATCCAATGCTTCCGCTGCGGAGTGAAACGTTCATTCCTTCAGAGTTAGCATTGCATGAGGTGTTGATTCATGTGGCTAGTATGTTGTGATCGTTGTTTACTTTCCATGTATAATGAGCATGTCTAATTCTATAATTGTTATGTATAGCATGATGTTTGCATTATTTTTTGTTTGGTAGCTCTTTAGGTGTGCGCTACTTATCAATATGTATTGTGTACTGACTCACTCATAGATTTTGTAGGTGATGACGAGTATTACGAGCCTAGTGGTGCTAAGGAGGAAACATGATAAGAGAAAGACCATAGCTAGGCGTTATTTATTTAGCATTGCTTTTCTTGGGCTTAGCTTAGTTTTGTCTTGTTAGTAGTTTGACCTAGTTGTGATTAGGTTATTGTTATCTCTTTTTGCTATTCTTAGATTTTAATTTAATGTAGTTGGCTTGTGACTCTAAGCATTTAATTATAGTTGAAGTTTCTATTTTAGGTTGATTTGTTGTTTGCCCTTTAGGTTGGGCAGCTGTAGTAAATTTTGAGTTGTTTATCTTAGTTTGAGTTTTATCTTGCGCTTGACTTTAGATTTAAGAATATGTTAAACTCTTCGTATGTTAAGAACGTTGGTTGTTCTGGTTCTTTAGTAGTTTCTTGAGTTGGAGCTTGGTATTGTTGGCCACAGTGTCGAGATGCTGTAATAGTGAGCATCGCGTGACACTACGGCGAGCCCCAAACGCATTAGTCTGATTTGGTGACAACTTCGAGACGCTGCTTTGAATATTATAAATACCTTTTTTTTTTTTTGAATTTAGGCCATTCTACATGATTAGAAAGTCGTGCTTTACAATTTTCTCTCTATTTCATATTGTTCTTAGACTTTTTAGCTACTTTAGGATAGTTTAGGACAAATTATAGATGTTTGTGAGGAGATTTCCGTCTCCGGGTAAGCGATAACGTCGATTTAGAGGAGATCGTTGGATTTTTATTGTAACACCATGAGGTACAGTTTTTAATATACTTAAATTCTTGTTTTGAATGTCTTTTGCCTCTTTAATTTCACTCCTAATCATGTTCGTAGGTAGACCTGACAAACCTATATGCATCGTATATGTTTAGCTTAGCCATACACAATCTTGAGTTCTTTCGAACATATTGAGAGAGTGTTTAATTCGAGTAGTGATAAGGCTTAGATTGGTCAATTTGTGAGCTTAATGCGGTCATGAACGACTAAAATAATCTAAGTTCTAAAGAGGTAAAAAGTGTAAAGGTTAATTTAGGCTTGCCACTTAGATTAGTTTGAGCATCTCACTAATTTTAGTAAATCCTAGGGTTTAAATGACCGGTCTTGAGCATGACACGCTGCAATCTATGGCTAGGATTAGTATCGTCACTAACTTAGGATTAGTTTTGGGTTTAGTTAGCATTCTGCTTAATTAAACTGTGCTAGGAGTTATTAAAAGCTCATTTGGGGTGAGCTTGTGGGTGCATTCAAAGTATGAGTTTAACTTTATGATTATCTGTGATTGACATTATTAAAGTATATCCTGATGTGACACTTTCGAATCGATACCTGGTTTGTCTAATTACTCTTCACTTTCATTTAATTTTATGCTATTTACGATTCCAAGCAATTTTATAATTCAGGCATCAAACCCCCCCTCCTTTGGTTACTCTTTAATCCAAATCTAGCGAATTAAATACCAAAATACACACCTCCTCGTGGTTCAACCTGATCACTTTTTACTACAAAATGTGGTTGGCTATTATAAATTCATTTGGCAGTTTGACGAGTCGTTCAAGCATAGAGAAAAATAATAGGTAAATGTCATCATTTAATTTTTGTAGTCTGATTTTGTAATAGATTAATCGAGCGAATACATCTCAATTTCATATGAAATTCTAGCAGGCGGGAATTGGGACACCACAATCAGAAATGATCCTTTTGGCAGCAGAAGACTGTACATAGGACTTATACTTTTGATTCTTGAGATATCCACAATAGCATGGTTTGTGCTCCTTAACCTTGTTGCAACAAGCTGACGATGGCGCCACTGACATTGTGTAGGCCCAAAGACATGTTCTTAGCTCATTAGGGTTGCATGTCGCTGCATCTACTTGTTGAGCTCCGATGAGAAGTGCCATCATCGCCACCACAAAAATGCAAATGGCTTTCATCTGAAAAACTTTCTCCATACTTACGAGTTTGGAGAGGACACTGATATGGGTACGAGAGAAGAGAAGAAAGATCTGGTGTGTATTTGTCAAAGGTTTCAACCATTATTTATAGACTCATATAGTTGTAGAGTTGTTAAGGAAAATCATTAGTTAAAGCTTTTGATTAATTATGTGAAGATGTTTCTTTAGTTAAGCGCTATTATTGTAGTTAACTTGTTAATTGTTATTCGTTAGTTAGCTTAATGCTAATTTTAGTTATTTTTGGTTAAAACAACCTAATTGGTGTACTTGCATTCTGCATATAGCTTCGACCCTTTGAACACTTGTTTACATTGGTCATTCTTTCTCCTTTCTTAAATAAGAATCTAGCAAATTACTAGTTACAACTTACCATCATTAACATTAACGAATTTCACAAAAAGTACTAACTTCTTGGTTACAACTGTAGTAAAGTTGGAAAACATTTATTACCATATATAATGAGAAAACTTAAAAAAGGTAAAATAAGTCAACTAGGTTGAAGGCTTGGACACTTTTTATTATTTTTTTGGAAAAATAATTTTGATATATGATAATATACAATATATTTTGTAACGTCCCGCGTTGTAAAATTAGCCTATTTTAGAAGTAATTAGGCTTTGTCGTTAGTTACAATTCTAATTTGGAAAATTATAATTCGAAGTTAATCTCTAAATTCGATAAATTAAGTTTCCATAATTTTGAAGAAAGAGATTTTTAATTAAATCTTTAATTCCAAGGTTTGAGAATTTAATTTTTGATCTTATTTCCAAGTTCAAAAGTAATCAAAATCCCCTATTAAGTAAATTTCAACCCAAATCTTTTAGGTTCCTTATTTCTGGTAAAAAATATAATTTTGGAAATTAAGAGATTATAAAATTTCCAAAGGGTAAAGTAAATCTAGCCCAAATTTTCTTCATCTTCTTCTCTCTCCCATCTCCCTTTTCGTGAAACCTCAACCAGTCGCCCCTTCCCTTGTGAAATCCCTTCTCCGGCAGTACTTCCAATGATGAAGCACGCTGACCCAAAACCCCAGACCACATGCAAGGCCCACCTCTAGACGCCGGCAATGCGAGACCCACGCAAATCTAATGGCTGAGCAATCCTCCCTCTCGACGCTGTCTTATTCTCTTGCGTTTCACGAGCAATGAAACTCAGGCATTGAGAACGTTTAGTGCTTCTCTGATATACTCCAAGGACGACTCGACCTTGCCCAAACCCAAAACGAACAGATCTGAGTTGTATGTGTTTCAACTTTGATGGCGCAAACTCCACAAAGCAGTGCTTCAAACCCGCGATCCATGCTCTATTTGACCACAAATCAATTCACCCATACTCCTTTCATCATCGAATCGAGTTACCCATTGTCTAGGGAGTTTAGATTCGCGAAATCGAGGTCCTTCGAACACTAACCTGCAAGGGACTAAGTCTGTTTGGATCTTTTCGGTAAGTTTCAGTACGTTTCATTCCTTTCGCAAATCAATTGAAGTGTTGTAGCTTTGGTTCTAATGTATAGGAACCTTTAGTTTGCAGGATAGGGTTGATTCGAACACCTTCGAACAAAAAACACCAAGCGTAAGAGCTATTTTGGTAAGTTTTAATGTGTTTTAGATCCTTTAGAATTCCTTTCAAGTGCTGTAATTAGATCCTAATCATTAAGTAGTTGCTTCTTGCAGTTTCAAATCAATTCGAACACTTTCGAACTTGAACCAACAAGGTTGAGGGTCTTTTTTTAGTAAGTCTTAGAGCCCTTTTACCTTTTTGAGCTCGTTTAAAGTACGTTAAGTCTATTTTTAATGCTTAGTGCCCCATTTACTTGTAGTTTCAAGTCAATTTGGGGTCCTTTTGAACACTTCTAGCAATTACCCAAGTCCTTTTGGGTAAGGATTAACTGGTGAGACTTTATTTTGGCCGTTTCAAGCTCTTTTAGTGTACTTTAGCTTCAATGCTTGGAGCTCTTTTACTTTAGGTTCAGTTTGGTTTTGGACTATTCGAATTAGCTTCTAAGTTGAGTTTAAGTAAGTATACCTCACCTTGAGCACATTGTGGTTTGGTTGTGGATTTTTAACTAAGTTTAGCCTCTAAATCTTGTTTATTGGTTTAGGAATCTCTTGGAATAAGCTTAGGAACGCTATAGGTAAGTAGAATTCTACCTTATGAGTCTGTTTGAATGTGTGAAGCATGTTGTATGTTTTCTTGTAATGTTATTACGCGATCTATGTGTCTCACCATGAACTGTTATGAGTTATATGTTCTGTTACATGTGAATTGTTGTGATGTTAAGTTATTTACCCTTGTGGTATAGAGCATGCTGAATGTTGAGACTGCTTGAGATTGTATGATGCTATGATGTTTATGTTGAAAACATGATATTGTGGATATTAAGTTGTAAGCATGGTCTAGAAAGCATGTTTAGGATTGCATTTTGGATTGTTGTGAGCTTGATTAGTGAGGTCAAGGGACCTTGAGTTCTTGATAAAGGAGGATGCTAGGGCCTCAGGTATAAATGGTCGAGGACTAACATTGAGATAAAAAGAAGTGATTTGGGTATTAGGCCTTGGGTGTAAATGGTTGAGGGCTGGTATTATTTAAGGAAAGTAAGTGAATATCAAGGCCTCGGGTACAAATGGTCTAGGGTTGATATGTCACTATTGGGTGTCAAGGCCTCGGGTATAAATGGTCGGGGTTGACATGCCAATATGGGATACAGAGAAGCATTGAGACCTTGGGTATAAATGGTCAATGTTCGGTGTGATGAGTCTTGAGGCAAGTATTGAGGCCTTAGGTATAAATAGTAAGGGTCAATACATTGTTAGTCAGGGGTCAATGCAACTCGAAGGGTGAGTCTTGGAGAGTTTTTGTTCAAAAGCTAACTATGAGTGTTGAGTAAGCTCGTGGAGATTGAGTGAAGTTTAGTGTGCATGTCATGATGCGAGATTTCATGTGTTGGAAAATTCTTGTGTTTTACTTGTTTATGTGCATTGAAAATGTTATATGTGTTATTCGTTTTTAAGGAGTATGTTGGAAGCGTGTGAAAAGCATGTTGTTTGTCTTGTTTGATGCTTGGTGGCTCACTATGTGTGAGCTACTTACTGAGTACACATTATGTACTGAATCACCACCAGGTTTTACAGGTGACAAAAACTTATTTGAGCTTGGTGATGAGGAGGAGACATGAAGAAAAGGGGAACCATTAGTTATTTATGTTGTCTTTTAATAATTGGTTTTAGTTTAGAACTTACACTTACAAAAGTGAGTTATTCCCCTTATGGCTTGAGTTAATGCATAGTGTTGATGTTGCTTGTTTTTGGAACTTTGGCATAAAGTTGTATAATTGTTTGAGAGTTGACTTGTTCTTAGGAGTTTGTTAAAGTTGGATGAGTTTAGTGTGTTTTATCTTCTTGAATAAGAAGTAAAGCCTTTGGGTTGGTTGTTCTATAATAGATTTCCAGTTGTTTTATTGTAATGGGTTGGATCTGCTTAATTGGAGTTTAGGAGGATTGTGTTGTGTTCAGGTGGAGCGAAATTGGGTTGATTGGTTTTCTGGTTATAGAACTGTTGTATTGTTGTTTGACGGGTGCTAAGAAAAATTTGGGTATTGTTGTACTTACATTGTTATGCTGTCGAAATTTTTGGGGCATAGTGGTTGTAAGTTTTAGCAACGTTTCCCTAGTTAGATTAAAATTTGGGGGCGTTAAGTTGGTATTAGAGTGGAGTTATTCCTATAGACTGACCTAGGAAAACTAGGTTGTTAAAGTAGTTAGAACTAATTGTTCTTCTTGTTTTCCTCTCCATCACCAGGTTTGTTGACTTATTTTTGCTTTAATAGTTGATTTACTTGCATTGGTTGCTTGTATGATAATCTTATGGCTTACTTGTTTACTTACTATGATTATGCTTCGACTTGCATATTGACTGAAGATTGTTTGCTAGTAGGCATAGGATGCCCCCTTAGTAAGTTAGGTACCTTATACTTATCTTGTGTGTGATGGTTGCTAGTAGGTGTAGGATGTGCCCTAGTTAACTAGATAGCTTGTGCTTGATCTTGTGCATGCTGTATGTTACTAAGCTTCGATGCTACCTTAGAATCAAGATTAGTGCTTTGGTTTCTTAGGTGGTTAGCATGTTGGCTTCATAACTCTAGCAAGTGAGACCAGGACCCTAAGGAATTAAGGAATTCCCTTAGTATGTAGTGGAGTCGGGTAAACTCTTTCTTTGCAAACGAGATTCTTGGAGCAAGACCAATCAAGTTGGACATGTAAGACTTTGGTGCATTGTTGGGCATGAATTTGTTGGTTTTTAATTAAGAAACCATTGATTTTTTTAGAAAGAAGTTCACTTTAGGTTATCAGCTGGCTAAAGTTTTAAGTTTAAAGGAGTTAAGGATGGAAGCCCAAAGTTAGTATCTACTCCAAAGGCCAAGTATCTTTTGCAACTTAGTGCTTGAGTGAGTGTATTTGGCAAAAGTCATGGACTTCTATATAGGTTGTGTTTTACTTGGGACGACTCGATTAACCAAGACACTTTCCTTTTTTATTTGGCATCACCCAAACCGAGGGAACTCAAAGTGTAATTATAAGGACATTTTGACCAAGGATGTATTTTCCCTTAATGGTTCTTCTTCTGGTTCCTCGGTCTCGTTTGTAAAGAAAGGGGATTAGATCTGTGAGGTTTTGCCTTGACTATCAAGAGTAGAATAAGGTGAAGATGAGGAACTAGTATACTCTCACTCGGGTTAATGACTTTTTTTTATAAGCTTTAAGAAGCAAATTATTTCTCCAAGATAGTTTTTCAATTAGGTTACCATAAGTTGAAGATCAAGGAAGCTAAAATTCCAAAGATTGCCTTCAAGACCAAGTTCAGACGTTATAAACTTATTGTGATGTCTTTTTGACCCACCATTGCTCGTTCAACTCTCATGGATATCTTGAACTAGGACTTCAAGAACTTTTTGGATTTGTTTGTAAATGTACCTTTTGACTGCATATTAATTTTTTGAAGATTAAGGAGCACCTTGTGCAAGTTTTTGGTACCGTTGACAAGTGGTGAGTTGTACTGTTAATTTTCAAAGGATGAGTTTTGGTTGATCAAGGCTGCTGCTCTTTAGCATGTGACTACTAAGAAAGGTTTTGCGGTGTACTCCGCTAAAGTGAAAGCAGTTCATAGTTTGTCTAGACCAAGTATTGTGTCTAAGATTCAAAGTTCCTTTGAGGTTCACAGTTTCCTTAACTTGGCCTTTTACGGTAAGAAGTTGTTTGGAATTCTAGCTAGTTTGGTAGTACCTTGGACTTAGTTTACTCGCAAGATTCAAGGATGCTTCTTTCACTTGGGATAAAAATTACAAAATGGATTCTTTTCAAGATTTAAAGGACTGATTGACTATAGCCTCACTATGGACACGTCTAATGGTACAAGAGGTTTAGTAGTCTGTGATGATGCTTCAAGGAACTAGGTTGTGTACTTCTCCAATAGGGATTGGTTATTGCCTATACCTTGCGTCAACTAAAGTGACATGAGTTTGAGAATTTAAGTACCCCACTCGTTACTAGTTTAGTCTAAAAAATTTCAAGGTATTTTCTTACAGGTCCCTAAACTTTCAATTTTGTGATTAATAGGTCACTAACATTTGTAAATTTTTTAGGAAAATGTTTAATATGTCAGGGACATATTAGACATCAAAGTGAACTTTAGGAATCCATTTTACCATTTTAATATTCTAGGACCTCCTAAATATAAAACTTAAACTCTATGAACCTACTATACACTTGTCGTCTAAACTTTTTTTAAAACATAGAAGTAAATGGTAGAAATGAAAAGAGATATTTTTTTTAAAGGGATTGTTGTAAAAGAATAAGAGCTACGTTGTAAAAAGAAAGAGAGAGTTGTAAAAGAATAAGAGCTTCATTGTAAAAAGAAAGAGAGACTATTACCTCCCATCCGAAAAGGAATGTTTTAATCGATGATAACAAAAAGTCAACTCTTTCACTTATCTATTCGGAGTCTAAATATTTAAATTTAGGTTAAAATATTAATTTGGTCTCTATGGAATTGACATAGTTTCAAGTGCATTGATAAGGTATATTAAGTACCTATAGTTGGAGCTTAGCTTCAATTTTGCCGTTATGGTATAGTCAGACCTTGCAAATAATCTCCAGTGTTACTATATTGACATTTTTTTTTATATGACAATGATTTTTTTTTATTTCACTAATTTTGTATTTATCGACCATATTAAAGTTTAGGTCTAAGTCAAGAAAAATAAAATAGTGAACTTTTTGAGTGGATAAAAGATAGTTTGAGGACAATTTTAATGAGGTAGAACTCAACCATATTCACCAAGTTGAAATATTTTAAACCATGGAAACTAATTAAATTAAAAGTAAGTCAAAACTCTAGGGATTAAAGTAAAACTTTTAAAACCAAAGGAGCCAAATGCAATAATTAAGAAGATAAAAAAAAAGGTTGAAGCATAGGGAAAAGAATATGTAATTATCATATTTTAATTTTTGTAGTTTGATTTTGTAATACATTAATCAAGGGAATACATCTTCATTTCATATGAAATTCCAACTAAAAAATATGGGTGATTCTAGAAGGCAGGAATAAAGACATAGAAGAATTTCTGAGAGTCGCTACTACATGCATGTGAAACATAAACATTTGGAAACATTTAAGCAGAGATCCATGAAAGACAAAAAGATATTTTCATTAATAAAAGTAATAAAAAGTCATGACTAGACTGAACAAAAGTAATTGCACTTTAATAATTAGTAGAAATAACCAATTGAGTAAACCAATGAAATAAAGTGCGGAAAACATAAAACTAGGAAATCCTAAAATCCTAGGAGAGTCTGATCTAATGCTATCCCCATAGTCTTGCCAAGTTGAACACCCTTGCCACACGCCTTGTAGGCTAAGCACCATCTGAAAAGGAAAGTAATGTAGCATGGGTGAGTAGAAAAAATACTCAGTAAATAGCCCCACTTGAGGGGCTGTAGCTGCGAATATAAATAACAATCCTGTAACATGAAAACATATGGAATCCTGTCTGGCTTGTTTATTCTAGTTCTAGTACATTAAGAGCCTTAACTGAAAACATTCCAGCTAAGTTAGCAATAAACCTATCCCCAACTGGACCAACTATGATACTATGTGTGTCAGTTCTACAAGACAAAGAACCACCAAAGGCTAGTTGGTGTCCCTCAGGTAGAGCTAGGCCTCTCACAAAGTAGTACTTCTTAAAAGTGTGTTTGATTACCAACTATGATGCCTATGCGGGTTAGTCGTGTAAGATCAAGCACCACTAGAGGTTAGTTGGCAACACTCTAGTGGAGCTAGACATCTCCTAACATAGTACATCATGAGAAGACACTCACTAACATAGAGGGAAGCTACCCAAAGCTATACCAACTATGGTTCCTATGAGGGTCAGTCGTGTGAGGCAAAGAGCCACTAGAGGTTAGTTTGTGACCCACTAGCAGAAACCAAGCCCATCCCAACATAGTACCTCATAGAAACTTACATAAAACATGCATAACATGTGGAGAAGGCATATGACACTAGCAGACATGATTAGCATAAATAAGCTTACATTAAATGGAGGCTCTCTAGTAGACACTAGCACACATTCAAAAGTAGTCACTTTCTAATCAGACCCCTCCATACCACATGCTAATATACATTTTCAAGCAGCTCTATTCTTGAGAAGTTTACAGGGCAGTTCATTTAGTGGCCAATATACTTGATCAAATACTTAAGGGAAATCATGAGTCATAAACAAACATGCATTCCAAAGCTACACGATAGAGCTTGTCGAAGGCTCGCCAAAATAAAAATTTATTACTCCGAACTCAGAAATATTGTAGTATGAGTGGTCGGGTCGATCCACAGGGAGGAAAATTGTTTAGTATTTTCTTGCTCAATCTGAATTCATAGTAACCAAGAAAAAGGGAGGTTTGGTGCTTTATGAAATAAATAGTACGAGGAATAATAGAATACATAAAAGAGAAAGAGAATAAAAGCAATGACGGTTAATAGACTAACCGGATACCAATTCGTAGGATCACATCAGAATGAGATTCCGTAACACTAATCATGGGTAACGAGAGCTACGACAATTTCATGCATGATTACACTCACATGTCCAAATGAAGCACATATGAACTTGTAATTAATCCTAGTGCATTTTGATTAACAAGGAGCTAATTAAACCCAAAATCAATCTAGAGCTGGGGACGACAGTAATCCTAGCCTAAGATTGTCACGTGCCATTCTATAGACCAATTGTTTAAGCTTTACAATAAAATAGAGTTAGTGAGTTGCTCGTATTACTATAAGTGGCAAGTTTAGATTAGTCCTAACATTTACTACCTCCCTAGGCGATAGATTCTTTTAGTCGTTCATGACCGCTCTCATCTCACGAACTCACCAATTCTAATGCCTAATGCTACTTAATCACATACTAAGATAAAAGCAAAATATGCATAGCAAGGCTAAGCTCATTCAATGCGTATAGGGTTGTCAATCCCAACTACGAACAATCTTAGGAATAAAAACAAAGAGGCAAAATATAAACAAGCTAAAATTCATAAGCATTAATGACAAAACCTCATGGCGTTACAAGAAAATCCCGATGATTACCTCCAAATCGACGTTTCTGCTTAGCCAGAGGCCATTGTCTCGATACAAAAGCCCATAATTAGCATTGACTAAGCTAAACTAAACTAAAACTAGGAACAATGAATGAAATACAGAGGAAAAATGGGGAGAAAAGAGAGAATGGAGGCTGTCTATTCTATGGTTCTTGCCCTAAAAATGGAAAAGATCTTTTTATAAAAGTCGAAGCAGCGTGTAGACGCTACAGGCAGCGTCTCGACACTACTCTTAATCAGACCAACGTCTTTGGGGCTTGCTGTAGCTAGCGTCGACCTTGCGCTCACTATTTGAGTGGCGAGACACTTGAGACAGCTTCTTGATGCTGTCATTGATCTTGACACTCTGCCTTTCAGCGTCGAGCAAGGGCTTCATGGAGCGTCTTGACACTCTTCCCTGGGGCATCTTGGTCATTTCTTCTCCAATTGTCGAATTAAGATTTGCATGACCTCCGCATAAGCTTGAATCAACCCTGAACACTCCAAAAACGTGCAATAAGCTCCAAATTGCTCCTCAGACTAATTTTCCTACAAAATGGGGAATTAAGCACGTTAAATCATTAAATACCACAAGATTTAGGCATAGAAAAATAGGACTTTTTGAGTCCTATCACTACACATGCTCATATCCAAGGCTTACAAAAAACTTATTCCAGCATGGCTACTTACATTTTTAGCAAAAACAATCAAGAAATTTTCAAAACAACCAAACTCTTCCTAGAAGTCCTTAGCACCACCTAGCATAATTCCAAAGAAAATTAAAAGTTGGCATTAACACCTTTTTAATCAAATCCTCCAACAATCAACCAATAAATCGAATATTCAACCAAAAACTTAGTTCTTTAAAGTTAGAAAATTACCCAAATAATCCAAAAAGGCAAAGGGCTTTTCTCGGAAAAACTTTCTCAATTCTTAAGGGTTTGGAGACTACACTGATATGTGTAAGAGGGAAAAGAAGAAGGAACTGGTGTGTATTTGCCAAAGGTTTCAACCATTATTTATAGACTCATAAAGCTGTAAAGCTCCTTTTAAGGAAAATCATCACTTACAGCTTTTGATTAATTATGTGAAGATGTTTTGTTAGTTAGGTGCTGTTATTGTGGTTAGCTTGTGAATTTTTATTTGTTACTTAGCTTAATGCTAGTTAAGTTATTTTTTTGTTTAAACAACCTAATTGATATACTTGCATTCTGCATGTGGCTTCTACCCTTTGAACACTCGTTTACTACGATTTTTCTGAATAAAGAATAAAGTGGAACTTGCAAAACCAAAGGAGGAAAATTGAAGCTATACCAAGACGATAAAGAATAAATTTATAATTTGACATAATTTTTACTACTAAAAGTTTGTAATTATAATTGTAATAACTATTAGGTGGTAAATGCAATAATTAAGAACATAAAAAAGAAAAAAGGTTGAAGCATAAAGGAAAGGAATATGGAATTATCATCTTTTAATTTTGGTCATTTGATTTTGTAATAGATTAATCTAGCGAGTACATTCTCATTTCATATGAAATTCCAACTAAAATATATGGGTGATTCTAGCAAGCAGGAATTGACACACGACAATAAAAAATGATCTTTTTGACAGCATAAGACTGTACATAGGGCTTATACTTTTGATTTTTTAGGCCCCGTTTGATAACCATTTGGTTTTTTGTTTTTTGTTTTTGAAAATTAAGCTTGTTTTCTCCCAATTTCTCTACAATGGTTTTCATTTCCCTTAAGGAAGTATTTGAAATCTTAGCCAAATTCTAAAAACAAAAACAAGTTTTTAAAAACTACTTTTTTTAGTTTTTAAAACATAGCTTGGTTTTTGAAAACATAGGCAAAAAGTATATGACAAAACAAGTAAAACCATAGGTGAGAGTAGTACTTATAGGCTTAATTTTTAAAAACCAAAAACCAAAAACCAAATGGTTATCAAACGGGGCCTTAAGTATTCACAATAGCTCGGTTTGTGCTCCTTAACCTTGTTTCAACAAGCTGACGATGGCACCGCCAACATGGTGTAGGCCCAAAGATATGTTCTCAGCTCATTAGGGTTGCATGTCGCTGCATCTACCAATCGAGCTTCGATAAAAAGTGCCACCACCAAAAGGCAAAGGGCTTTACTCAGAAAAACTTTCGCAATTCTTAAGGATTTGGAGACGACAATGATATGTGTAAGAGGGAAAAGAAGAACGAACTGGTGTGTATATGTCAAAGGTTTCAACCATTATTTATAGACTCATAAAACTGTAGAGCTGTTGTTAAGGAAAATCATCAGTTAAAGCTCTTGATTAATTATGTGAATATGTTTTGTTAGTTAGGTGCTATTATTGTGGCTATCTTGTGAATTGTTATTGGTTAGTTAGCTTAATGCTAGTTGAGTTATTTTTTGTTTAAACAACCTAATTGATGTACTTGCATTCTGCATATGGCTTCTACCCTTTGAACCCTTGTTTACTAAGATTTTCTCAATATTATATCGATCATTCTTTCTCTTTTCTTAAATAAGAATCTAGTAAATTACTAGTTACAACTTACCAATATTAACATTAATTAATTTCACAAACAGTACTAACTTTTTTGTTACAAGTGTAGCCAAGTTAGATAACATCTACTACCATATATAATGAAAGAAACTCCAAATAAGATAAGACAAGACAAGACAGCTAGGTTGAAGGTAGTGACTTTTTATTAAAAAATAATAATAATTTTAAAGGGATGAACCTCTAATGGAGATGTGATTATATACAATATATTTTATTTCGTGAAGTTTCAATTTTCTGATAAAAACAAACTACATTAACAAGTTAATTTTTACCAATTTGATTCTCACATGGTTTATATAAATACACATATAGATATAGATACAAATGTAGATATATACATATATTTTGGTTTATGAATTTCATTCACATCTAAATAGATTTTAATATACTAGTCTGCCCAGGATTAAAATTCTAATGTTGACAAAAATGTTGAATTCTTCATTTTGTAGAAACATTGATGAAGTGTCAATGTTAACAAATATTTCTAAAAAGATCGTTAAATCGAACCCTATATATTTTTTTTTGAATTAATAAATAAGTTCTTTATAGCTGTTCAATTAGCAGATATTTTATTTTAAAAAAAAAAAAACCAAATATTCATATTTGTGATATTTTTTCCTTGCCCAAACTTTTATTTTCTTCTCAATAAGTTTTTTTCATCCTCCTCTAATAAAAGATAAATTTTGTAGATAATAAACAACTTAGGTAGAAGATTGAACATCTTAATAAAAGTGAGTTTGGCATATGTCCTCGTGGCTTTGCTTGTAACGAGACCTGACTTTTCCTGTTAGACTTTCTAGGGACGTTACTACATGCATGCTAGTAGAATTTAGAAATCTTTGGTAAAAGACAAAAAGAATTAAACTTTTTTGCTAAACAATCAAAATCTTTTAGTTCGGGATCCTTTTAAAAACCATTGCAAAACATAATGTGAATCAAAACGTTAAATCAAATGAAATAGTTCACTTCAATAGAGTTTACTTAACAAAATAATTTGAGTTAAAACATAAACTAGATGCAGAAGCTATACTCCTCATGACACCCATGACCCTTTCAGCAAATCACCTTGCCACTCGCCTAAAATATGTTCTTGCCTTTACCTGAAAAGAAAAACATTTTGAAAAAGAATGAGTATTTAAAATACTCAGTAAGTGACCTCACTACCGCGTCAGGATATGCATACACATACATAATCAGTTTTCGAAAACATTTTTTTTCCTTTGGTGGGACCTAAATTCCTTTCTTAGCGGAAACGTTTCTCTTTCAACTTTTCTCTTCGGCTTAATGTGGACAATTAACCCAACCTAACCTTTCCTTTCTATTTAACCTTTTCAGGTTCCTTTTCATTTAACCTTTTCATGTTTCTTTTTATTTAGATGTACATCTTTAATTTAGGGGGGTAATTTAACTTAATCGCAAATTGGTGGGTAAATTTGAATTTAAGTAATAAGATCCATGGATTAATCTTATTTTCAATTGATCTATCATACAACCCAAAACTCAAGGATCTTCGTGACTTACCGAAAATATCGCTCTAACAGTCCAAATCCTACTGGACAGCGACACGCTTGTGATTTTGATGCTGGAACGGAATGGGTATCCTTGAAACAAAGTCAATATTCATGAATTAAATCTTACCCAACCGAGATCATCAAAGAACTATGTAGAAACCAAATCCTTACCCACAATTGAAGGATCGCCGACTGGAAGAGGCTGATCGAAACGGCGGTGGCGTGAACAATAATCGCCAGTGAACAGTACCCACGATATGAACAGTACCCCCCCCCCCCCCCGCGGTATGAACAGTATCGCGATATGAACAGTCGCGTAGTGAACAGTGTTGCTGTGTAAACAGTACCCCCGCCCCCCACGGTATGAACAGTGCGTCGATGAACAGTCCTCGCCGTGAACAGTAACCGTGCGATGGATGTTTGTTGAAGAAGAAGAAGCTTTCGAATGGATGGGTCTCTTGGTAGTGAAAGGGAGAGAGAGAGAGAGGGATTGATGGTGGAGGTTGTTTTTCATCGAGGAAGAGGAGAAGGTTGAAGAAGATGACGGCTTGGCTTCACTTAGGGCTACGTGCTCTATAAAATAATAGAGAGGGATATTTGGGCTTGACTTCTCCTTAGGCTTGGGCTTGGCTGAAAGTCACCTAATTAACAAAAGTTGCCCCCAAACCAATTAATTCCATTTTTCCCTTATTTCTTCCCTATTCACCCTCCAATTTCTCAAATTTCAATTATGCAAATTTCTAAAATTAACTTTCAACACAACTTTAAACATGAAATTGGCCTTACAATTAATTCAAATCTCAAAATTAAAACTTTAATTAATACCTGAAAATGTCGTTCGTTACAATCTTCCCTCCTTAAAAAACTTTCGTCCTCGAAAGTTTCTAGCCTTGAAAAAGCTCTGGGTATCTAGCCCGCATCTCATCCTCTCGCTCCAAAGTAGCCTCCACAGACTGGTGTTTTGCCAAAGCACCTTAAGAAGATTGATCTCTCGATTACGAAGAGTCTTCTGATCTCTCGCCAAAATTTGCGCAGGCCTTTCTTCATAGCTCAAGTTCTCATTCAGCTGCAAAGGCTCAAAGTAAATCACATGTGATGGGTCTAGCATGTATTTCCTCAACATGAACACATGGAACACACTGTATACTGCAAAAAGTGATGGCGGCAAGGAAAATCTATAAGCTACAGGGCCAATCCACTCCAGAACCTCAAACGACTCTATAAAACGTGGACTTAACTTTCCTTTCCGACCGAACCTCAGAACCCCTTTCATTGGAGCCACCTTCAAAAACCCGTGGTCACCTACTTCAAACTCCAAGTCCCTTCGCCTCGAGTCAGCATAGCTTTTCTGTATACTCTGTGAGGTTTGCAACCTTGCTATGATCTTTTTAATTGCATCATTTGTGGCTTGGACTAACTCGGGTCGCAACAATTGACGTTCACCAACTTCGTCCCAGTAAATAGGAGACCTACATCTTTTACCGTACAAAGCTTCAAATGGTGCCATGTCGATGGTTGCTTGGTAACTATTATTGTAAGCAAACTCCATCAAATGTAAGTGGTTATCCCAACTACCTGCAAAGTCCAACGCACAGACTTGTAGCATATCCTCTAATATCTGGTTTAACCGTTCTATCTGACCATCTGTCTGAGGATGAAAAGACGTGCTGAAATCCAACTGAATACCTAAGGCTTTCTGCAAACTCCTCCAAAAGTTAGATGTAAAACGGGAATCTCTATTCGAAACAATCCTCGCAGGAACTCCGTGCAATCTAACTATCTCCTCTATGTACAATTGTGCCCACTTCTCTGCAGAGTAAGTAGGCTTCCCTGTAAGAAAGTGTTCTGACTTAGTAAGTCTATTCCACAATAACCCAAATCACGGTGTAGCCTTTAACTATCTGGGGTAGCCCTACCACAAAGTCCATAGAGATTTCATCCCACTTCCACTGTGGCACACTCAATGGTTGTAACAAGCCTGCTGGGCTTAGACCTTGGGGCTTTTATTTGCGGACAGACCAATCGTCTACCGACAACGTCTGCAAACCAATGATACTTCTTGAGATTCTTATACACCTTTGTACCGCTATAATGCAAAGAAGTTTTGTGTGCCTCCTCTAACAACTATTTTCTGATATGCTAATCCTTTGAGAGTTATAATAATCTCCTTTGGTACAGCAAAGCTGAGTCACTAGGGAGGGTAAAATCTTCTTTATGTCCCCTAGATAGGCATTAACAAACCGTTGATAATTTTATGAGTGTGGGTAACTAAGCTCGGGTTCCTTTAGCTGACATGAGACATAAGCAATAACCTTCTCATGTTACATTAGTACACAATTCAATCATTTCCTTAAAGCATCACTGTATACCATTAAACTTTTCGTCCCATCAAGAATAGTTAACACTGGGCTAAAGTCAATTGTTCTTTCAACTGTCGGGAAGCATATGCAATTACCTTCCTTTGTCGCATCAGCACTCAACCTAGGCCTTTCTTAAATGCATCACTATACACCACGTAATTGCCTGACCCATCAGGTAAGGTCAAGATAGGGGATGAAACCAACCTCTGCTTGAGCTCCTACAAGCTCGTC
The DNA here is from genome assembly GCA_033996785.1 of Trichosanthes truncata. Taxonomy (NCBI): domain Eukaryota; kingdom Viridiplantae; phylum Streptophyta; class Magnoliopsida; order Cucurbitales; family Cucurbitaceae; genus Trichosanthes; species Trichosanthes truncata. The sequence continues at coordinate 17,062,549 of JAWPNB010000007.1, forward strand.
TCGTAAGCACCATGCCACACAAGAGTGATTCCCTTTTGAGTCAACTGAGTTAAAGGTGCTGCCTAGCTAGGAATATTCCAAACAGACATCCTAGAGTAGCTTGCAGAACTAAGGAACTACGACTTTCCGCCATTTACTAGGTTTAGGCTAATGACGAACTGATTCCATTTTAAAAGTTATGATACATTCTCTAGTAGTTACGTGCCCAAGGTACTCCTCATTTTCTCTTTTAGTCTTTGAATAAACTCATAGGTCTCTATAACTATTGAAACTCAATGCATAACTGCCTAGTTCGCCAATCTTTTTTTTTCCTTAACGAACAACAATTAATGTGTCCCATGGTAAAATGCTAGGGCACATGAAGTTTTGGTCTAATAGTCCATGTATCTGTCACTTGGGCTACAATAGCTTTGTTAGGTTCATTCCACCCAAAGCCAAAAATGAGCATTGTTCTTGACTTGAGCTCTATGGTCATGTCTATGTATTGTGCTAGTGATAAACCTGAAATGTCCAGCTTGCTTGATTTAACACTAACATAATTTTTTTTCCACCCTCTTTAAGTTGGTATAATTCCTCACTTCAATAAGATTATTGATGACTTCATTAGTTCACTTCAATAGTTCCTTGACAACTATTAAAAACAAACCACTTCAATTTAAAGGTTGTTCTCTTCAACTCCTATTTAAAACAAATACGAAACTCATCAAAGAACTATTCCAATATTCAAAATATCCTTGTTTAATCCTTTGTTAGGAAAAGAAATCTCATACTAAAGTTGAGTTTCGTAGTCAAATATCCTACAGTTTAATCCATCAATACCCACAAAAGTTCTAAGCTCCCACATAGTACCGAAATTTCTTTAGCCAATCTAAAGACTCCCAATCATAAGTCATAATGCAAAAGTCAAGCCATGCATGTGTACTTGATGTCTCTACCTTTGATTTCCTTTGACTCTTAATATGCAAAACCTTTATTCCTCTTTTTTTTTTTCTAACTTATACTTGTCTTTAATAAGGTCATTATACGTATGATGCTCTTTTTGATTCTCCAAGGAAGGTTTATCTTCAGTAACCAAAAAGCTTGTCTCCATTTATAATCGTCTCTTAAGTCTAGTTCAAAATTAAACCTTTAGTGGGATTTTTTTTTCTTGAATATTTGACCTTACTTTTAAACCAAATCTTCTCTTGATCCCAACATGAACTAGATTCTCTTTTTATGGTTATGGTTAAAATCCAAATAGTTTTGAGTACCTTGAAAATGACCTTTCAATTAGAACCAACAATTTTCTCTTCCTTTAAGCCTCAAGTTTCTTTTCAAACCGCATAACTTTTTTCATTAACCACACTAATCAAGTTAGGTGGTATAAAGGAAATTTCTCATATCATCCCATACACTTTACTTTTTCACCCTTTTCATTCCTTTGGGCATGACACATGAAACATCCACAAATACCTTAGTACACCAAAACCTTAAACTTCCAAAGAGTAATCCTAACCATAACATATCATTCCTTTAAAAAAATCTGTAACACCCGAGACTCTTTGGTAAAGTTTTATTATGAATTTAATTATTTTAAGGGCATTTTGGTCTTTTAGAGAAGATATTTTGATTTTTTTTATATATAATATTATTTTATTATTTATTATTATTTTAATTATTTATTTATTTATTATTTATTTATTTTTATTTTTCTTTCTTCTTCTTCCCGCAGCCTCTCCCTTCCCGATTTTTTTCTCTCTCTCTCTCTCTCTCTCTCTCGCCGAAGCTCCTTCCCGCCGCTCTCTCTCCGATCTCTCTCACTCGATCGTCTCCCTCACGGCAACTCTCTCTCTCTCGTCGAAGTTCCAGTCGCCGGCTGCTTCTTCTTCTTCCTCGGATTCTCGCCGCCGATCGAGAGCTTCGCCGCACGAACGTTCAGCCGAACACCAACGCCTCGCCGGAAACTCGCGAGCAACGACCGTCGGAGCTCCAAATCGAGGACCCACACAGTCTTGATCGCCGGAGAAGCTTTGAACCGAACACCCAACCTCGCCGTGAGCTTCTTCGCCGGACGACAGTAGCTTCCCCGGACTTCTTCTTCTTCTCCTCCATCGAACAGAACTCAGATCCGACCGGAAAGCCCAGATCCGTGAGTCTCGCACGAAAACGAGGCTCCACGCGCCCTCACGCGCCGATCGGAAGCTCCACGCGCCGGCCACGCGCCGCCGTCCGCCGCCGCACGCGCCGCCGTGCTCCGGTCACGCGCCGCCGCTCGCCGGAGTTGGGTAAAATTTTCCATTAGGTCCGTTTCGTCGAGTTATTAATGATAGAATGTGTTTTAGCGTAATTCGGATGGTTTAAGACACGTTTAGAACACTTTTTAGGTGAATTGTCGAGGACCGAGGATCGTACTTGGAGTGGAAACTCAAGAAGCTTATTACTAAGTGAAGAAAGGGTATTGTAATAAATAAAGACTTAAGGTAAGGGATCTCACAACGAAAGAAGTTTTCAAAACTTGAGCTAGCTCTATGATTTCTTTGAAAGTTTATGTTTTCATGTTAAGTATTTAAGAAAGAAAGTGTATTATATGTATGTCTTTGAAATGCGATTGCTATGACTGATGCATTCATAACTATGTTCTAAAACGAATGGGACCTCATGCATGTGTTGTGTTCATGAAAAGATTTATATAGGCTGTGACGATAATTCTCCCAAAAGTTTTATGTGGGTTTTGAGGGAACCCGAGTCTTCGGACTCTATATGCTCCCGGGGTTCGAGAGTGCCCCCACGACTGTAGCCGACGGGCTTGAGTCTTCGGACTCCACGATGGTAGCCTTCGGGCTGAGTCTTCGGACTCCATGATATATGTTAGCTTTCGAGCTTAACTCTCAGAGGTAGGGAGGACTCTATTAGACAGAAAAACTATGTCTTCGGACTATTCAGAGGCCCTCGGGAGAATTTAATCGTTCACAAGAGCCGCGAGGAAAAGTATATGGTTTATAAAAGGAATTTTAGGTCCCCTACTAAAGTGATGGTTTACGATGGTTTTATGATTTAAAATGACATGATGCATGTGATTGAAACTCTTATTTTAAAACTATGATGGACTTACTGAGTATTATTCGTTAATACTCACCCTTTTCCTTTTTAAAATGTTTTCAGGTAAGGCTAAGATCGGCCCTAGCGCGTGACCGGAGATCATCTACTCGAGTCATGGGAGCCGACTGATCGTTATTCCGCTTCCTTTATATTTCTAGATGTATATAGAACTCATGTTAAGTTTTTAAATGTTAGGAGAATGTTTTAAAATCTTTTAACCTTTCTTTGTAAATCGTGCACGTATATTTGGTTTCTTCTGTTTGAACCCTAGCATCATATTGAGAAGTTTGTTGGATGCTAGGAGGTTGTTTGAAATCTTAGAAGTGTGTTTTTCTATGTCTTATCAGGGTCAAAATTTTGGTTTTCGTGTAGTTACGCCGTTATGTTGCCGAAATTTTTGGTAATATAGCGACGTGACTTAGTAATGACTCTTAGGTAGCGTGTTGAGCTTATAGGGTCGTTACAGTTGGTATCAGAGCACTAGGTTATAGGTTCTGTAGACTAGCTTACTTCGTAAGCATCAGGTATCCCATGACTAAGTAGTGATTTCCCGTCATCGCGCAGGTACGCCTCTGAAGTAAACTTTTAATTCGTTTGTTGAAAAGCATGTTATTTTTATGAAATGATTCATATGTGAAATGTATTTTTAAGTTAAGGAAAGTTTAAGAAAAGTTGAAAAGTGTGATCCCTTTTGATGTGGAGGTTAACTTGTTTATGTTTGTTTGTTAAGTATGCCGCCTAGAAGGAGAGGCAGAGGACGGGGTAGAGGACGTGGTGCTGGTAGAATACATGACTTACCTCCTGAGATGCCAGTGGAACAGGAGGTGAATTCTGGGGTAAATTCCCCTGTTGCTCAGGGTCAACCTGATCCAGTTATGGAGCCTGCAAATCCTACAGTTGCGTCATTGATGTTAGAGGCGATGCAGAACTTAGTACAAGCGACCGTGACGACCCAGTTAGCGCAGATGGGTCAAGCTTCTACGCCAGCTTCATTACAAGCCCGTCACTTGAAAGATTTTAGAAAGTATGATCCAAGGGCGTTTGACGGATCCTCTGGGGATCCTACAGTGGCGGAGTTATGGTTGTTCTCTATGGAGAACATTTTTCAGCTGATGAGTTGCCCGGATGAATATAAAGTTTCTTGCGCCACATTTATGCTGAGGGATGATGCGTACCTATGGTGGGAATCTGCTCAGAGGACCATAGGTACAGGAGGAGGTGTAGTGACGTGGCCGATGTTCAGAGAGGCTTTCTGGAATAAATATTATCCTGCGACTGCACGATATAAGAAACAAGAAGAGTTTCTACAACTTAAACAGAATCGACGTCCAGTGGATGTCTATGAGAGGGAATTCACAAGGTTATCTCGTTTTGCTCCCGAGCTGGTAGATACTGAGGCCAAGAAAACAGAGCGTTTTGTAATGGGTTTGGATCCTCAGGTTAAAGGCGTGGTGCAGGCTGTAGCACTTCACGACTATGCTGCTGCGGTAAGGACAGCAGAGTTTATTGTTGCAGGCCAACAGAGTGAGATTCCTATGGTCCAAAACCCGAGTCAGTCATCCTCTGGTCACAAGAGGAGATGGAGTCAGGCGAACTTGAATCCCCAGCGTTCTCAACAGTCTTCACAGCCGTCCATGAGGTCACAGGCCGCTTCTAGCCAGAGACAGCAAGTGAATAGACCGGGACCTAACACCGGGGAGAAACCTCGTTGTAATGAATGTGGAAAGTTTCATTGGGGTCAGTGCCTGATGCGGTCTGGGTTGTGTTTTCGATGTAAAAAGGAGGGACATAGAGCTGAAAATTGTCCTACCCTCCCAGACAGGAGAGGCCAGTCTTCGGGTTCAGGTGGAGTAGGACTTAATAGGCCCACACTTCAGCAAGGGAGAGTTTTTGCTAGTACCGGCAGGGAGGCTGGTAACTCAGATGCTGCAGTTACAGGTACGCTTCCCGTTTTGGGATACCTTGCATTCGTATTATTTGATTCAGGTTCTACACATTCCTTTATTTCTGCGTCTTTCGGGAGACAAGCTGAGTTAGAACTTGAGCGATTACCCTCTGCTTTGTCTGTTGCTACTCCGATGGGGTTGAGTCTAATAGCTACTGAGGGGATTAAGAATGGTAAGATGACAGTTTCCGACCACGAGCTGGATGTGAATTTAATAGTCCTCGAGATGGAAGGGTTCGATGTTATTCTAGGCATGGATTGGCTGGCTTTGAACCATGCTAATATTGATTGTTTCCGTAAAGAAGTGGTGTTTACGCCACCAAAACAGGCCAGTTATAAGTTTAAGGGGACTAGAACTGGAGTTAATCCAAGAGTGATATCTGCTCTTAAAGCGAGAAAGCTAGTTTTTAAGGGATCATGGGGTATCTTAGCTAGCGTTGTGGAAGTGAGACACACCGAGGTTCACGCATCGTCTGTGCCTGTGGTGAATGAATTTCTAGATGTGTTTCCTGAAGATCTTTCAGGGTTGCCTCCCGTGAGAGAAATAGACTTCACCATAGAGCTGGAACCAGGAACCGCTCCTATCTCTAAAGCTCCTTATAGAATGGCACCAGCGGAATTGAAGGAGCTGAAATTGCAACTGCAGGACCTATTGGATAAAGGTTTTATTCGACCTAGCGTATCTCCTTGGGGAGCACCGGTCTTGTTTGTAAAGAAGAAAGATGGAACCATGCGATTATGCATTGATTACAGGGAGTTGAACAAAGTTACGATTAAGAATAAGTACCCTCTTCCTCGTATCGACGACCTCTTTGATCAGTTACAGGGAGCGTCGGTGTTTTCAAAGATTGATCTGAGGTCAGGGTACCATCAGTTGAGGGTCAGAGAAAGAGACATCCCTAAGACGGCATTTAGATCACGATATGGACATTTTGAATTCACGGTGATGTCTTTTGGGTTGACCAACGCCCCTGCAGTTTTTATGGACTTGATGAATAGAGTATTCAAGGAGTTCCTAGATGCTTTCGTGATCGTATTCATTGATGATGTCCTTGTATACTCTAAAACTGAGAGAGAACATGAAGAGCATTTGAGAAGAGTGTTAACGACTTTGAAGGAGAACCAGTTGTATGCGAAATTTTCCAAGTGCGAGTTTTGGCTTACAAAGGTGTCTTTCTTAGGACACGTAGTGTCAAGGGCAGGGATTTCAGTAGATCCAGCGAAAGTAGAGGCTGTAACGCTATGGCCTCGTCCGACTACAGTTACCGAAGTACGGAGTTTCCTGGGTCTAGCAGGTTACTATAGACGGTTCATCCAGGATTTCTCTAAGATAGCTACGCCTTTGACTCAACTAACTCGCAAAAGCAAGTTATTTGTCTGGACTGACGAGTGTGAAGCAAGTTTCCAGACACTTAAACAGAGACTGGTATTAGCCCCTGTTCTTTCTGTGCCTGAGGGAACAGGTGGATTTGTAGTTTTCACTGATGCATCGAGAAAAGGGCTAGGAGCAGTGTTGATGCAAAGTGGAAAGGTTATAGCCTATGCGTCTCGCCAGTTGAAAAGTCACGAGCAAAACTACCCAACCCATGATTTGGAGTTGGCCGCAGTTGTCTTCGCCTTGAAGATCTGGAGGCATTATTTGTATGGTGAGAAGATTCAGATCTTCACGGACCATAAGAGTTTAAAGTACTTGTTTACACAAAAAGAGTTGAACATGCGGCAACGTAGATGGTTAGAGCTGGTAAAAGACTACGAACTAGAAATTCTTTATCATCCCGGTAAGGCAAATGTTGTCGCAGATGCTCTCAGTAGAAAGACTGTACATACTTCAGCTCAGATCACTAGTCAGGATGAGCTACAGGTAGAGATGGAGAATGCTGAAATTGCAGTTTTGATAGGTGAAGCGACTACACGCTTAGCTCAGTTGACTGTGCAACCAACTTTGAGGCAACGTATTATAGTCTCTCAGCGATTGGATCTTAGTTTAATGGAAAAGCTACGACAAATCGGCACTGAGCAAGCTCAAGAGTTTTCTATGTCTTCAGATGGTGGACTTCTATATCAAGGGCGATTATGTGTACCTAATATTGATGAATTGAAGAGTGAGATTTTGACTGAAGCGCATAGTTCGCCATTTTCGATGCATCCTGGTAGTACCAAGATGTATCAAGACCTAAAACAGATTTTCTGGTGGCACAGTATGAGAAAGGATGTAGCGGAGTTTGTCAGTAAGTGCTTAGTTTGTCAACAGGTTAAAGCGCCGAGACAGAGGCCGGCAGGATTGTTGCAACCATTGAATGTGCCTTTGTGGAAATGGGATGAAATCTCTATGGATTTTATTGTTGGGTTACCCAGGACGATGAGAGGTTACACGGTGATTTGGGTCATCGTGGATAGGCTTACCAAATCGGCGCATTTTCTTTCGGGTAAGTCTACATATTCTACAGAGAAATGGGCGCAAATTTATATGCAGGAGATAGTGCGATTACACGGAGTTCCTGCTAGAATTGTCTCGGACAGGGATGCCCGTTTTACTTCTAACTTTTGGAGAGGCTTACAGAAAGCTATGGGTACTCAGTTGGATTTTAGCACCTCTTTTCATCCCCAAACGGACGGACAGACCGAGCGATTGAATCAAGTTTTGGAGGATATGTTACGTGCATGTGCGTTGGATTTCCCAGGTAGTTGGGATACTTACTTGCACCTGATGGAGTTTGCCTATAACAATAGTTATCAGGCTACTATAGGAATGGCACCGTTTGAAGCTTTGTATGGTAAAAGATGTAGAACTCCAATATATTGGGATGAGGTCGGTGAACGACAGCTTTTGGGGCCAGAGTTAGTTCAAGTCACGAACAATGTTATTCAGAAAATCAGGGTAAGAATGCAGACTGCACAGAGTAGACAGAAGAGCTATGCTGACACAAGACGAAGGGATCTAGAATTCGAAGTAGGCGACCATGTGTTTCTTAAAGTGGCTCCGATGAAAGGAGTGTTGAGGTTCGGCCGGAAAGGAAAGTTAAGTCCGCGATTTATAGGGCCGTTCGAGATTCTTGAGCGAATAGGCCCTGTGGCTTATAGATTGGCATTACTGCCATCTCTCTCTGCGGTCCATGATGTATTCCATGTCTCGATGTTAAGAAAGTACGTGCCGGACCCTTCGCATGTGATTGACTACGAGCCATTACAGTTGAATGAAAATATGAGTTATGAAGAACGGCCGACTCGAATTCTAGCAAGGGATCGTAAGACCCTTCGTAACCGAGAGATTAATTTGGTTAAAGTGCTCTGGCAGAACCATAGGATGGAAGAGGCTACTTGGGAACGTGAAGATGAAATGCGAGCCGAGTATCCTGAACTATTCCAAGACTAGGAACTTTCGGGGACGAAAGTTCTTAAGGGGGGAAGAATGTAACACCCGAGACTCTTTGGTAAAGTTTTATTATGAATTTAATTATTTTAAGGGCATTTTGGTCTTTTAGAGAAGATATTTTGATTTTTTTTATATATAATATTATTTTATTATTTATTATTATTTTAATTATTTATTATTATTTTAATTATTTATTATTATTTTAATTATTTATTTATTTATTTTTTATTTATTTTTATTTTTCTTTCTTCTTCTTCCCGCAGCCTCTCCCTTCCCGATTTTTTTTCTCTCTCTCTCTCTCTCTCTCTCGCCGAAGCTCCTTCCCGCCGCTCTCTCTCCGATCTCTCTCACTCGATCGTCTCCCTCACGGCAACTCTCTCTCTCTCGTCGAAGTTCCAGTCGCCGGCTGCTTCTTCTTCTTCCTCGGATTCTCGCCGCCGATCGAGAGCTTCACCGCACGAACGTTCAGCCGAACACCAACGCCTCGCCGGAAACTCGCGAGCAACGACCGTCGGAGCTCCAAATCGAGGACCCACACAGTCTTGATCGCCGGAGAAGCTTTGAACCGAACACCCAACCTCGCCGTGAGCTTCTTCGCCGGACGACAGTAGCTTCGCCGGACTTCTTCTTCTTCTCCTCCATCGAACAGAACTCAGATCCGACCGGAAAGCCCAGATCCGTGAGTCTCGCACGAAAACGAGGCTCCACGCGCCCTCACGCGCCGATCGGAAGCTCCACGCGCCGGCCACGCGCCGCCGTCCGCCGCCGCACGCGCCGCCGTGCTCCGGTCACGCGCCGCCGCTCGCCGGAGTTGGGTAAAATTTGCCATTAGGTCCGTTTCGTCGAGTTATTAATGATAGAATGTGTTTTAGCGTAATTCGGATGGTTTAAGACACGTTTAGAACACTTTTTAGGTGAATTGTCGAGGACCGAGGATCGTACTTGGAGTGGAAACTCAAGAAGCTTATTACTAAGTGAAGAAAGGGTATTGTAATAAATAAAGACTTAAGGTAAGGGATCTCACAACGAAAGAAGTTTTCAAAACTTGAGCTAGCTCTATGATTTCTTTGAAAGTTTATGTTTTCATGTTAAGTATTTAAGAAAGAAAGTGTATTATATGTATGTCTTTGAAATGCGATTGCTATGACTGATGCATTCATAACTATGTTCTAAAACGAATGGGACCTCATGCATGTGTTGTGTTCATGAAAAGATTTATATAGGCTGTGACGATAATTCTCCCAAAAGTTTTATGTGGGTTTTGAGGGAACCCGAGTCTTCGGACTCTATATGCTCCCGGGGTTCGAGAGTGCCCCCACGACTGTAGCCGATGGGCTTGAGTCTTCGGACTCCACGATGGTAGCCTTCGGGCTGAGTCTTCGGACTCCATGATATATGTTAGCTTTCGAGCTTAACTCTCAGAGGTAGGGAGGACTCTATTAGACAGAAAAACTATGTCTTCGGACTATTCAGAGGCCCTCGGGAGAATTTAATCGTTCACAAGAGCCGCGAGGAAAAGTATATGGTTTATAAAAGGAATTTTAGGTCCCCTACTAAAGTGATGGTTTACGATGGTTTTATGATTTAAAATGACATGATGCATGTGATTGAAACTCTTATTTTAAAACTATGATGGACTTACTGAGTATTATTCGTTAATACTCACCCTTTTCCTTTTTAAAATGTTTTCAGGTAAGGCTAAGATCGACCCTAGCGCGTGACCGGAGATCATCTACTCGAGTCATGGGAGCCGACTGATCGTTATTCCGCTTCCTTTATATTTCTAGATGTATATAGAACTCATGTTAAGTTTTTAAATGTTAGGAGAATGTTTTAAAATCTTTTAACCTTTCTTTGTAAATCGTGCACGTATATTTGGTTTCTTCTGTTTGAACCCTAGCATCATATTGAGAAGTTTGTTGGATGCTAGAAGGTTGTTTGAAATCTTAGAAGTGTGTTTTTCTATGTCTTATCAGGGTCAAAATTTTGGTTTTCGTGTAGTTACGCCGTTATGTTGCCGAAATTTTTGGTAATATAGCGACGTGACTTAGTAATGACTCTTAGGTAGCGTGTTGAGCTTATAGGGTCGTTACAAAATCTTACTACAGAGACATCATCAACCAATGTCTTTTGAAAAGCCTTAGTCTCTTAAAATCTCACCTCCTTTCTCTTGTCTACACTTGACTACTTCAATCTCTCACTTAAGCAAGTGTTTTATGCCAAGAAAGCTTCTTTTAAACACAATTTTCCCATTACTCAAAATAGAACATAACATCAAAATACATCTCAAACAAACCTTTCATACATCACATTAATCATATCTATTCAAAACCTTTTTTTTTTCAGAACAAAACATTTTCTAAATTTTTTTTTGCAAACATTTTATACAATAACATACCTGGCGGTGACAAGGCGTTTGCTCTTTGGTCATGGGGACACTTAATGCTTACGATGTAAGCAAGTCTACAGAACCCATAACTCTGGGCTCTGATACCAACTGTAACGACCTGACTTTTCCTGTTAGACTTTCTAGGGACGTTACTACATGCATGCTAGTAGAATTTAGAAATCTTTGGTAAAAGACAAAAAGAATTAAACTTTTTTGCTAAACAATCAAAATCTTTTAGTTTGAGATCCCTTTAAAAACCATTGCAAAACATAATGTGAATCAAAACGTTAAATCAATTGAAATAGTTCACTTCAATAGAGTTTACTAAAGAAAATAATTTGAGTTAAAACATAAACTAGATGCGGAAGCTATGCTTCTCATGACACCCATGACCCTTTCAGCAAACCACCTTGCCACTCGCCTAAAATATATTTTTGCCTTTACCTGAAAAGAAAAACATTTTGAAAAAGGATGAGTATTTAAAATACTCAGTAAGTGGCCTCACTACCGGGTTAGGATATGCATACACATACATAATGAGTTTTCGAAAACATTTTTTTTTCCTTTGGTGTGACCTAAATTCCTTTCTTAGCAGAAACGTTTCTCTTTTAACTTTTCTCTTCGGCTTAATGTGGACAATTAACCCAACCTAACCTTTCCTTTCCATTTAACCTTTTCAGGTTCCTTTTCAATTTAACCTTTTCAGGTTCCTTTTCATTTAACCTTTTCAGGTTCCTTTTCATTTAACCTTTTCAGGTTCCTTTTCATTTAACCTTTTCAGGTTCCTTTTCATTTAGATGTACATCTTTAATTTAGGGGGGGTAATTGCCACAGCCTTCGAAATCATTTTATCATGAAAATATGGAGTTTTTTTTTATTTATTAATATTGTAGTTTTTTAAAGTTATTATAAAAATATTGTTGTTTTGAAAGTATTTATAAGAATATTGTAGTTTTAAATAGCTGGCGGATGGTCGACCATGTGCACGCGTTTGAGATGGTCGTCTCGTGAAGAGACGACCAAGTGTACGCGGCAGATGGTCGTCTCTTCAAGAGACGACCATCTCCCGTCTTGTCGTTTTAAAAAAAAAAATGCGTAGATGGTCATCTCTTCAAGAGACGACCATCCCAAAATTTTTAATAATTATGCCAGGCATATTGGTCAGCTGATTATTCTAAAACATAAGGGGCCCAGGTTCGAGCATTGTGGAACGCAGTTTTCAATTATTTATTTCTTTTTTTTCCTCTGCTTTCTCTCTTTCTTTTTTTCCTTCCATTTTTTTCTTTCTTTCTCTTTTTCTTTCTTTTATTTTTTTATTTAAATCAAATAAGATATCTTCCGTTTTTTTAATATTTGAAGTAAATTTAATATTTTATTGCAATTTATTTTTTTTTCTAAGAATTTGAAATTTATTTAAGTATTAATTATTTAAATATTTTCTTTTCTAATATGAGTGATTTTTCATTCTCTCGTATTTCTTTATTTTTCTTTATTTATTTAGAAAAAATTACATGATAATTTTGAATAACGTGAGCATTTTATTTAAAATCAACTCAAAATGACGTAAACGAAGTTGTTCTTTCTCCCAAAGTCGATTGCAATATAATATTTAAATAGTTAATACTTAAAATAAATTTCAAATTCTTAGAAAAAAAAATAAATTGCAATAGAATATTCAATTTACTTCAAATATTAAAAAAAAAACGGAAGATATCTTATTTGATTTAAATAAAACAAATAAAAGAAAGAAAAAGAGAAAGAAAGAAAAAAAATGGAAGGAAAAAAAGAAAGAGAGAAAGTGGAGGAAAAAAATAAATAAATAGTTGAAAACTGCGTTCCATAATGCTCGAACCTAAGCCCATCATGTTTTAGAGTAATCAGCTGACCAATATGCCAACTGGGATAATTATTAATATTACGACCATCTACGCATTTTTTTTTAAAACGAAAAGGCGGGAGATGGTCGTCTCTTCAAGAGACGACCATCTCAAACGCGTGTACATGGCCGTCTCTTGAAGAGACGACCATCCGCCAGCTATTTAAAACTACAATATTCTTATAAATACTTTCAAAACAACAATATTTTTATAATAACTTTAAAAAACTACAATATTAATAAAAAAAAACTCCTGAAAATACACATGTATACATGAGGTCCCAAAACATTTTAAATTTTCATTCCATGATGCAACACAAGCAACATTCTCATATCACTCATCATAAATCATAATCATAAATCATGCATAACTTTCATAAAATATTTGGCAATCACTCATGTCAAAATCCATTTTCATATGAAATAAAACATTTTAAAGTTCATCAAAAATCATAAATAAAACATTTATAAAACTTTTTTTTTTCAATTTAGTTCCCAACTTGCATTTAAGCATACCGGCGTAAAGTCCCTTACCTTGACTAAGTTCAAGAATCCAATTCACCCAAATGCTCACAAAAAATTCTACTGCCTTGAACCTCGGTCAAACGATTTAGGGCCTAATCAAAGTCATTCTTAAGGTTAGTAAAGATCCCTAAAATCCATAATTAAGCCCAAAGTTTCTTCCACCAACTAAATTCCCAAAATTAGAATTAATTCTATAGCATTTAACTTAATCGCAAATTGGTGGGTAAATTTGAATTCAAGTTATAAGATCCATGGATTAATCTTATTTTCAATTGAACTATCATACAACCCAAAACTCAAGGATCTTTGTGACTTACCGAAAATTTCGCTCCAACAATCCAAATCCTACTAGACAGCGACACGCTCGTGATTTTGATGCAGGAACGGAATGGGTATCCTTGAAACAAAGTCAAGATTCATTAATTAAATCTTACACAACCAAGATCATCAAAGAACTATGTAGAAACCAATTGCTTACCCACAGTTGAAGGCTCGCCAAACTGGAAGAGGCTGATCGAACAAAGGCGGCGTGAACAGTAATCGCGCGTGAACAGTACCCACGATATGAATAGTCTGCAGTATGAATAGTAATCGCGGTATGAACAATGCTCGTCGTGAACAGTGCTGTTGTGTGAACAGTAATCACGGTGTGAACAGTCCCCGCGGTATGAACAGTCGTTGATGAACGGTACCTCGCTGTGAACAGTAACCGAGCGATGGATGTTTGTTGAAGAAGAAGAAGCTTTCGAATGGATGGGTCTCTTGGTAGTGAAAGGGAGAGAGAGAGAGAGAGGGATTGATGGTGGAGGTTGTTTTTCATGGAGGAAGAAGAGAAGGTTGAAGAAGATGACGGCTTGGCTTGACCTAGGGCTACGTGTTCTATAAAAATAATAGAGAGGGCTATTTGGGCTTGACTTCTCCTTGGGCTTGGGCTTGGCTCAAAGTCACCTAATTAACAAAAGTTGCCCCCAAACCAATTAATTCCCTTTTTTCCTTCTTTCTTCCCTATTCACCCTCCAAATTCTCAAATTTCAATTATGCAAATTTCTAAAATTAACTTTCAACACAACTTTAAACATGAAATTGGCCTTACAATTAATTGAAATCTCAAAATTAAAACTTTAATTAATACCTGAAAATGTCGGTCGTTACATTGCTTTTTGTTTCACCCAATAGTCTTCATACCAATAGAGATCGATTTTCTTACCTGTATTCCCACGATCTTCTCTTTGTCAAGGTAATGTGGGACTTTCGTTGTACTCACAACACCTTATTAGAGGAGAAGATGATGGACTTTTAGAAAGAGAAAAGTGCAGTACAAGAAAAAAATGGAGGTTTTTTGTTTTAGAGAGAGGATGTGTTAGTGAGAAAAGAGATTTTTTTTTTCTGGCTTAAATTACTAGTTTGGTCACAAAACTTTCATTATTTTTTCTAATATATGCCTAAACATTCAATTTTATCATTAACAGATCAGTAACATTTGTAAATCTTTTTAGAAAAATGTTTAATATGTCAGGGACCTATTAGACATCAATTTGAAAGTTTAGGAATCCATTACACACTTTTAATATTTCAGAATGTATTAAAACTTAAAGTCTAGGAACCTACTAAAAACTTGTAGTGTAAACTTTTTTTTAAAAGATAAAAGGGAATGGTAGAGACGAAAAGAGATCTTTTTTAAATTAGGGATTGTTGTAAAAGAAGAAGAGCTTCATTGTAAACGGAAAAGAGAGACTATTATCTACCATTCGAAAAGGAGTTTTTGAATCGATAGTAACAAAAAAACAACTCTTTCACTTATCTATTTGGAGTCGAAAGATTTAAATTTAGGTTAAATTAATTTGGTCGCTATGAATAGACAGAGTTTCAAATGCACTGATAAGGTATTAAAAGTTTCTATTAAGTACCTATAGTTGGAGCTTAGTTTCAATTCCTTGTAAATAATCTCCATTGTTACCACATTGACATTTTTTTTATATAACAATGAATTATTGTTTTTTATTTCGTTAATTTTTTATTTATCGTCTATATTAAAGTTTAGGTATAAGTCAAGATAAAGAAAAATAGAGTGATTTTTTTGGCTAGGTAAAAGATAGTTTGAGGACAATTTTAATGAAGTAGAACTGAACTATAGTGATCAAGTTGAAACATTTTAAACCATAGAAACTAATGAAATTAAAAGTAAGTCAAAACTCTAGGGATTAAAGTGAAACTTTCAAAATCAAAGGAGCCCAATTTAAGCTATAGGAAGACCATAAATAATAAATTTGTAATTTGACATAATTTTTACTACGAAAAGTTTGTGTTTATAATTGTAATAAGTATTCGATGATAAATGCAATAATTAAGAACATTAAAAAGAAAAAAGGTTGAAGCATAAAGGAAAGGAACATGTAATTATCACCTTTTAATTTTTGTCGTTTGATTTTGTAATCGATTAATCTAGCGAATACATCTTTATTTTATATGAAATTCCAACTAAAAAGTATGGGTGATTCTAGAAGGCAGGACTTGGGATGCCACAATTAGAAATGTTCTTTTTGGTAGCGAACGACTATACATAGGGCTTATACTTCTGATTTTTGAGGTTGATTGCACGGTTTGTATCAACCTAACTTCTTAATTAGATTGGAAAGTAAAGCGGAAACTCAAGTACCCAAATAAAACATTTCATTTTTATTAACGGATTGAAATTCAAAGATACTTTGAACTCGAGATCACACTAAACATTTATTTACCAAAAGTTAATGAATAAATGATATTTAAATAATTACAAACCAAAGAGTTAAAGAATAGAGCACAAAACATGAACTGAGAACATTTGAGATCCTAAGGAAACTTTGGTCCTTTATCATCTCTATAGCCTTGCCATACTGATTGCCCTTACCACACGCCTCCCAAGTTTATGTACCATCCAAAAAGAAAAGAAAGGTAGCATGGGTGAGTATAAAAATACTTAATAAGTAGCCCCACGCTAATGCTACAAACACAACACTAGTGATACTTGAAACTATGTGATGTCCTAACTAACTTGTTCATTCGTGTTCTAATAAATTACGGGCTTTAACTGAAAACTTGCAAACCTTTTGTCTAAATGAACAATTATCCTTTCTCAAAACTGAATGACCTACGATGCTTGTGCGGGTCAATCCTATAAGGCTAAGCGCCACTAGAGGTTAGTTGGCAACCCTCTAGTGATACTAAACCTATCCCAACACACTACCTCATGAAAACATTTTGATTATACATATAGGGGAGCTACCCCAAAGCTATACTAACTATGGTGTCTATGTGGGTCCGTCCTATAAGACAAAGTGCCACTAAAGGTTAGTTGGTGACCCTCAAGGTATTTTAGAGAGTTTGGTTGTTTTTAAAAGACTGGAATTTGCCTGTTAGGTTAGTTTTCAATGATCAATTATTGCATAAGTACCTATTTATCCTGAATCAATGCTTGAGGTGAGATCGTTATCTTACTGCTTTAAGTTTAGTCTTTTGGTCTCTATTTTATGCTTAACCCCCCCAGTTCGTGTCAATCCATGTCATAAGAATTCCAATTAAATAGAAATCATTTTATTTGGTTCCTTGTATTCAACTCGGTCCACTATTAAGTACTACAAGTATTTAATCTTAGATCAAAATTATAAAGGTATTTGATTGATCTATCGACAAGCTCTCTTTCAAAGACCTTACAGCCTTAAACTATACAGCCTGAACATCCTCAACTAAAACCAAAGGCTCATCTTTTTTTTCTTCCTTATAGATTCAATCCTGGTATATGTCTAAACTCTCCAGCTTTGCCCCAATATATATGAGCCACTCCCTCAACTGCCCAAGCGCAGTAGTATCAAAAGAATTAGGCTCCTGAGATGGTACAAATAAATCAGTGATCAATTGACTCACTTGCCATCCTAGCGAAGTGGATCCCACTTCATTAACCTCCCTTGTGGTTTGGAGTCTTTCATTCAACTCTACTAAGTGCAAACTATTAGCTCCAGACTGCTTTATAAACTCTCTCAACCGCTTCTCTAAAAGAGATTCTTCCTCTACTTTAGCTACTTGAAAAGGATTAGGATATTGTCATGGGTCCAAAAGCACTCATCATTACCATACATGAGATTTTCATAACTCATGAATTTAGTATGATAATAATTAGGCATTTGTTAACCATGAAAACCATAATTCTCACTAAAAGGCTCATAATTAACAGAGGGATAACTAAAAGAAAAAGAACTAGAATGTGGTGTTGGTTCTTGAGGCCCGGTTTCCCTAAATGGCCACCCAAAATCTATCAGAAGCCATCTAAAAATCAATAAAGGAACTAATCATAGGCTCAATCAACCACCAACAAACGACACAACTAGAAATAATGGACCAAGACTTAAAGAAAAAACAAAAAACAAGACAGAAAGATAACACAAAAGCAAAAATAAAACCTCTAAATTAAAACCAAGTAATTTCTTCGCAATATTAAACAAATTAAACTAGTCAATCCTCAGCAACGACGCAAAAAACTTGATGCGTACTTTTGCGCATAACTGCAAATATACATGTCAAGTAGTATAATGATTTTGAGTATATCAAGTATCGTCTCCTCAGGGATTGAAATTGTTAATTTGTTTAAGTACCAAAATAAATTTACTTTAGTTTTATTTAGAGAACAGAATAAAAAACAAGCAAGGAAAACTAAAAAGCTAACCTAGAAAGAAAGTTAATAGAGAGACAATCACAAGGGATAATTCTATGGACGTTGATTCCATTCTTTGGACTTTAATTCATTAATCAATTAGGCAATTAGACAAAATTAGATACTCAATTCATTAGTCTAGAAGCCAAAAATATGGAATCTCTTGTCGATCTCCTCCAATTCTCATGTTATGTGAATTAACCTACGTGTCCATAGCCTTAATTAACTACAACATGACATTAAGGACCTTCATTATTGACCTCTAATGTCTATTTTTTAGCCCCGCTGTCACCCAGGTAAATAAACACTAGTCATACATTTAAGCTCACATCTAACTTCTCTTCGTCGAGTTTCTACTAGAAAGCAACTTATTTAACTAGTGCTCAATTAATTAACCCTCACATTATCTACAATTAATTAACCATTAATCTTGCTGTCACTCAGGTAATTAATTAATTAACATGCATTAGCACTAAACTAAGTATCCTCTCTTGATCTCAACATAGACATATCTCAGTTAATCAAAGAACACTAACTAAAAGTATTAAACACTAAATGCATAATGAACAAACACATCAATTAAACAAAAAGCCCCGATTAATTAAGCAATTGTCCAAAGAAATCCATCTAACCCATAGAATTTAG
This sequence comes from Trichosanthes truncata, assembly GCA_033996785.1. Taxonomy (NCBI): domain Eukaryota; kingdom Viridiplantae; phylum Streptophyta; class Magnoliopsida; order Cucurbitales; family Cucurbitaceae; genus Trichosanthes; species Trichosanthes truncata. The sequence continues at coordinate 17,081,064 of JAWPNB010000007.1, forward strand.
GGATTAGCTAATCATAATCACCAAATACAACTATAAATCCCTAATTACAACCTAATCTAAATATTGAAAATGAAGGAAAAAGGGAAGAAAATGCTCAAACGATGTCGATCCCGTGTTCCTGAGGCAATCTACAACGAACCCATGATCCACGATCTTTAATTCCACTCCAAGAACCTCCCAAAATCCTATAATTTGGCTATGTTATCGAGATTAAGGTAAAAACCCTCAAAATGGTCTCATTTTGAACGAAGAGAAAAGAAATAATTTATGCTCTATATTGCGACAACTTCGAGATGTTATCGCAACACACCATTTCATTTGCACGCAATTAAGGCAGCGTCTCAACGCTATGGACGGAAAACTCCTAGTAGTGTTGAGAGGCTTTGGACAACATCTAAACATTGTCTTCTGATAGCACACAAAATAGTGCTATTTCTAGGCTTAGTTTATTGCTAGTTTTGCTATGAATGTGAGATCTTTAATGTTTTTTTATGTATATTTTATAGAAACATGAGGAATTTGAGCAACACTAGAGTTTTGAGAAGTATTTGGTTGAACGTAGAGTAAATGAGAGCTATATTTGAGAATCACAGTGCTGAAAAGAAGTAATCAAGTATTTGAGCCCCTGAGTATAGCGTTGCAATGCCACCTATAGTGTTGCAACGCCATATGTATAGCCTTTCAACCTTCGAATGCACTAGACATAAGCGTTGCAATGCTAGCCCCAAATATTCTTTCCTTTTTTTATTCGAAGGGATAGCATTGCAACGCTGCCCCTAGCGTTGCAACGTTGTCACAAGACTATAAAAGAAAAAGTTATGTTTCGTGCAAAGGGAGCCGTTTTAAGTGACCAAAAATCATAAACTCGATTTCATCAGTATCTTGGGGTCTAGAATAGATATTTGGAGAGCTGAGGAGGAAACTCGAAGCTCAAGATCACAGACATCAAGTCGGGAACGAGTATTGGCACACGTCCTCAGTTTATTCTCTTTTTCCCTTTTCTTTATCTTTTAGTTTTAGGATTTCTGTGAACTGAGCATATGTAATGTTTATCTATGTTTTAGACATTTGAATGGTTTGATGTTGTAAGACTTTGTTTGGCTTTTGAGTTGTAGTATATGTTGACATTTTTATGCATCTTGCTTCAATTGTTTGAACCTTTGGCCATGGTTTTGCTTGTTGAACTATATTTAGCCTGAGAGAGTAAATTTAGTTAAGAACATTAGATGCATGACTAGGGTTAATCTATTGTATGAAAATGAGTAGGTTAATGCTAGAGGCTTTAAAAAGAATGTCTTAATGTCATGTTTAGAAGTAGAAATAGATCGAGAGGTTGATTTACTCCGTTGCATAAGTTCAATTAGGCTTGAGAGACTCAATTGGATAACTTAGTAATTCTTAGCCTAGGATCGTTGTTAATAATTCAATTCTTTAATCAATTCAAAGTTGGGCTTAATGTTATCAATCATTCATGTCTCTAGAAATTGGACTCCAAAGAATGTACATATTTAGTGTAGTTTAGATTTATTTTCTTAATTCTAAAGTTTGTTTCTCTAAATAAAAGTAACTATGGTATTTAATTAAGTCTAAAGAAAACTAATTCCCATTGAGATGATACTCTATACTTATCACTATATTAAAACTTGACACCGTGCACTTGCGGTTATTTGCGAGCACTAAAATACACGCAACATCCTCTTGGATTTGGCTTCAAAAATGGGCTGCAGTATGGCATTGAGACACTCTAGATAATGACTCAACGCTCTCCCCTGTACTCTCCAACTCAAACATTTTCTATTCACTTCATGGATTTTCAACAAGGTACAAATGAGGCCCAAAATAACCAAAATGGCCTTGAGCACTCAATTTTTTTTTCTCAAGCTCGGTTTCCACAAAATCGACAATAAATGGCATAAAAGCTCATAAATTAATAATAAAACTAGCGAAAATATAAGAAATAAGATAACACTAAATAAGTGCTATCAACATCAAAGAAGAGCACAACCCAATAATATGAACCAACCACAACAACCAGCCGTGACACAAGCTGTTAAGACCCATCAAAATTAATAATTACCGATCCTTACTAAAAATTATAGTATTTAGTAGTGACTGGGTCTAACACAGGGAATTGCAAATTAATTATAATTTCTTGATGATTAGATTAAAAAAATCGTAATAGAAGGGGGGATTTTAACAAGAATGTAAATAATGGAAATTAAAGGGAAAAAAGGTAGATTATGCAAGAAAAAGGTATTCGGTCTTACCAATCACCAATTTGGAATTTGTCAGGTCAATTATGCAATGTCGATCACTGATTAAAACTAAACCTCAATTTCACTATTAAAAACACCTAATCGACTAAACCAAAAAAGTCAGAAAAGCCCTTAAGAACAACTAATTTAATTAATGCGACAAAGCATTCAAATTAATTTTAAATTAACCAATTGGCTAGGCACAATAGTGTTCCATACAAATTAATCAATTTTCATTACGAACTAGGGACTGATTAGGGCATTCCAACTAAATAGGATGCTTATCATGCAAGCTATGAACAAGGGGAACAACCCCTAAATCATACACACGAGCTATCCTATTTGCTACTGAAATTAAGCATGCGTTCAAGATAATTACGGATCACAAACAACGTACATAGCGAATGAACATACGAGCTATTTACGACATCAATTTAAACAACAAGCATGCTCATGGATAAAATCAAAAATCAAGAGATGTCTAATATTGAAATTAAATACAAATAGCCATAAATTCTCACAAAATTATTAAATTTAACCTGTCAAACCTCCGAATTGAAGACGAAAGCTTAATTGGACATCAAAATGATGAGACAATAGTCCATGATTTGACCAAAAACACCTAAAATCTATCCCAAAACTAAGAAAATTTGTAGAGAAAAGCTGGAATCATTCTAAAAAGGTCAAATGACAAACTAAAAAAAAATTAGCTAATTGAAAATTGGGTTTTTATAGAAATAGTCATAGCATCGAGACGTTGTGGGCAATGTCGAGATGCTACCAACAATGAGGGGATCCTTTCTGTAGTGTTGAGACGCTTCCAACCAATAGCGTCTCAGTACTGTCTTGTTCTCGAGCCTACTGCCTTTCCAGCAACATCTTGACGCTTCTTCTAGCATTGAGATGTTGCACCCTAGGACCAAATAGCTTCATTTGACTCTTTTGACTTCCTCCATGCTTTGGGTTGTTCGATAAACACTCGTTTATATCCAAATGTATCATTATTTGTACAAATTGCTCCAAAATACTCCATTTGCTCAATTTCCTATAAAATAACCAATGAAGCTCGTAAAATCCATCAAATTAGCGTAGAATTAACAAGAAAAATAGCACTTTCATGGTGCTATCAAATTACCCCCAACCTAAATCTTGCTAGTCCTTAAGCAAGGGAGAAGAAAATAATGAATAGAATCATTGATTGTGAACACATGGCTCGAGTCTTAATGCTAAAAATAACACATCATTATCAAAAGAGAAGAACATTCAATCACCATCTATCAATGAGGTATTGAAAGCTTTTTCCTATCCTTCCTTACTTGTGTGTATGCATAGCCCTCCTAAAGTTGTTCTTACTAGCCCAGACTAGCTTTATAATGCTCTCTATCTATCTTTCTCATATACTGGCTCTAAGAACCAATTATCAAGCATCAAAACATTCAATACGGTATTATTTTACTAAGGTGCCTGAAAACTATTACAGAGTTCCCTAAACTTGCATCACTTTAACTCAAGGGCACTAACTTTCACACAATTATTGTAGTGATCCTTACTTCGAGAACTCGCTCAATAAGTGGCTTAATTGATCACAACAGTGGTAACTTTTTTTTACCCTTGATCGTTTTTTAAACTTTACAAGCTTATTTTCACTTATTTTCTCTTCTTTTTTTTTCTTTTTCTGAACTCAAACTTTTGGCATGAAAATAAGCGAGCTTTTTCTTCCCCTCAGTATTACTGATAAGGCAATCCTAATTCTCAGCCCAAAGATCCAAGCTTTTGAAGCAAGAACCCTTGAATCAATGAAATCAACACCTCCTTATACAAATTTTAGATCAACCAAGAGACAATGCTAGAAATATATTACCTCTTATGATCAAAGATCTAGAAGCAAGATTTGGAAATCTTATTCTAGATTGACTCACTCCATAATCAAACTTGATCAAGGCTTGATTGAATGGCTCACATGCATTCTACCACAAGAATTGCAAGAAAAGAGTATCAAATTTGAGAGTTCATCTCATTCAATCATCATCATCTATCTTTACAAGACAAATCCCGTAGGTATCTATTGCCTCCTCACAAAAGTAACCCAAAACCCCCTTCAAATGCCCATAAAATAGTTACAAAAGTAGTGGCCATGATTATATTGTTTAGTAACTCCCTTTCTTAACTATCTAAACTTGAAACTGAAATTTAAAAGCTTAAAATTAGACTCAAGAGTTTATGAAACTAAAATGACAAATGAAGTCTTCAAAATGATTGCCAAACTCAAATGCAATTTATGGCAACTTCATGCTGAACTTCAACCTTGCAAATGTTGATCTCCGAACCTCCAAATGGTCCATCCTCGCTTGAATTAGCTTGTAACACATGAAATTGAGGTTGAGCCAAGCCTATCCAATTTTGTAGATGAAAAATGAATGCTTGTTGAAGCTTTTTAGCCTTGGATCTTGTAATAGGTTCGGTTGGAACTTGTGGAACACCATGATTCTTATCATCTTCCCCCTCTTCAAAAAGATTCGTCCTCGAATCAAAGAAGTCATCACCTACATCAAAAGGACTTAAGTCAGAAACATTGAAAGTTGAACTTACTGAAAATTCTCTTGGAAGATCAATCTTGTAGGCATTATTGCTAATTCGTTCAAGAACTTGATAAGGTCCATCCCCTCGTGGATGTAACTTTGTCTTCCTTTGAGATGGGAATCGCTCCTTGCAAAAATGTACCCAAACCCAATCAGCCGGCTGAAAAATGAGTTCCTTTCGTCCTTTGTTAATTCTTGAAGCAACCTTGGAGTTTTGTTTCTCAATTCTGTCCTTCACCTCATCGTGCAAGGTTTTGATTAAATCTGCCTTATTTGTGGCTGCATCACTCACAAAAACATTAGAGGGAATAAGAAGCAAATCAAGAGGTGTAAGTGGATTGAATCCATAAACAACTTCAAAAGGAGAACAATGAGTTGTACTATGAATTGCTCTATTATATGCAAACTCTACAAATGGCAAACATTCTTCCCAAGATTTTTATTCTTAGAAATAATAGCCCTAAGCAAAGCTCCCAATGTTCTATTAACCACCTCGGTTTGTCCATCAGTTTGAGGATGACATGTAGTTGAAAACAACAATTTAGTACCCAACTTCCCCTATAAGACTTTCCAAATGTGGCTTAAAAATTTAACATCCCTATCACTAACAATAGTTCTAGGAATTCCACATAACCTTACCACTTCCCTAAAGAATAAATCAGCCACATGCTTTGCATCATCCGTTTTGTTACATGCTATAAAATGAACCATTTTACTAAATCTGTCCACAACAACAAAAATACTATCCCTACCCTTTTTACTCCTAGGCAAACCGAGAACAAAATCCATAGAGATGTTAGTCCAAGGTTCGTTAGGCACATTCAAGGGAGTATACAATCCATTCGGTTGTGATCTAGATTTAGCCTCTTTGCATTTAAAACATTGGCTACAAACCTTATGCACATCATGCTTCATCTTAGGCCAAAAGAAATGTTCATGCAACATGTCATAAGTTTTATGAATCCCAAAATGTCCCATCAATCCACCCCCATGGGCTTCTTTCACAAGCAAATCTCTTATAGAGCATTTAGGAACACAAAGCTTACTTTTCTTAAACAGAAATTCATGAAACACATAAAAATCATCCACAGCTTTTCCAACAAGACAAGATGCATAAATGGTTCCAAAATCTTGGTCATCTCTATAGAACTCTTTAATATGCTTAAATCCAAGAATTTTTGCACTAAGAGAAGTAAAGAGATTGTACCTTCTTGATAATGCATCAGCCACCACATTGTCCTTACCTTGCTTATATTTGATGACATAGGGAAATGTTTCAATAAACTCTACCCACTTTGCATGCCTACGGTTTAGTTTGCTTTGACCCTTAAGATGCTTCAAGCTTTCATGATCAGAATGGATCACAAACTCTTTCGGCCACAAGTAATGCTGCCATACCTGCAATGTATGAACTAAAGCAAACAATTCTTTATCATAGATATGATAATTCAATGCTGCCCCATTTAGTTTTTCACTAAAATACATTAAGGGTTTTCCATCTTGCATAAAAAAAGCACCTATGCCCAAACCACTTGCATCACACTCAATTTCACAAGTTTTATCAAAGTTAGGCAAAACAAGTAATGGTGCATTGGTTAATTTTCCCTTAAGTTCAACGAAGGCTCTCTCTTGCATTTCCCCCCATTCAAAAATAACATTCTTTTTCACTAAATCATTCAATGGTGCAGCTATGGTACTAAAGCCTTTTATAAACCTCCTATAGAAGCTAGCTAAACCATGAAAACTTTTAACCTCACTTGCATTTTTTGGTGTTGGCCAATCCCTAATTGCCTTAACTTTCTCTTCATCTACTTCCACTCCATCTTTACCAACTATGAAGCCCAGAAAGTTAACCTTTTCCATGCAAAAACTACACTTACTAAAATTAGCTTAAAGCCTATCTTTTCTAAGCGTAATCAAAACTGACCTAACATGCTCCACATGCTCAAGAAAAGTCTTTGAATAAATCAAAATATCATCAAAATACACAACAACGTACTTTCCCAAGTATTCTCTCAAAATATGATTCATTAAACACATAAATGTACTAGGAGCATTGGTTAACCCAAAAGGCATAACAAGCCATTCATACAATCCAAACTTTGTTTTGAAAGCAGTTTTCCATTCATCTCCTATATGCATTCTAATTTGATGATATCCAGATTTCAAATCAATCTTTGTAAATAGACATGAACCATGCAATTCATCAAGCATATCATCTAACCTAGGAATAGGATGACGATACTTTACAGTGATTTTGTTGATGGCTCTACAGTCCACACACATGCGCCAAGTTCCATCCTTCTTTGGCACCAATATGACAGGTACAGAACACGGACTTAAACTTTCTCGTACATAACCCTTCTCCATGAGCTCCTCCACTTGCCTCTGAATTTCTTTGGTTTCGGTTGGATTTACTCTATATGCGGGCCTATTAGGTAGCCCCCGGGATGAAGTCTATTTTATGTTCAATACCTCGAATCGGAGGTAATCCTTTCGGTACTTCATCTTGGAACACATCTTCAAATTCCTGCAAAAGAGATTGAAACAAACTAGGCAAATACAAGTTGTTATGGTTAGAAGCCAAACACTCTTCCTTGTACATAAGTATAAAGATTGGTTTTTGGGAATACATTGCCCTTCTCACCTCTCCCACTCGAGCAAAACAACTCACTTTCTTTCCTTTTTTTTTTCAATTTCATCTCTTTTTTCACTCTTTTTTCTCTATGATTTTTCTCTAATTTTTCACTCACTTCTTTCTTTTCTTTCAATTCTTTTTCTTCAAACTCTTTCCTTCTTTTCTTCAACTTCAATTGATCAGCAAATACATCTTCAGAGCTCAAAGGTACAAGAGTTGTTTTTCTTCCATCTTTTGTAAAAGAATAACTATTCAAATAACCATCATACAAGACCTTCCTATCAAATTTCCATGGTCGGCCAAGTAATATATCTCCATCATGCATAGGTAACACATCACATAGAATCTCATCTTTATACTTTCCTGAGGTAAAAGAAATCAAAGCTTGAGAAACTACCTTCATTGTTCCACTATCATTGAGCCATTGAAGCTTGTAAGGTTTAGGATGGTGTTGAAATGTACTTAATACATTGGTGCAACTTCCACTATCAATAACAAGACTACAAGGAGTCCCATTAACTAAACACCTTGTGTGGAATAGGTTGTCTCATCATCAACATCATTCTCCTTAACTTGAGTGTTAAGAAGTCTCCTTGTAACAAGTGTCAAACGACTTCCATCTTCCAATTCCTCATCATCCTCCTGGACTTCTTCTTCAACTAGCTCATCTTGGTCACTTTCCTCTCCATCCGTAACAACTTCTCCATCCTTAATGATCATGACACTCTTGTTAGGACAATCACGACTAATATGATCAATCTCTTGACATTTCCAGCGTTAGATGTCTCTATTTCTCTCTCGAACCTCCACTTTTTCCTTGCCTTTTGAACTCTCGGCCTTGTCCTTCTTGTCAAACTCAGACTTTCCTCTAGGCTTGAAATCTACTTTCTCACTACTTGCATTCTTTTTCCAAATGTTAGTAGAAAAAGAAGTAGATTTAGAAGAAGTATACCTCTTGGAGTTCTCCTTCTCCCAAGCTAACTGGCCATCAATTTGGATAGCAAGGTGTAGTAATTCTTTCATATCAAAGTAATGTAGCCTATCCACTTGATGAGCCAATTGTCGGTTCAACCCTCCAAGGAATCTAGCCATTGTATCCTCTTCATCTTCATCAATGCATGCTCTATTCATAAGGGCCTCCATTTCTTTATAATAGGCTTCCACACTTTTTGATCCTTGTTGCAAAGAATAGAGCTTTTGATTGAGTGCTCGAGAATAATGCTTAGGAATGTACCTCTTCCTCATTAAGACCTTCAATTCCTCCCAAGTTTCAATTGGTTCTTCATAATTTCTCCTCCATTCTTATTTCAACGATGTCCACCAAATATTGGCATAATCAACAAATTTAGCCACAACAAGCTTCAACTTATTTTCTTCACTAAAATTGTTGCAATAAAAAACATGCACAATTTTGCTCTCATATTGCAAATACTCCTCTAGATCAGATCTCCCATGAAAGGTAGGAATTTTAAGCTTCACTCCCCCGACTCCTCCTTCTCCTCTATCATGTTGGTACTCCCTCTCAACTCTTCTTGGTGGTAATATTTCTCGTCCCCCTCTTCTTTCTCTTCCTCTCCCTCGACCTACATCTCTCCCACCCCTTGGATTGTATCCAGCTAAAAGGGTTACATTATCATCTTCTTCATTTTCAAGTCCTTCATAATTCATAACTTCCCTTCCTTGAGGATTACCTAAAGCTACTTCAATTCGCTCCATCCGATCTACCAAGGTGCTAATTACTTGGTTTAAACGAGTAATAGCCCCGGTTTGTGCTTCTCTCCACCTAGCTTCACTAATTTCCCCTCCATTTTCCTCTTCTTGATTCATGGTTGTACATACATTAGCTAAATATGTATAGGACCCTCACACACTCAACTCACTGATTTTACACTCGGGACACTCGTGTTTACACAAAGGTAGGCTATTTGGGAAAACTTACTAATTGATGAATTTGGGTAGGCTAATATGGATCAAGCAATTCTTGTAATAGTGAGCTATTCAAGGCAACCAAGACAATATAATTATGAAATAACAACAATTTAGAACAAAGAAAACAAAGAGGACAAAGAAAGGAACAATTAGTAAAGTTGCTGGAATTTTCGGGTAAAACTGCACACAAAATTGGAATTTAAAAAACGAACGTACTACGTTACGAATTTGACAAAACTCCCTTCTTAACTTTGAAAGATAACAGATAGATATAACTTTTCAGTTCAGCACAATTAATCAAATTCAGACGTTATCAAGGAGTTTATCACGAAATTAAGATGTTGGGATGTTGAGCTTTTAAATTTCCAGCAAACTATCATGCTTGTTAACTATCAAACTGGTCCTTTAAACCTGTAAGAGTGAATATAATTATGAACACTATAACTCTAATCTAGGTATTCATAACTAATAAAAATCAATCTACATGTCTACAATTTGCAAGGAAATCAACCGAAAAATAAAAATAGTTGATTAAAGCTTGTCGAAGGCTCATCAAATACATTTATAATTCCGATCTAAAATTAAATACTTGTAGTACTTAATAGTGGACCGGGTCAAACCACATGGAACGGAGTAAAGGATTTCATTTAATTTCGTTTAAAGTCTAATTTAAATTCTAAAAGATTTGAAAAATCTTAAAGGATTGAAGATTTGAGTTTCCCTTGAATTTTGGAGATAGAATCTAAAATTAAACTTCCAACCTTTAGGAATTAAATATTTAACTACAAATCTCTTTTCCCTAAAATTATTAAAAATTTAATTTACCAACTTAAGGACAAAACCCAAAAATCTAATTTTTTTCAAATTAGAACTGTAACGAATAATTGAGCCTAATTACTCTAAAATATGCTAATTTTATAATGCGGGGCGTCACAGACTCCCCACCTTAAAAACTTTCGTCCTTAAAAGTTCGCTAGTCAAACAAGTTCGAGCAACTCAACAAAAACAACTTGATCTATGAACAATCACAACAAGAAAGCAAAAGTATCAAACAACAAGAACTTAGGTGAAAGAATGCTAACTTGTACTCAAAGTATTGCAGACACCTTCAAGAGCTTTCGTCCTTGAAAGTTTACTTGTTTCTAAGCTCTGGATGTTTGCCTTTGACTTCAACTCCATTGTCCTTAGCAGTGGCATGGTCACACGTTTTCCTAGTTTTCTCACGAGTACTAGGGTCATTCAGTGTTGTGCAATCCCTAGCATAGTGACCCATCCTTTTTGTAATTGAAGCAAACTCTTCTTCTTAACCAACATTTTCCTTTGTGAGGCTTATACAGAAAGGACAAGGAGGATAAGGAACATATTCCTTCACTGGTTGTTGTGCGGCCTCATCTGGTTAGCTACTCGAGGGGGAGAACTTTCTATTGACCCGAGAGGTAGAACCATTCTCATGATGAGATTGTGTCTTCTTGCAAAACATTCTTGTCCATAACAAGTGCTCCTCTAAGTGCTGCTGTGAAGGTGGTAGGTCCTTCAAAGCTAAGGAGCCTCTAATTTCCTCCCGCAAGCTTCTTATGAGCCTCTTTATTTTTCGCTCAGGTGTACCAACCAAATTCAGAGCGAAACGTGACAGCTATGTGAACTTCATTTCATATTGAACCACTGTCATGCTTCCTTGTGTTAGGTGGAGGAACTCGGTTTCCTTATCGTCCATCACTGTGTCTGGAAAATAATATTCAAATAAGAGATCCTTGAAGTTCGTCCAAGTGACAGGCTCATTTGCATAATCCTCGGAAGCCTCAATGGACTTCCACCATAAGCGAGCCTCATCTCGAAGCATAAAGGCTGCACCTTGAACCATTAGGTGATTGCCGCAATTAAGATAGTCATGTTTGGATTTATGCCCTAAAATCTCATAATTAATGATTTATTTAATAATTAATAATAATTTTGATTATTTTATTTGTAATATAATATTATCCATTATAGGAAAAATTCAAGGTTATTAGTGTAATCTTGAATATTATGTGGTTGACATACGAGAGGATCATGTTCAAGAAATAACCTAAAGGGTCGTAGTATATGGATAAGGTTGGGTGCCTTATCCTGGTAACAGTATTGATACGGCCCACTTTGTAATAGTTACAAATGATTTGATCCAAATCATTCATGTGGAGACATGTGAGTGAGGGTATCTTATACAATGAGTTTGTATAAGACTGGACCACAAAATATCAATCTCTCTTTCTAAATCCATTAATTGAGAAGATTAATATTTCATTAGGATGATCATAGGCGACTCGATCTTAATCCTGAGTGAGTTATGAACTTTGATTTGCATGGGTGATAGTGGATTTTATAGCCGATTCAATATGTCTACCATTTTGGAGACTTGACCAAATAGGGAGTTGGGAAGATAATTTCACAAGATGGAATTCACTTCTTCCCATATTGGGTAAGTAGATGAGTAGTTTTCTTAAGTGCTGATTTCAAGACTTAAACAATGAGGCCCCACCCTCTCATTGGCCCGAGAGGGACTTAGTTTATAATTACATTATAAACAAATTGTTCATTAGAGGATCATTGGTACTTAAAGTGCAAGATGTAATTACAGGGGTAAAACGGACTTTTTACCCAACTGTAATTACGAACAACTCGTGAATGATCGACTTGCATGTAGTGATTATATCCATGGACACAACTTGTCTTACAGTGCATAAGAGTGCAACTCTAGGTCTATAGTGGAGTGACCTATAGTTAATGAATGAAAATTAATTAATTAAAGAGTTTAATTAATTAATTTTGTATCATTGGAGCTTATAATCTATAGGTTCATAAGGTCCCATTGCTAGTTCATAGTAACACTAAAAAATCAATTTAGTTGAAAGAAAAATTTGAAATGTTCAAATTAATATTTAATATATTAGATATATTAAATATAAAAGAGAAAAATATATTTATTGTATTTGATACATTAAATATTAAAATAATTAATGTATATTAGATACATTAAATAAAATATATTTATAGAATTTGAATAAGATTCAAATAAATAAATATCGTAGGAGATTTGAATGAGATTCAAATAAAAATAAGATTATTTAATATGTTAGATATTAAAATATATAATATTTTAATTATGGCAAAGATTTTTCCTTAGTCTCGATAACATAACAGACATATCCTCAATAGAGAATTAGAGAATTCTCTCTAGACATCTTCCTCTCCAATCCCTTATAAATTTTATTTCAAGAGGCTCCCACAAGCATTGGTCCTGTGTTCAAGTCATAGCCAAGAAGATTTTATGGAGGAGAAAAGATCCGCCAGAAATATCTTCATATTTACTCCAAGTAAGTTTGCTTAATCTTAATTTTTAATTTAATTTTAAATAAAATCAAAGACGATCCAATGCTTCCACTGTAGAGTGAAACGTTCTGAAACGTTCATTCCTTCAAGTCAAACATTGACTTTAACTCAGCGACCCATCGTTCTGCTGCTACGCCATCCTCTGATCGTCCGTTGAATGTAGGAGGCCAATATCTCTTAAAGTCCCTCATGAATTTGGCTTCTTTATGAGGTTCAAAAGCCCAGTTGTGATTGTGCAGTTGCCTAACATATTTTTGCATCAAGTTTGCAAATAAAGTCTGAAAAGCCTCCACTGTGACGAGCATGGGCGGGGCCGCAAGAGGAACAAGGGGGTTCACTCCTTCTAGAGTAGGAGGATCTACACCCTCTAGTGCATTACTTTCAACTTCTTGTGCTACTACTGGATCGTCCGCTTTGCCTTTGCGTCGTCGTCCTCATGCAGGCATAGTCTAAGAGAGGAACACTAACGTCAAACAACTAACTTACTACAAGCTATAGGGAAAAGCATTACCTCTGAATAATCACACGACCAAAACACAAACTACCTAGTTAACTATGGCAATATCTTATGTCTACTAGCACACAAGAAGCTAAAGTTAAGCATAGGCTATCTAGTTAACTATGAGAGTATCCTATGCCTACTACCAAACAAACTTAAGACAAAATACAAGTCAAAGCATAATTATGGTAAGCAATCAAGCCATAAGACAATCGTACAAGCAAACAATCAATGTAAATCAACTATTAAGCAAAATAAGGCAACATACCTGGTGATGGAGAGGAGAACGAGAAGGACCATTAGATCTAAACTACCTTAACAACCTAGTTTTCCTAGGTCAGTCTACAAGAATAACTCCGCTCTGATACCAAGTGTAATGCCCCCCAAATTTTAACCTAACTTATGGCACATTACTAAACTCGCGACCGATATGCCCCAAAATTTTTAGTAACATAACGGTATAACTACAAGCTACCCAAATTTTTTTCCACATCTATTAGACAAGTGTGCAACACTTCTATAATAGAAAACCAACAACTCCACCACAACATCCCTCTTCTAAAAGTATAAAATGCACCAATTCACAACTTACAAGCAAAACATTAACTTTACTATACTTCCTAGCCATAAACAACCTCAAAAATAAAATAGTGAAACTATAACATCCGAATCACAATCGAAGCTCAACCACTAATGAATAACAGAACTACTTAAAGAAACAACAGTTTGCAATCTAACATCCTTTTTTTAAACTTAGACAATAAAGGAAATAAACCACCACACAAGTGTAGTCCTCAAACTAAACATCAACTATAACGAACACAAAGAATTAGTTTAAAAGATTAAAAACTAGCTAAATGGTCTCCTTCATCATCGTGTCTCTTCTGCATCACCAAGGCCATAGAGACTTAAACTTGCAAAATTGGTTGTTTGGGGGGGGAGGGGGGAGGGGGGAGGGAGTCAGTATAAAAGTACTCAGTAAGTAGCTTCCACATGGTGAGCCACCAAGCACCAATCAAGGCAACCAACATGCTATTCACACGCATCCAAACATGCTTATCAATATTAATAACACAAACAATAGGCTCAATATACATCAACAAGAAAAATGCAAGTGCACGTGATCGAAGTAATAAGAAACTGGAAGTATTCCAGAGTATCGTACCCAAAGGAATGAGTTTTAATAAAATGTATTAAAATGACACAGAATTGTTGACAAATTGCAACTTAAAGTAACTGTGGGTATAAAAGATTTATGAGGTGTTTTGACTAAAAGAAAAATTGTTTGAAAAATCAATGGAAATGAAGAAGGGATTCAAGATGGTAATGCCCCTTTGGAAAGAAAATACAACAAGAAGGCAATTGCAATCGTAGCTAACTCAAGAACTAAGTAAACTAAATTCAACTCCTATTCGACCTTCTATGAAATATCTTTAGGAGGCTAAGTGATTAAACCTATATTTCTATGACTAATCTAACTTAGATATATCTGTGCACAACTCTACTGGTTTTGGAGTCTCGCCCCATGTCTAGGGTCGATGTTTCAGGACTTATGTCTAAGCCTTTTCCTCCATTGCTTTTGCGACATCTGTTTCCCTTAACCCTTTTGGTATTAAGTTATAGCTTGGCAAGCAACACTAGATGGCCAACTAGGGTTTACCTAACATTGAACTCACCAAAAGCAAACAATAGTTCAAGTGTTAGCTAGATTGTTTTTGCTATCAAGCCTTACATGTTTCCTCTAAGGCATTCACAAACTTGAATCCCCAAGGAAATTTAGCTCATCATGATAAAACTAATAAAAAAACAGTATAATTAAATTGAAGGAATTCATTAGTATAAAAGAGAATTGAAAATAAACTAAAGAGCTCTTACAAATTAAACTTGTAAAAGAAAAATAAAATTGTTGAAGGAAGGTGCTGGATTCAAAAATCAAAGAAATTTCTATTTTTAATAAAATTTTGGAGGAAGAGTTTCATAACAGCAGCTAAATTCAAATTTTAAATGATAAAAGTAAAGAGAAAAACTACAACAATTGGAGCAATCGAATGGAAATATGACTACACTCAAACTCGTTGCTTTTGATTCAATCGAACAAGGAATCGTTCTTAACCACCATCAACTTTTGTTGTGATGGGATTGAGGAAAATTTAGGAACTGAGATGTAGAAGAAATTAAAATAGAGCAACAACTAAAAAAAATGAAAAATAAAAATTGCAGATGGTAACAAAAACCCAAAAAACATAAACGAAAATCTTCTTCAAATTCGAGCTCCCGTTTACTACATTCTTCTCCCAAATATATAGGGACTTCATGCTAGAGTTTTCCTCTTGGTTGATGGACAATTACAGCTCATAATCTAGCTGAAATCGTGGTATATTATCGCTCAAAATCCCTAAATTTGCGTTTTTCCTTAATTTCCAAATCTATCAAAATTGCAATTGCATAGCTGTTGCATTCCGCAAAAATCCTGCATCAAAACATTAAGTAAGTGTGAATTTTCTTCTTCTTTAGTTTTCTTTTCTCAACTTAATTAATTTAAAAATCTTCTAACAATAATGTGATTAAATTCAACCACTTTTCTATTTTTCATCAAATAATATGAATAAAATTACAAGCATAACTAAGTTTAAAGGCCAAATAATTCTCATGAATGAGAATTATCACTAGCCCAACACACGAATTCTACGCCCTGCCATGCACACTCAACCCCAAGAGGTCATTTGATACTCGTATTAAACCTTCACCAAAACTCTCCAAGATTGACCCTTCGAGTTGCATTGAGTCCTGAATATGTTA
Organism: Trichosanthes truncata; assembly: GCA_033996785.1. Taxonomy (NCBI): domain Eukaryota; kingdom Viridiplantae; phylum Streptophyta; class Magnoliopsida; order Cucurbitales; family Cucurbitaceae; genus Trichosanthes; species Trichosanthes truncata. Next base: position 17,097,129 of record JAWPNB010000007.1, read on the forward strand.
CTTAAGGTCTCAACGCTTCTCCACGGAGCTTGGTGTTCGACCCTTAGCCTTTATACCTAAGGTCTTGAATTGTGCACTAACCCTTGACCATGTTACTTGAGATATCAATGACTTAGCAAAGCCTTCATCAAAACTCTCCATGATTGACCCTTCGAGTTGTATCGAGCCTAACCATGTTACTCAAGGTCTTAATGCTTCTCTATGAAGCTCGGTGTTCGACCCTTGACCTTTATACCCAAGGTCTCGAACTGTGCACCAACCCTTGACCATGTTACCTGAGGTATCGATGACTTAGCAAAGCCTTCACCAAAACTCTCCATGATTGACCCTTTGAGTTGTATCGAGCCCTGACCATGTTACTCAATGTCTCAATGCTTCTCTACGAAGTTCGGTGTTCAACCCTTGGCCTTTATACCCAAAGTCTCTAACTATGCACCAACCCTTGACCATGTTACCTGAGGTATCGATGACTTAGCAAAGCCTTCACCAAAACTTTCCATGATTAACCCTTCGAGTTGTATCAAGCCCTAACCATGTTACTCAACGTCTCAACGCTTCTCTACGAAGCTCGGTGTTCGACCCTTGGCCTTTATACCCAAGGTCTCGAACTGTGCATGAACCCTTGACCATGTTATCTGAGGTATCGATGACTTAGCAAAGTATTGACCCTTGATCATTTAACCCAAGATCTCAATACTTGCTTCCTTACTCATCACATCGACCCTTGACCATGTGACCCAAGGTCTCAATGCTCCTCTTTATCCAAGATTGGCATGCCGACTCCAGACCATGTTATTTGAGGTGTCGTCACCCAATAGTGTAATAACAATCCCTGACCATATTACCCTCAGTGTTGACATCCACTTTACTTTCCTTAAATCATATCAGCTCCTGACCATTTCCACCCGAGGTCCTGATAACCAACTCACTGCTTTTCAACACAATGCCAATTCCCATTCATTACCTTGAGAACCTAGCACCCTCATTTACCATAAACTCAAGGTCCTCTGACCTTAACTAATTAGGCTCACACAACCCAGAATGCAATCCAAAACATGCTTTCTAGTCCATGCTTTCATTCCAACAACCATATAAAAATGTTTTCAATCATAAGCATCACAACATCACATAATCTCAAACAATATCAACATTCAGCATGCTTACATTCTATACACAACATAATGGAACACATAACACATATCAATTCATAAAAAGATATATAATATAAATAGTAAAAATAAAATACATAGCATGCTTCACACAATCAAACAGAATCAACAAGCATAAACCATACCCAAAACTCTCCTAAAAATAATCCAAAAAGGTGATTAGATTTCAACCTTAAATGGTAAATCGAATGATTCAAAACCTAATCGAACTATAAACAGAAATTTCAAGATTAAGCAACTGCCTTACAACACCTGACACTCAATTAAAAAGGTCTAGATAAAGCCTTACCACCTAATCCTTACCGAGAATAGCGTGAGTAATTATTTGGAGTGTTGAAACTATATGTAAGAGCTTTCCAGTGATTAGGTACTAGTTTACAAAACTTAATAAAGGAGTTTGAAAGGCTAAAACACTCTAAACTTACCAGAACAAGCCTTTCACCTTGCTGGTTGAGTTCGAGAGTGTTTGAACTATTTCAAAACTACAATAACAAGGTTTCAATGGTTAGAAAAATAACCTACAACACTCAACATGAGTTCCAAAGGATTTAAAAGGCACTAAAGCTTACCGAACTACACCAAATGAGCTCGAATACGTGCTGGGAGTGTTCGAATGAGATCGAATTGGGTTGAAACTACAAACAAAAGGCTCTCACCCATTAGAACCTAAGCTATAACACCTAAAGTGATTTATGAAAGGTCTAAAATGCATTAAAACTTACCAAAAGAGTCGTTACACTTGATGTTTGTTGTTTAAAGTGTTCAAATCGATCTTAAACTGCAAACTGAATGTTCTTAAATGTTAAAACCCAAGCTACACTACTTAAATTGATTTGCGAAAGGTCTAAAAGGCAATAAAACTTACCTATCAGCACCAAAGAGGCCAGAATGCTTGCTGGTTAGTGTTCGAGTTGTTTCGAAAACACCAAACTAACCTCTATGGGCTATGGGTAAAGTAATTCGAGGCTACTTGAGTTGTGGGTAATAGCCAAAAGTGTTCAAAACTGAAAATAAGTATTCAAGGATCATAATCTTATCTATAACAATTTAAAAGTGTTTGCAATGATTTCAAAGGAATCTAGAGTGAATTTATCCACTGATGCTCAACCAAATGGTCTGAACCTTGCCGATTGCATTTGATTAGGTTTGAGATTTACAGAACGAAGGTCGTAAGGTCATGGGTACCTTGCTTTGAGGCCAAACAACATGTGGGTTAGCGTCGAAACTTGCCAATCAGTAATGTTGCCCCATGACTTGTGGGTTTATGTGGGTGTCACGCGTGCTCCTACTTTGAGGAGTACTGCCGTCATGAGTTTTTCGCCAATCGAGAGGGATGAGGTGACACCGACATGGTCAAAGAAGAAGATGAAGATGGGCTAGGCGGTGGCAGCTTGTGCGTGAAAAGGAAGATAGGGAGAGAAGAGAAGAAGGTTACGACTTTACTCTTTTTGTTTTAATTCCCCAAAATGAAAACAAAAAACCAATAAGTAAAAGGGAACATTTTAGACCTTTATAAAGTCCTAATTTAAATTCTAAAAGATTTTAAAAATCTTGAAAGATTGAGGATTTGTGTTTCTCTTGAATTTTGGAGATATAATATAAAGTTAAACTTCCAACTTTTATGAATTAAAGATTTAACTAAAAATATTTTTTCCCTAAAATTATTAAAAATTTAATTTACGAACTTAAGGACTAAACCCAAAAATCTAATTTTTTTTTTTCAAATTAGAGTTGTAACGAATAATTGAGCCTAATTACTCCAAAATAGGCTAATTTTATAACGCAGGGCATCACATCTTATTACCTACAAAAACAAAAAAAAAAATGAACTAAGCCACGTGAAATCAAAAACAAAAAGCAGTAGAGGAAGCAATAAACTTTTTTCGCCTAGCTGCATAATAGCACAAAAAATGTTGTATCCCTAGACTTGACTTTTTTTAGTCTTTATAGTGTATTCAGTGTTTTTCATGAGTTTAGTTATTGAAATTTCAGCTATCGAGAAATTGAAAAGAAACCAGAGATTTTGGAGATACCATGGCGAGTATGGAGCTAATTTAACATAAATTGAGAAGCCAAGTGGAGTAAAGAATTGAAATGGACCAAGAATCTCGAAGGCACTGTTGGGATTTATGCCCTAAAGCCTCGTAATTAATTATTTATTTAATAATTAATAATAATTTTGATTATGTTATTTTCAATATAATATTATCCATTATATGAAAAATCCAAGGTTATTAGTGTAATCTTGGACAGTATGTGGTTGACATACAAGAGGATCGTGTTCAAGAAATAACCTAAAAAGTCATAGTATATGGATAAGGTTGGGTGTCTTATCCTTGTAACTCTACTATTCCTATTGTGCCTAATAAAATTCCTTATCCTCAACATTTTCAAAATAAAAAGTTGGACTCTCAATTTTTTAAATTTCAAGAGACTTTCAAGAAACTTCATATTAACATCCCCTTTGCAGATGTTTTAGAATAGATGCCAAAATATTTGAAATTTATGAAGGAGATGTTATCACAAAAGAAGAAATTTTAAAAATATGAGACAGTTAACTTAAATGAGGAATGCAATGCACTTCTACAAAGAAAACTACCTAAAAAATTAAAGGATCTAGAGAGTTTTACTATTCCTTGCACTATTGGTAGTATTTCTGTTAAGAGGGCTCTATTGATTTAGGAGCCAGTATTAATTTGATGCCCTTTTCTATTTACAGGAAGCTAGATCTTGGGGAGGTGCAACCCACGACCATATCATTACAACTTACTAATCATTCTATTACGTACCCTAGAGGTATTATAGAAGATGTTCTAGTTAAAGTTGATAAGTTTATCTTCCCTACAGATTTTGTTGTCCTAGTTATGAAGGAGCACTCAGAGGTCCCTATCATTCTGGGGAGACCTTTCTGAGCAGCTGGTCAACCTCTTATCAATTACAGTAAACTAACTTTTCATGTGGAGGATGAGAAGGTAGTCTTCAACATATTCCAATCTATGAAGTATCCAGATGAGGTTAGTACATGTAACATGATTAATATTGTTGATGATATCGTTGATGACTTTAGGGAGTTAGTTTTATCTGCTGATCCTCTTGAAAAAAACATGTTGAATTTAGTTTTTTGAGAACCTATGGATTTTAGACCAAGAAATTACTTTTTACTATGATGCACTAGATCAGCTGCGTATAGGTCAATATAGGATTGAAAAAATGTTGTCACTACCTATTTATGAAATTGAGGAAGTTCAACCTCCTACATTAGAATTAAAACAATTGCCTGCACACCTTCGTTATTCCTTCTTAGGTGACTCCTCTACTTATCATGTTATTATATCTACTTATTTAAATAAGTTAGAAGATGAAACATTGCTAAAGTCTTATGTGCACATAAGTCTGCCTTAGGTTGGTCCATTAGTGATATCAAGGGTATTAGTCCATCCATTGTCATGCATAAGATCCTTGTGGAAGATACCTTTAGCCCATCAGTCAAACACCAAAGGAGACTAAATCCAGTAATGAAGGAAGTGATAAAATCTGAGGTATTGAAACTTTTGAATGCAAGTATTATATATGCCATATTTGACAATTCTTAGGTGAGTCCTTTACAGGTTGTTCCTAAGAAAGGGGGAATGATTGTGGTGAAAAATGAAAACGATGAATTCATATCTACTAAGATAGTCACTAGGTAGCATGTCTGCATTGATTACAGGAAGTTGAATAACGCTACTAGAAAATATCATTTTTCTCTTTCTTTTATTGATCAGATGCTTGATAGATTAGCTGGGCTATCCTTACTATTGTTTTCTTGCTGGCTATTCAGGTTATAATCAAATTGTCATTGCTCCTGAGGATCAAGAAAAGACGACATTCACATGCCCATATGGAACTTATGCTTTCAGGAGAATTCCGTTTGGATTGTGCAATGCCCCTGCCACTTTTTAACGTTGCATGATGGCCATCTTTCATGACATGATGGGTGAGATTATGGGGCTTTTTATGGATGATTTTTTAGTCTTTGGATCTTCATTTTATAGTTGTTTAAATAATCCTACTCTTGTGTTGCAGAGGTGCCAAGAAACTAATCTTGTACTAAATTGGGAGAAATGCCATTTAATGGTTAAGGAATGTATAAAGTTGGGGCACAAAGTCTCTCAAAAGGGATTAGAGGTGGATCGAGCAAAAATTTCTGCTATTGAACAACTCCTACCTCCAGTAAATATAAAAGGGAGTCCATAGTTTTTTAGGCCATGCAGGGTTTTACAAGCGCTTTATAAAAGACTTTTCTAAAATCGTGAAACCTTTGTGTAATTTTATTGAGAAAGACTCTACTTTTGAATTTTCTGATGATTGCATGCTACCATTTAATTTATTAAAAGAAAAGTTGACTTCTGCACCTATTATTATTGTACCTGATTGGAGTTAGCCCTTTGAAATTATGTGTGATGCTAGTGATTATGCTGTAGGAGTAGTATTAGGTCAGCGTCATGATAAAATCTTTAGGGCTATTTATTATGCAAGTAGAACTCTAGACAATGCAAAGCAAAACTACACTACCACTGAAAAGGAAATGCTTGTAGTTGTATTTTCTTTTGATAAATTTAGGCCTTATTTATTAGGGACTAAAGTGACTTTTCATACTGACCATGCAACTCTCAGATATTTATTCGACAAGAAAGATGCTAAACCTTGCCTGAGTAGATGGATTCTTCTGTTACAGGAATTTTGATTTTGATATAAAAGATAGGAAAGGATGTGAAAATGTGGTAGTTGACCACCTATCCAGAATAGAACATGAAAGCAATCAACAAACTTTCCCTATCATAGAAGATTTTCCTGATGAACGACTATATTAGGTAGAGACTAAATTACCAGAGTTTGTTGATTATGTGAACTTTCTTGCAGGACGAGTAATGCCACCAGACTTGAACTCTCAGCAAAAGAAAAGATTCCTCCATGATGTGAAATTCTACCTCTGGGATGAACCTTTACTTTAAGGTTTGCTTAGACCAATTAATAAAAAGGTGCGTACTTTTTGAAGATGTAGCTAAAATCATTCATGATTGTCATTCCTCCCCATATGGTGGACACTATGGGCCTACTCGTACAGCTGCAAAGATATTGCAATCAAGTTTCTACTGGCCTACTCTTTTTAAGGGTTGTGATGCGAGCTTGTCGAGGGCTCGTCAAATTACAATTTATAAACCGATCCTAAGCTACTTGCAGCATTGAGTGGACCGGGTCGATCTCAGAGAACCAAATATCAATTTCTCAAATTAAATTTGCAAAGGAGAAAACAAATAAAAGGGGGGATTTTGTGTTTTTCTAAATAAAATAAAACATAAGATAAAAATAAAGATAGGTCAAATCTTACCAAGTTCCAATTCAAAGGCACGGTTTTATCCAATTGCAAAATTGATCATAGGCACACAAAACGTTTAACTTAATCATACAAGCACTTAGTCAACTTATCAGGAAACCCCAAAAGTAACAAATTCCCTAAATTCATTAACTCTAACGAACGTTAATTCAACGCTAATTACCTAAACAATTTTGACGAAACCGCTCCAAATTATTTAGATAAAGGCATTATGAACCTTGGAACGACCAAGACAACTAATCAGGTAAAACAACTTTCACCTAATTAAGAAGCTTCTTTAATTCCTAGAATTAAACATGCAAGCCATGCAATATGGAAACCCACAAAACATACACATGTGATAATCCTAATGCTACCGGTTCATTCAACATGACAATTACGCAATCATGATCATGATTAGCAATAAAGTATGTAGAGTGATTAAGGCGTCGATTTAATCAAAATACATACTTATAAAATTAACACGGGAATTAAAGAATACTTGCAATTGAAAGAAAACTAAGTTAAGGTTCAAGCCTCACAACATTGCAATTGGTTGCATCCGACCTCTGAACTGGAAAACCTGGAGTTTAGCCAAGCATCGTGATAGTATATCTCCGGTTAAACATGGTTCGATTTGCCCCAATAAAAGTGTAAAAATAGAAGGAGAAAAGCTCTCAAAAGCTCTCTCTAAAAGTCTAAGAAAAATAGGCAAAAGTCCCAACCCTCGAGTGAAAAAGTGCTATAAATAAGGTTGGGGCAACGTCGAGACGCCAAGAGTGGCGTTGAGACGCTGCTCTAGCAAATAAGGAAAGAAAAATCGCTTGTTCGTGTGGCGTTGAGACGCTACTGGCGTTGAGCAAGCCAAACCGCAGCGTCGAGCAGCGTTGAGCAAAGACAGAATATTAGCATTGAGCGGCATCGAGCATGGCGTTGAGACGCTATTGGCGTTGAGCGGCGTTGAGACGCTGCTCCCTGGACAGATTTAGTAATTTTGCTCTAACTTTTTGCTCAGGTGTCTGAATGGCCTCCAGTTTGGCTCGTTCAAATCGTTATTCGACATAGAGTCTCCAAACATGCCTTTTGCTCGAGTCCCTACATAATAAACATGAAAACACATCAAAACTATCCAACTAACAAGAATTAAGTGTGATTAAATAAAACTTTATATGTCCTATCACAACCCCCAACCTAAATCTTGCTAGTCCTCGAGCAAGGTAAAACTAAACAATCTTATGACTAATTAGTTGCATATCAATGACTCTAATCTCAATGCTTTAGGGAACAAAACATTTGCAATGGAAGAAAACAATCAAACACATTCAATCAATGAGGATTTTAAAACTAATCCCTTCATCCCTTATGTGTGTGTGTGTATAGCTCTCAATTATCTAAGTTTTTATAAGCCCGAGAAGGTTTTATTCGATCCTCAACTCGTTTTCCCCCTACTTCTAACTTTAAGACCAATTCTCAAGCTTCCCTACACTCAAAAGGATAACACGAAACTAAGGTTCCCTGGGGTAGGCCTCCCCCAAACTTAGATTTTTGCTTATTTTGATGAGCACTAGCTTTCACACATCCACTATAGGGACCCTTATCCAGAGCACTTGCTCGATGGATGGCCTAACTGATCACAGTAGAGGTAGCTCTTTTTGCCCTTAGAATTTTAAATACATGCAATCATTTTTTTTTCTTTACTCGAGTTTTCAGTTTATCATAGTAATAAAGGCAAATAAAACATACAATTACTCCTAAGTTTCACGTTACTCAACATCATGCAAGTAGACTCTTAAACTAATTCCTAAAATCTTTTGAGGTGACAACAAGAATCTAGACCATTTAACCCAATCTTAAGCCTTCAAAACCATGGACAAGAGGGCTAAGTGCTCAAAAAGTATAAGGGAATCCAAAGAAATGTTTTTTTAAATAGGCTTAAATCAAGCAATGCATCTTCAAGTTTCAACCATTTCAAATGGAATTTACCTAAAGCACCTCCTAGATTGTCATAATCACCTAATATGCAACTAACTCATCATGCAATTTAAGCTCAATTTAACTCTCACTGCTCAACATGCTCGTGAATAACCCTAAACATGCAAATCTAACGTTCTCCACCCCCAACCTTAATTGAGACATTGTCCCCAATGTATCGCTAAACAGAGGTACACAAATAAAAGCCAAGAGGATCAGAGAAACTCCCCTAGTTTTTGGATGGCTTGTAGGTGGTGGTGCATCTTTATCCTCAATTTCTCATCTCAAGTGCAACACCTACAAAAGAAAAAAAAACAAAACAAACTACAAAAAGGAAATAAATAACTGAAAAGAAAACAAATAAAACAATTAAAGCACTTGGATTGCCTCTCAAGAAGCGCAAATTTTTAACGTCGTTATGCTCGACAGGGGTCGTAGTGTCAGGGCATATAAAATTCTTCTACTTTCTTCGGTCCCTTCTTGCTTGAATCAATGTAACCTTCCAAGTTTAAAAAGCTTTCCTGCTTCTCTAGGGTACCAGACAGATCATTATTTTTGTTATTTTTTATATAAGGAATGAAAGGCAAAAAGTAAGACTCAACTAACTTAACTGACTCAAAAGAAACAAAAGACTTTAAGTACTCACGAGAATAAAGAAAAGGCAATTCAAAATTAATAGGAGAGTTAGGGAATAGAACAGGCGAAGGCTTTTTAGCCTCCAACTCTATCACCTGAATCTCCTCTTTGCGTGTAAGCTCGGACTCCTCCTTAACCTCACAAATTACCTGTTCTTGGCATGGCACAAAATTCAAAACTTCCTCGTCACTGTCGGTGTCGATTTCCTCAAAAAATCTTTCCTCAGTGATGTCAAAAGAGTATTGCTCTTGTAGACTCTCCAGTCTTCTCACAGAATCATCCAACTAGGTAATTTGGTCACCCAGACTTTGCATTCCAGCGCGAGTCTTCTCTTGAAATTGGAGATTTTCCTTTTGAAATTGGAGATTTTTCTTTTGAAATTGGAGATTTTCCTGCTGAAACTGAAGAGTATTATTAGCAATTTGGTAAACTATGGCCTCTAAAGACGTACCTGAGTCTAAAGTTTGAAAGTATTGACTCGGCTGCTCCTCCTGGTATCCATAGCTAAAGCTAGATTGATCCCATTCAAGATAGGGACTGTAAGGCTCAAAGTTCATTTGATGACCAGGAAATTCTTCCAAAGTGTAAGCATTTGGCACAAAGTTCCATTGCAGCTGAGGGCATGCTTCGGTCGGGTGTCCTTGCAACAAGCATAATCTACATGTCTCCACTGCTTGAAGCCTCCCTACAGCCACTTGAAGAACAACAGAGGTTAATTCAGAAATTTGAGTTTTGAGCTCACTAACCTCATCAACATACGGGGCAGCTCCACCATTTGTCCAGTAGTGCTGAGAATAATCTGCCATTTAAAGAACAGATAAAAAAAAACAAAAATACAAAAGATTTTTTTTTTAGAGCAAATTTAACAAAGAGAAACTAATAGTGGTTCCCTGGCAACGACGCCAAATTTGATGCAAGCTTGTCGATGGCTCGTCAAATTACAATTTATAAACCGATCCTAAGCTACTTGTAGCATTGAGTGGATCGGGTCGATCTCAAGGAACCAAATATCAATTTCTCAAATTAAATTTGCAAAGGAGAAAACAAATAAAAGGGGGGATTTTGTGTTTTTCTAAATAAAATAAAACATAAGATAAAAATAAAGATAGGTCAAATCTTACCAAGTTCCAATTCAAAGGCACGGTTTTATCCAATTGCAAAATTGATCATAGGAACAAAAAACGTTTAACTTAATCATACAAGCACTTAGTCAACTTATCAGAAAACCCCAAAAGTAACAAATTCTATAAATTCATTAACTCTAACGAACGTCAAGTCAACGCTAATTACCTAAACAATTTTGACGAAACCGCTCCAAATTATTTAGATAAAGGCATTACGAACCTTGGAACGACCAAGACAACTAATCAGGTAAAACAACTTTCACCTAATTAAGAAGCTTCTTTAATTCCTAGAATTAAACATGCAAGCCATGCAATATGGAAACCCACAAAACATACACATGTGATAATCCTAATGCTACCGGTTCATTCAACATGGCAATTACGGATCATGATCATGATTAGCAATAAAATATGTAGAGTGATTAAGGCGTCGATTTATTCAAAATACATACTTATAAAATTAACACGGGAATTAAAGAATACTTGCAATTGAAAGAAAACTAAGTTAAGGTTCAAGCCTCACAACATTGCAATTGGTTGCAGCCGACCTCTGAACTGGAAAACGTGGAGTTTAGCCAAGCATCGTGATAGTATATTTCCCGTTAAACATGGATCGATTTTCCCCAATAAAAGTGTAAAAATAGAAGGAGAAAAGCTCTCAAAAGCTCTCTCTAAAAGTCTAAGAAAAGGAGGCAAAAGTCCCAACCATAGAGTGAAAAAGTGCTATCAATAAGGTTGGGGCAGCGTCGAGACGCCAAGAGTGGCGTTGAGACGCTGCTCTAGCAAATAAGGAAAGAAAAATCACTTGTTCGTGTGGCGTTGAGCATGGCGTCGAGACGCTACTGGCGTTGAGCAAGCCAAAATGCAGCGTCGAGCGGCTTTGAGCAAAGACAGAATCTTAGCGTTGAGCTGCGTCGAGCATGGCGTTGAGACGCAAATGGCGTTGAGCATAGCGTTGAGCGGCGTTGAGACGCTGCTCCCTAGACAGATTTAGTAATTTTGCTCTAACTTTTTGCTCAGGTGTCTGAATGGCCTCCGGTTTGGCTCGTTTTAATCATTATTCGACATAGAGTCTCCAATCATGCCTTTTGCTCGAGTCCCTACAAAATAAACATGAAAACACAAAAAAACTATCCAACTAACAAGAATTAAGTATGATTAAATAAAACTTTATATGTCCTATCAGGCTGCTATACTTTTGTCCGAACTTATGACAGATGCCAGAGGACAGATAACATTTCTCGACACCATGAACTTCCCTTAACTCTTATTCTTGAGGTAGAGTTATTCGATGTTTGGGGTATAGACTTTATGGGTCCCTTTCCTCTTCCCTTGATTACTTGTTTATCTTAGTTGCTGTAGATTATGTATCTAAGTGGGTAGAGGCCATTGCACTAAGAAGAATGATGCTCGTGTTGTTCTACAATTTATGCACAAAAATATTTTCACAAGGTTTGGCACTCCATGGGCTATTATTAGTGATGAGGGTTCACATTTTTTGAAATAAACTGTTTGATTCTATGCTTGCTAAGTATGGGGTTAATCACAAAGTTTCTTTAGCATAACATCCACAAACAAATGGCCAAGCAGAGATTTCCAACAGGGAGATCAAGCAGATTTTGGAGAAAAAAGTTCGAACTAATAGAAAGGATTGGGCTCTAAAATTAGATAAAGCACTTTGGGCCTTCAAGACTCCAATTGGTACATCTCCGTATCAATTGGTGTTCGGGAAGGCATGTCATCACACCTAGAATTGGAGCATAACGCTTATTGAGCCATCAAGAAATTGAACTTCGATCTTCAGAAAGCTGGTGAACAACGTTTATTGCAACTCAATGAGATGGAGGAGTTTCAAGGTCAAACATACGAGAACGCCAAGTTATACAAAGAAAGAACAGCAAGATGGCACGATCAACATATTAAAAAAAGGTCTTGCTCACCTGGACAATAAGTACTTCTTTTTAATTCTTGTCTACGTTTATTTTCAGTAAGCTAAGAACGTGATGTCCAGGCCCATTCATTGTCAAAGAAGTATTCTTGCATGGAGTTATAGAGTTGCAAGCCACGGATGGATGATCATTCAAGGTAAATGGCCAACGTGTGAAACACTATTGTGGTGATGAGGAGCGACGTTTGGAAAACATTTTACTGAATGAGCCCAAATGATGCACACGAGTCGTTTATCTAACGATATTAAAGAAAGTGCTTATTGGGAGGCAACTCAATTTCTTCTTTCTCCTTTTAGCTTTATTTGTTTATTTATTCTCACTATTTTTTGTTTTGTTTTAGGTCTTTTCTAATCTTGATCTTGCAAAAAAAAAAAAAAAAGAGTGTAAGACGTAGCGTTGAGACGTCATTGTGTGGCATCGAAACGCTACGCTGCAGACGTGGCCGTCCGTGAGGATAGCGTTGCAACACTGTTTGCAACGTCTCAACGCTGTTGCGAAATTTAGATTTTAAATCCCATTTTTTCATGTAAGGAAGGGCTATTTTTTCGAGCCCTATCCTTTGCCCCTCTCTCCCCCCTCCCCCACATTTTTCTCTCTTCTCCCTCACAAATCTCACAATTTCCTTTCATTGTTCCCCAATTTCACATTTACCCACTCATATATTCCCTTCTAATCCCCTTCTTTTTCAGATTTAACATCATTTAGAGGTAGATTTTTGCACAAATCCATAGGTATTAAGGCTTCCATCCGAGATTCAACTCCAACAAATTTCTTAAGTATTTTCTCTCTAATTTATGTCATTTTTTAACGCATTGATAAATGATATGTGCATTAAATCTAGTTTAGACTCCATGGTTGGTTTACCTTGCTTGAACAAAGTGTGAGTTTGGCTATATTTCAAATTTCTCTTATTGTGAAACTGTGGGGTAGAACCATTGAAACTCAATTATGTGATTCTTGAAGTGTAGAAGTTAAATTCATAGTCTTTGGGGTAGACATATTGGTTTGCATTGATTTGGGAAGTATTGAGATATAAAATGCCTAGAAACATGCTAGTAGAATCGTCTAAGTATTTAATTCTTCTCTTGAGATATCTGATTTTATTTGCTTGTTGAATTTTTGAGACTTGCATATGAAGTGGTGAATCAAAGTGGCAGGTGAAAATTCTATTAATTTTTCGAGTTGAACACTTCTATTTTAATTGTGACAATTTTTTGGGGCACACTTTATAACATTGAAATACTTGTAGTGTTCATCATGAATTCAAAGAGGGCCTGAGCTTCATCTGACTCCTCTTAGCACCGAGAATTTGATGCAAACAGATTCAAGGATTAAGAAGTTGCAAAGCGTTATCATAGTTACGTGATCACTAGATCAGTGATTCCTGAAAGAGGTATCGTTCCTGATGACTCACATCACCGTCAGTTATATCAAGCCATAATTTAATGGGGCTGGGGGTTGTTTGTCCAGCATCCTGAAGCTAGTGTGGTGGCAGTGATAAAGGAATTCTATGCTATTATTGATAGCACTCAAAAGTGTGCTATTTCTATGCTTAGATTTGTGTTGGTTTTATATGTTTACAGTGAGCTTTCAAGCATTTTTTTTTATCTATTTTGTAGATTTTGAGCAATTGGAGCTAACCGGGCTTTTTGGAGCATAATTAAAGCTTAAAGACACACTTTGGAGCAAAGAAGATAAGTAGAAGAAGTGTTACAAGTGAGAAAGCTCGAAAGGACAGCGTTGAGACGCTGTCCATAGCGTCTCAACGCTATAAATGAAGCCTTCCAATCTCGAATTCCCGCAGAAGCAGCGTCGAGACGCTGCTTTATAGCGTCTCGACGCCAGAAACGCGCGCTTAAGAGAATTTTCGTCCGTAGCTTCGAGACGCTGTCTACAGCGTCTCAATGCTACCCCGACTCTCCGTGTTTTTCATGCGAATTAGGGTACAGCGTCTCGACGCTGTCCCGAGGATATAAATACAATATTATGGCTTCGATTTTGGGGAGACCATTTGAAGAGGGACCAGTCTAGAATCGATTTCTACATAATATTTGGGACCAAAGGAGCAGTTTTGAGAGCTGAGGAAGACATTCAAGGCTCGAGATCGCGGTGATTCACGACGGGAACGAATGTGGCACGCCAGAGAGTTCTTTCCTTCTTCCTTATTTATTTTGTAGTCATTGTTTTTGGATGTTGCTTAAGTTTTCGTAGAGATCAAATGTCTTGAACTTGATTTATTTTCACTTATTTGGTTTAATTTTAGAGACATTTATATTGTAGCAAGTTATTTATGCATTCTAGAAATTATTGCTTAACCGTTTGGCCAACGTTTACTTATGATAAAATTGGGTTTTTGCTTGAAAAAGATGAACTCGAACTTAGATCTGAATGTATAACTATTAGTGAATGTTTGCATGGGAATGGAAGTTTTGCTAATAGAAGTCACAATAGAATTTTATTCAATACCATGTTTAGTTATAAAAATAGACTGGAATGTTGATTTATCACTAAATATGAGGGTTAGTTGGGCTTGGAAAAGTCAACTAATGAATTGGATAATTTCCTGGCTTATAACTTATATTTATGTAAATTATCTCTTCTATAGGGCCAAATTGGGTTTATGAAATTAAATCATTGTTTCAAGAAGGCTCCCTCTAAGTGTCTCCAACCATGTAAATAATTGTTTAGGTTTTAAACTAATTTTTCTCCGATTATTGGTTCTCTAGATAAAATTTGCGCATTAGTAATTTTAATATTTAATTAAGCTAAGAAATCCAATCCCTGAGATCGACCTTGGCCATTACTACTGCAAATTGTAAAGGTCTGGTTAATAATTACATTTGATAGAGCCTTCGACAAGCTCTTTATCAATTATATGAGTAGATGAGTCCAAACTTTTGTGAGATGTTGCCACATCCCGTTCGATGCCACCACGATCAACAGGTACTATCAGTTACCTAACTTTGCAGGAATGAGTGTAATCTTTATGCCAGTGAGCAGATTGATCCAGCACATATTATTGAAGAACTAAGGCGACCTGGTGCTACATGGGTGACTCAACATGGTGAGGTCATTAAAATTAAGACCTTAGACCTCACTGTGACCAACAGGGTTTGGCACAGTTTTATCTGTGCTAAATTATAGCCAGTGGCACATATGAGTGACGTCACAAAGGAAATAGCAATCCTCCTATTTGTCATAGCCATAGAGCTATCCATTGACATTGGAAAAGTTATTTTCCACTCTATACGCCATATCTGATGGGGCAGCACTACAGGTGGACTTGGCCATGCATCTCTGATCACCATCCTGTGCCAAAATGTTGGGGTCACTTGGACCCCCGATAAAGAGCTGATTCATCCCAAAGCAGTCATAGACAAAAATTTCATCATGGGCTTTGAGGATGGGACGTCGGGGTAGCTGATGAAGACGAATAACACGGGGCAGCTGAGGATCACCATGAGGAGGATATGCCCAAACTCCAACACCAACCAGCCCAGCATGAATTTCAGAGCTTATACACTGCAATGATAACTTTGGAGGAGAGACTTCATTAGAAGGAGCTGCAAGATCGTAGACAAGAGTATTGTGCTCTGCATACATCAACGACGCAACAAGGCATACCACCAACATCTTTATGAGTGTATGCGCCATTTGGCCAGCACAGACTTTTCTTCTCCACCACCCATGCCACCCTATGTTTCCTCCAACGAGGATTGAGGCTATCATCTTGAGTTCAAGGCAGTTTCAGTCTCACCCATCTTTTCTCTTGATCTCTTTATTGTACTTATTTCTGTTATGTTCTTTTGTGTTTCCATTGAGTACAATGAACACTTTAAAGTTTGGGGGTGTTGTTTATCGTATTTGGTTGGCATGTAATCTTGCATGACACACTTATGCACTTAATCTTCCCTATCCTTTCTTTTAATCTCTTGATATTGTGTTGAACTAAATGCAGCTGAATTGAGAATTATGCAATATGTTCTTGTGCTTGTCAACTATGATAGCCTATGAGGACATTTGATTCTGAATTAAGAGTAATCACATTCTTTCAAGGTATGTAACTAAATTCTGGATTCAAGTTAAAAGTAACCTTATTCTTTGAGTTCCTTGCAAATTTAGAGCACGTAGCCTTCCTTGTCATAGTTTTGAAGGCTTAGGTTTGAGTTATGTGGTTTAGATGCTTGTTGTCACTGCGAAAGGATATAGAATTGATTCAATTGTTAACTTACAGGATGGGTTGTAATGTACATTTAGGAGAAAAAAAATAATGCCTATTTGTGTTGCTTCATTTCATTGAAAAAAAATCAATCAATAAGTTTGTTAATCTAACTTTTAAGGAAAAAAAGAGCTACATCTACTATGACCATTCATTACCACTTGTGAGTAAAAGTATCATAGGTATGGGTCCTTATAGTATATGTGTGAAAGCTAGTGTCTACCTAATAAAGAAAAATTCAAGTTTGGGGGAAATTATCTTAATTTTATGCACCCTAGTGGCATATTACTTTCTTTGATTGTAGGGAGACGTGGGAATTAGAACTTACGACAGAGTAGAGGGAAGATGAGTTGAGGATTGCATAAAACAAGTCCGGGCTTATAAAGACCATATTAGGAAAGGCTAACACACATACACGCAAGGAATGATATGAAGGAATGAACTCTTCATCCTACAGCAGAAGCATTGGATTGTCTTTAATTTTATTTAGAATTAAACAATAAAAATTAAGGTTAAGCAAAACATACCTTGAAAATAATATTATGGAGAATATTCTGGCGGATTTTTATCTCTTCCATAAAGTCTTCCTGGCTATGACTCGAACACAGGACTAAGGCTTGTGGGAGCCTCTTGAAAGAAAATCCACAAGGGATTGGAGAGGAAGATGTCTAGAGAGAATTCTCTAATTTTCTCTATTGAGGAGATGCGTGTTCTCTGTAAAATGCCCAATGGCTCACCCCTAGGTCATATTATAGTGGTCTAGGGAAGATATTTAAATAATATATTGTAATATCTAATATATTAAAATATATTTATCTAACCAATTTGAATCTTATTCAAACCTTTTAAAATTCTCCTACGACATCTATTTCCTAATTTGAATCCAATTAAAATTTAATAAATATCTTTTATTTAATGTATCTAATATAAATTAATTATTTTAATATTTAATGTATCAAATACAATAAATATATTTTCCTCTTTTATATTTAATATATCTAATATATTAAATATTAATTTGAACATTTCAAATTAAATATTAATTTGAACATTTCAAATTTTTCTTTCAACTAAATTGATCTTTTAGTGTTACTATGAGCTAACAAGGGAACCTTATGGACCTACAGATTATAAGCTCCAATGATACAAAGTTAATTAATTAAACTCTTTAAGCCCTGTTTGATAACCATTTGGTTTTTGGTTTTTGAAAATTAAGCTTGTCTTTTCCCAATTTCTCTACAATTGTTTTCATCTCCCGTAAAGAAGCATTTGAATTCTTAGCCAAATACTAAAAACAAAAACAAGTTTTTGAAAACTACTTTTTTTAGTTTTCAAAGCATGGCTTGATTATTGAAAACATAGGTAAAAAGTAGATAACAAAACAAGTATATACATAGGTGAGAGTAGTATTTATAGGCTTAATTTTCAAAAACCAAAAACCAAAAACCAAATGGTTATCAAGCGAGGCCTTAATTAATCATTTTTCATTCATTAGCTCTAGGGTCACTCCACTATAGACCTAAAGTTGCACTCTTATGCACTGTAGGACAAGTTGTGTCCATTGATATAATCACTACATGCAAGTCGATCCTTCACGAGTTGTTCGTAATTACAGATGGGTCAAAAGTCCGTTTTACCCCTGTAATTACATATTGCACCTTAAGTACCATTGATCCTCTAATGAAGAATTTGTTTATGATCCAATCATAAACTAAGTCCCTCTCGGGCCAATGAGAGAGTGGGGCCTCATTGTTCAAGTCTCGAAATTAGCACTTAAGGGAACTACTCATCTACTTACCCTATAAAGGAATGAGTGAATTCCATCTTATGAGATTATGTTCCCAGATTCCTATTTGGTCAAATCCCCAAAATGGTAGGCTTATTGAATGGGCAACAAAAGCCACTCTCACCCATGCAAATCAAAGGACAAGCCCTCATAGGTAGGAGTTCATAACTCACTCAAGATTAAGATCGAGTCACATATGATCATCCTGATGAAATATTAATCTTCTCAATTAACGGATTTATAAAGAGAAATTAAATATTTTGTGGTCCAATCTTATACAAACTCATTGTATAAGATACCCCCACTCACATGTCTCCACATGAACGATTTGGATCAAATCATTTATAACTATTACAAAGTGGGCCGTATCAATAGTGTTACTCGGATAAGGCACCCAACCTTATCCATATACTATGACTCTTTAGGTTATTTCTTGAATACGATCCTCCTGTATGTTAATCATATATTGTTCAAGATTACACTAATAACCTTGGATTTTTCATATAATGGATAATATTATATTGCAAGTAAAATAATCAAAATTATTATTAATTATTAAATAAATAATTAATTATGAGGCTTGATGGCATAAATCCCAACATGATAGAATCAATTTAAATCTTCTTGATGATAGATTTTAGTCATAAACTTTGATTTTATGTGAATATTCTATTTTTCAAAATTTCTGAGGCTTGAGCTGTTAGGAATTTCTATATAATTAATCAAAGAGATTGTATTCATTTGTTTTGCTCGAAGACTATCAGATATTTAAGTTTGGGGGTATTTGATAGCACACTTTTGTGAGTTGTTTTTATAGTCTAACTATTGCTAGTTTTGATGCTTTATTTGATATTTTCACGCCATATCTGTGTATTTCGTAGGAATTAAGTATTTGAATGAGGAATTATAGGTCAAGACAATTACAGTGCAAAATGAGACATTTTGGGCAAGAATTGGAGGTTTAAGGAAAAAGGGGAAGAAATGCAGCATTGGGATCCGATGGGACAACATTGAAACGTTGTCCAGTGATAGCATATAATTATGCTATCTTATTTCGTATTATTTATGCTAGTTTTGTGAGCTTTTATACCTATTTCTCTTAATTTCGAAGAAACTGAGCTTAATGAGCAAAATCGAGTGTTTGAGAGTATTTTGGTGGATATTGGAGCCTTTTGAAGCTTAATTGAAGATTCAAGCAGAGTAAAGATGTCATTTGAGCATAAGGCATGTTCCGAGAGATTCTATGTCGCATGACGGTTCCAACTCATCAAAATAGTGGTCATTCAAACACCGAGCGAAGAGATATAGCCAAAATGGCCAGTGTTGTCTGTAGGAGTGTCTCGACGCTACGAAAAACGATGTTTTTTGCTTAGAAACGCTCGCGTGCCACTTTTCTTGTAGCGTCTCGATGTTGCTTCGTGATTTCCTACATAAACCTAATTTTGGAGCATTGTTTTGGGAGGCAAATCCGAGGGTTTTAGCCCTAATCTCGATTCCAAGCTAAAACTGAGGGTTTAGGGATCAATTGAGAGCGTTTGTAGAGCATTTTTTAAGATCTGAAGCTCGAGGGACGTGGAGATCACGACCAGAACGCGGGATCAACTATCGTTTTCTAATTTTCCCCTTTAGTTTTAGTTTTAGTTTCTGTTTTGTGGCTATAAATTAGGAACTTAGAGGTTTAATTGTATGAATTTAAGTATCTTTCTTCCTAAACTTGAAATTTTTATATTAAGTGAATTAATTGTTTAATTGTTGGAAACTGTGGATTGAAATCTTTTTATCATAGGGTTTTGATGTAGCTGTTAGACTTTAGGTTTTAATTGATTATATATCTTGATTAAATGCTTTTGTTTCATTCACTTTTTTATGTATTTAATGCTTATAATCTCTTGATCACGGATTATTTGTTTTATTGGTCTGAATTTGTGCTTGGAAAAGTCTGGTTTAGGCTAGAACTTAATTGCATGACTATTTGTAAATTCTTGCATGAAAGTGGAGAATTCTCTTAGAAGCCCTTAAAAGAAGTTGCTTAATGCCTTGCATGCTATTAAAATCTAGATAGAGATGTCAGATTTATAACATTGCATGAGAGTTAATTTTTCTTGAAAGAGTCAGTTAATACCCTCACTTCTTGGTTTATGGAATATTTGCATGACAAATCTTGGTAGCATTGGCTGTAAGTCATTGGGGAAATTGATTCCCTAGGATATTTCTCTCCTATTGTGTCTTCATTTATCTTTTGCTTTCTAGGTTAGCTCTTTAGTCTAGCTTGTTTGCATTTGATTTCTTTCTCTAAATAATGTTAAATTAGAGTAAGTGCGATATTTAAATGAATTAAATCCAATCCTTGTGGAGACAATACTAGATACTCGAAATCACTATATTAAAACTTGACCTGTACACTTGCGGTATTGCATTTTACGCAATAAGTTTTTGACGCCGTTGACTGGGATTGGCCTACATTAATTCATTTAATATTGTGAAGAAATTTCTTGCTTTAATGTAGAGGTTTTATTGGTTTGCTTTTATTTTTGTTTTGAGTCTTTGTCTCTTGTTCTTGGTTGCATTGATTGGGTGGTGTATGCATTTGTGTGGAAACCTAAATTTAGTCTTCTTCAATTCAGATCATGGCTTTTTAGAATTCTTAGTGGCCTTATGGGGAGTTTCTAATCACCCAAGGATAAACACCCTCTTTCAATTCTTACCTAGTAGACTATCCATTTTATTACCCTGTGAATGTTAATTCTTGTTTCCGTGGATATCAAGTGCCTAATCATTACCATTCTGAATCTATGAGTTATGAAAATCCCTTTTATGGTAAGGATACGGGCACTTGGACCCAAAACTTTGCCTATCGCAACCAAATTAAGGAAAACTCTTCCCTTGAAGACCTATTGCAAGAATACATTTTGGAATTAAGGGTTACAAGTTTTTGTCAACCTGAAGCAGAGAGGTTGAATAGGATAGAAGCAAAGGTAGAAGAAAATGGGGCTGCACTAAATCTTATAACTCAACAACTTGGTCAGATAGTTGAATTACTTATGGCCCTACATGAGCAAATTTTTTTTAATACCACTGAGGAACGACATTCTAGGATGATATATATAGATGATAGTAGGGATGAGTTGGGGCAGTTTGATGCACACCATGAACAGGTTTGTGAGGTTGAAAAATGTAGCAAAACCACATTGGAAGAAGAAATCTAGGTGATAGAATATGAGGCTGAAAAGCCTACCCTTATCTTATCTCCAAAAACTTCTCTATATCATGATCTTTCTTTTTCTTATACTCACGCGTATAGTTTTCCTTCTTTCATTACATTAATAAAAAATACAAAAAATATTTCTACTTCAGGGTCCCATGAGAAGCTAGTGTTTCTACTAGGCCTAGTATGCTTTGTTGACTCTAGGAAGAGGGGGCCTGAAGAAATGGGAGAAATTTTACGTACGTTGAGAGTCCACACGAGTCCCGTCTAGCTAGAGACGTTAAACAAGCGCTTCTTAGGAGGCAACCCAAGCGTTCTATGTCTTAGTCTTTCTTTTATTTTTGTGGTGTTCTATTGTTCTTTTAGCTTTGTTTGTGTTGATCTTGTATTCTTGTTGGTTGATATTTTTAGGAGCTCGAGAATAATATCTCTCACATTGCACCCGTTGATTCGGCTGAATAGAGGAGTCTCTCGCACTCAAGGGCAGTATTACTTTTCCTTTTATCTTTTTAAATTGTCCTTAAGCATGCTGAATTAGATATGATTAGTTGATACATTGAGGACAATGCATGTTTTAAGTGTGGGGGGATGTGTGTTGTTATGATTGAGCCTTTATTGAATTTTTTTTTTGGTGATTATATGATGATTTTGTTGCATCGAGTGTGATGAGGACAACCTGTGATGTGTTCTGATTAATAATATCTTTACAATTTTTGTGAATTATGAAAGCATGTCTAGAGTTCAAGTAAATCTAAAAATTATTCTTTGAATTTCTTGCAAGTTATGAGCACCTAACCTATCTTTTGTTAGTTTTGAAGGCTCATAGTAGTTTTATATTGTCCAAAAGTTTGTTGTCACTCTGATAGGCTTAAGCTCTAGTTTGAGGGTTGACTTGCATGATAAACTTAGGAGGAAGAAAAAGCATGTTTGATTTTCCTGTAAGAAAAAGAAAAGAAAATGAGCTCAAAAGAAAAACCATTTTAGTGAAAGAAAAGAAATAAAAGATAAGAAAAAAAATTAAGCTTGTAATGTATTGAAAAGAGTCAAGGGTAAAAAGAGTTAACCTTGTCGTGATCAGTTAGGCCACCTATCGAGCGAGTGCTCTAGGTAAGGGTCCCTACGATGGGTGTGTGAAAGCTAGTGCCCTTGACATTAAAATGATGCAAGTTTAGTCGGTCGGTTTGTTCATTTTTAGGCACCTAGTAGCTTATTACCTTTTTTAGTGTAAGAATGTGAGACAATTGGTGCTTGGGGCCAGTGTAGAGGGAAGATGAATTGAGGACTCTGTTAACCTATTCTAGGCTTGTAAAGACTACTTTAGGAGGGCTATGCACACACACACGCAAGAGATGAAAAGCTTAAATTCGAGTTTGATTGATGAAAATTTGTGTTTGAGTATTTCCTTAAATTGTTATTATATTTTTATTTAGAACATTAAGGTTTGAGTCACTTTGATGTAATGGTGAATTCATATATGTAGGTTTTGTTTTTGCTTTACTCAGACTAGCAATAGTTTAAGTGTGGGGGTATTTGATAGCATGTAAATATGCTAACTTATTTCGTTTATTTATGCTAGTTTTGTAATGATTTTGTGAGCTTTTATGCCTATTTCTCTTAATTTCGTAGAAACCAAGCTTGAGAAGAAAAATTGAGTGTTTGAGAGTATTTTGGTGGATATTGAAGCCTTGTGAAGCTTAATTGAAGATTCAAGAAGGGTAAAGATGTTATTTGAGCATAAGGCATGTTCCAAGAGATTCTATGTCGAATCACAGTTCCAATGCATCAAAGCTGAGCTCATCCGGACACCCGAGCGAAGAGATATAGCAAAAATGGTTAGTGTTGTCTGCAAAGTAGCGTCGAGACGCTACAAAAAATGCAAAAAACGCTATTTTTTTATTAGAAACACACGTGCCACTTTTCTTGTAGCGTCGAAATGCTACTTACAACATCTCAACACTGCCTCGTGATTTCCTATATAAACATCATTTTGGAAAGCTATTTTAGGAAGCAAATATGAGGCTTTCAACCCTAATCTCGATTTCAAGCTAAAATTGAGGGTTTAGGGAGCAATTGAGAGCGATTTTGAAGATCCGAAGCTCAAGGGGTGTGGAGATCACGACAGGAATGGGGGATTGACCATCGTTTGTTAATTTCAACCTTTTCCTTTATTTTTAGTTTTTGCTTTGTGGCTGTAAATTAGGAACTTAGAGATTTAATTGTATGAATTTATGTATCTTTGTTCCTAATACTTGAAATTTTTATATTAAGTGAATTAATTACTTAATTCTTGGAAACTGTGGATTAAAATCTTTTTATCTTAGGGTTTTGACGTAGCTGTTAGACTTCAGATTTTAATTGATTAAATATCTTGATTGAATGCTTTTGTTTCATTCATGCTTTTATGTATTTAATGCTTATAATCTCTTTGACACGGATTATTTGTTTTATTGGTCTGAATTTGTGCTTGGAAAAGTCTGGTTTAGGCTAGAACTTAATTGCATGACTATTTGTAAATTCTAACATGAAAGTAAAGAATTCTCTTAGAAGCCCATAAAAGAAGTTGTTTAATGTCTTGCATGCTATTAAAATCTAGATAGAGATATCATATTTATAACATTGCATGAGAGTTAATTGTGCTTGAAAAAGTCAGTTAATATCCTCACTTCTTGGGTTATGAAATATTTGCATGACAAATCTTGGTAACTTTGGCATTAAGTCTAATTGGTGAAATTGATTCCCTAAGATATTTCTCTACTATTGTGTCTCCATTTATCTTTTGCTTTCTAGGTTAGCTCTTTAGTTTAGCTTGTTTGCATTTGATTTCTTTCTCTAAATAAAGTTAAATGAGAGTAATTGCAGTACTTAAATGAATTAAATCCAATCAGTGTGGAGACGATACTTGATACTCAAAATCACTATATTAAAACTTGACTTGCGGTATTGCAATTTACGCAATATCCAACAGCGTCTCAATGTTGCCATGATGCAGCCAGTGACACTATGAGGACAGCGAAGAGACGCTATCTATAGCATGGAGATGCTGAAGAAGACCACGCACTTTCTTTTTCCTTAAGTATTTTGTGCATTAGTGTATAGCATTGAGAAGCTATCCCTAGCGTCTCAGTGCTATGCTGAATTTTATAAATAGGTTGTTTTAGGTTGCAATTGAGAGGAGGCCAATTGGGAGAGACTTAGCTATTTTCAAAATTTGAGTTTGAGGGATGTGAGAGGAGAGTCTTTAGAGCGCAAGGAAGAGTTTTTAATGCTCGAGATCGGGATATTGCGACAGGAACGGAGCTTCACATGATGCATTAGTTCTTTCTCGTTCCCTTTTCTTAATATCTTTGTTATGGCTTTGTATGCAAGTTTAGGAGTTGTTATAATGATTATGAGTAGCTAAATTTGTTTTCTTAGGGCTAGATGGAGCCGATAGGCCAAACACTGTGTTGATGTGAATGATGTGAACTAATGTATTTCTTTGTATTCTTGCAATCGTGTTATTAATGCTTATGAACTTTTGATCAAAGTTTATTGTGTCTTGACTGATCTGAATTTATGCTTGAAAAAGAATACTTTAGATTTGACTTCAATTACATGACTAATAGTCATTGTTGCATGAAAGTGACTAGAGTTCTACTAGAAATCATTAAAGGAAGTGTTTTTTTATTAAAGGCTAGACAAATATGTTAGTTTTATAATTGTGCATGAGATTCAATTGTCTTGATAGGGCCAGTTGTCATTTGAACTTCTTAATTTATAACATGGATATATAGTAGTTTATCATTCCTTCAATTAAATTGTTAGCTTGATAGATGAAGTCTAGTTCCTAAGATATTTTTTCTCCTGATTGTCTCAAATTTATCTAGTTGCAGTTTTAAATAATTTTAATTACCATTTGATTTCTATCTCTATATAAAATTGGATGGTTAAATTCTTGATAATTAATTGAATTAAATAACTCAATCTTGTGGACAATACTCGTACTCTATCTCACTGTATTAAAACTTGACCCGTGCACTTGCGGTCTTACAATTTTACGCAACAAGTTTTTGTGATGTGTGTTGTTCTGATTGAGATTTTATTGAAAATTTTCTGGTAATTATATGATGATTTTGTTGCATTGAGTGTGATGAGGACGACCTATGATGTGTTCTAATTAATAATATTTTTACAATTTTTGTGAAATATGAAAGCATGTCTAGAATTCAAGTAAATTTAAAATTTTTTCTTTGAATTTCTTGCAAGTTATGAGCACATAACCAATCTTGAAGGCTCATAGTAGTTTTATATTATCCAAAAGTTTGTTGTCACTCCGATAGGCTTAAGCTCTAGTTTGATGGTTGACTTGCATGATAAGATGTAATGTGTTACTTAGGAGGAAGAAAAGACATGTTTGTTTTTCCTATAAGAAGAAGAAAAGAAAGTGAGCACAAAAGAAAAACCATTTTAGTGAAAGAAAGAAAAGAAAAAAAAGAAAAAAAATTAAGCTTGTAATATATTGAAAAGAGTCGAGGGTAAAAAGAGCTACCCCTATCATGATTATAGGCCACCTTTCGAGCGAGTGCTCTAGCGAAGGGTCCCTACGATGGGTGTGTGAAAGCTAGTGCCCTTGACATTAAAATGATGCAAGTTTAGTTGGTCAGTTTGTTCATTTTCAGGCATCTAGTAGTTATTACTTTTTTTAGTGTAAAAATACTAGAGAATCGGTGCTTGGCGCCAATGTAGGGGGACGATGAATGGAGGACTCTATAAACCTATTCTAGGCTTGTAAAGACTACTTTAGGAGGGCTATGCACACAAAGTTATGTTTGAGTATTTCCTTAAATTGTTATTATATTTTTATTTAGAATATTAAGGTTTGAGTCACTTTGATGTAATGGTGAATTCATATATGTGGGTTTTGTTTTTGCTTTGCTCGAGACTAGCAAAGGTTTAAGTGTGGGGGTATTTGATAGCATGTAATTATGCTATCTTATTTCATATTATGCTAGTTTTGTGATGATTTTGTTAGCTTTTATGCCTATTTCTCTTAATTTCATAGAAATCAAAGTTAAGGAGCAAAACCGTGTGTTAGAGAGTATTTTGGTGGATATTGGAGCCTTTTGAAGCTTAATGGAAGATTTAAGAAGAGCAAAGATGTTTATTTGAGTATAAGGAACATTCCGAGAGATTCTACATCAAATCACGGTTCCAACGCATCAAACCAGAGGTCATTTAGACACTCAAGTGAAGAGATATAGCAAAAATGGCCAGTGATGTCTGCATGGAAACATCAACAGCGTCTCAACGCTACGAAAAATGCAACAAAGCTATTTTTCGCTCAGAAACACGCGCACGCCACTTTTCTTATAGCATCGAGACTCTACTTACAGCATCTCAATGCTGCCTCGAGATTTTCTATATAAACATCATTTTGGGGTACCTTTTGGGGAGGTCAATCCTAGGGTTTCAGTCCTAATCTTGATTTCAAGTTAAAATTGAGGGTTTAGGGAGTAATTGAGAGCATTTGTGGAGCATTTTTTAAGATCTCGAGCTCGAGGGACGTGGAGATCATGACGGAAAAGTGGGATCGACCATCGTTTGCTAATTTCTTCCCTTTTCTTTAGTTGTAGTTTCTATTTTGTGGCTGTAAATTATGAACTTAAAGGTTTAATTGTATGAATTTAAGTATCCTTGTTCTCAATACTTGGGATTTTTATATTAATTGCTTAATTGTTGGAAACTTTGGATTAAAATATTTTTATCTTAGGGTTTTGATGTAGCTGTTAGACTTGAGGTTTTAATTGATTAAATATCTTGATTGAATGCTTTTGTTTCATTCATGCTTTTATGTAGTCAATGCTTATAGTCTCTTGATCACGGATTATTTGTTTTATTTGTCTGAATTTGTGCTTGAAAAAGTCCGGTTTTAAGCTAGAACTTAATTGCATGACTATCTGTAAATTCTTGCATGAAAGTGGAGAATTATCTTAGAAGCACTTAAAAGAAGTTGCTTAATGTTTTGCGTGCTATTAAAATCTAGATAGAGATATTAGATTTATAACATTGCGTGAGAGTTAATTGTGCTTGAAAGAGTTCGTTAATACCTTCACTTCTTGGTTTTGGGAATGTTTGCATGACAAATCTTGGTAGCTTTGGCAGTAAGTCATTGGTGAAATTGATTCCCTAGGATATTTCTCTCCTATTGTGTCTCAATTTATCCTTTGCTTTCTAGTTTAGCTCTTTATTAGTTTAGTTTGTTTGCATTTGATTTCTTTTTCTAAATAAAGTTAAATGAGAGTAATTGTAGTAAAATGAATTAAAGCCAATCCTTGTGGAGACGATACTCGATACTAGAAATCACTATATTAAAACTTGACCCGTACACTCGCGGTATTGCATTTTACGCAACAAGTTTTTGGTGGTCCCTCGAATCTGAATGCTGCATTTTCTTCCTCCTTTTTTTTAAATCTCCAATTCTTGTCCAAAATGCCTCATTTTTGCACTGTAGTTGTCTTGACCTCTGATTCCTCATTCAAATGCTTGATTCCTACAAAATACAAAAATTTGGCATGAAAATATCCAATAAAGCATTAAAACTAGCAATAATTGGAGTATAAAAATAGCCCACAAAAGTGTGCTATCAGTAACTATTTGCAAGTTCATGATATTAAAAGAATTCTCATATCTCACAAAGTAAATTAATAATTTTCTTAATAATTCATAATATTTTTAGAATTATCTTAGGTTGATCCAAGGATATGTTCGTTCATCATTAGTGGTAAGTGACTCGGCGTTTAGAATAATTAGTACACAATGCTTAACTTAATTCTATTTGTAAGCTTTGGATTTATATATATAGTTTAATTTTTGGCATATGCTCCTTACGTTAAAATAATGTTCATTTTATTGAAACCTCATCCATATGATTAAAGCACATGTTAATATGTTAGAACCATCGATCTAGGTTAGATCTCACACAAAACTTGCCCACTTCAATCGTGAGTGGCAAATCAGATTTAGTTAATCATATACAGGAGCACCCCTACCTCACCGACTTGGTACTACTACAACCAATCGGAATTGGACATTGCAAATCTCGCTTCCCACCAATAGTGAGTAGCTAATCATATTTTACGATAAGTTAATTGTTTCGATTTCACCATTCTTTAACTAATTGTTATGATAAAATGATCATGCTATATATGTCTATATACATTTCTAATTTTGTTGTTGGGATTCCTTGCCAAGTGTCTTCAATGTAACTCACACCTGAGAACATGAGCTTGATTCAACTGGTATGAAGTGTATATCCTCGACAAAGAGGTTAGAAGTTCCAATGTCCCACTCCATGTGTTGTGATTATATAGAACTCACACCTTCTTTCTCGTTCATACCCTTTTTTACAGATAATAGCAACGACCTAGAAAAGTAAATGGCTAGAACATCTACCAACTATGCTATGGGTTCGTGGCTACTCATAAAAATTAATTTTCATTAGTTTTCATGTTTCTCTCTAAAAGTTCCCTAGCACAATATAGTTAACTAGTGCTATGTGCAATTTGCCCAATAATTTAATGATATACATATAAACAAAAATATTGAAACATAGAGAGAAAATATGGATATCCAGTAATTCTCTTTTATTCATAGTTTGATTTTTGTTGGAGAATAAGCTGGCGGATACAACTTCATTTCATACAGAAGCCCAAACCAGAGCATAGATTATCCTAGTTCTAGCAGGTGGGGAAGGCCACGCCACAGGAGGCAGCAATCTTTTTGGCGTTGGGAGATTCTAAATAAGGCTTAAATACTGGACTTTTGAGGTATTCACAAAAGCATGGCTCTTGCTCCTTCACTTTCTCGCAGCATTCAGCCGTGGGTGGCTCCGACGATTTGAAAGCAGGAAGACATGCTCTCATCTCAACCGGGTCGCAATTTGCCGCCTCCGCCAGTCGAGCTCCGGTCAGGAGCGTCACCATCGCCATCACTATGGCCAAAAGGCAAAGGCCTGGGATCGAAACTTTCTTCATTCTTGTGGATTTTGAGAGGAAACTGATATGCTTATAAGGGGAAAATAAAGAGGAATTGGTTGTATTTTGCCAAATGGTTTCAACTAGTATATTTATAGCGTCGTAAAGTGGAAACTATGCACAAAATACTTGCATTTCATCTATTACAAGTGCAGCCAAATTTGATAACATCAATTACCGTATATAAAGGAAACGGAAGTCCACTAAATGCCTAAAGCACACGCTATGCTTCCATTCAACAAATGAACATTTTTTGGTGTAACTGATGAATCACGAAGGATATAAGGGTAGCATATTTGCAAATCTATCTAAGCAAGAAAGGTTTAGTGATTCATACGATGCAGATGAGTAAAAGGTATGCAGAAGATAAAAGGTTGCAAAAGACCAAATGAAATTCGAAGAGGGTGAATGTTGAGAATGTGACCAAAGTCAAATATCGACTATACAAGAGAAATATAAGTGAGGACAATTATTCTTGTTAACATAAAAAGATTTGGATAAAACCAAAAGTAAAATTATGAATGTCAAAAGTTGATAATATATTATAAATATGGAGAGAGTTAGTTAGTTGTCTAAGCAGTGGATGTGACTATTGAGGCTTTAAGGGGCTGTTTGGCGCGCTGGTTTGGAATCAGAAACCCTAGGGTTTCTTGGCTGGAATCAAAAACCCTGGGGTTTCTGATTCCTGTGTTTGGGGTGTCGGGTTGTGTTGGGCTGGTTTGCTGAAACCTGTGTTTGGGGTGCAGGGTTGGGTTGGGCTGAGTTTGTTTAGTTTGTTTTTTTTTATAATTTTTCAATCTGTTTATTATTTTTTAAAAAAATCTTACACTGTTTTTTTTTCCTACTCCATTTTTTTAACTTCATAATTTTTTTGGTGTGTTACATACCAACTATTTAACCAATTATGTAGAGCAATTGTTACAACTATAGTTCAATTTGAATTATACTATGTGTAGTTTGTATAACTATATGCTATCTCATTCACTCCACTCATGATGACATAAAATTGAAGATTATGCGTAGCAACAGATAAGTAATAGGTACAATGTAAGAATGGTGTTGCCAATGGTAAAGTAAAACCAAAAATTAGAACTAAGATCTAGTTCTAAAAATATCATAACACACATTCCAGATGAAATGACAAGAAAGTAGAAGTAGTTGTCCAAACACAAATGTAAGTCATAAGAGTGGTAGATGAAAGTGATGAAAAGAGAGTCAGGTTCTAGGTGCCTTCCCCAAAATTTTCACGTAGTAATCATACTTCCAATTTGGGGTGAATGTAAAGAAGGAGTTCAACATCATACTATCCGAGAGAATAGTCTTTGCAACAGCCATTCAGTCTTGCCTTGTCATCCCTGGGATCGCCTTTAGTTTTGAATATAGCTCGTCCACGCTGGCCCTTTTAAAATATTGACTAGGTGGTTGGGTCGCTAGGGTGATTGTTGGAGTGGTCGTTGCGGTGGTTGGATTGATGGGGTGTTTGGGTATGCCGAGGTGGTCGCCGGTGGTGATTGCACTGTGGTCAGGTCGCCGGAATGGTCGTTGGGTGGTTTTCAGCAGTAGTTGTCGGGTCGCTGGAGTGGTCATCAAGGTGGTCATGTCGCCGGAGTGGTCGCTGGGTGGTTGTGGTAGTGGTTGGGTTGTTGGAGTCGCCAGAGTGGTCACCAGGTGGTCGTCAACAGTGGTTTTGGGTGGTTGGGTTACCAGGTCGTCGGGGTAATCGCCGAAGTAGTCATCAGGGTGGTCAGGTCATCGGAGTGGTCACTAGGTGGTTGTCTACGGTGGTTGCTAGGTGGTCAGGTTTTCGAGGTGATCGTCAACTATGGTTGTCGGGTGATCGGGGCATTGAAGTGGTTGTTGTCGGTGGTTCTGGCAAGTCGGGTTGTTTGAGTGGTTGGGTTATCGAGGTGTCTAGTTGTTGGGGTGGTCGAGTGGCAGGGGTAATCGTCAGACTGGTCTTTCGAGTTCTCATCGCAGTGGTTGTCTGAGGTAATCGTCAGCGGTGGTCGGGTCACCGTTGTAGTCGTCAGAGTTGTTGTTATCGGTGGTTGTTGGGTGGTCGCTGGAGTTGTCATCAGTGTTGTTGTCGAAGTAGTCGCTAGAAATGGAGAATGGTAAATGGAACTGGTCTCTAGAGTTCTCATCGTAGTTGTCGTCGGAGGTAATCGTTAGCGGTGGTCGGGTCGCCGATGTGGCCGCCAGAGTTGTCATCGGAGTGGTCGCCGGAGTTGTTGTCGGAGTGGTCGTTGGAGTTGTCATCAGAGTGGTCGCCGGACTTGTCATCAGAGTGGTCGCCGAAGTTGTCATCGGAGTGGTCGCCTGAGTTGTTGTCGGAGTGGTCGCCGGAAATGGAAAACGGCAAATGGAAGAGGAAAACATGGCACAAACCGCATGGGGTTGCACTGTTGTAACCCATGGGGTTGTGTTTCAAAACCAAGGGTTTTGAAACACCTTGTGCCAAACATGGTTTTGGGTTTGGAACCCAAACCCATCCCAACCCAAATCCATGGGCCAAACGGCCCCTAAAAGGCAGGGAATAAATTCTACTCTTTTGTCTTCTACTAGTGATTGCAAGTCTCTTTGAATATAGACCACACTTTGATTTTAGATGTTAAGATCATGGTTTGTTAAGGCCCTGTTTGATAATTATTTAATTTTTAATTTTTGATTTTTGAAAATTGTACATGTATTTTCACAATTTCTCTAAAATGGTTTTCATCTTCTCCGTTTCTAGACAAATTCTAAAAACAAAAACAAGCTTTTGAAAACTATACTTTTTTTAGTTTTCCAAACTTGGTTTGGTTTTTGAAAACATATATAAAAAGTAGATAAGAAAACATGGAGTATTTATAAGCTTAATTTTTAAAAACCAAATGGTTATCAAATGTGGCCAAAGATAGTGGTTTAATATTTTAGAAAAACTTAGGCTTTTATTTGATAACTATTTGGTTTGTAAAAATTAAGCTTATAGAACACTTCAATCTATGAGTTTCTTTGTTATGTTATCTACTTTTTACAAATGTTTTAAAAAATCAAGCCAAGTTTTGACACTAAAAAATATACGGCCCGTTTGATAACCATTTGGTTTTTAAAAATTATGTTTGTTTTCTCACAATCTCTCTACAATGATTTTCATTTTTCTTAAAGAAACATTTGAGTTTTTAGCCAAATTTCAAAAACAAAAACAAGTTTTTGAAAACTACTTGTTTTTTTAGTTTTCAAAACTTGCTTGGCTATTGAAAACATATGTAAAAAGTAGATATGAAAACAAAAAAAAAAAAAAAAAAAAAAAAGAAAAAGAAAAAAAAGAAAACTCATAGGTGGAAATAGTATTAATTATAAGCTTAATTTTAAAAATAAAAAACCAAATGGTTTTCAAACGGAGATGTAGTTTTTAAAAACTTGTTTTTATTTTTTGAATTAAGCTAAGAATTCACATGTTTCCTTATAGAAAACATGAAAAAAAGAAATTATGTGAAAACAAGCACAATTTTTAAAAACCAAAAACACGGGGCCTTAATCTCTAACTTAATTTTGATTTTGGTCTAGAAAAAACTTAGGTCCCATCTCATAACCATTTGATTTTTTGTTTTTTGGTTTTTAAAAATTGTGCTTATTTTTCTCATCATTTCTCTACAATTAGTTTTCATCTTTCTTAAAAACAATATTTAAATTCTTAGCCAAATTACAAAAATAAAAACTACATTTTTTTAGTTTTCAAAACTTAGCTTTGATTTTGAAAATAGTTGTAAAAAGTAGATAACAAAACAAATAAACTCATTGGTGAAAGTAATGTTTATAAGCTTAATTTTCAAAAAACCAAAAACTAAAAACCAATTTGCTATTAAATGGGCCTTAGTGATCTTTAATTTTGTAGACCATGGAAGAAGTTCAAAATTTAAATGGTCTATGTTACGCAAATTGTTATCGCAAGTGTACGGGT
This sequence comes from Trichosanthes truncata, assembly GCA_033996785.1. Classification (NCBI taxonomy): domain Eukaryota; kingdom Viridiplantae; phylum Streptophyta; class Magnoliopsida; order Cucurbitales; family Cucurbitaceae; genus Trichosanthes; species Trichosanthes truncata. The sequence continues at coordinate 17,130,499 of JAWPNB010000007.1, forward strand.
CAAGTTTTAATATAGTGAAGAGTGTAAGACTATTGTCGTCAGGATTGGTTTTCTAGATTACTCATGTACCATGGATACAATTGCCAAATTTTATTTTGAGAAATTAATCGAATGATGGAACTTAAAACTCAATTAAAATAACTTAAATTAAATGTGAGGAAAATTAGAGAGAAAATATCCTAGGGAATTGATTTCACCAATTAGAAAGACGAATCAATTAATTAAACAACTAAGGTTGAGCATGCAATTATTCCATAAGTTAAGAAGGCATAGGTAAAAATTGTCTCTCTCAAGCATAATTAAATCTCAAGCATATTAAGAACCTAATATTCATATCTAGATTCATTAACATGTGCAAGGCCTTAAGTCTACCACTTTTAACAACTTCTAAAGGAATTGTAAATCTCCCGATCTTAGAAAACTTTAGTCATTCAATTAAGTTGTTATCTAAACTACCTATCTCCAACATAAGTTCAAAACCAACAACAATTAACCTGTGATCAAGGGATTAAAAGCATTAAGAATATAAAAACATGAATGAAATAAAAGTAATCAATCAAGTCATTCAATTAATTAAATCATTAGATCTAACAGGCTACATCTATCTCTAAGATGAAAGAGTTTTAGCTACTCATGTTCAATAACTCAACCAAAAAACTCAATAAAAATCCCATAACAAAACTACACGAATTAAAGTAAGAGAAGAAAAATTGATGTCCAAGTGCCAACTGTCCATCCCGTATATCCACAGTCACAAGCTCGAAAAATTCCTTTCCTCAGCTCCGATGGTCTCCTCTTTCTCTCCAAATTAAGTTAGTTTCGAATAGGGTTTTTTATCTCTCCAATAGTTTCTCCCTAGATTACGAATCAAAAAGATCAATTAAAATAAACAAGGCAGCGTCAAGACACTTGAACCAGTGTCAAGGCGCTACACTCTAACCACTCAAAATGATTAAGAAAATTAGGGTAGCGTCGAGATGCTAGGTGCAACATCTCCATGGTACAAGTCAAAATGAAAGGAATGCGCATTTTGAGTGTTGAGTAGTGTCAAGAGAGTGGACATCTAGACGGTCTTAGTGTTGAGCGAAGCGTGAAGTTCATGTTCGTAGCGTCAAGATGCTACTCCTGCAGGTCTTTTGGCTTTAAGCATTGCAACATCTTGATGATGTCCCTTCGGTCCTTGTGGCATGATTTCTTCTATCTTTTTCTTCAATTCTCCAATTTTGGCCCAATTGACTCTTTTTTCTCAATATGTTCTTCAAAATCTCTAATTCACTCCAAATGTCTACGAATTATTATAAATTTTAAAAATTGATATCTAAATTTTTAAAAAAATAAAAGTAAAACTTAATTATCAACAACTTCTCTCACTAATGTACAACTCTTTCACTTAAATAAATAAAGAAGGAACCAAATGCAATGTAGTGGCAGTGTAACTGTTAGATTAAACAAATAATAGTGGTTGTGTTAGTTTGTAAGTTGGGTTTGTGCTTGTATCACCTCCCTTATGTTCTTAGTGTTAATTAATAGCTCCTTAAAGTGGTATTTCTCGGGTTGTAAGGGCTTGAGGCAAAGTGACCGTATCCCTTTATCTAGTTGTGATTCTCATTGAGTTTCTTTCTTGCATGTTGAATGCCCTACCCCCTAGCTTTGGGTTTCATCACCACTATGATCGTATTATTGTCTCACCTACTAGTGCTTTATTGATGACTTGATGATTTTTAGTGTGGGCTCCTTGACTTTTATACAAGATTCCTTGCACCATTTCCAGTCCCTTCCTAGTTTGGTTGTCAATGCTGGTAAGAGCACGATATTTTATGTTGTGCTAGCCCTTGGAAAGGTTGAGGGTTGGCATCCTTTATGAGCTTCTTTCTAGCTTCCCTCCCTATGTGTTATCTTGGGTTGCCTCTCATCTCTAGCAAGCTATCCTACTCATAATGCAGACCTTTATCAAATCGAGTCACTACTTGTGTGAGGAGCACGTCAACTAAGTTTTTCTCAGAAAACTATGGAAAGAAATGACGGAATGGACCTTAAAGAAATAGTTGTTATATGGGTCTATTTTCCTTGCTTGTGTATTGGTCATTGTTGTTAAAAAAATGTAATTTGGGTTGTGGCAATGGTAAATTTGAGGAGAGATGAATGTGCTTCAAGGGAAGAATAGAGGAATTAGGTATAGAAGAAGCTGGCAATACTAAAGCGAAGTTCTTAAACTGAAATAAAAGATGTTAATTAGTCCTTAAGAAGATTAATAAAAAAAACAGAGGAATGGTCGAATGGGTAATGAAGAGGAAGAAGAAGAAGAAAATGATGATGATGATGGGAATAATTTGAATAGAATAAAATGAAGTGGTGTTGTACAAAGAGAGTTAATGAAGAAAGAGAAAAGTAAACTAAAGAAAATAATAAAATAAAGAAAGGTGATGGTGTAGTACAAATGGTATTAATGAGGAGAGAGATGGTTTGTTTTGAGGTTCACGTGGAGATGGAAATGGGAGAGAGAAAATTGTATGTGGGGTAAAAATAAATTTGGAAAGTTATGGTTATAGAGATGTTTGAGGGAAATTGTTGTGGAAATTTCATAATTGGTCATGAATTTTCAAAGATTTTACGATTTTAGTTGTATTTATCATTTTAGAGATATTTGAGAGGTTTGATTATTATTTGACAATTTATACATGTGTAATGATATTTGAGAAATCTCTCAAGGTTATGAAACATTGTTTTAGAGAAAGAGCATGACTTCTAGAAAGAATTTGAGAATCAAGAGTTTATGTTTAAGCTGGTTTTCAAACCACTAGATCTGTGTACCCATGGTGATTACCCGTATACTATGTGAATGTGTTTTCATAGTATACTAGAGAGAGAGAGGTCTTTGGGACCCACTCTAGCACACACATAGGCTTTAGGTCGTGTGTTAGGGTGCTTAGCCCTTTGGGGGCAGGTCTGCGTGCACGTATGACAGAGATGATTCAGCTATGTATCTAGAGATTACTCGATGCATAGTATGACAGAGATTGTTCTGCTGTGAGTATAGAGATTACTCTACGCTAGTATGATAGAGATTTGGGTACAAGTTTGGTGTTGAGTTTTACTAGCCTATGCTAAATGTTTTCAAGAGTTGTAATTGCTTATTGCTCTACGTTTTTATTAGCATATGTTTACGTTCTCAAGAGTTATTGTTTCATATTGTACCGAGTTTTAATTACCTCGAGTAAATTGTTCGTGAATTACATTGATTTATAGAGTTTAAATTATGTTTAGTATGGAAAAAATTTTATCGACCGTTTTCTTTTATTTATGAAATTACCACTCACTGAGCTTTTTAGCTCATTCTTTTATCCTTATTTTTCCACTAGGTTGCTCTTGCGTTTCTTTCAAAGTTAGCTTATCAGAATCTGCTACCAGTCGCATCTATTATAGGTAAAGATTGTAAATTTTGTTTTGTGGTATATGAGATGTTAGGAGATGAAGTTGAATTATAAGGCAAGAGAGACTTGACATTAGGTTCCATTGCACACTCGGGGTCTATTGTCATCACAACACTTTCTGGGTTAGTCGAGTAATCTGGGACCGGGTGTGATAGTAGTACATGAAATCATGGTGAAAATGAGTTAAATAGAGGTCAATCGGGAACCTGAGTGAAAAGATATAGTAAATTGACCAAAATACCCTTGAGGAGCGTCGAGACCTTGCACGGAGCCTTACTCGACGCTGGAAGAAAGAATGCTCTGATGCAGGACAACGTTGAGACGCTGTCCACAGCGTCTCAACGTTGTCACAAGCCCTTCTGTACATAGTGTTGTGCGATGCCACATGGAGTCCTGCTCAACTCTGGCAGCGTCTCGATACTACTGCGACAACTATAAATTCTTCTTTTTCGATTTAGGAAAGCTCTCTTCGCACCATACCTCATTGGGATTTCTCATCCCTCTTTTCATTGTTTTAAACTATTTTTCGCTCCATAGTTCATTTTAGGCTTGTATTATGGCCTTAGAATCGATTGGAACAATGCTAGACTAAGATTTTGGGTTAATTCGAGGTAATTAGAGATTAACTTTGCAATTCTTGTGAGGATTTTATATTAAATTTCAGTTTATTACAGTTTAATTTATGTGGCTTGTTAACTATTGATCTTAATCTTAGTATTCTCTTCTTTAATTGACCTGACATCTCAATTGATTTAGAAATTGCTTAGCTATACTAGAAGTACTCGTAGGTGTCCTTGGTCTCTAGCTTAATTAGATTAATAAAAGGGTCGATGGCCACGTCGGTTAGTTAAGTGTAATTACTTAATTGCATGTACATGGTAAGCCCTAGAATCAATTCACATGTAATAGATTAATTCGCAAGGCCCGTCATTTTAATCTATCGTATTATGACCTATCCCGAATCTTAGAATCTCAATTCTTTGGAGAGGCTCCTGCAGTGTCCCGTGGAGGCCAGTCGGTCTTAAATTGTTGAAGTGATGCATAATTAGAATAATTCAATGATCAATGTTGCAAAGTTAATCCCGATTACCTTGAATTAGCGTTTCAATTCATTAATGAGTTTTCAATTAAATTCCTTTATTTTTAATTTCCTCCATGCCCCCTTAAATTTAGTATATTTTAGTCACTTGCACGATTTAGTTCCTTTCGTATTTTAAATTCTTTCATGAAACCTCCCTTCCATTCGGTTTTAAGTTCAAAGAAAGACAACTAAAATAACCAATCACATGCTTCCCTGTTATCGACCTTGGCCACTTATATTGCAAATTATTCGTGGTTTGGCATTATAAATTTATTTGATTTTTTGTTTCTAAAAGCTATGTCCCTTAGTGCGATTTTCTATCGGTGATGGTCGTCTGTGTTTTGTTTGGTTTGATCCTTGGTTACCAAGTGACCTTATTCTCCAACAATTTAATATAAGGGTTATTTTAGACACCAATAGTACCTTGCATGTTAAGGTGTCTGATTTCCTTCTATCAGATGGTTCGTTGCATTGGTCGGGTGGCTCATTAGATTTGTTCGAGCTTTCAATCTCTATGCTTTTTATTTAGGCAGGCACTAGTAGGGAGGACATGGTGATTTGGCTTTCTTGTCAATCTAGTTTGTTTTTTGTGGTTAGTGCTTGAGACTCGTTGCGTTTTAGACACCCTGTGGTGCCTTGGTATAGACTTCTTTGGCTTGGAAGGAACATCCGCAAGCACTTCCTTATAACATGGCTTGCAGTTCGAGATAAGCTTTGTACGCAAGACTAACTTCGTTGTTGGAACTCCTTTGTCTCGACAAATTGTGTTCTTTGCAGTAATGTAGTTGAGTCTCAAGATCATTTATTTTTTGAGTGCCCTTTTAGCATGTATGTTTAGGGAGAGTTGCTCTCGTGGGGTAGTTCCTTCCATTGTATATGTATTTAGGCCACAAAGTTGGCTTAGATTTGTCATCTTAGTGTTGGCAAACATCTGCGATGTCGAGTTGGAGGGTAGTATGGTGTGCAATTATCTATCACTTATAGCGGGGACGTTGATAATTCTCATTTATGAGGATTATTTTGCCTTTATACGTAGTTATTCTTATTGTTTTATATGTGTTATTAGATAAAAAGGCTAGCAAAAAAATTGGTTTAAATTGAATTATTGTTGGAAGCCTTTTAAATTAAGTAAGTGGAGGAAAGAAAGCAAAAGAAAATGAAAACCACACTTATTTGATGTTTTTGTGCAGGAATTTGAATAATGCAACAAAAATGCAATTATATTGCAATTGCAATTCTAGCAGATCTGGAAAACAATGCAATAGAAATGCAATTGCATTGCAATTGCATTTCTGCAAAAATCTGGAAAACTCACCAAATACGGGGATTAGGGTAATTTTGGAGATTTTACGCCATTCTTCTCCACAAATTCAGCAAGGCAAGTTGACCCAAGCTGCACATGAACAAAAATGGAAACCCTAGACCATAAAGCTTATAAAAGAAGGAAGAAACGGAGGCAATGATGTATGGGTTTTCACATAAGAAATAGTCCATCTTCTGCTGTTTTATTTTTATTTTGTTGTTGTCTTATTTTGTTTATTCCGACCCATGAAGCTCTGAAGCTTAATCTTACCTCAACGAAAGTTAGAGGTAATGAATACTCAATCGCCTTTGAAGAAAGAGTGGTTGTGTCGATTAAGCAATGAGTGAATTGAGTCTCTTTATTTGTTCTTCACGTTAGATTCTGTTTTGTTCATTTCATTTCATAGGAAGTTTTAGCTGTTGTTATTTCTTTCCATTGTAGTTCTCTTGCTGTAATAGTTTAGTTTCCCAAGCTTTGTTATAAGTTGTTGAATGTTAGTGTTTATTTTAATAGAATTACCATTTATTTGAATCTTCATTGAACCCAAATTTCTTCTCCTTCACTTCTCATTTTTGTTATGAATTTTTAGACCTTTAACTTGTTGTTTTTCACTCCATTTTTGATGAGCTAAACTTCTTTTAGGGGTTCAAGTTGGTGAATACCCTAGAGGAAAAATGTAAAGCTTAAAAGCACATACAATCTAGCTAACGCTTGAACTTTGTTTGTTTTTGTTGAGTTTAACATTGGGTAAATCTAGCCGGCCAACTAGTGTTGCTTGTCAAGCTTGAACTTAATACTGAAAGGGTTAAGGGAAGGCAGATGTCACAAAAGAAATGGAGGAAAAGGCTTAGAAATAGGTCCTGAATATCGACCCTAGACATAGGGCGAGGCTCCAAAACCACTAGAATTGTGTGCAAAATCATCTAGGTTAGATTAGCCATAGAAATATAGGTTTAATCACTTAGTCTCCTAAAGATTTTGAAGCAAAATTGAATAGGAGTCGAATTCAGTTTACATAGTTTTCTTGAGTTAGCTACGATTGCAATTGCATTTTAATTGCATTTCTTTCCAATGGGGCATGAACCACTTGAATTTCTATTTTCATACTTATTGTTTTTTTATTTATTTCTTTAGCAACAAAACCTCCCAACATTTTTATAACCTTGGTTACCGAAATTGTAATTTGAAAACAATGTTTTATTTTGTTGTATCCATTCCCTATGGGATTGATACTCTGTAATACTTCCAATTTTATATTACTTGCATCGACAGTGTGCACATGCACTAGACTGGAGCTTTGTTTTTAAACTAAAAATCTTTTCTTAAAGCCCCAAAAAAGTCATAGTATATGGATAAGGTTGGGTGCCTTATCCTGGTAACACTATTGATACGACTCACTTTGTAATAGTTACAAATGATTTGATCCAAATTATTCATGTGGAGACATGTGAGTGGGGGTATCTTATACAATGAGTTTGTATAAGACTGGACCACGAAATATTTAATATCTCTTTATAAATCGTTAATTGAGAAGACTAATATTTCATCAGGATGATCATATGCGACTCGATCTTAATCCTGAGTGAGTTATGAACTCCTACCTATGAGGGCTTGTCCTTTGATTTGCATGGGTGAGAGTGGCTTTTATAGCCGATTCAATATGCCTACCATTGTGGGGACTTGACCAAATAGGGAGCTGGGAACATAATCTCACAAGATGGAATTCACTCCTTCCCATATAGGGTAAGTAGATAAGTAGTTCCCTTAAGTGCTGATTTCGGGACTTGAACAGTGGGCCCCACCCTCTCATTGGTCCGAGAGGGACTTAGTTTATAATTAGATTATAAACATATTGTTCATTAGAGAATTAGTGGTACTTAAGGTGCAATATGTAATTATAGGGGTAAAACGGACTTTTGACCCAGCTGTAATTACGAACAACTCATGAAGGATCGACTTGTATATAATGATTATATCTATGAACACAACTTGTCCTACAGTGCATAAAAGTGCAACTCTAGGTCTATAGTGGATTGACCTATAGTTAATGAATGAAAATTAATTAATTAAAGAGTTTAATTAATTAATTTTATATCATTGGAGCTTATAATGTGTAGGTCCATAAGGTCCCCTTGCTAGCTCAAAGTAACACTAAAAGATCAATTTAGTTGAAAGAAAATTTTGTAATGTTTAAATTAATATTTAATATATTAGATATATTAAACATAAAAGAGGAAATATATTTATTGTATTTGATACATTAAATATTAAAATTTGAAATGTTCAAATTTAATATTTAATTTGAACTGTTCAAATTAATATTTAATATATTAAATATATTAAACATAAAAGAGAAAAATATATTTATTGTATTTGATACATTAAATATTAAAATAATTAATGTATATTTGATATATTAAATAAAAGATATTTATAGAATTTGAATAAGATTCAAATAAATAAATATCGTAGGAGATTTGAATGAGATTCAAATAAATATAAGATATATTTTAATATATTAGATATTAAAATATAATATTTTAATTATGGCAAAGATTTGCCCTTGGTCTCTATAAATAGAACCCTTGGGTTGAGCTATTACACAACACACATCTCCACAATAGAGAGAATTAGAGAATTCTCTCTAGACCTCTTCCTCTTTAATCCCTTGTGGATTTTCTTTCAAGAGGTTCCCACAAGCCTTGGTCCTGTGTTCGAGTTATAGCTAGGAAGACTTTGTGGAAGAGATAAAGATCCGCCAGAAGATTCTCCATATTTTCAAGGTATGTTATGCTTAACCATAATATTATTATTTAATTCTAAATAAACTTAAACTGATTCCTACGCTTCCTCTTGGGTTTCATTAGATTATTTCCTTCACAAACAACCCATAAATCCCTAATTATACAGCCACTAAATTAACTATAAATGAAAGGAAAAGGGAAGAAATTGCAAACAAAGGGAGATTTCGCATTTCTGAGGTGTTATCCCAAGAATCCGAGCTCCAAATCTTCAATACCGCTCCAATCCGTTCACAAATGCTCCCAAAACCTCTCAAAATATCATGGAGTTGAGTTTAGGGAAAAAACCCTCGGTTTGACCTCCCAAAATCAAAGAGAATATATTATATTTATAGCAAAGATCGAGCAGCGTTAAAAAAAACGCATTATGCTGGTATTGTAGCACCTTGGCACTATCACTCTATCTTCCCGCATTGTTTGTGGCGCCTTGGCGCCGTAAATTTTTGTTTAGCTTTTAACTTGAAAGTCTTCAAACTTGGACTTTCAAAATGAAATCCTTTTTTCTCAACATTTTATTAATTATCTCTTCTCTTCTTGAAGCTTCAACAAAGCTCTAAAAGGCTCCATTATCCATCAAAGTAATCTCGAACACTCGATTTTGCTCCATTAGCTCGGTTTCTACAAAATCAAGAGAAATACACATCAAAGTTCACTAATTCAATAAAAAAAACTAGGTAATAAATGAGCATAAATATAGCACTAAATTAGTGCTATCAATATGAAGCCTTTTGGAGGAAACAAAAAACAAAGCCATGAGGACTTATGCCGAAAATGGACAATATCATACCATTGTGGAGTTATGTCGAGGGTCGTTGTCCTTATCAAGTCGTATCAGAGCTTTTGGTTCAGGAGTCATGGGATACGTGGAGCCAACGAGTTTCAACGAAGTCATGAAGTTTGATGGAAAAAATGTTGGGTATTGGAAGATGATGGTCAAAGATTATTTGACCGTTAAGAAATTAAGTAAGGCTTTGAAAAAGAGACCAGAAGATATGAATGATAAAGATTGAAAGACTTTGGATGAAGAAGCTGTTGCAGCGATCAGGATGTGTCTATCCATGGATGTGGCTAGTTTGGTAGCCATAGAGACAACTGCAGTTATGTTGATAGAAGCGCTCACAAACAGGTATGAAAAACTTGCACAAATAATAATATCTATATGCTTAGGAAGTTTTTCAATATGCATATGGCTGAGGATACTTTTGTGAATTCCTATGTAAATGAGATAACCACTTTGATAGATCAGTTGAAATTAGTTAAAATAGACTTTACTGATGAAGTCAATGCTATTATGTTATTAACCTCTTTACCTGATAGTTGGAAAATGATGAAGACAACAATGTCTAATTCGGTAGGAGAAAATACTATAAAGTTTTCAGGTGTTTGTGATTTAGCTATAGCTGAAGAAATACGTAGGAAGAGAAGTGGTAGAGAGTCGTCTACTGTAGTATTAGCTTTCGCTTTGACTAAGGGTAAATAGAAGATTTATCATGAAAATAAACTGAGTAGCAGTAAAAAAAAAGTGGGGTTATAGAAATAAAGAGATAGAATGCAATTACTGTCATAAGAAAGGTCACGCTAAGAATCAGTGTAGAAAATTAAAAGATGATCAAGAAAAGAATCAAGAGGTGAATGTAGCACATCATGCCTTAGTCTGTGTTGGAAGTGACACGAAGAGTTGTAGTAACTCATCTGATTGGATTTTAAACAGTGCAACCACTGTACACAGCTTTAGATAGGAGTTCGTTCACGTCCTTCACAAAAGAACATCATGGTCTAGTAAAGATGGGGAATGGTAGAATCTCCAAGACCAGTAGAATTGGAGATGTTAGTCTGAAGACAAAATGTGGAGATAAATTAGTGTCGCATAATACCAAGTTTGTGCCAAGTATCAAGATGAATCTCATCCCTACTGGCAAGTTGGAAGATGAGGGCTAGAGGTGTGAGTTTGGCAGAAGCCAATGTAAACTCAAGTTAGGATCCTAGGTAGTAGCAGTTGGCCATAGGAAATCTACATTGTACAGATATCGGTTGGATGTTGAAAGGTTTAAAGAGACAGCGGATGCTAGTTAAAGTTGCAAATGGTTGTCGTAGAGGTACAGTTGAGCCAACAATAATGATAGCCAAGTTTGATCAGTCAGATCAAGATCCTTTAGTTAAGAAACAATTAGGAAGTCTAGGAGAGAAAGTTGATGGCTATCGTGAACTCCCAATTGTAAGGCATTCAATTGAATTGAGGAAGTCGCCTAGGTGAGTGGAGACATCGAAGTGGAAGGTCAAAGCAATTGTTAAAGTCAAAGATAAGGTCTCTAATTTGGTAGCACATTTGAATAGAGGATTCAAACCCTTCTCAAAGTATATCTTCTTCAAGAACAGTGATTCAAGGTTGAAAAAGATGTCAGTTGTTACCACTTAACTAAAGTGGGAGTACGTGTTTGTCTTTTTTGTCTGGGAGACAGATCCACATAACGAGCCCATTCCTCGAGGCGAGCATAGATGCACTATAGTTATTTTCTGATAGTTGTTTGTTTTATGATTCTTTATTGTTTTTCAGGTATTTGTTAGCCTTTGAGTTTACCAAGAAGACCAAAATTAACAGTTGTAGTGAGAGTTGTGCTTTAATGTGTGCCAAGGTGATCATAGTTTTGTTGCAGTGGGAGGCAAAGATGTATTTTGTCTCCAAGTGGGAGATTGTTAAGAATTGATGTCAAAATAAAGCTACAAATTTTGACGGGAATCTTTCGTACATGCGCGACCTTTTTTGTCTCATTTGAAGCTCATGATCCATCACCATTAAAGGCGCATTAGGTCATTATTTTTTATAAACATATATATGTGTGTGTTTTTGGCAGCTGGCAGTGCGAGCAATTAATCGACAGTGGCTTTGTTATTTTGAAGAAAATACACAGCGAGTGTATTGAGGTGTGAGGCAATAAAGCAGTGAGTGTTTTGTGAGAGAAAAGAGTGTTTCTCTCTCGTGGTATTGCAGGCATTTTCTTTCTTGTTTTTCCCAAGCTACCTGATTGTGGCACTACAAGAATATTTAGATATGCCGACGTTATTATTCCCGACGCTTTAAATTTAGTCGGCCTAAGTAACAATTCCCGACGGTTATGTTTACTGTCGGTAAAAGAGAAGGTAATTGTCGACGGTTTACAAAACCGTCGGCGGTTCGTAAACAATGTCGACGGTTTTGGAAAACCGTCGGCGGTGGGTGAAGAAAAACCCGACGGTTTTTAAAAACCGTAGGCAGTTTGCACAAAACTGCCGACGGTTTGCGAAACCGTCGGCGGTTTTGGGCCAAACCACCGACCGTTGACAAAACCGTCCGCGGTTTGGTCCATAACAGCCGACGGTTTTGGAAACGGTTGGCGGTTTGTTCCAAAACCGCCGACGGTTTTGTAAACGATCGGCGGATTCGTCCAAAACCGCCGACGGTTTTGTAAACGGTCGGCGGTTTCGTCTAAAACCACTGACGGTTTTGCAAACCGTAGGCGGATTCGCCCAAAACCGCAGACGGTTTTGGAAACCGTCAGCGGTTTGGCCCAAAACAGCCGACAGTTTTGTAAACAGTCGGCGGTTTCGTCCAAAACCGCCGACGGTTTTGTAAACGGTCAGCGACTTCGTCCAAAACTGCCGACGGTTTTGGAAACGGTAGGCGGTTTGGCTCAAAACCCCGACGGTTTTGGAAACGGTCCGCGGTTTGGCCCAAAACCGCCGACGGTTTTGTAAACTGGGGGCTCGAATATTTAGATATGCCGACGGTTTTTTTTTGTCAAAACTGGGGGCTCGAAAAAGAGCCCCCTTTTTCTTCTTTTCCCCCCAATTATTTCCCCTCTTTCCTCTCTTCCCCCTCTTTCTCTTCTCTCTTCCCACACACCCACACCTCCCCGCGCCGCTGCCCCCCCTCCGCCGCTGCCGCCCAGTCCGCCGCCGCCGCCGCCCCTCTCTTCTTCTCTTCTTTCCATTTCTCTTCTTTCCATTTTTCCTCTTTCATTTCTTTCTCTTCCAACCCTATACCCCCACCCCGCCGCCAACCACTCCCGCCGCCCACCACTCCCGCCGCCACCCACTTCCGCTGGCCGCCGGCCGCCGGCTACTTGTGGTAATATTGTAATTTTTTTTAGTTATTAAATAGTATTTTGCAAATCAATTTTAGTTTTTTGTACTTTTGTTTGTGTAATCATGGATTTGTGAGTTCAAACAACTTGGATCTCAAACCAACAAAGCTTCTAGCTCTATTGGTGAAAAAAGTATGTAAAAATCTAATTTTAAACTTTTTTGAACTCAAACAAAGTATGTTTATTTTGCCAAATAGAATTAAGTTTATTGTGATTTGGTTTGTATAATCATATATTTGCGAGTTCGAACACTTTGGAGCTCAAACAAACAAATTTCTAGATTTTTTGGTGAAAAAAAGTATGTAAAAATCCACTTTTAAACTTTTTCTAACTCAAACAAAGTATGTTAGATAATTTTCTAAAGTTAATTTTATTTTTTTTAAGTTAATTATTGTAAAGTATGCTAGTTATTGTAAATAAATAAAACTACATGTATTTGGTTTATTTGTACTTTAAAGTTAATTTTAGTTATTTTTTAGTTCTTTATTCTCATTCATGGATATGAAGTTGAATATTAAATATAGTTGGTTGGACTTTAGTATTGTGTAGACAACATAAGTTGGTTAGACTTTTTATGTGTAGATGAGTTATATAATTATGTTGGTTATATAATTTTGACTTATGTTGATTATCAAATAAATATAAGTTAGTAGATGTGTTTGTTATTATGTCTTATGTTGGTTAGACTTTTTTATGTTTGTTATCAAGTAAACAAGATAAGTTCTAAATTTGTTATATAATTATGTTGGTTTTATAATTATGACTTAGGTTGGTTAGACTTGTGTATGATTGTTACAATCCTCATATAATTGAGAAGTGATTTGTTCATTTTTGTTGAAGGATTAAAACAAAGTCTTCAAACGGGCTACATACTCAAGGTCAATACTTTTTTGAGTTTAATTGTAACTATTTTATGTTGTTTACATTTACCTAGCTAGCCTATACTTTTCATACTTTTTTTTCATACATATAATTTTCATACTTAAGTTTTGCTTTTGATAAGTAGAAATTGAAATGAGACTTGTGTTACTTCTTTTTTTTTTTCTTTAATACATTATGCAATAGTCAATGATTCAATTGCCTATATATTAACGCATGTTCTTACTTTGAACTTCATTTATATGTATTTGTAGTTGCATTTTCAATTGTTAGCTTTTAATATATTATTAAACTATATGAACTTGCTAGCATATTAAGATTGAAATTTTAGCTTATTAAGATATTCAATTTAATTTAGCTTATTAAGATATTGTAAAAACTTAAGTATCTAATTAAGTATTGAATTAACAAACCCATTACGCCTCCGTATGAATAATTGTGGTTGTTTATCCCAAAAAATCAAAAACATTTATAAATCAAAAAATTATAAACATCATTCAGAATGATTATGAAATGGGCCTTAAGTTATTAAATTTAATTTGTAGCTTAATTTACTTGCCGAAAACTGTATAATTAAACTTGATAGTCAAAAAATTTCTACATTAAGGGTTTGGGACAAAGTTAAATCTATCTTCCTTTGTCTAAATCCTACAGGATTGAACTTCTCACAAACTAGAATTGGACTTGGAAGGTGTATAAAATTAAGGATAAGGATGAATAGAGATTGGATTAAAATTAGAGACAAGTTGTCAACCGAGTATATAGAAGGAGTATCGATCTAAATAGGTATGATCTCTCTACAACTACTTTTGTATGGCTATCCTGCAATAAAGGTAGCCAATGATTTAAGCATTGGATCGGGGGGGGGGGGGGGTGTTAGTATGCTTTTAGATTGAATTGAGATGCTTATACGTAGTAAGACAAAGTGTGTATGGCTATCCTGCAGTAAAGGTAGCCAATAATTTGAGTTTATTTGGTTTGTATGTATGTTCCTGATATAGTTGAATTTTAGATGCTATATGTAAATATGTTCATAAATTTTGAAACGTTTTAGGTAAAACTACACTTTTATTTGTCAAAAGTTTTAGTTAAATTGTGAGTTTAAGTTCTTAAGGTTTGAGTTTATTTATGGTTTGTTTGAGTTCATGTTCATGTTAGTTGGTTTTCGAAATAGTTACTTATTATGTTTAGTAACTTTTGGTTTACTTGGTAAAGTTAGTTTATTTGGTAGAATTTTGATTGTTTGAGTTCGTTATACAACAAAAGGGTTAATTAGTTGGTTTCTTTGAGCTTATGTTCATGATGGTTGAGTTTTAGATCATATGTATGTGTATCGAGAAGTTTGGAAAAAACTCATATATATATATATATATATATATATATATTGTAACTTTTTTGACAAAGTAAAGTGTGTTTGTAATTTTTTGTTTTGAAAAAGTTACTTGCAACTTTGTAACTTTGGTTTACTTGGAACAAGATAGCTTTGGTTGTGTATTGTTAAATTTGGTGTTATACTTATAAAGTTTTCATTTTCTTAGTTGGTTATGAATTTCATGTGTTGATTAGTTGGTTTCTTGGAGCTTATGTTCATGATGTGGTTGAGTTTTAGAGAATATGGATGCCTATTGAAAAGTTTAGGTAATACTCATATTTTTTGATAAGTCTAAGTTAGGTTTAAGTGTGTTCGTAATTTTTGTTTCGAAAAAGTTACTTGTAGTTTTGTAACTTTGGTTTACATGGAAAAAGTTGGATTTGATTGTGTATTGTTAAATTTGGTGTTATACTTATAGAGTTAGATTAATTTAGTTGTTTTGATTGTTTTAGTTCAATATAATAATTTGATGAGTTTATAAAGTTTACTTAGTAAGTTATATTAATTTAGTTGTTTTGATGGTTTTACTTTGTTATATTCATGGGTTTTAATTTTTTAGTTCTTTATAATTCGTTATATATATACTTCATTAGTATTAGGTTTATATGTTAAATTATATGTAAATGTACATGTTTGTGCTTTTGGTTTAGAAAAAGTTACTTATATAGTTCTGTAATTTGGTTTACTTATATGAACTTGGTTGGTTTCTTAATTTTGGTGTGTTTTGCTTATATAGTTTTGTAACTTAATTAAATTTTGATACTTTTGAAATGTTAGTTTAGTTATGTTTCTAGTTGCTTTCTTAAATTTTGTGTTTTGCATAAGTTCATATTTTTATTTTTTATAGGTGGATTGAGTCGACATTATTCTGAGAGGAGGACAAAGATTTACCATGAAGATGGAAGATGATGAGAACTTAGGTTTATTTGTGTCGACATTAAATTACTTTTGTTTCTAGATTAAGTTTATTTGTGTAAAAGTTTTATTTTTATCTTGTATGAATTTATGAACAATGTGTAATCAAATTTGGTTTAATATAAAGTATTATTTGACTTATTTTTTTTATATTTTATTTTAAGTGCAATATGTTTAAATTATAGTGAAAATTTAGGTAAAAATATATTAAAATTAATAAAATAACAAAATCAAGCAATGCCGACCAATTTGAGATTTAGTCGCCCTTTATGAGAAATGCCGACCAAAACATAATTGGTCGGCAATTGTAGGAAATGCCGACCAATTCACGGTTTGGTCGGCATTTCCTACAATTGCCGACCAATTATGTTTTGGTCGGCAAATATAGGCAATGCCCACCAAATCGTGAATTGGTCGGCATTTCATACAATTGCCAACCAATTATGTTTTAGTCGGCAATGATAGGTAATGCCGACCAAATCGTGAATTGGTCGGCATTTCCTACAATTGCCGACCAATTATGTTTTGGTCGGTAATGATAGGCAATGCCGACCAAACCGTAAATTAGTCGGCATTGCATACAATTGCAGACCAATTTAGTTTTGGTCGGCAATTGTAGGAAATGCCGACCAATTCATGTTTTGGTCGGCATTTCCTACAATTGCCGACCAAATAGTGGCGTTGGCAGTTTTAGGAAATGCCGACGCCACTAAATTTTCGTCGGCAAAAGAGTCCCCGACGGGGAAATGCCGACGGTCGTGCCGACCAAATTTTTTACGTCGGGAATACATTTTCCGACGGTTTTTGGACATTTGCCGACCATTTTTAGCGTCGGAAAAACTCAAAACTCTTGTAGTGTGGTACTTGGAAGTCAATAGCTTTTGTTGGGCTATTGAGGGTTAGTTTGTAGCACAGAGTTGAAAGATTCTTGTAATCTCGCATTATAGTAGAACTTGTAGTTATAGAAGACTAAACGTAGTCTCGAGTTTGGGGCAAACCAGTATAGCTTCCGGTGTTGTTCTCTTTTTTCCTATCTCTTTACATTTATTATTTGTGACTCTAACTTGTTTGGCTTATCTTGTGGAAGGGAAGAATTAATATTGTAGTAGTTTCATTATTATATTATTATTATTCTCCTAACAAGTGGTATCAGAGCCATGGTCTAAACCTAGCTGTGTGTCAAAGAAATCCTCAAAGTGGAACAAAGAATTAACGAAGTCTCATGTTGACATTGTGGATGAATCCCATAAATTGAACAAAAAGTGCTTGGAGTGGCAAGCAAGTAATAACTCTATCAAGTCCCACTGGTAGAGGAGTAGATCTTTGTTACGAAGGGAGAAAGAGGTAGATGGTGTGATGATAGGTGATCACCACCATCAAGGAATATCCTACAATATGATATGTGCTTTGTGCTCTATTTGGATGTTGCGTCAAGATGAATTGGTTGTGCCTTAAGATGAAAAGCAAGCTCTCAGTTGGGAGTGGACAGATTTGTTCGAGGGGAGGCTCAAGTGTGGTACTTAGTTCGAGGGGAGGATTGTTATAAAGTCTCACATTAGCTAGAAAAGGAAGAGATTCATAGTATATAAGTGAAGACAATTATGTCCGTTGGTATGAGGCCTTTTGGAGGGAACCAAAAAGTAAAGTCATAAGGGCTTATGCCCAAAGTGGACAATATCATATCATTGTGGAGATATGGCGAAGGTCGTTTTCCTTATCAGGTAGTGAATGTTGTTGGATTTTGTTACAATTGTGTGAAAGAAAATGAAAAATGGATGAATTTAATATATGTATATTAAATTTGCCGTTACTTCTAATTTACTGTTTTTATGTCAAAAGATTCAAAATGGATTGATGTTTCATTTACAAGTTTAACATATGGAAGTTGAATTTGATGTTACTTCTTATTTGATGAGTTATCTCCTCTCTTTCTTTCTTTTGATCATAAGTAGAGTTGAGAGCAAGCATTCATGAGTTTAGCTAGATCCGGGTAGTTCAAGGTTGGTATTCTACCGGAATTAATTGTTGTATCCTGTTGAGACGATCACTGTAGTCTACTTGCAACTGTACAAAGTGAATAATTGTCTTCTGGACAACGCATTGTAAGCGTGTCTCAACTACCAATCATCTAATTGCTTTGTTGTTTCATGTTTTATAATTGCTTTGTTGTTTCATGTTTTATATGTTTGATGTCGTTGTGATAATCGATATGATCATCTACGACCATTGAAGTTTCTTATCTTCTCATCTCGTTCATTTATGGTTTAGTGTAATTTTTATTATATATAGAGTCCATAGTTATATTTACTCTATAATTATTTATAGCCAATTATGTGTAATTTTTTTGCTACTGTTACATAGTTTGTATATACATCGTATTTTCGTCAATAAATGTGGCCACGATCTTCTCTTTAATTATACATATGTTGTGCCTTCATCTTCTCTTTAATGATATGCATGGTAAGTTGCTACTGTTTTCTCAACATTTTATGATGACAAGAGGTTCCATATTTTGCCATTAATCCCAAATTTTGTCAATTGATTGAGGAAGGTCACCTATGCACTCATTTTTAACCCTTAGAAAGCCTAATTGAAGGTTTTCCTTAGTCAACTTTAAAAGTTTAGAGGCATTTTGGTTTAATTTGACCTAGGCGTCATTATTGGCGTTTGAAGTTAATTTTGGTAATATTTGTGTCCAAACACAAGTTACAAATCCTTCTCAGAAACTTAATTTTCATTTCTCACCCAATATAGAAAGTTGTATTTAGATCTCTACTATCTCGAAGAGAAAAGAAAACGGATCTTAAAGATTATAACCTTTAAAAAGAAAATTAGAACCCATTGATAAATATAGGAAGGGATACTTTTTTTAAAGAGAGAATTGATTAGAGAGAGAAAGAAATACTACGTTTAAGGAAAGGAGTGCATCTAGAGAGAGATATCAATTTTAAAGTGAAGAGTCCGATAGAGAGTGATAGATTAGATAGAAAGAAACTTTTATGTTTCATCACATGAAATTCTCAACTCTTTTTAATGGAAGAACCCAATTTTTTTTCACTCATACAAGTCCAAGAATTTAATTTTTAGAATTCAAAGTTGATGAATTATTATCATAACAATCAATATAGTCGAGATGTGAGGTTTGTATAATTTATCCAATAATTACGACAAAATAAAAAAGTTGAAACATAGAGACAGATATCTAATTATCCCACTTTTATTTATAGTTTCATATTGTAATAGAGATTATATTGGCATATACCAACTTCCATTTCTTATGAGAGCATGCTTTCTAGCACTTAGGGACAGCAACATGGCAGATGGAAGCAACCGCTTTGACGCGGGGAGATGTCACATAAGGCTTGAACTTTGGATCTTTTAGGTACCCACAATAGCATGGCTGTTGCTGCTTCAACTTCTGGCAGCAAGCAGCTGTAGGTGCCGCCGATGACGTGATTGCGCTAACACATGGGCTCAGCTCCGTGGGGTTGCAAGTCACTGCTTCCCCGAGACGAGCTCCGGTGAGAACTACCACCATCGCCACCGCCACCAGAAGGCAAAGGCCTGTGCCATGAAGTTTCTTCATTCTTTTGGTTTTGAGAAGATTTTCTATACTCGGAAGCAAAAGAAAGAAGAGTGAGTGTGTGTATTTTGCCAAAGGTTTCAACCTGTATTTATAGCTTCATGAAGTGGAATGTATGCACTTCTTTATTAATTTCTCAGTCCTCACCACCTACTTCTTTGTTAGGAGTGCAACCAAATTGATGACATCAATTACCGAATATAAAAAGAGACTTTTGAGATAAAAGACAAGGCAACGAAGCTAAGGGTAAGGAAGTCCTGCTTGGTGATCGCACTATGCTCTAAATGGGATATTAGTATGAACGTAAATCTCACTAAGCAAGATGGGTTAGGTTGTTCATGCCATGTTGGATGACTAAGATAGGTAGAAGATGAGAGAGCTACAAAAGACCTCCTGAAGTAATTCGAATTGAATGCTTAGAGTCTAGAAATATTTTCTAATGCCCCATTTGATAACCTACTGGTTTTTGGTTTTTAGATTTTGAAAATTGTGTTTGTTTTCTCACAATTTCTCTACAATGATTTTCATCTTCTCTACAATAGTTTCCATCTTTCTTAAAGAAACATTTGAGCTTCTAGCCAAATTCCAAAAACAAAAACTACTTTTTGAAAACTACTTTTTTTAGTTTTCAAAACTTAATTTGGTTTTTGAAAACATGTGTAAAAAGTAGATAAGCAAACATGAAAACTCATGGATGGAAGTAGTATTTATAGGTTTAATTTTCAAAAATAAAAAATAAAAAACCAAATAGTTATCAAACGAGGCCTAAACTTCTTCAATTTAATAGTACTAGTTGGATACTACGTACGTTGCACGTGTTTCATGATGTTGAAAATGCAATGTACATATAAATTTTGGCCTTATGGTCTTGTCTATGTGGAAAATGAAGAACTACTTTTTAATATTATTTTTATTTTGATTAGCATCATTTGATTACCCATTTATTTTCAAACTTTAATTTAAACCAATATATATATATATATATATATATATATATATATATACAATTTAAATTTCGTATTATCTAGTAATTGAAAAAATCTTTTTTGCAATGAACTTTTCGAATTCAAGGGAATCATTAATTAGTTAGTGGTTCTCAATTTTAGAACTCTTTAAATCTAGGAAATAAGTTTCAAGAAAAGCTATTGGTTAATTTATTTTTGTTTTCAAAAGTTCACTAAATCAAGAAGATCTGTTAATAAATTTATTTTTATTTACAAAAGTTAAATTTCAAACTTTAATTTAAACTAAAATATTATTTTGATTTTGATTTGCATCATTTGATTACCCACTTAATTTCAAATTTTAATTTAAACCAAACTATTTTTTTTTAAAAAATCGTATTAATTATCTAGTAATTGAAAAAATATCTTTTTTGCACTGATTTTTCCAAATTCAAGGGAATCGTTAATTAGATACGTGATTCTCAATTTTAAAACTCTTCAAATCTATGAAAGAAGTTTCAAGGAGATCTATTAGTCAATTTATTTTTGTTAACAAAAGTTCAATGAATCGAGAAAATCTATTAATAAATTAATTTAAACAAAAAATATTATTTTTTATTTCAAACTTTAATAATAATAAATTAAGAAGAATTGAATTTATTTTTTATCATAAAATTGTAAGATAGACAATTCAATCTTCCATCAAATAAAATAACTTTTAGAATCTGAATATTAATTATTACCATAATATTGAAAATTACAATGACATTATATTTTTAATAACTATTAGTAATTATATTTAAATATAATGAATTACATAAATAGAAAAAAAATACAAAAATCAGATATTCCTAAATCCTAGCCTAGTAAACTTCAATTTATTCAAAACAAAAAAAGGAAAAGAAAGCAAAAATAAATAAAAATAAAGAAGAAAATAATTCAATTACATCACTTTGTTGGTTGTTTTCTGCTTCCTTAACGAAGCAAGGTTGCAATCGTTTTCGTCTCCATCCTCCTCAATATGCTAGATGAATTAGTGTTTATTTAAAAGAGAAAAAGAAAACTACAAAAGCAATAAATTACATTAAGTTACTCCCCTTACCATTTGCCGAAAAAAAAAAAAAAAGAAACAAAACTATACAAAAGTCGTAAATTACATTAAATCACTCTCTTTCTCTACCATTTACATTAAAAAAAACTACAAAAACACATAAAAAGCAGTAAATTACATAAAATCACTTCCTTTCTTTATCTGCCATTTGCAAAAACAATTGGAGATCAGGGAGCCCATTCATAACTTGTCGACCTCTAACATCACCATAACAAAATCTCTTCAATAATAAATTGCTTGAACCTTGAAAATTGGAAAATTGGATACAAATGATTTGGTTTATTGAAAAAAAAAATAGACTTATATAGCCACAACCATAAAATAAAAATGAGAAATCAAAATTTCTCCCTAACATGATTTTTAGAATCACTTTAGAAGGCATGGAAGAATTCAATTGTGGGATGCACT
This sequence comes from Trichosanthes truncata, assembly GCA_033996785.1. Taxonomy (NCBI): domain Eukaryota; kingdom Viridiplantae; phylum Streptophyta; class Magnoliopsida; order Cucurbitales; family Cucurbitaceae; genus Trichosanthes; species Trichosanthes truncata. Next base: position 17,152,448 of record JAWPNB010000007.1, read on the forward strand.
ATATATAAATTGACGATGTATGACATTTAATTTATGTATATTAATCACTATAGATTAGAATCTAATATTTTGTTAATATACTTATTCAAAAAAAAATCTTATCTTTATTTTTTAAAAAAAAGTATTTAAGTATTATTTTAATTTCATATTCTCGAAAAAAAATTGATCAAATTATTTTTTTTTAGTTTTTGTTTTTAACTTTTTAAATATGCATTAAAAAAATCTTTAAATATTAGTTTATTTTTAATTTTTTTTTTAAATATACAATAAATATTGAATATTAATAAATAAATAAGTATTGTTGTATCATTTTATTATTCAAATTATTCAAATATGGATTAGTTAGTTGGAAGATTGGATATAAGTATTATTGTATCATTTTATTATTCCAATATGTGTTTAAGTTATCATTTTATTATTCAAAATTCAAATATGTTTAATTTATCATTTTATTATTTAGATAATTAAAATATGCATTAGTTAGTTGGAAGATTGGAGATCGTAAAGATTTTAAAATCTTTATTCAAATTAGAGATTACATGAGTAGAGATTTTAGAACCTTTATTCAAATTGAGGACGAAAATCTTTCAATTAAGAATGTCATAATAGGAAGTCTTCAAATTAATTAGGGCAAAAAAGAAAATCAAAAGTTTCTCCCCTCAAGCGCCATTTATATAGTATAGATTTAACAAGGTGTAAAATATAATGTAACAAGGGATATATAATTTTACTAGGAGATGGACAAAAACTAGTGGTTGTTTGATAACCCTTTTATTTTTTATTTTAGAAAAACTAAGAGGTTGTTTGGTAACCTTTTTTTTTTTTTTGTTAAAACGGTTTTGAAAGTATGAATAATTTTCAAAACAAAAATAATGTATATATAGTTTTTGAAAACTCTTATTTTAAAAAAAAATCATTTTTTCCTTTAAAAAAAAAAAAAAAACTCTTCCACAAATTTCTCTCTAAATTTCTCTCTTTGAAAACTTTCTGTATCTCTAAACTTTTCTATCTCTGTATAACTTGTTTATTTCTCTTTCTCATAATTGTATAACTTTCATTTCTTTTTTCCTTCTAACGCATCTTTCACTTTTTTCTCTATAGAAATTCAACTAATTGATACAGGTTTAACTCAGCATGAATATGTACCGTTAAATTATATCTGTCCATTTTTCAAATCAAAATCTGCTAAGACAGATTTTCCTCGGCTAATTCATTGTTATAGACAATCTTAATTCCGACTACCTATTCAAGTTTATATATTCTTCAAATCATTGTCAATTTCTTCAAAAACAAAAAAAGTAACAAATTGCATCTACTGATGAGATTTGTTTAAATTTTAATGGGATCTATCACATTAGGGATTCAATTGTTACAAATTTGAAAGTATAAAAGCTATATTGTTATATGCTAAAATTCAAGAATTAAATTGTTACAAATTTGAAAATACAAGGCCAAAATTGTTACAAACTAATGTTCATGAACTAAATCTTTATTTTGATGAAAGTTTAGGGATCAAAAGTATTTTTTTAACTTTTATTATTTGATGGTCAAAGTGAGTAGCTCAACAGTCATTGGACCAAGAGGTTAGAAGTTTAAATCCTCATACTTCAAATGTTGTTGACCTCAGAAAAAAAAAAAAAAAAAAAAAACGTTATTATTTAATGGTGTTCACATATCTCCTAATTCCTAAATTTAAGGTTGTCCACATGGTTTTGTTTTGTTCTTTTGGCATTAATTGTTCTGTTGTTGATGGAAGCCTTTTTTTCCTCCCACCTACCAGAAGAAAAAGGTCCATTTTCGTTTTTCATTTTTTTCGGAAGTACGATAAGTGTAGAGATAGAAATTTAAACCTCTAATTTCATAGAAATGAATAAATATTTTAACCATAATTGATATGTACATGTCTTTTTTACATCAAAGTTTCAAATTCTCATTTCTCACATTTATTGAACTAAAAAAATATTTTAACCATTATGCTAGATAAAAAAATTTGCTAACATAGGATAATATAACATCGACAAGAAAGTTAAAAGTTAAAAGTCCCTTCCCAAGTGTTGAACCAAAAACAAACAACAAAGACTAACAAATTCTATTTCATGCTTACTTTATTTGTTTGGAACTGGCTCATTTTAAGGGTAGCCCTCCACGTGTGCCCTTCGAATTTCGAACGTAGGAGTTAGGAATATTTAATTTTAAATTTTAACTTTTTCTCCGAATACGTAGGTCTATTTAATTACACGCTACACATGGCATAACCACATTGTTTTGGGAGGAAAACAAGACGTTTGTTTCATTTCTTCTCTCCAGAGTCTAGATGTTGCAAATTCTGAACGGATTAATATTGATTGATGTACCTTTTTGAAAATCATAAACAAATTTATTTAACACAATTTAAAGAGCCCAACTTATTTTCAAAAAATAAGAAAAAAAACAAAAAGAACCCAGCTTAAAGTGACCTTCCATTATTACATCATTTTCAACTGTTCAGAAAATAATTAGGCTTGACTGTGTTGAATATTGAAAATGATTTTATTTTATTTTTACTTTTAAAATTAATTTTATAAAAATTATGGATATGACTATTTTTTGTTTTAAAATTTGGCTGTGATTTTGAAAACAATTTTTAGGATTAATTATAGAATGATAAATTCTGGTCATTCTTAAATTGTCATGTATGAAAGACAAAATTATATATCATTAAAATTTTGACCAATCAACTAAAATAATTTTTTTGTCAACATGAGTTTAGCTCAACTGTAATTGGCACGTACTCCTTCTCTTGAAGTCAGAGGTTCAAATCTTTATACTCCACATTTTTTGTACTAAAATAATTTTAGACATTGAAAATTGGTTAATTAATCAGCTACGTGTTAGTCTTATGTACATTTGAATTAGAATCGAATGACAACACTAAAAAGATGAAAAAGGTTGCCTACCAATTTTTATTTCAAAATTTATCAACATTATCAAACTATTAAGCTCCAAAATCATACAACACAAATTACAAATAAATCAATTTACGCGAAATTTAGCAAGACAATCCTAACATCCAAAGGTAATTCAAGCTAATTAAAGTGTAGAAATTTAAAAGAAAAAAGAAGAGGGGACATACAAAAATTTTGTAGGGGTTCAACAGTTGCTTACTCCAGAGGTATCTTACTATAATGGCCCTCTTGCACACGAGAACAAAACCGATCAACCCCCTTTTTTTCTTACGGGCCGGAGATCAGAAACCCGTGATCCTTTTATTGTGATTTATGCCTTTTAAGCTTTGTAATTTATATGTTTTATGATTTAATAATAATTTGTTGATTTTTATTTGTAATTTACATTATTCATTATATGAAAATCCTAAGTTATTGGTGTAATGTTGAGCATTATGTAGATGACATATGAGAAGATCATGTTCAAGAAATAACCTAAAATTCTATGGTATATAGATAAGATTGTGTGCATTGTCCTAGTAACACTATTGATACGACCCGCTTTGTAATAGTTACAAATGATTTGATCCAAATTGTTCATGTGAAGACATGTGAGCGGGAGTATCTTACACAATGAATTTGTATAAGACTAGACCACAAAATATTGTAATTCTCCTTATATAATCTGTTAATCTAGAAGATAAATAAATATTTGATAGAATGATCGTATGCAACTCAATCTTAATCTTGAGTGAGTTATGAACTTCTGCCTATGAGGGCATATATATCCTTTTGATTTGCATGGATTAGAATGACTTCTATAGTTTGTCCAATAAGCCTACCATTTCTGGGACTTAACTAACTAGAGAGCTGAGAAATATAAATTTAACAAGATGAAATTTATTGCTTCTTATATAGGAAAAGTAGATGAGTAGTTTATTTAAATGTTGATTTCGAGACTTGGAATAATGGGGCCTCACCCTCTCACTAGCCCAAGAAGAACTTAGTTTTTAATTGGATCATAAACAAACTGTCATTAGAGAATTAGTGGGGTATAAGATATAATTACATTGGTAAAAATGAATTTTGATCCAATTGTAATTACGAACAACTCGTAAGGGATTGACTTGCCTAGTAGTAATTATATCTACAAACATAACTTGTTCTACAGTGCATAAGAGTGCAACTCTAGGTCTATAGTCGAGTGACCTTGAGTTTGTGAATAAAAATTAATTGATTAATAAGTTTAATTAATTAATGTTGTATCATTGGAGCTTATAATCTATAATTCTATAAGGTCCCCTTGCTAGCTCATAGGAATATAAAATGATCAATGTTTGTTTAAAGAAAAATGAAATAAAATTTGAAAGGTTCAAATTAATATTTGATATATTTGATATATTAAATGAGAAAAGTACATGTATATAATTATTGTATTTGATGAAGGAATGAACGTTTCACTTGGCAGTGAAAGCATTGAATCGTCTTTGATTTTATTTAAAATTAAACTAAAAAAAATAAAATTAAGCAAACTTACTTAGAGTAAATATGGAGATATTTATGGCAGGTGTTTATCTTATCCACAAAGTCTTTTTAGCTATGACTTGAATATAGGATCAAGCTTGTGGGAGCTTCTTGAAAAGGGATTGGAGAGGAAGAGATCTAGATAGAATTTTCTAATTATCTATTGAGGAGATGTGTGCACTAATGGCTCAATCCAAATGTCCTATTTATAAAGACCTAGGACAAATCTTTGCTATAATTAAATAATATATATTTTATTATCTAATATATTAAAATACATATATTTAATCTGAATCTTATTCAAATCTTATTCAAATCTTTTAAACTCTCCTACGATATTTATTTCTTTACTTGAATCTTATTCAAATTTTATAAATATATTTTCTTTAATGTATCTAATATACATTAATTATTTTAATATTCAATGTATCAAATACAATAAATATATTGTCTTCCTTTATATTTAATATATCTAATATATTAAATATTAATTTGAACATTTTAAATTTTTCTTTCAACTAAATTGATCTTTTAGTGTTACTATGAGCTAGCAATGGGACCTTAAAGACCTACAGATTATAAGGTCCATGATGCTAGCACAGCTATGCATGATCGCAAGTGCACAGACCCAAGTAATAAAGTTGTATGAGTATACCAGATATCGTATCCACAGGGAATTGTTCAGATTGATTGAATATTGAAAATAGTTGCAATTAATGATGTTTAGAGAAATAAACTGATGAGCAAGTGATTAAGACAAATAAAAGCATGCAAGAAAATTAAAGACTGAAAACAATAGAGTTAAAGACGTTTAGGGAATTAATTTCGCTGAATGGTTCTTGCAATTAATTAATTGGGCAAATGATTTTATCAACTTGATTAATTAACTAGGCTTAGACGTCTAAATTCAAGGAATCCTCTATCAAGCTCATCCAATTCTCGAATGTCATTTACTAAACCACGTGTCCGTCTCATCAGCTAATTAACACCCAACATTATTGAACCTTCATTTTAAGCCTCAATTAACTTCCATTGATCCTATGCCACGTAGACGGGAATTCAATTGTCGTGCATTATTTTTCTAAGCTTAATCTACTTTGTCGAGCTCAATTAAACTAACGATTAGTTAACACTATGGTCGGCAGGTTAAAGGCATATGAACTCAACTCATAAAGCTATTTAAAAGAGCTATAATATCAATTAAACCATTCAATTAACTAGAAAAAACTATTAGCTACATTAATTTTCCAAACTTAAAGGTAATTAGCCACTAAACATATTCAAAACAGTGCCTAAAATAGTCATTACAGCCCAAATACAACAACTACAAAAGGAAATAAAAGGGTAGAAAGCTAAAACCACGTCTATCTTAGATTCTTGCTTCGATTTTTGTGAACCCAAGCCTTGAATCTACATCGAACAACCTCCCAAAAGGCTCCAACTATCACCAATTTGGTAAGTTTTCGCAAAAGGGGTCTAAGAACCCTAAAAGTTCTCCCTAATTTCAATCTCGAAATGAAGAATTAATAGCAGGTTTTGATACTGCGTTGAGACGCTAGACACAATGTCTCACCACTATGTCAAACGCATCGTTTAACTAACGTGCACGCCTTCAGTGTTGAGACGTTGAAGGCAGCGTTGAGATGATTTAAACGGAAATTCTCGCACGTGCCTCTCACTAGCGTCAAGGCGCCATAGGACAGCATCTCGATGCTAGCTCTCAGGTTTGAAAAAATAAGGACAGCGTCTCAACGCTAATTTGAGTGTTAAGATGTTGTCCCTTCGGCCAAGAATTCTTGTGAAGCTCCTCTTTCCATACTTAGCTCCATTTTTAAGTCCTTTTAAGCTCCACATATGACCTGAAACTCCAAATTCATCATCTTTGGTTTGAATTGCTCAGTTTCCTGAAATAAATAAAATATCACCATAAAAGCTCATAATTATACGCAAAACTAGCATTGAATCAGGCCTAAACATAACACTAAATTAGTGCTATCACTCTAATGATACAAAATTAATTAATTAAATTCTTTAATGAATCAATTTTTATTCTTTAACTTTAGGTCACTCCACTATAGACCTAGATTTGCACTCTTATACACTGTAAGACAAGTTGTGTCCATGGATATAACCATTACATGCAAGTCGATGCTTCAAGAGTTTTTTATAATTACAGTTGGGTAAAAAGTCTGTTTTGTCCCTGTAATTACATCTTGCACCTTAAGTATCATTGATCCTCTAATAAATTATTTGTTTATGATTCAACCATAAAATAAGTCCCTCTCAAGCCAGTGAGAGGGTAGGGCCCCATTGTTCAAGTCTCGAAATAAGCACTTAAGGGAATTACTCATCTACTTACCCTATACGAAAAAGAGCGAATTTCATCTTATGAGATTATATTCCCAACTCCCTATTTGGTCAAGTCCCAAAATGGTAGGCATTTCGTAAAATGCAATACCGCAAGTGTACGGGTCAAGTTTTAATATAGTGGTTAAGTGCAAGTATCGTCCACAGGAATGGTTTTTCTACATCAAATTGGCTATTATAGTTACTAACACCCAATTTTATTTAGAGAATAATTATTTTAAAGAAGAGTGTCAAACAAAATAGTAAAAAGGGAGATGAACTGCAAGGAGAGAAAACCTAGGGAATTGATTTCACCAACTAAACTAATGTTTTAGTTAATTAACTCAAGATTGATCACACAACACATTAAGTAGGAAGTTTAAAAGATCAAAATCCTTTCTCAAACCCAATTGGAACTCATGCAATTTTATAAGCCTAACATGTTTGTCTAAACTTTAATAAAATAACATGGAATTAAGCTACTTCCTATGATGCTTCTAAAAGAACCCTTCATTCTCATGCAAGGATTTACAGTTAGATATGCAATTAATTGATCTAGCCCAAATTGACTTTTTTACAAGCAATAAACAAAGCCAATAAAACAAGTAAACTTTGGCCAAAAGAATACTAGCATTAAGAATATAAACGCATACGACGGTGTTGTAAGATCAGTTCAAGAAATTAAACTAAAACATTGAGTTAGCAGCTACATCAATCCCCTAGATAAAAGTCTAGCCACTCATTACAACAAAACTAAAATCTAGACTTAATACAAAATCCATATCAAGAACTACGATAAAAAAAAAAAAAAAAAAAAAAAAGGGAAAGAAAAAACTCTAGTCACGATTCAATGCTCATTCCCAATGCACATCACGATCTCGAGCTTCCAACTCATGTCCTTTGCTCCCAAGAGTGTTCCTTATCTCCCAAAATAGAGTAGAAATCAAGTTTAGGTTTAGGTCTCCCCAAAAACAACCCCTTTCATTCGAAACAAAACTTTTCTATTTATAATCTCGGACAGCGTTGCAACGCTGTCCCAAAGAATCGCGCAATATTGGAAAAAAATATGGTAGCGTTGAGATGCTACACCACAGCGTCTCAATACTACGTACATGACTGGAATTAAACACGTGTTTCTGACGTTGCAACACTAGAATACAGCGTTGCAACACTGTTCGTGCAGGAGCTGCTACACTTCTAGCGTTGAGACGCTATACATAGCATTGAGACGCTACGCTCTCAGGTATTCTTGTCCAATTCATTCTTTTACTTCGCATGGCTTCTCAATTTGTGTTCAATTAGCTCCATATTTGCAAGGGTATCTCCAAAATCTCCGATTTTGCTCCAATTGCTCAATAACTGCAATTTAAATTAATAAACTCGTGAAAAACACCGAATTAGCTATAAAGACTAACAAAAGTAAAGCCTAGGAATAACACATTTTGTGTGCTATCAATAGGCTTATTAAATTGACTACAAAAACCACTCTCACCCATGAAAATCAAAGGACAAGCCCTCACAGGTAGGAATTCATAACTCACCCAGGATTAAGTTCGAATCACCTATGACCATCTTGATGAAATATTAATCTTCTCAATTAACAAATTTATAAAGAGAGATTAAATATTTCATGGTTCAGTCTTCTACAAACTCATTCTATAAGATAGCCCCACTCACATATCTACACATCAACGATTTGAATTAAATCATTTGCAACTATTACAAAGTGTGCCATTGATCAGTGTACACGCAAGCGCACGCGATCGAAGTAATATAAAGTGGTATGTGAGTACCAAGTATCGAATCCCAAGTGAATTGGAAAGGGTTAATCAACTAAATACCATTCTTAATGGCATCTAATTTTATTTAGGAAAACAAATCACCAGAAGAACATGCACTGCAAAGATTAAAAATAAGAAAGAGCACAAATTTAAGGGTCGAGTTTAGGACGTTAATCTCACCAATGGACCTTTATTGAGTTTAATGGGCATTTGTTATTAATTAAACAATTTAATTGAATCTAAGGATAATGTATCTTGGAATCCTCTGTCGAGCTCTTCTAAATCTCGGGTGTAATTAATTAAATTACATGTCCATTTCATTAATTAATTCTCACCCAACATTAATGATCCCTAGCATCGATCCTAATTGAGGCTCCTATCACTGTCGTGTCCAAACATCAATTATCATGCAATTTACGCTCTAATTTATGTACTCTTTGTCAAGCAATAGCATAAATCAACAATTCATTAACTCCTTGCTTAGGGGATTTAAAGCATTAAGAATATTGCATGAAATTAACAACGAATAATTAATCACAAATTCCAAATTCAGTTCAATTACATGGTCCAAAGGCTTAATTAAGCCATAAACTTTACTATCTAGTCAAGGTACATCATACTTCAATGTAGAACAACCAAATCCATCTTAAAACACTCAATCACAGCAGAGAAATACAGGGAAAACAGAGAAATAAACCTGTTACGCATGAATCCACCGTTGCCGCTACGATCTCCACAAACCTCGGGGTCGAATCTTCAAGATATCCGCTCTGAATCACCCCCAATCTCTCTGCCCTCTCTCCATTCGTGGATTCGGGTCTAAAAACCCCCAAATTCGCCCCCGAAAAACGATGAAGAATCAAAGTATTAGAAGCTGTAATCGGGACAACGTTGCAACGCTATCCAGGGTAACGTTGCAATGCCATTAGTAGCGTTGCAATGCTACAGACGGAACCTCATCTATTAGCATATTTCTAGCGTTGCAACGCCACAAGGTAGTGTTGCAACGCTATCTCTCGGGTTTGCACACCAAATTATGGCGTTGCAACGTCGTCCTCTCGGCCCCAACAGCTTGTGCAGCATCTCCTCTTGTACTTATCTCCTCCAAAATCTCTAAAATAACTCTATCTTTACCATTTTGCTCCGAATTCTTAATTCTGTTGTCAATTACTCAGATTCCTGAAATTAACAAATAATCGTCATATAATGCGTAAAACTAGCTAAAATAAGGCATAAATATAGCACTAATTTAGTGCTATCAGCCGTATCAATAGTGTTACTAGGATAAGGCATCTAACCTTATCCATATACTATGAGCATTTAGGTTATTTTTTGAACACGATCCTCCCATATGTCAACCACATATTGTTCAAGATTGCACTAATAATCTTGAATTTTCCATATAATGGATAATATTATATTACAAATAAAAAAATCAAATTTATTATTAATTATTGAATAAATCATTAATTATGAGGCTTTAGGACATAAATCTCAACAATCTTCCACTTGCATTACAGCTGGTGAGACATGTATCATAGGGCATACTCTATACCCAATATGTTCTCCCACTTGCCCTAACGAAGATGAGACATGTCTCATTATCCTAGATATTATAGGTGACTCTCAAACACTTTAGCCTGGAGAGCCTTTTTATATAGATCCAAACGACTGTATTAAAAGCCATCTTGGTCACTACCATGATGCTTTCTCTCTCTCAATATGATTCTCTATACATTGATGTTTTATAATTTCCTTAATATTAGTATTTGCACCACTATTATCATAATAAAGAAGGATAGACTAAATATTATTTGAAACACCTTTAAGATCTTTAAGGAACTATTATAGTTATACAAGTTCTTTTGTTGCTCCAGAAGCAAAAACATTAAACTTGTATACCTTATTCCACCGCTTAGGGAAAAAATTATCTTAATATAGATTTTCCTAAATCTTTGTAAGAACTTGTGTATCTTGTAAGGATCAAATCTTTAAGTCCATATACAAAAATTTCTCATTATCCATAGATACTTTGAGAAAGTTTTTAATTGTCTACTCAATGGTCATACCATTCGTTTAACTGATATGCTAACCAGCTGTATATTAAATGTTAAATCTCATTTATACATTAATTGTCTCCCGCTTAGAGTAGATAAGTAATCATATACTCTTAACATTTGAGATGATTTAGGATACTCTTCCTTAGACATAAATAGCAAATTTTGACAACAATTTTGTCAATATAAGATATTTGAGACAAAGTTGACATTTTGTCCTTAAAATCTCCATTTTGGACATAAAAAAATATATCAAATCATTCCAAATCACTCATTTAGAATTGGTTACCTAGTCTATTTTTTATGTTAGATAAAATCTTACATCATTACCAATGAGTAAAATCTCATCATTATAAAATATGAGAAAACTCTACTAAGCAATTAATGATGTACTTGTCTATATAAGTTTCATTCATAATTATTAAAAGTCATAGGTTTTGATACTTTTATCAAAACTTATATTCAAAGATCTAATGGTCAAATTCATTTCATATATAAACATTTATAATTTTGCAAGCTTTTTACTTTTGATCTTTGAAAATAAATCCCTCTGATTTATTTGTGTAGATGCATTCTTTAAGATTCTTTTCATAAAATAATTCTAAAAATTAATTTTACATATTCTATATGCAAGAATGAATTAAATAATGCTTACACACTCTAGCATGACAACAAGTGAGAAAGTTTACTCATAATCTACTTTCTCTCCATAGTTTAACCCTTTGCCATTAGTCTTATTTTAAAGATCTGTATCTTCGTATCTATACATATTTTCCTTTCATAGATCCCTTCATATCCTATGAGTTTAACCCTATCATGAAGATTTACAAGTCCATAGCGAGATGTAGTACATGGACTCAATCTCAAGGTTCATGACTTTGACCTATTCATCCTTGCCAACATCCCTCATTATGACTTTGAGGGTAATACGCCTTCAACTTTAATTTGTCATCTAATATGGCAACTTGGTCTGCAATTAGGTCATTATAAAGATTGAGTCATCTCATAACTCTCCCACTACGATGAGATTTATCTAGTTCATGACTAGGATCCATTTGACTCTCAAATGTAATTAAATGATTAACAACTTTTGTTAACAATTTAGTGGCTTTACTTGGAGCCAACTCATCAACACTATTTCACCTTATTAAAGGTTTGTGATCTTTTATTTGATATTCCTTATAGAAAAATGATATTTGTCATACAAATACCTTACTCTATTTAGGACTATATCAAAGACCATTTTATTTCTCCTTAAGAACAACCTATACTTAGGCATATCTTTGAACATATTTCATTCCTTTTGGGTTTGTTTTAGTAAGTATGCTTAACATTCTCAAATTCTAAAGTGTTGTACACTTATTTTACTACTCTTCCATTATTCCAAAATTGTCTCAAAGATACTTTTAGAGGGAATCATGTTCACCATGCAATCTGTATGGCATATCCTAGCTGGAGTTTGGTAATGATGTTAACTCATTATTGATGTGACCATGTCTAACAAGGTTCTGTTTCTCCTCTTGCAGCACAATTTCACACAATTATATTTGGTATTAAGAGTTGGGATACAATCCCACTTTCTATCAACTAATCTTATTATGTAAGTGATGACCTTGCTAGAGTGATGTGAAATTATGCAATTTTAGGATGTCAATGCGCAAGTGTACACATTCATTTTATAGCAAGTGGCAAGTAAAATTATCGTATCCACAGAGTCTATTAATCCTTCTAATTATCCTAAATTAATTCTTAGTAACTTAGTTGGTAACCATTCAAAATTATCAATGGAAATGAAATAAAAGAAATAACAAATGCTGGAACAAAATTAATGCTAAAGCATGCAACAACAGAGTAAAGATTCAGGAAACAGAGAATGATTAACTTGTGCTTTAATTAAACGAAATGCTCGGATTAGAGGTAAGTCATGCATTAGTTAAGTTACGAACTGAGTACACATTCATTCCATTCGATTCACTACAGACTACACGGTATTCTCCCGAATCACCGAATATATGCTGTCGCAATTAAATTACTTCAGCATAATAAACCCGCTGTACTTTATGTGCGTTAGGCGAGTGGTTATCCCTAACCTACCCACTTAGTTAGCTACTAACCTTAACAAGAGGCTAACGTAGTTTTCAAGTTTTCAGCCCCTCCTATTCTTCCCAGAAATCAGAGGAACGTTGTTCACATCGGCTGGCCAAGCGGACACAAACTAGTAAATAAAACCTCTTAAAAACCAAATCGAAGGAGATGAAGTATACTCTTCTATAACATTAACTAAAAACAATCATCCTCTAATCCTCACCTTATGGTGATTAGTTCATGCTACAGGAAAAACGGAAAAACAGTAGAAATGTAGACATAATGAAAATAAATGCAGAAAATGACTAAATAACAGAAGAAAATGTAGCAGGAGAAGTCGAAATGCTGCCCCAAGATCCTTGACCCAGCATCGGCGTCGTTCCGACTGGAAACCTTCCGTTTTGGGCAAAACTCCGGTGGTGGTGTAACACCCGAGACTCTTTGGGTAAGTTTAAAATGTTGTTTTGGTAAAGTTTTATTATGAATTTAATTATTTTGAGGGTAATTTGGTGATTTTTGGAAAAGGAAAGGGTATTATGGTCTTTTAGAGAGAAGATATTTTGATTTTTATTATTATTTTATTATATTATTTTATTATTATTTTTATTATTTATTTTTTTCTCTTCTTCTTCCTCCCGCAGCTTCCCCTTCCCGAAATTCTCTCTCTCTCTCTCTTTCTCTCTCTCCAGCCGCAAGCAGCAGACGGAGCGCCGAGCTCTCCCTCTCGTCGGCTGCTCGCCGTCGTTCCACCGGCGCGCCCACGCGCGCCGTCCAGCTCCTTTCTTCGTCCGCCGCCGGTTTATTTTTCCTTCCTTCTTCGTTTTCTTCCTCTGCCGACAGCCACAGCCGAACCCCCATCCTTCTGTCTTTTCCTTCTTCCTCGCCGTTAGCTTCTCCGCCGAACACCCAACCTCGCCGTGAGCTTCTTCGCCGGACGACAGTAGCTTCGCCGGAGCTCGTCCTTCATCGCCTGACTTCTTCTTCTTCTCCTTCACCTAACAGAACTCAGATCGCGCCGGATCTGTTTGCAAATGTCTCACCGGAGCTCACCGGAGTCTCGAGCGCACTAAATTTGTAACGACCCTATAGGCTCAGAACGCTACCTAAGAGTCATTACTAAGTCACGTCGCTATATTACCGAAAATTTCGGCAACATAACGGCGTAACTACGCGAAAACCAAAAATTTGACCCTTCTTGATAAGACATAGAAAAACACACTTCTAAGATTTTCAAACAACCACCTAGCATCCAACAAACTTCTCAATATGATGCTAGGGTTCAAACAGCAGAAAGTCAAATACACGTGCACGATTTACAAAGAAAGGTTAAAAGATTTTAAACATCCTCCTAAACATTTAAAAACTTGACATGAGATCTATATACATCTAGAAACACAAAAGAAGCGGAATAGCGATCGGTCGGCTCCCATGACTCGAGTAGCTGATCTCCGGTCACGCGCTAGGGCCGATCTTAGCCTTACCTGAAAACATTTTAAAAAGGAAAAAGGTGAGTATTAACGAATAATACTCAGTAAGTCCATCATAGTTTCAAAATAAGAGTTTCAATCACATGCAACATGTCATTTTAAATCATAAAACCATCGTAAACCATCGCTTTAGTAGGGGACCTAAAATTCATTTTATAAACCATGTACTTTTCCTCGCGGCTCTCGTGAACGATTAAATTCTCCCGAGGGCCTCGTGAACAGTCCGAAGACAGTTTTTCCATCGAATAGAGTCCTCCCTACCTCTGAGAGTTAAGCTCGAAAGCTAACATACATCATGGAGTCCGAAGACTCAGCCCGAAGGCTACCATCGTAGAGTCCGAAGACTCAAGCCCGAAGGCTACCATCGTGGAGTCCGAAGACTCAAGCCCGTCGGCTACCATCATGGGGGCACTCTCGAACCCTGGGAGCATAGAGAGTCCGAAGACTCGGGTTCCCTCAAAACCCACATAAAACTTTTGGGAGAATTATCGTCACGGCCTACATAAATCTTTTCATGAGCACACAACACATGCATGAGGTCCCATTCGTTTTAGAACATAGTTATGAATGCATAAGTCATAGCAATCGCATTTCAAAGACATACATATAATACACTTTCTTTCTTAAATACTTAACATGAAAAACATAAACTTTCAAAGTAAATATAGAGCTAGCTCAAGGTTTTGAAAACTTCTTTCGTTGTGAGATCCCTTACCTTATATCTTTACTTACTAAAATACCCTTTCTTCACTAGTAATGAGCTTCTTGAGTTCCCACTCCAAGCACGAACCAAGGTCCTCAACAATTCACCTAAAAAGTGTTCTAAACGTGTCTTAAACCATCCGAATTACGCTAAAACACATTCTATCATTAATAACTCGACGAAACGGACCAAATGGCAATTTTTACCCAGCTCCGGCGAGCGGCGGCGCGTGAAACTCCGGCGGCGGCGCGTGGGCTTCACGACGGCGGCGCGTGGGCGCACGTGGCCGGCGCGTGAGGACTCCGATCGGCGCGTGAGAGCGCGTGAGGGCTCGTTTTCGTGCGAAGCTCGCGGATTTGGGATTTTCCGGCAGCTGGGGTTAGTTCACGGGCTGCAGAATCGACGAGAAGGCCCTCGTTCAGCGGCGCGTACGGCGGGGTTGCGATTTGAAACTTCCGGCGAGCTGGTCGGTGGTTAAATGGACAGGTTCGACGACTGCAACCGTTCTCCGACCGACGTGCTGCTGTAGGAGCTTCGACTGAAGTGGAAATGAGGGATTTGGCCGGCGGACGAAGAAGAAGAAGAAACCGCCGGAAGATGGGTGTTCTTCGTGAGTTGCAGCGAGCGAAGAAGACGAAGCCGGCGGCGAAGAACAAGCTTCGGCGAAGCTGTCGACGGAAGAAAGAGAGAGAGAGAGTGATTTCGGAAAGGGAGACGATCGAGAGACGGAGGTGATCGGGAGGCAGCCATCGCGTGAGAGAGAGAGAGAGAGAGAGATCGGGAGGGAGGGGTGTCGCGAGGAAGAAGAAGAAAGAAAAAAAAATAAAAAAAAATAAAAAAAAAATAATAAATAATAATAAATAATTAAAATAATAATAAAATAATAAAATAATATTATATTAAAAAAAATCAAAAATATCTTCTCTAAAAGACCATAATACCCTTTTTGACCATTATTTCTTTCCATTTTTGCCCTCCTAACCTTCCAAAATTTCAAATTCACTCTAAAATCAATATACTTAAGAATTTTTATCCAACTTGATTTCCATAATTCAAAATTACTGTTTCTAAATAAACCGGTAGTTACAAAATTTGCGCAAAACGGATCGTCACGCGCTCTCACGCGCCGGCCACGCGCCGCCGTCCGCTGCCGCACGCGCCGCCGTCCGCCGCCGCACGCGCCGCCGTCTCCGATTCCAATTTTCGAGCCCGAACAGTCCCCGTTACGATCGTGTTACGATTTGGGTAAATTTCGCCATTTGGTCCGTTTCGTCGAGTTATTAATGTTAGAATGCGTTTTAGCGTAATTCGGTTGGTTTAAGACCTGTTTAAGACACTTTTTAGGTGAATTGTCGAGGACCTTGGATTGTACTTGGAGTGGGGACTCGAGAAGCTCATTACTAGTGAAGAAAGGGTATTTTAGTAAGTAAAGATTTAAGGTAAGGGATCTCACAACGAAAGAAGTTTTCGAAACCTAAAGCTAGCTCTATATTTACTTTGAAGTTTATGTTTTCATGTTAAGTATTTAAGAAAGAAAGTGTTTTATATGTATATTCCTTTATACGGTAGTTCCATGAGTTCTATTTGAGTTTTCATGTTAAAAAGGAATGGAAATGATATGTATGTCTTTGAAATGCAATTGTCTTGATTCATGCATTCATAACTATGTTCTAAAACGAATGGGACCTCATGCATGTGTTGTGTGCTCATGAAAAGATTTATGTAAGGCCGTGACGATAATTCTCCCAAAAGTTTTATGTGGGTTATGAGGGAACCCGAGTCTTCGGACTCTCTATGCTCCCGGGGTTCGAGAGTGCTCCACGATGGTAGCCGACGGGCTTGAGTCTTCGGACTCCACGATGGTAGCCTTAGGGCTGAGTCTTCGGACTCCACGATGGTAGCCTTCGGGCTGAGTCTTCGGACTCCACGATGTATATTAGCTTTCGAGCTCAACTCTCAGAGTTAGGAGAGGACTCTATTCGATGGAAAAACTATGTCTTCGGACTATTCACGAGGCCCTCGGGAGAATTTAATCGTTCACGAGAGCCGCGAGGAAAAGTACATGGTTTATAAAACGAATTTTAGGTCCCCTACTAAAGCGATGGTTTACGATGGTTTTATGATTTAAAATGACATGTTGCATGCGATTGAAACTCTTGCTTTGAAACTATGAGTTACTTACTGAGTATTATTCGTTAATACTCACCCTTTTCCTTTTAAAAATGTTTTCAGGTAAGGCTAAGATCGGCCCTAGCGCGTGACCGGAGATCAGCTACTCGAGTCATGGGAGCCGACCGATCGCTATTCCGCTTCTTTTATGTTTCTGGATGTACATTGTAGCATTATCCAATAAAGGCCTAATGATTATTCTGCATAAAAGGCAAGATTTATAAACAGGTAACGTAATTAACTCTAACTTTTAGAGAATTACCTCTTAATAGTTTTTTCATTCTATTCAAGTTGATAAGTTGATGTTAATCAATCTTAATTGTCAAAGTCAAGTATCTTTTAGTAGAAAACAATGTCTTTCCATTTTGGATTCTGTAATCTTGAATACCTCAATATTTTGTTGTATAGTATATGTTAACATTTTAACATATACAAATTGTTCTTATCTTCAGCTGAATATATTTTGAAACAATTTTGAAAATATAAACTTTAATAATTCAAAATAATTCATACTTTAATAATAAAGTTTGAGAAATTGAATTTCTCTTGTGGTAATAAAACACCACATTCAGCATCAAGTAACAATCATTTAATGACGTTTTAATGTCTCTCACTACACTAACTGAGATGAGTTTCCTAGTGCCAACCTGTAGATACTAATCTACATGTTAAGTGTTTTCCAAGAATTACAATCTAATTGTAACGAAGATTAAATCTTGATAGTAGATCTTATATCAGCTATTCAAGTGACGTTATTTAGATTCCACAAAAAATCTAGTAAATCAAATTTACTTTCATTCATATTTTTCTTCCAATAGAGGTATTTCAAAAATTCCTCTCCTTATGACTATCTTGGCTAATTTAGGAACTATTTCCTTTTATATAGCTTCAGTCATTTAGTTTCTTTTCTTGGATTTTTGTAATACTTAATCTTGAGATCATTTAGACAATTATCTAAATTTAGCTTCTATTGACTTCAACATCTCATATGTTGTTGTCATTTTCTTTATCTTCTCAGCTTGACATCTAACATGTCAACTAGAAGATATCTACAAGTTATCTCGTTAGCTTTAATTCATTAACCATGTGCTTCACGAAAATTTCAATTAGCATTAGCAATAGGTTTCACTGTCATTATAATGTTAATGTTACTTTTCCAAGTAATAAAATTTTCTCAACTTAACAAATCAGTATTCAAAATTAAAATCATGAGAGAAATTGACATAATATTGAACTATATAAAATATATTATTTAACATCATGCAAACAATTATCCATTCAATTTTAGCATAGAAATCAAATAATTTTGAAAAATGAACCCTATAAATCATTTCTAATGCTATGGTACTTTAGTACCACCATAGGATAAATCAAATATTCCTTCACTAAACTGAGACAATCTCAGCCAAGTATTATACAAAAAATAACTCTTATTCCTTTAATATTTAATTACCATTAGTTTGGTCAAGGTCATCATTAACAACCTTAATGAGCCCTATGTAAGTGTGACCCATCATTTTAGATCTCGTAGTTTTATTCTAACAAGTGCTGCCATAGGGTAGGTCAAGTATTAGAGACAAAACTATAATCTTATCCTTCTTAGGAGTTCTTCCTGATATTGACTCATGCAAACACCTTCCGTAGGGAGTCAGTCCAAAGGCCACTTCGAGGCCCCACATAGATCTCACATTGTGAACCAATGATAGAGATCGTAAGATATGTTGATACATTTCCTTCTCCCACTTAATAAATACCTTCCATAGGGAGGACAATCCGCCACGAGGCCCTGCATGAATCTCACGTTGTGAATCAATGATAGAGACCATAAGATATCTTGACAAATGTTCTTCTCCCACTAAGTATTTTGAAATAGGATTTTATATTAGTTAGACAAATTAGGCTAATCTCATTTATCTAACTTCTCAATCTACCCTTTAATAACCCTAATGTTGGTTAGATTGATTTTAATGTGAATTGCCAAATTTATTAAACTATTTAAAAACTAATCACATTATCAACCTACTTAATGAAATTAAATAAAATTTGACTAATTCAACTCCCAAGTCAATTCGTTAGAGGTGTTCCCTTTCCGTTAGCTTAAATACCCTAGTCTAGACAGAGTTTCTTTATAGTCAATTTTTATTTCAAATTCATTAATCTTTAATAAACTATTAATTACTAGATTAATGAACCTAAGTGAATTTAAGCAAAGTTCTTAATCCTATTAAAAACTAATTCACTTCATGGATAATCTTAAAAAAAAACTACCATTTAAAACCCTTTAAAACAAAATTAAAAGATTATCCTATTCTAATCCCATTAGAAACAAATAAATATAAATTCAATTCAAGTTTTAAACTATTTTAAGCATGAATAAAAAAAATCTTTATTTTAAGGAAACCCTAATCTCATTATGAAATATCCTAATCCTATTAGGAAAACATGGATTCCATTTATGAAAGAACATATCCTAATTTAATTTTCCAAATATAACAATTATATTCAAAGATATGGAAAATATAAACTTATTAAGAAAGCATCTTAGTTCTATTAGGAAACATCCTAATCAAAATTTTCAAATATAACAATTATATTCAAAGATATGGAAACTATAAACTTATTAGGAAAGTATCTTAATTCTATTAGGAAACATCCTAATCAAAATTTTCAAATATTACAATTATATTCAAAAGTAATTAAGATGCATGATCATGCTTAACCTATGGTGAGATTTTAATCTAAATGGCATACTTTATGTAATAATTAATTTAAAACATACATCACATGCATAATTAAATTAAAGCAAAGCAAAATTGACTGGCATGTTTCTCATAACCTAAGAAATTGAAAACCATTTAAATTACAACAATTTAAATCCAAGACATATCTTGGTGTTCAAAATCTCTTTCCTTTGTTGGACCATCCAAAATTAGAGTTTAAAAACTCTAAATTTATCTTCCAAACACTAGCTGCTAAATTGAAAACTGTTGTCCGAAGTGAAAGAATGATCGTGGCTTCAATTCTCTCACCGTCTCATTCTTCATCGACATCTTTGTTTTGTTAAAATAAAATTACAACAAAGCCTAACCCTTATGGGTTTTACACTTGATCTAATCAAAGCGAAAAAATTCTAATGTCAAAAAGCCTAAACAGTCAATTTGCAAACCACATATCACATATATGACCAAAATTAAAATATCCACCATACAAACTTTTAATTCTAAATAAAAATTAAAGTAGGCTCGGATACCGAATGAACGTTTCACTGCACAGCGGAAGCATTGGATCGTCTATGATTTTATTTAAAATTAAACTAAAAAAAATAAGATTAAGCAAACTTACTTGGAGTAAATATGAAGATATTTCTGGCGGGTCTTTATCTTATCCACAAATTCTTCCTGGCTATGACTCGAACACAGGACCAAGGCTTGTGGGAGTCTCTTGAAATAAAATCCATAGAGGATTGGAAAGGAAAAGTTCTAGAGAGAATTCTCTAATTCTCTATTAAGGAGATGTGTGCACTAATGACTCAACTCAAAGGTCCTATTTATAGAGACCTAGGGCAACTCTTTGCCATAATTAAATAATATATATTTTAATATCTAATATATTAAAATGCATATATTTAATCTATTTGAATCTTATTCAAATCTTTTAAATTCTCCTACGATATTTATTTCTTTATTTGAATCTTATTCAAATTTTATAAATATATTTTCTTTAATGTATCTAATATACATTAATTATTTTAATATTCAATGTGTCAAATAAAATAAATATATTTTCTTCTTTTATATTTAATATATCTAATATATTAAATATTAATTTGAACAAATCAAATTAAATATTAATTTGAACATTTTAAATTTTTCTTTCAACTAAATTGATCTTTTAGTGTTACTATGAGCTAGCAAGGGGACCTTATGGACCTACAGATTATAAGCTCCAATGATACAAAATTAATTAATTAAACTCTTTAATTAATCAATTTTCATTCATTAACTTTAGGTCACTCCACTATAGACCTAGAGTTGCACTCTTATGCACTGTAGGACAAGTTGTGTCCATGGATATAACCAAGCCGATCCTTCACAAGTTGTTCATAATTACAGTTGGGTCAAAAGTCCGTTTTACCCCTATAATTACATCTTGCACCTTAAGTACCGTTGATCCTCTAATGAACAATTTGTTTATGATCCAACCATAAACTAAGTCTCTCTCGAGCCAGTGAAAGGGTGAGGCCCATTGTTCAAGTCTCAAAATCAGTACTTAAGGGAACTACTCATCTATTTATCCTATATGGAAATGATCCCAACTTCCTATTTGGTGAAGACCCCAAATAGGTAAGCTTCTTGAATCGGCTACAAAAACCACTCCCACCCATGCAAATCAAAGGACAAGCCCTCCCAGGCAAGAGTTCATAACTCAGGATTAAGATCGAATCGCATATGATCATCCTGATGAAGTATTAATCTTCTCAATTAACGGACTTATAAAGAGAGATTAAATATTTTGTGGCTCAGTCTTATATAATTTCATTGTATGAAATACTCCCACTCACATGTCTCCACATGAATGATTTGGATCAAATCATTTGTAACTATTACAAAGTGGACCGTATCAATAGTGTTACCAAGATAAGGTACCCAACCTTATCCATATACTATGACCCTTTAAGTTATATCATGAACATGATCGTCCCGTATGTCAACCACATACTGTTCAAAATTACATTAATAAATTTGGATTTTTCATATAATGGATAATATTATATTGCAAATAAAATAATCAAAATTATTATTAATTATTAAATAAATCATTAATTACGAGGTGTTAAGGCATAAATTCCAACATTTGATACATTAAATATTAAAGGAAATAATATATTAATGTATTAGATATTATATATATATATATATATATATATATATATATATATATATATATATATATAATTTGAATGAGACTCAAATATGTTAAATATATATTGTATGAGGTTTTATGAGATTTGATTGAGATTCAAATATATAGGATATTAAAATATATTATTTTATTTCAAAAAAGATTTTTCTCTAAAGTCCCTTGATTTGAGCCAATATGCGCATCTCTTCAAAGAAAGAATCCCTCTAAGTTTCTCCTCTCGAATTGCCGTCTAGTTTCTTTCTAGAGGTTCCCACAAACCTTGATCATGTGTTCGAGTCATAGCAATGAAGTCTTTTGTGGAGGTCTTAGAGGTTCTAAAAAGGTAATTATATTTATCTTTAATTTTGTTTAATTCTAAATAATTCAAAGTAGATCCCACTTTTTACAAGTTTAGGATCTAACATGGGGTAGATCCTGCAAATGAAACTACTATAAAAATTTGTTGTGTCGATCTTTGTACTCTGCTATCCCCAATTCTTTAAATTTTGTCCAGCACACTATATTGGTTAAAAACGCTCATTAATGCTACTGTTTTGCTTAATAAATAATTAAAAAAATCCTAGAATATTGGTCTTAGATTTATAACAATTGGCATCAAAGCCTAGTCTTTTAGTAATCTGTGTTTCTTACAAACTTTTTTTAATAAAAAGATTCTTGTAATTGTTTCTTGAAGTTTTTTTTTCTTGAAATATTTTATTTTGAAAAAGCTTGTTGTCCATTTTTTTTGTCTTTATTTTGCAAGATAAGTACTAACTTCGAGATGGAGCGTTATGATGGGAAAGAAGACTTTGTTCTCTAGAAAATAAAGATGATGGCTATCCTTCACCAACAAAAGGCCGATTATGATCTCTTTGAATCCAAGGACATTCCGACGAGCTTAACGAAAAATCAACTTGTTAAGTAAAATGCAAGATCGCAAGTATACGGGTCAAGTTTTAATATAGTGAAATTAAGTACAAGTGTCATCCAAAGGATTGGTTTCTTTAGTTCAATTAAGTACCATGAATTTAACCACCTAGTTTTATTTAGAGATACGTATTGAATGATGATTGAAACAACGAAAAATAAAGCAAAGATAAAATTGAGACAATCAGGAGTGAAAATATCTTATGGACTAGACTTCACCAATCAGACCGACAATTTATTGAAGAGAACAATATTAAACTACTATGCATTCATTCCATAAATAAAGAAGTTTCAAGTAACAACTGGCCCTAATGAGACAACTGAATCTCATGTAAGGTTATAAAACTAACACCTCTGTCTAGCTTTTAATAAACATGCACAACATTAGACTCGGTTCTTTTAAAAACTTCTAATAGAGCCCAAATCATTCTCATGTTAAAGCTACTACTAGTCATGCAATCGAGGTCTAATCTAAACTACCCTTTTTAAAGTGTAAATTGAAACCAATCAAAACAAATAAACTTTGATCAAGAGTTTATAAGCATTAAAAACACAATTGCATGAATGGAATTAAGGTACAATAGTTCAAATCATTAAAACAAATAAATTATTCAGTCTAACGGCTACATCTATCCCTAAGATTACAAGTTTAGCTACTTATTCTCACTATTACAAACTCTAAATGTGAATACAAAGCCATAACAAAATTTCAAAGTAAAGTTCGCGACTTGTCAAGCTCTGTCCCTGTTGCATGATCATGAACCCAAGCCTTGAAATCTCTTCCTTGTGCTCCAAATAATCTCCTCTCATGTCTCTCATGCTTTGTTTTTGAAATTAGGCCTAATCTCTCCAAAGTATCTCTTCTTTCCGTAACCAAAAGATGATGAATTTGTATTAATTGAAGCAATGCCGAGATTTTGTGCCCTTCACAAGTGATAAATAAGGAAAAAAGAAGTAGCATCGAGACGCTACAGAAAGAACCGTGCGCGTGCGCGTTTTCATGGCAAAGAGACTTACGCACATAAAATTCATAGCTTTGAGACACTCCAAGGAAGCTTTTCAACGCTTGCCTCACGGGTTGAATGACTTGGGCATGGCTAGTGTGTAAATGCCCATCTGCAAGGTCACGTCACTATTTGTGTGAGAAGTTTGGCTCATTCAATGCATTTTGGAGCACCTCAACACTATCCTCTCAATCTTAATGGCTTGGTTTTGACCATCGTTTAACTTGGTAATTTAAATTGAAGCCCAAATGAGATATTTGTCATCATAATAATTTCAAGAGCTCCAATTTTTCTTCAGCCACTCGATAACTGCAAATAAGTCAAATATAGACGTGAAAGTACCTGATAAAGCTATAAAACTAGCAATAAGTAAAACCTGAGGATAGAACATTTTGTGTGTTATCACAACTAAAAGAAATGAATAAGGTAGCTCATAGCCTTATTATTTTACATTTGTCTGACATTGTAATTCTTCAATTGAGGAGCGATGATACTAGAGGTAAAAGAAATGAATAAGGTAGTGATAACACTCATTTACGAGTGTTATTGAGCCCTAAAAACTAAGCAATTTGCTTAGAAAGCAAGTATTTATCATTTAGGGAAATTTTAAGTAAAACCAAGCTTTGCATATGTTGAAAGTCTTGATTTTGTAAAAATAAGTTTTTAGGTGTAATTAGAGTCATTTTTATAAAGAAAAATTTTAATTTCTGTTGTTTTTGTGTAGATGATGAAAAAAGGATCCAAATGCACTCAAATTCCGACCACAATTGAAGCAAATAAGAAAACATCCATCAAATATGCGACCAGGATGCGCCAACATTTGAGAGCATAAGCCAAATTGCAAATTTTATCAATTATTCTCAATCAAATCTCCTCAAATCAAGGGATATGATCAACCAAGCTTCTCCACACTAACCTCGGCAGCAAACCCTAGGCGTGAAGTCAATAAAAGGCAACTTAATCCTCCATTTGAAAGAGAGCTCGAAATTGGGAATTCTCTTCATCCCAACATTCTATTGTTTTTATTTCTAAGTTTTAGCCGCCACTCCGAGGCTCTCCTAAGCTCTGTTCATATTCCATTTCGACTCCAACTTCGAAATAGGGAGGAGTAAATACTTGATTATTCTTGAAAAAGATTGAACAAGTTAGAAAAGAAGAACATCTTAGGGTTCTTTTTGTTCTTAGAATTTTCATTCAAGTTCTATAAGTTTTTAGGAGTTGTACTTGCTGTTTTATCTTTATTTTTAGTTTGCAAGTTTATGTTTTTTTTTAATTCAAGGTTTAAGTTCTTTTGTTCTTTCTTAGATTCATACTTCAAAGTGTATTCAAGTTTATTTATTCAATGAATTTTATTTCCTCTTTTACTTGTTTTCTTTTTACTTTCTGCATTTTATTTCATTCTCTGATCAATAGCTAAACTCCTTGGAGGGGATTCAATCATGTGGATACCCTAAAAAATAGATAAGCAACTACCATGTGTTTCTTGTAAATTTGCTCAACATTTGGCTAAGTGTACTTTTAGTGAGTTTAAGTTTCATTGTTAGCTTAAACTGGCCATTTGAGTTAGCATAGTTTGTAAAGATTTCAATACTGAAAGGGTTAGAGTCAACACTCGTTTTCGTAAAAGTAATCTAGGACAAGAGTCTAGGCATAGAACTTTGCTTTTTGTACCTAGACATGGGACAAAAACCTTTAAAATTATGAAGTTGTGTTTTTCATCATCTAAGTAAATTTGGCCATAGACATATGAGTTTTAAATTTCTTAGTCTCCTAAAGGTTCTTGGAAAAGGAGCCAAATAGGTGTTGAACTTGATTTACTTAGCTAAGTGTCATTTAGGAAAAGTTGCGGGAGCATTTCAGTAGCATTTTGTATGAACCGTACAGAACTCAAAAAAGTCAGTATGCGGGCGCAAGAGGTAGGATCTCTGAAATAGCGGGACTTAGTTGAGAAATTTGTGGGTGCATGGTAGGCACATTTCCTCAGGGTTGAACCATAATTGAATCATCTGCTTCTTATCCTTGTTTTTCTCACTACTTTTTTAGTTATCTTTATTTTTTCATGCACAAAACACCATAATCGACTTTATTTTTCTCTCAGTTACCTTTGGTTGCCACTTATGAGCAATTATGCTATAAACTAAAGAATTTGTATGTTAAATCTGTTCCCTTGGGTTCGATACTTGGAATACTCCATATATTACTTGTTTGGGACAATGTGCACTTACGCTTTCTTTTGGCGTTTGCATAGTAGCCATCAGGTAGCTCATAGCCTTACTATTTTACATTTGTCTGACATTGTAATTCTTCAAATGATGAGCAATGATACTAGACATAAGCTATGAAGTAAGCTAAAATCTACATATCAAACTGCATCATTGTCAAATAATATATATATATTTTTTTTTTAGTACAACAACATTTGAGGGTAAGAGGATTTAAACCTCTGACCTTTTCGTCGACGGTATATGCCAATTATCGCTGAGCTAGGCTCACTTTGGAAAATAAGATATTTGTTAATTCTAGGTTCTTTAGCTTTAGAATGGAATCCAGTAAAAGCATTAAAGAGAATTTTGATGAGTTTCATGGAATTATTTTTGAAATGGAAAATATTGGTGAAACTTTTTCTAATGAAAATTATGCTACTGTCCTTGTTAAGTATTTGTTTGATGCATATAATGATCTGACATATCTGCTATGAAGTATGGTAGGTATGATTTAACTCTGAAATTTTGCATAATGCTATTAGAAATAAAGAACATGAGT
The DNA here is from genome assembly GCA_033996785.1 of Trichosanthes truncata. Classification (NCBI taxonomy): domain Eukaryota; kingdom Viridiplantae; phylum Streptophyta; class Magnoliopsida; order Cucurbitales; family Cucurbitaceae; genus Trichosanthes; species Trichosanthes truncata. The sequence goes on from JAWPNB010000007.1 coordinate 17,179,120, forward strand.
AAAAAGGAAAAAAAAGGACTTGTGAGTCTTTGTTTGCTAGAGGGAGATTTGAGAGTCAAAATTATAGAAAAATGGAGCAAAAGTAGAGGTAGATCAAAGTCTAGGGGCTAAGAATAGAAAATGTTACCATTGTAAAAAAAGAAGGTCGTATTATTTATCTAGACCTCAAAAATAATAACAATAACAAAAAGGCATTGGGTAAAAGGAAAGAAGAGACTAGTGCAGTTAACATAAGTGAGGAGTACAACCAAGCTGACCTTGTGATTAGTACCACAAGTGAAGATGAACTTGGATATTAGATTTAGGTTGTTTTTTCCACATGACCCCTAATAAAGAATGGCTAGAAGACTTTAAAAGTAATGTAGGAGGTAAAATCATGTTATGGAACGAACACTAGGTACCCAAGTGAATTGTATATATTTTGTTTATTGTGGAGATGGTCCTAATCCATCTTCCTTGTGTTATATTGTAAATCAGAATGTCCAAAGGAACAATCCTTACTCCAACACCTATAATCTAGAGAAATCATCCTAACTTTGCTTGGGGATGCCAGGGAAGCAATTCACAAGGCACCAAAGTACAGCAAATGATGAATTTTCCACCAGGATATGGGCAGAAAAGTCAGCAAGTTTCTCCATCATACCAAAAGCCTGTGACTCAAGCCATTCCAAGGACATCTTTTGAAAGTTTAGTAAGGGAGTTCATGGACAAAACTGAAACTATGATCCAAAGCCAGCAAACTACCTTGAAAAATTAGAGTTATAGAATGGGCAAATTCCTACTAATTTCAAATCTAGACCCTTAGGAAGATTTCCATCTAATACTGAGAACTCAACAAGAGAGGGAAAGAAACAAGTGTAGGCAATAGAGTTGAGGAGTGGAAAAAACCAAAAGTTGAAACTCAAGGAAACTAGTTGAGGCACCAGTTGTGAAAGATAATAACGAAAAAATTGAGTAAGAGGCAGTGCCTGAAAAGTAGGATCAAGAAAATGAGGAAGTGGAGGAAATACTTAAGTCTAAACCTGTGATAAACACAAGAAGTGAGCAAGTTGTTCCACATGTGTGTACAACACCCCCTCCACCCTTTTCTCAAAGGTTCAAGGAGAAAAACCAAGATGCTCAATTTAAGAAATTCCTTGATGTCCTGAAGCAACTTCTTATAAATATACCTTTGATAGAGGTGATGGTACATACTTTTAAGTATAACTGCAAGCGCACGGGTCAAGTAATATAAAATAGTATTCCTACCAAGTATCAAATCCACAGAGATTGCTTTTAATTCAATTAAGTATCATAAATACTCTCGCTTAGCTTTATTTAGAGAAAATAGCCAGAGGAAAAATAAACTAAACTAACGACAGGAAAATAAAGTACAGAAAATAAATAGGAGAGACAAACCTAAGAGATAGACTTAAGTTTAGGATTAATTACTAATTAAACAGACAAATATGATTAAATCAGCAGTGACCTCATAAGTCTAAAAGCCTATGGACATGGAATCTCCTATCGGTCTCCTCCAATTCTCAAGTATTAATTAACTATCTTAGGTGTCCCTAGCACTAGCTAATTCATACAAGGAATTAAGACTCTTCATTAAGGACCTCTATTGATTAATTATTGACCTTGTTGACACTCAGGTAATTAACCAACAGTCATGCATTCGGTTCTCGCCTAAGCTTCTCTTCGTTGAGTTTCCACTTAGTAACCACTCAATTAAATAGTGTCCAATTAATTAAACTTCAGCACCAACTACAACTAATTAATCTCTAATCCCGCTATCACTCGAGTAGTTAATTAATCACGCATTAAGCTAAGTATCCTCTGTCGAGCTCAACCTAGTTCTACCTCAATTAATTAACAAACACTATTTTGAAGCCTTAAGCTCTAAATGAATGAATGATTCAAAGCCTCAATGATCATAATCAACCATAAAAACAAGTAATTAATTTAAGTGATTCAACAATTAAGCATTAAACAATATTCAACAATCAATTCCTCAAGAATTTAAGGAGTAATCAATACATATCTAGCTATTACATCACAAAACTCCTAAATTAAAGCATATACAGTAGCTAAATTGAAAGGAAAGGAGAAAAAAAGTGCAAATGGAAGGTCGATCTTGTGTTCTCGAGGAAATTTGCCACGAACTCGAGCTCCAAGTTTTCAATTCTGCTCGTAAGTACTCCTCAAAACCCTCAGAATAGATTGAATAGAGATTATGGCTTTTTCAATTGGTTTGGTCTCCTCTTAGACGAAGAGAAAATGAGGATTAAATACTGCCTATCACAATAGCATTGCGACGCTATGGACAGGGTCACAACGCAATCCAAAATACAGCCATTTTGCACTTGCACGCAGGGGTGGAGTTGAGACGTTGTAAGTAACGTCGCAACGCTATGGACGAAACTTGTCTTCAACGTGTTTCTAGCGTCGAGGCTAGCGTTGTGATGCCACACGCTATAGATAGCGTCTCAATGCTGTCCCCTCGATTTTGACTTCGATATTGAGCTGCAACAAAGCGTTAAGAAGAGACACTCTTGACAGCGTCTCAACGCTCTCCCATGTTTTCAACACTTCATTCTTCATATCTTCTCTTCTTTACTCTCCAAAATGGCCAAAATTAGCTCTAGTATTCACCAAAATACTTCCAAACACTCTGATTTTGCTCCTAAAGCTCAGTTTCTACACAATCATGAGAAATAGGCATAAAAGATCCCAAAATTATAACAAAACTAGCATAAAAACAAGGAATAAGATAGCACTGAATAAGTGCTATCAAGAGGCTCTTGAATAAATGTTGAGTTATGTGAAATTTCGTAAGGACATTTCAACCAAGAAAAGGAGGTTAGGGAAATATGAAACAGTGGCTTTAACAAAGAAGTACAGTGCAATTCTTAAAAAGTGTATCCCTCATAAGGTTCAAGACCCTGGTTCATTCATCATACATGTTTCAATTGGAGGAAGAGAACTGGGGAGAGCACTGTGTGACTTGGGGGCTAACATAATATTGAGATTTATGCCCTAAAGCCTCGTAATTAATGATTTATTTAATAATTAATAATAATTTGATTATTTTATTTGTAATATAATATTATCCATTATATGAAAAATCCAAAGTTGTTAGTGTAATCTTGAACAGTATGTGGTTGACATACGGGAGGATCATGTTCAAGAAATAGTTTGAAGGGTCATAGTATATAGATAAGGTTGTGTGCCTTATCTTGGTATTATTGATCCGACCCACTTTGTAATAGTTACAGATGATTTGATCCAAATCGTTTATGTGGAGACATGTGAGTGGGGGCATCTTATACAATGAGTTTGTATAAGAATGGACCACGAAATATTTAATCTCTCTTTATAAATCCAATAATTGAGAAGATTAATATTTCATTAGGATGATAATATGCGACTCGATCTTAATCCTAAGTGAGTTATGAACTCCTGTTTGTGAGGGTTTGTCCTTTGATTTGCATGGGTAAGAGTGGCTTTTGTAACCGATTCAATATGCCTACCATTTTGGGGACTCAACCAAATAGAGAGTTGGGAACATAATCTCACAAAATGGAATTCACTCCTTTCCATATAGGGTAAGTAGATGAGTAGTTCTCATAAGTGCTAATTTCAGAACTTGAACAATAGGGCCTCACCCTCTCACTAGCCTAAGAGGGATTTAGTTTATGGTTGGATCATAAACAAATTGTTCATTAGAGGATCAGTGGTATTTGCGGTGTAAGATGCAATTACAGGGGTAACGTGAACTTTTGACCCAACTGTAAATACGAACAACTCGTGAAAGATCGACTTTCATGTAGTGATTATATCCATGGACACAACTTGTCCTACAATGCATAAGAGTGCAACTCTAGGTCTATAGTGGAGTGACCCTAGAGTTAATGAATGAAAATTGATTAATTAAAGAGTTTAATTAATTAATTTTGTATCATTGGAGCTTATAATTTGTAGGTCCATAAGGTCCCAGCCTTGCTAGCTCATAGTAACACTGAAGGATCAGTTAGTTGAAAGAAAATTTTGAAATATTCAAAAAAATATTTAATTTGAAGTGTTCAAATTAATATTTAATATATTAGATATATTAAATATAAAAGAGGAAAATATATTTATTGTATTTGATACATTAAATATTAAAATGATTAATGTATATTAAATACATTAAAAAAAAGATATTTATAAAATTTGAATAAGATTCAAATAAATAAATATCGTTGGAGAATTTAAAAGATTTGAATAAGATTCAAATAGATTAAATATGTGTATTTTAATATATTAGATTAAAATATATATTATTTAATTATAGAAAAATTTTGCCCAGGTTTCTATAAATAGGACCTTTGAGTTGAGTCATTATAGCATACATCTCCTCAATAGAGAATTAGAAAATTCTCTCTAGACTTTTTCCTTTCCAATTCCTTGTGTATTTTCTTTCAAGAGACTCCTACAAGCCTTGGTCCTATGTTCGAGTTATAGTCAGGAAGACTTTGTAAAGGAGATAAAGATCCGACTGAAATATCTCCATATTATCTCAAAGGTATATTTTGCTTAGCCTAAAATTGTATTTTAGTTTAATTTTAAATAAATCAAATGTCATCCAATGCTTTCATTGTGGTTTTAATTCGATTATTCTCTTCAATCGGTATTAAAGCAATCTTTGAATTTTATTTAGAATTAAATTTGTATATGGTGGGTATTTTAATTTGCTCATATATGTGATAAATGTGATTTTCAATTTGACTGTTTAGGCATTTTTGGCATTAGATTTACGCTTTGATTAGATTAAATTATAAAAACCCATCTGGATTTAGGTTGTATTTGTGTTATTTAAGTGGGACTCAATTTGGTGTACTCTTATGAGATAATGGAAAGTGAAGGCGACAGTCGAAGTATGGATTTTAAATAAAGCAACTAAGCAGCCAATTGAATTGATTTTCAATTGAAATTCAAATTTGATTTCAATTGTTTTTTAAATTGGATTTCAAAATAAATGGTGTGAAATTGAGATTGGATTTCAATTCATTTTGAAATTGGATTTCGAAAGAAGTAGCATGTAATTCAAATTGAATTTCAATTGATTATGAAATTGGATTTTAAAATAAGCAATGTGAAATTGAAATTGGATTTCAATTGATTTTGAAATAGGATTTCAAAAATAAGCAGCATGAATTGCAATTGAAATCGAGATATGTTTTGAAAATTTAAATTATGTATTTTTTTCTAGGATACGCCAGATATGTAGATCAATTTTGCTATTTTTTTAAATTTAATTATGCATGTGATGTATGTTATAAATTAATTAATTGTTGCATAAAGTATTTCATTTAGATTAAAATCCTACCATAGGTTAAGCATGATCATGCATCTTATCTTATTTTTGATATAATTATTATATTTAAAAATTTTAATTAGGTTGTTTCCTAATAGAATTAAGATGCTTTCCTAATAAGTTTATATTTTTCATATCTTTGAATATAATTGTTATATTTGGAAATTAAATTAGGATATTTTCTTTTATAAATGAAATGAAATCTGTGTTTTCCTAATAGGATTAGGATATTTCCTAATGAGATTAGGGTTTCCTTAAAATAAAGATATTTCGCTTCATGTTTTAAATAGTTTAAAATTTGAATTTAATTTATCTTTATTTATTTCCTAACAAGATTATATTCTTTTGAGATAATATTAGATCTTTTAATTTCAAAATAAAATTAGATCTTTTAATTTCCTAATAAGAGTAGGTCTTCTATAAATAAAGATAATTTAATTCAGAGATAAAATAGTTTAAGTTTTGAATTGAATTTATTTTTTTTAATAGGATTAGAATAAAATATCCATAATGATGTTTTAATTTGTTTTAAAGGGTTTAAAATGATAGAATTTTAAGATTATCCAATAAATCAATTAGTTTTTTAATAGGACTAAAAACAAGGCTTAATAATTCACTTGGGTTCATTAATCTAATAATTAATAGTTAATTAAAGATTAATGAATTTGAAATAAAAATTAAATATAAGGGAACTCTGCCTATGGAAGGTTATGTCTACATTGGGTATTTAAGTTAACCGAAAGGGAATACCTCTAACTGAGAACTGACTTGAGAGTTGAATTTGTTAAATTTTATTTCATTTCACTAAGCATGCTCATAATGTGATTAATTTTTTTTAAATAGTTTAAAAACTTTGTAATTCACATTAAAATCAATATAACCAACATAAGGGTTATGAAGGGTAGATTGAAGAACTTAGATAAATGAGATTAGTCAAATTTGTCTAAGTAATTGAAAACCCTATTTCAAAATACTTAGTAGGAGAAAGACATATGTCAAGATATCTTACGGTCTCTATTATTGATTCACATCGTGAGATTTATGTAGGGCCTTGTGACGGCTTTTGGACCATCCTCCCTACTGAAGGTGTTTGCATGAGTCAATATCAGGATGGATTTCTTAAGAAAGTATTATAGTAACTGGGAGAAGAAAATGTGTCAACATATCCTATGGTCTCCAACATTGGTTCACATTGTGAGATTCATGCGTGGCCTTGTGCCGACTTTTGCACCCTCCCCCTACGAAAGGTGTTTGCATGGGTCAATATCAAGGTGAACTCTTGAGAATGATAGGATTGTAGTTTTGTTTCCAATATTTGACCTACCCTACGGCTACACTTGTTGGGATAAACCTATGAGATCTAAAATGATGGGTCACACTTACAAAGGGTTTATTGAGGTTGTTAATGATGCCCTTGACCAAACTAATGGTAACTAAATATTATAGGAATAAGAGTGTTAGCTCTTAGAATGAGAGCTATTTAAGGTGTTTTAGTGAGGCTTCTTTGGTTTGAAAACACTATATTAGGAACTTCTATATTGAGAAGCCTCATTGAATTGATGTTTTAGTAGTGTAAGAGTCCTTTTTGTGTGAAAAGCACTTTTGAGCCTTTGAATGCATAATTTTACTGAATTGTGTCTATTTGTGACTTGTGTAGACCATTGCTGAAGGCTAAAAATGGCTAAGGGTGAAAATCCAACATGTTATGCTAGAGCTTTGTTGTTGATGAAGGGTTAAGCCTACTGGAGTAATTGTTATGCTTTTGATGAAGCATCGGCAAAGCTAGAGCATTTATCTAGGGTCAGTTACACAAGGAGCATGTGGGAACTATTTTAATAATTGAGTGAAGGAATGAACATTTCACTCTGCAGTGGAAGCATTAGATCATCTTGTATTTTATTTAAAATTAAACTAAAAAATAAGATTAAGCAAACTTACTTGAAGTAAATATGGAGATATTTCTGGTGGGTCTTTATCTCCTCCACAAAGTCTTCACGGCTATGACTCGAACACAAGACCAAGGTTTGTGAGAACTTCTTCAAAGAAAATCCATAAGGGATTGGAGATGAAGAAGTCTAGAAAGAATTCTCTCTAATTCTCTATTGAGGAGATGTGTCTCTTATAAAGAATGCACAATGGCTAAACCTTAGGGTCCTATTTATAGTGCACTAAGAAAAAAAATTAAATAATATATTTTAATATCTAATATATTAAAATATATTTATCTAACCAATTTGAATCTTATTCAAACCTTTATAAATTCTCCTACGATATTTATTTCCTAATTTGAATCTAATTCAAATTTAATAAATATCTTTTCAGTAATGTATCTTAATACATTAATAATGTCTTTGATATTTAATGTATCATATACATAAAATATGTTTTCTCTCATTTAATATATCAAATATATTAAATTTTAATTTGAACATTTCAAAATTTTCTTTCAACAAAATTGATATCTATTTGTTCATGTGAGCTAGCAAGGGGACCTTATGGATCTACATATTATAAGCTCCTGAAGAGAATAATCTAATTAAACCCAAGCGGAAACGTAAGAATCGGTTTGAGTTTATTTAGAATTAAATAATAATATTATGGTTAAGCATAACATACCTTGAAAATATGGAGATTCTTCTGGCGGATCTTTATCTCTTCCACAAAGTCTTCCTAGCTATAACTCGAACACATGACCAAGGCCTGTAGGAGCCTTTTGAAAGAAAATACACAAGGGATTAAAGAGGAAGAGGTCTAGAGAGAATTCTCTAATTCTTTCTATTGAGGAGATGTGTGTTGTGTCTAATGGCTCAACCCAAGGGTCCTATTTATAGAGACCAAGGGAAAATCTTTGCGATAATTAAAATATTATATTTTAATATCTAATATATTAAAATATATCTTATATTTATTTGAATCTCATTCAAATCTCCTACGATATTTATTTATTTGAATCTTATTTAAATCTATAAATATATTTTATTTAATATATCAAATATACATTAATTATTTTAATATTTAATGTATCAAATACAATAAATATATTTTCCTCTTTTATATTTAATATATATAATATATTAAATATTAATTTGAACACTTCAAATTAATATTAATTTGAACATTTCAAAATTTTCTTTCAACTAAATTGATATTTTAGTGTTACTATGAGCTAGCAATAGGACTTTATGGACCTACAGATTATAAGCTCCAATGATACAAAATTAATTAATTAAACTCTTTAATTAATTAATTTTCATTCATTAACTATAGGTCACTCTACTATAGACCTAGAGTTGCACTCTTATGCACTGTAGGACAAGTTGTGTCCATAGATATAATAATTACATGCAAGTCGATCCTTCACGAGTTGTTCGTAATTACAGTTGGGTCAAAAGTCCGTTTTACCCCTATAATTACATCTTGCACCTTAAGTACCACTGATTCTCTAATAAACGATATGTTTATAATCTAATTATAAACTAAGTCTCTCTTGGGCCAATGAGAGGGTGGGGTCCCATTAATCAAGTCCCAAAATCAGCACTTCAAGAAACTACTCATCTACTTACCCTATATGGGAAGGAGTGAATTCCATCTTGTGAGATTATGTTCCTAGCTCCCTATTTGGTCAAGTCCCCAAAATGGTAGGCATATTGAATCGGCTATAAAAGCCACTCTCACCCATGCAAATCAAAGGACAAGCCCTCATAGGAAGGAGTTCATAACTCACTCAGGATTAAGATCGAGTCGCATATGATCATCCTGATGAAATATTAATCTTCTGAATTAACAGATTTATAAAGAGAGATTAAATATTTCGTGGTCCAGTCATATACAAACTCATTGTATAAGATACCCCCACTCACATGTCTCCACATGAATGATTTGGATCAAATCATTTGTAACTATTACAAGTGGGTTGTATCAATAGTGTTACTTGGATAAGGCACCCAACCTTATCCATATACTATGACTTTTTAGGTTATTTCTTGAATACGATCCTCCTGTATGTCAACCACATAATGTTCAAGATTACACTAATAACCTTGGATTTTTCATATAATGGATAATATTCTGTTGCAAATAAAATAATCAAAATTATTATTAATTATTAAATAAATAATTAATTATGAGATTTTAGGACATAAATCCCAACAATCTCCCACTTGCACTAAAGCCAGTGAGACATGTATCCTAGGGCATACTTTATACCCAACATGTTCTCCCACTTGCCGTAGCGAAGAGGAGGCATGTCTCGTAATCCTAGACATTCTAGGTGACCCTTAAACACTTTAGCCTGGAGAGTCTTTTTTTATATATCTAAACGACTGTCATTAACAGTCATTCATCGGACTGAAACGTGGGGGCTTTTAAGAAAATATTTTTAATTCAAAACAAGCTCCAGCCTAGTGCAAGTGCACACTGTCGATGCAAGTAATATAAAACTGGAAGTATTCCAGAGTATCGATCCCACAGGGAACGGATACAACAAAATTCAAGAGAATAAGAAAAGACGTTTTCAAATTGCAATTGTGGGTAACCAATGTAAAACAATAAGTGAGATGGTCTTTGTTGTTTTTGAAAAGAAGAAATAAAATTGATAAAAGAGGGATTCAAACGTGTTTTCGTTCCATTAAAAGAAATTGCGGCCTAATTGCAATTGCAATCCTTTGACTCAACACTTAAGCTTTGTAAACCGAATTCAACACCTATTCGACCTTCTATGAAGTATCTTTAGGAGGCTAAGCGATTAAACTGATATTTCTATGGCTAATACGAACTTAGTTAATTTTGAAACACAATTCTTTTGGTTTTAAAGGTTTTTCCCTATGTCTATGGTCATAAATAAATTCCTATGTCTAGGCTATTTTCCTTTATTGCTTTTATGAAAACCCAATTTTTATCTAACCTTTTCAGAACTAGACTCAAATTTTTGTATACTAATCTAGGTGATCAATCTAAACTAGTAATGAAAATTTCAATCAATAAAAACAAACAATGCTATAAGATTAAGCAAGGTTGCTCTTACATATTAGGCCTTTATTCCTTTCTCTAGAGCATTCACATGCTTGAATCCCAAAAAACGACTTAGCTCATAATTAAAGAAAATAAAAATAATGATTTAAAAGAATCAAAATGCATAACTAAAATAGAATTAATAAATACTTGAATAACAATTCAACAATAATGGAAGAACAACCATAATTCTATTAATCAAAATAAATTCAGCAACTAATTAATTTCAATAACAAAAGGGAAGAATAAAACAGTAGCTAAAAACTCAAAATTACAGCAGCAATTAAGTTCCAAAAATAGAAGCAAATAACTTAAATAAAACAGAAAATAAATTCTAAGAACGGGAAGAACACAGCCCCTTTTTCACTTCTTATTCAATCGACTCAACTCCACTTTTTTCAAAGGGAATTGAGCCTTCACTTCCTTCAATTTTCATTCAGGAATGATTGAATTTCGAAGTTGAAAGGGGCTGGAAAACAGAAGAAAAACAGCAGCAAACAAAAATAAAAACAGCAGAAAATTGACAGCAGAAAAATCGTGAAACAGCAGCAACTGAGGCCGAAAACGGCAGAAAAATTGATTCCTTTCTTGAGGCTTCTTCTCCAATATTTATAGAGGAATTGGGCTAGGGTTTCCTTCTTGAATGATGCACAAATATGTCTATAATCCTAGCTAAAATCGTGGAGACAATATTGCACAAAATTCCTAGATTTTAGGAGATTTGCAGATTTTCCTTTAATTTCTAGATCTCTCGAAATTGCAATTGCAATGCAATTGCATTTCTATTGCATTCTTCAGATTCCTGCACAAAAACATCAAGTAAATGTGTTTTTCATTTTCTTTTGCTTTCTCTTCTCCATTTACTTAATTTAGAAGGCTTCCAACAATAATTCAATTTAAACCAACTATTTACTAGCTTTTTATCTCATAACACACATAAAATAACAAGAATAACTAAGTATAAAGGCCAAATAATTCTCATAAATGAGAATTATCAGTCATCTTGGTCACTACCATGGTGCTTTCTCTCTCTCAATATGATTCCCTATACGTTAGTGTTTTCTAATTTCCTTAATATTAGTCTTTGCATCACTATTGTCATAATAAAAAGGATAGACTAAATCATATATGAAACACCTTTCAAATCTTCAAGGAACTATTTGAGTCATACAAGTCATTTTGTTACTTCACAAGTAAAACAATATAACTTGTATACCATACTCCACCACCTAGGGTAAAATTTATCTTTACATAGATTTCCTAAATTTTTGTAAGAACTAGTGTATCTTGTAAAGATCAAATCTTTAACTCCATATACAAACATTTCTCATCATCCATAAATAATTTGAGAAAGTTGTTGTTGTTTTTTTTTTTTTTTTTTTTTTTGTAAATTTTCTACTCAATGGTCATACCATTCGTTTAATTGAAGTATGTTAACCAATTGTATATTAAATGTTCAGTCTCATTTATGCATATCATATACTCTCAATATTTTAGGTGTTTTAGGATACACTTCCTTAGACATAAATATAAAATATTGGACAACAATTTTGTCAATATAAGATGTTTGAGACAAAGTTAACATTTTGTCCTCAAAATCTCCATTTTGGACATGTAAAATATACTGAGTCATTCCAAATCACTAATTTGAAATTGGTTACTTAGTCAACTTTTTATGTTAGATAGACATTTTACATCATCACAATGAGTAAAATATCATCAACATAAAACATGAGAAAAATCCATTAGGCAATTAATGATTTTCTTGTCTATGCAAGCTTCATTAATATTTATCCAAAGTCATAGGTTTTGATACTTTTATCAAACTTTATATTCACACTACGATGAGGCTTATCCAATTCATGACTAGGATCCATTTGACTTTCAAATATAATTAAATTGTTAACAACTTTTGTTAACCATTTAGTGGCTTCACTTGGAACCAATTTATTATCACAATCTCACCTTATTAAAGGTTTGTAGTCTTTTATTTGACATTTCTTATAAAAATGATATTTGTCATACAAATACCTTATTCGTTTTAGGACTACATAAAATACCACTTTATACTCCTTAAGGGTGGCCTACAAATAGGCTTATCTTTGAACATATACAAGCTTTTTAGGATTGTGTTCAACATGTGAGCTTAACATTCCCAAATGGTGAAGTGTTGTAAACCAACTTTACTACTCTTCTATAATCTTTAAAATTGTCTCGTAGACACTTTTAGAGGGAATCATGTTCACCATGCAATTTCTATTGCATTTCCTAACTGGAGTATGGTAATGGTGTGTAACTCATTACTGATGTGACCATGTCTAACAAGGTCATGTTTCTCCTCTTGCAGCACAATTTCACAAAATTGCACTTGGTATTAAGATAATTGGGATAAAAACCCATTTTCTATCAAATAGTTTTAGTACGAAGGTTCCTGTACTTTATATTATGATCTGATCATAATATCTTGATAAATTTAATTACCTAATCGATTTTTAAACTTTAGTCTTAATTTTCTTGAACATTTCAAAAATTTAGACTTATGTTGTATTAGGTAAAGATACTAGTACCTTGAATGATCATCAACTAGAGTGACGAAATATTCATGACTTTATTTGACCTTTACATTCACCAGACCACTTGGATCAGAATGTGTAAGCCCAAAGTATTCTTTGGTGTTCTAGCCCTATCTAATAAAGGCCCAATGATTATCTTGCATAAAAGGCAATATCTACAGACAGGTAAAGTAATTAACTAACTTTTTAGAGAATTACCTCTTACTAGTCTTTTCATTCTATTCAAGTTGATGTTAGTCAACCTCAACAGCCAAAGTCAACATTTGTATCATCTTTTAGAAGAAAACAATGTCTTTCTATTTTGAATTCTATAATCTTGAATATCTCAGTATTTTGTAGTATAGTATATGCCAACATTTTTAACATATACAAATTGTTCTTATTTTCAGCTGAATGTATTTTCAAACAATTTTGAAAATATAAACTTTCATACTTCAAAGTAATTCATACTATATGAACATTTTTGTAATAAAGTTCGAGAAATTGAATTTCTCTTATGGTTACTAAAAACACCATATTCAGCATTATGTAACAATTTTTACTTAATGACATCTTAATGTCTCCCATTATACTAACTGAGATAGGTTTCCTGGTGCTAACTTGTAGAAACTATTCTACATGTTAAGTATTTTCCAAGAATTACATATTAAATGTAATGAAGAATAAATCTTGATAGTAGATCTTATATCGACTATCTAGGTAACATTATTTATATTCCACCAAAAATCTAGTAAATCAAATCTACTTTCATTTATATTTTTCTTCCTAGAGGTATTTCAAAAATTCCTCTTATTATGACTGTCCTAGCTAATTTAGGAACTATTTCCTTTTATATATCTTCAATTATTTGGTTTCTTTTACTTATATTTTTGTAATACTTACTTTTGAGATCATTTAGACAACTTTCTAAATTTAGCTTATGTTGACTTCAACATCTCATATGTTGTTGTCATTTTCTTTATCTTCTAAATTTGACATCTAACATGTCAACTAGGAGAATACGTACAAGCTATCTCATTTACTTTTGATTCATTAATCAGGTGCTCCACGAACAATTCGAATAGCATTAGCAACAAATTTTGAGAATATTTCTCAATAAAGACAAATTCAAAATTTTACACTACCATTATAGTGTTAATGTTACTTTTCCATTTTCAAGTAATAAAATTTCTCAATTTTGACTTATCAGTAATAAAATTAAAAATTATGATAGAAACTGACATAATATTGAAAAATATAAATTATATAATTTAACATCATGCAAACAATTATCCATTCAATTTTAGCATAGAAATCAAATAATTTGAAAAATCACTACAAGAAAAAACATATACGATAGCTAATGAAAAACGCTATAATAGACCTTTTATAGCCTTTTGTCGAAAGTCCTAACAGCCCATGTTATTAAAAGTCTGAGACTTTTTATAGCGTTTTATTATAGCTATAACGGATGCTATAATAGAGTATGAAGGTATAGCATATATATATTGCTATGAAAACATTTTATAGCATTTGTAATTAAAGTTATCATTAATATATAATAGCTGTTTTTTAGCGCTATCTTTGACATATAATAGCTTTTTTTAGTGCTATATTTAACATATAATAGCTTTTTTTAGCGCCTTCTTTAACATATAATAGCATTTTCTTAATGTTATCTTTAACATATAATAGCCTTTTCTTAATGCTATTTTTAACATATAATTGTATTCTCTTAATGTTATTATATAATATATTGCTTTAATCTTGTGTTATAACAAACTTATATAATTTTTTCTCATCGCTATAATTGTTGTAGTAACATTTTCATAGCATTTGTTATAACTTTTACTCATGCCTTTACAAGAAGTATTAATTTTTCTCAACAATAATTTGTTAATATATTTTACTTTTAGTGCTACAAAGGTATGCATTCCATTATTCAGATATCATTTAAATGCATTTTAAGCTAAATCCACACTCATGAAATACTTCATAACACACATTAAATACCATGACTTCCTTTCATAATTGAAATTTTGTAATCCATCTACATTACAAAATAAAGTATTTGATAGTTTCTTAGAATAAAAAGAAACTATCAAACAATACAAGAAATTCACTTAATGTAATTTCCAACAAAATTAGTTCACAAAATACAAAATTCACCAAGTGTTCAAGATTATAATGTCATGGAGTTGAGCTGCTATATTTGATCCTTTTGCATGTGTAAAGGTATCATTTCATTCACCTACATAAATGAATAAGATAAATATGATGATGTAAATACGAAAAGTGAAGTAGATAAGGAAATTATTTATTCAATGCAAATAAATAGACCTAAAAAATATACATACAGACCCTAAGAGATCTAAAATTGTAAAAGAGAGAAGTTTATGTTTGGATGAGGATGCATATCTCTTGAAAGTTCACTCTAACATAAAAACAACACTTTGATACAAACTGTTATATATTGTTATCAAGAATTCACATGCTCGAAGTATAACAAACAACACTTTGGTACAAATTGTTATAATCTTGAAAGTTCCTATAAAAGGCAACTAGTTGTGGTAAGGATTCACATGCTTGATTTGTAGTACGATTAAAAAATCCCAAACCTGGCCCCCTCAAGCAAGCTTACCTGTAACGACCCCAAAATTTAGCCTATTCTAGGGAACGCTACTAACTTACAACCGGTATGCCCCGAAAATTTCGGCAGCATAACGACATAACTATGAGTTACCCAAAAATTTCCTAGCACCTGTTAAACAAGAATTTGCACTTCCATAACCAAATAACCAGAAAACCATTCCAAACTCCAAGTCAGATAATTACCACAAGTTCAAGGTCACTTGACAACTCAAATTTAGGATCAACAAAACTTTCTCAGTCTTCTTTCAAACAAGACAAATACGTTTAATCAAAAGAAAACAAGGCCCCCTAGCAAGCTTATTACAAGTCCCGACGCAAAATAAATTATAAAGTAAGCCTCACAACCTATAGTTCAAGCTATCTAATAAGTTTAATAGTCCATTCTAAAGGGGAAAAGAACAACAATACTGACGCCTAAATCTCAAGACAATTATAACTATAGTTCGATTCCACTAACGCAACGAGTCGACTACATTAAGGATAAATATTCAACTATGGTCTTTCTCCTCTCATGCCTCCTCTTCAGCATCACCAGGGTTGTAACATACGTCATCACCTGCAAAACCTGGTAGTCAGTACATAACACGTACTGGTAAGTAGCTCACACCTGAAGGGCCACAATCAACATACAAAACAAGACAACATGTTTACAAGTATCATGCTTTCCAAAATAAGCTAGACATACAACATGCTTAAGTCACTGAATTATACTCACAAATGTACCCTGTTTATCTCATGCATATGGTTTCACCACCCAAGCTCATCATACTCATTCAAACGTCACCGAGTCACTAAATTCACTCCTGTTTAGCCCTCACAAGCTACCTGAGACTAATCCTGTTGAGACCCGCCGACCCCTAACCATTTTTACCTAGGGCCTCAACGACTATCTACGGTGCTCAGCGTTCGACCCTTGACCATTTTTACCCAAGGCCTCGAACTGTGCATAGCCCCTTGACCATTTTTACCCAAGGCCTCGAACTGTGCATCGCCCCTTGACCATTTTTACCCAAGGTCCAACGATGACTTAATCACATCGACCCTTGACCATTTTTACCCAAGGCCTCGATATTTCTCAAAATTCATCGATGACATACTACTCCTCGACCATTTTTACTCGAGGCATTCTAGTGTTCACTCCATTTTCTTTTAGCCCACCTGAGGTCCACTAACCTTACTCATTCTTGCTAGAATGTATGAATCCTACGCATCATGCTTTTAGTTCATGATTATGCCAAAACTATGCAACAACCATAACATGCTTTTCACAACCAATGCCAATAACTCGCTATGCTTTGCTAGATTACTCAACACGTTTAGAATCACAGAACAATTCATTGCAATAAAGTATACATAAGCAAGCATTTAGAACACACACAACATGCTAACAATCAACAATCAAACCCAACCGGTAGAATTCTACTTACAAAATGTATTAAAGCGCCCCTAAAGCAAGCCGATAAGGTTCCCAAAACGACTTTAAACTTAGTTCGAATAGTCTGAAACTAATTCAAATCCGATACGAACTTGATTCCTTGTTGGAAGGTTATTCGAACGAGTTTGAATTGGCTAAGAACTACAAACAAAAGTCTTAAAGGTTAGCAACTAAACTAAGGTACTTGAAATGAGTTTGAAAGAATCTAAAGCGTGTCAAAACTTACCGATATACACAAAATGGGCTCAAATGCTTGTTGGTTGGTGTTCGAGTTGGTTCGTAAATACCAAACTAACCTCTACGAGCTATGGGTAAACTAATTTGAGGCCACTTTAAAAGTGGGTCACAAGCCGAAGTGGTTTCGAGTGAGTTCGAAACTACAAACAGCATACATCCAGAGATTTGAGGCCATCCTAAATACTTACTCTAAAATTAAAAGAATTTTGATGGCAATAAGACTTACTGAACTATGCCAGAAGACTCAAATACGAGCTGGATAGTGTTTGCCGCCGCATAATCCTGCGATTTTGGAGTTATTAAGGAGTGGGTAACACATAATCAAAATCAATTTAGCAAGGGTCAAGGCCAAAACTCACAAAGGGAAGAGGAAACGCCGCTGTCGAACACCCACGCCGGAGATAAATCACTGTCGTTTGTTCATTGGGTCACCGGACGCCTGCTGCTCGTGAGGAGAAGTGACAGTGCGTGGCTGGGCTGCTAACGCCGGCGGCAAAAAGAAACCGGTGGCAACGACCCTCTGTCCGCGAAGGAGAAGAAGAAAATGCGCCTGGAAGTTGCCGTCAAACACGCCGGAAAACCCTTGAGCCTTTGGACTCGAGTTGTCGGGGGAAGAAGCTCGCCGGAAAAACAAAAAGGTGAGGGAGAGGAGGTTGCTGTTTGCGAAAAAGAGGGGGAAGAAGAAGAAGAAGAAATCGAAGGAGATGGGGGAAAGAGTTGGGCAGTCGGCGTGAAGGAGGGAGGGGAAGGAAAAAAGAAAAGGGAATTAGGGCTTTTTGGAACAAATGAAAGTAAAAAAAAGAAAATAATTATTCTTCTCTCAAAAAGCCCATTATTTTAAACAAATAAAATAAAGGATTTAGTGCTATTTAAAAGTCTATCTCCCAAACAAAAATCTAGATTTTCTAAGAGATTTAGGACTAATTATTTGGGTAAAAGCGAGTTTCCAAAATTAAGAGATTTGATCTAGTTCGAAAATCTTTCGCTAAAGTTATAAAAATTTAATTACTTAAATTCACCCACTAAATTCTGATATCCTTGGGTCGACTTTAATGAAGACTTTAAACGTTCACCACAAATACAGACATAAGATGAAAATTAATTGTACCTGAAGTTGTAGGGCGTCACATTACCTCTCGGTCAACCTACCACTTAATGCATGTTTCAACAAAGAAAATAAAAGGAAAACTTCTATTTCCACAAAAATATTAGGAAGTTTGATTTAAACTCAATTTTTTTTTTTATCAATTTTGCATCATAATTGATGCAAGTTGGTTTTGATAGATGACATCAAACAAATATATATGAAAAATGATATCGAACACTGCATAGACTATAGAGAGAAAATTCTCAATAATTCCATCATGAAAGGTTTCAAAAGTTTCCTATTACAACTTAATTGTTGCTACCATAGCCTTACAAAAACAATCAAAATAGGTTAATATTTTATCTTTTAGATAAAATATGTAAAAGAGAAAATATGTGCACATAACAAAAACAGAACAAAGCAAATATTGCTTTAAAAAATGAAACTCCATATTCTTGTTAGATCAGGGCATAACACTACTAAATGAATTGTACTCATGCTATGTGTGAAATGTAAATCAAAGGAGTACATCATGCAAAGGACTTCAAGAAAATTCAAAATAATAGACCACTAAATACTTTGTAAATGTTACATTCATAAAAAAAGAAAAAAGAGTTATAGCAAATAAAACAATTGGAGACAAAGTGCACAATAAAAAAGAAGCAGCCTTTAAAATTCACACCAACACAATACCTTGTTCATCCTTCCCTTAGTTCTTTCTCTTTCCCTTGTTCATCCATCCCTTAGTTCTTTCCCAAGAGGTAGAGAAACCAACTTACTCAACTGCTCTAAGATATTAGAATTCCAAAAATTAATACACCAAATGGTTACTGGAAGTTAAGCATATCAAATACAATAAATCTCTAACATCAAAATGATAATAGACCAAAAAATGAGGCCACATGTGACAATCAACTACAAGATAAGAAGCAAATAATAATATAGAACTGAATGTTTTCAACAGGAACTCACTGAAATTGGATCTCAAAACAGAATTTGTGTATCAGATTGGTGCCAAATTCAAGGACTACTGAATTGGAGTTTGTTGTGTTGGTTGCTGAGGTGTGCGTTGATTGCTCATATCTTCCTCAATATCTCTTTCATGAACAACTACACCAGATGTGATTATTAACTCATTGTTCTTTTTGCAATTCATAAAGTAAAGAGAAAGAGAGGTGACTCATGACAATAAAAAAAAAAAGAGCCTATACATTATTTATGCAGCAAAAACACGAAGTTTAAAAACTCCTTAGAATTAAGGCTGGACAATTTATGCTTTTATGACTTCCATCTCCAATTAAAAAAGTTCAGGTCTTTCCTGCCCTAGCCAAAATAATTCATCGACTCTGAAATCATCAAACAGCTTAAATTGGTATGGATGGCTCCTTGAACAAATTACACTTCGTTTTTTCCCTGCAGAACCAACCAATCAATTAAAAGTCGAACTACAAAAAATGGATGATTATGTCTGATGTCGAGCTTACGCTTTAAAAGGCTTGCAAGGATGCTTGTTGGATTAAGGTTTACCATGCACAAAGAATTTTAGGGGCTAGTTTTGGACACAACGAAAAATGAGTTTGGAGGGAAAAGGAAGAAGGAAGATATTGTCAACCCTAAAAGAGAGAATAACAGAGAACTTAAGCACCCGCATGCTCTCCATATCCCCATGGTGATGAAATTTTACTTTAAAAATAGATATTTTGAAACAAGAAAACCTACAAAGAGATGAAGATGTTGAAGGCTTGAAGCAACAAGACAAGGATTTTATAATCGAAAGACGGAGAAAGAGAGAGAGAGAGAGAGTTACAATAGAAGTTTGACAAGGTAAAAGAGAGTGATGAGTGAAATGGAAGAAATTGCAGTGTTAATTTCGGCTCTGTGGAACAAACGCAATAACAACTTATTCAATAAAAGGAAGGGAACTTCAAATGATTTGGGATCTTGGGCTGCCCAGTATATCAAAATTTTTAGGGAGACAAATACTAAAATAATCAACAATGAAAATTCCCCACTTGAATCTCAAATCACAACTCAGAACATCAAATGGTGTCTTGTCAAAGACAACGAACCCTCAACAATTACATATTTTGCCCAACAAATTCTCTACCTTGCTGATAAATTTAATTAACCTCATATTATAGAAATTCAAGTCAATAAACAAGAACCAATGTATCACCACTCTAAAGCAAATTCATACATTTACCAAATTTCACAGAGGATAAAGTCTTAGTAAAAGCATCTGGCTATGTTTTCCTCTGCAGAAATCTTTTCAAGCAATATAGACTTCTCTGCAATGACATCTCTAACAAAATGCAATAACACATCAATATGCTTTGTCCTTTCATGATACACATGATTTTTAGATAAATCACGCCAAATTACAACTAATTCTTTCAAGTTTATCAGTTCTCCTACAAGTCCTTTCAGCCACAAAGCTTCTTTAACACTATCAGCTAAGGCAATATACTCAGATTCAATAGATGATAGTGCTACAACATGCTATAATGAGGTTTTTCAGCTAATAGTATTTTCAAATAATGTAAAGCATACCTGGTTGAAAGCTTCTTCTTTTATCCAAGTCAGCTGCATAATCTACCCCTACATATCCAATTAAGGGATATTGTCTTTGGTATTCTCCTTTGTATGTCAAACCATGATTCCTTATGCCATTTACATTACCTTAGCTACCACTTTACAGCAGTCCAATGACTATTCCCTGAATTTGCTATGAATCTTCTCACAACACTCATGCCATGAGCAAGGTCTGGACACATACCCTTTTACAAGCAGAAATTGGTGTTGCTCCATTGGCATTCCAAGATTAACTAAGTAATACAATTTGGTACCTGCGCACTTTGATCTTTAGATTTGAATTTTGACAAATTTGTCTCCTGGAGCATTTCAATCTACAAACATTTAATGACATTCATTTAAAGGTTAAGTAGGTTGCAAACAATACAAAAGAAGCTAAAATGATAGATGTTACACATGCTTGTTTCATTAAAAAAAAAAAACCTCATCTCATTGTCATCATTGAACTATACCGACGTTAGTTGAATTCAAGACATAAAAATGTAGATTGTGGAGAACTTGAAACGCCACTTTCTACATCTCCTACTCTGAAACAAGTGAATGAGATACATTTTCCATGCTATCATTTAACACTTCAGTAATGAGATACATTTTCAAAGTACGTAGTTGTAAAAGCTAAAAACTTAAATGAAATCACTAACATCTTTAACATAACATTGAATATCTTAACTTCGTGTGTCTTTCTTCTTCTTTCTATTTTTCCTTCAATTGTTTTCTTCTTCGTTTTCTCCAGAAATTTTACCAAACAACTTTCTTTCTAGTTTCTGGGTTCTGTTCTTTTTTCTTGGGAATTTTTCCTTTGCATGTGAGTGTTGATACGTGGCTGCAAGAGAACAACAAGTGTCAAATCCATTTCTTAATCACGTGCAAAGCCCAACACAAATAGCTGAAAGATTTGCCCATTTTCCACGTTCATAAGGATATGCATAGAAATATAGCTTAATTCTATTGGACAAAGACAACTCTGCTGTAAAAACCTTAATTCCATAATCATCTTGCCAAATTATTTTTCCCTTTTACTTTTATTTTTTTTATTTGCTTTTGGAGTCGGAATAACAGAGTATCGAAGAAGGTAGACATTCATTTCAAGAACAAAAAAGAAAGTTCAAAAGAAGGATGGGTCTCTTTATCAAACAAAAAAAATAAGAGACGTGGTTTCATCGCAAAATTGAACATAGAGTAATGTGTCAAATGACAAATCAAATTAAAACCTTGTAATTTGCTTGGTAAAAATTCAAAGAACTCTAACCTAGATGGTTAGAAATAAAAATTTTAGATTCAAGTTGAAGATTAAAGAATGTAATTAGACCCAAAATTTGGCCCCAAATCTTCCTAATCAAAATCATGCAAACCTAATAAGAAATTCATGGTCAAGTCACTTGTATCTTTACCAAAGGGAAAAACAAACCTTACACGACAACCTCATGATTGAACCATTAAAATAAAAAATAAAAAAAATAAAAGTGAGAAATTTAAATCAATTGAAGGAACAAAACCAACCTGGCTTGCTAGAAGAAAGACATGGAGAGAAGCAGCTTCGATGCCTTCTTTATCATCCTCAAAGAACCCCTCAAGAGTGTACTCTATAGATAGGAACTGTCGAGAATGCCACAAGCACAATGAGAATGAGATAAAAGTTCAAATTTTATAACCCTACCTTGAGAATTGGTGCCAAATAGACAAGGGTTGGAATCAATTTTGGAGGTGAGAAATTTCTAGACAGCAAAGAGGAGAGAAGAAGAAAAAAAAAAAGGATGAAGAAGAGGGTTGAAAAAAAGGGTTGCAGAAGAAGAAATAGAAAGATATGATGAATGCGTTTTTGTGGGAAGGGATTGAAGCATACGCAAGTTCTCACAGAATTTGAGTGCACAACGAAATTTTTTTAGTGCTTTTTTTCATCTTTTTTCATAGCCAATTTTATAAAATGTTATCCTCAAATGCTATAAAAAGATATATTTGTTGTAGTGAATGAACCCTATAAATCATTTCTATGCTATGGTACTTTAGTGAGTTAGAACAAGTGCCGCCGTAAGGTAGGTCAAGTGTTCATTCACTAAACTGAGACAATTTCAACCAAGTATTATACCAGAATAACTCTTATTCCTATAATATTTAGTTACCATTAGTTTGGTCAAGTACATCATTAACAATCTTAATAAGCCATTTGTAAGTGTGACCCATCATTGTAGATCCCGTAGTTTTATCCCAACAAGTGTCGTCGTAGGGTAAGTCAAGTATTGGAAACAAAACTATAATCCTATCCTTCTTAAGAGTTCACCCTGATATTGACCCATGCAAACACCTTCCGTAGGGGAACGGTCCAAAAGCTTCCATGAGGCCCGCATGAATCTCACGATGTGAACCAATGATGGAGTCCGTAGGATATGTTGACACATTTCCTTCTCCCACTTTCTATTTTGAAATAGGGTTTTCTCTTACTTAGACAAATTAGGCTAATCTCATTTATCTAAGTTTCTCAATCTACCTTTCATAACCCTTATATTGTTAGATTGATTTTAATATGAATTACTAAGTTTTTTTTTTTAAATAATCACATTATGAACATGCTTAGTGAAAATAAATAAAATTTGACTAATTCAACTCCCAAGTCGGTTTCCAGTTAGAGGTGTTCCCTTTCGATCAGCTTAAATACCCAGTCTAGACAGAACCTTCTATAGACATAGTTCCCTTATAGTCAATTTTTATTTCAAATTCATTAATCTTTAATTAACTATTAATTATTAGATTAATGAACATAAATATTTTTAATCCTATTAAAAAATAATTCACCTGGATAGTCTTAAAAATTCATCATTTTAAACCCTTTAAAACAAATTAAAAGATAATCATGAATATTTTATTCTAATCCTATCAGAAAAAAAATAAAAGATAAATTAAATTCAAAACTTAATCTATTTTATTTTTGAATTAAATTATCTTTATTTATGGAAGACCTAATCTTATTAGGAAATTAAAAGATCTAATCTTATTTTGAAATTAAAAGATCTAATCTTATTTTAAAAGAATTTAATCTTATTTAGAAACAAATAAAGATGAATTAAATTCAATTTTTAAACTATCGATAATCTTGAAATTCTACCATTTTAAACCCTTTAAAACAAAATCAAAAGATTATCCTAAATTCTAACAAATAAAGATATATTAAATTCAAATTTTAAACTATTTAAAGCATGAATTCGAAATATCTTTATTTTAAGAAAATCCTAATTTCATTAGGATATATGATAATTCTATTAGAAAAACATGAATTTCATTTATGAAAGAAAATATCATAATTTAATTTTCCAAATATAACAATTATATTCAAAGATATGGAAAATATAAGCATATTAAGAAAATATCTCAATTCTATTAGGAAACATCCTAATCGAATTTTCCAATATAACAATTATAGTAAAAAATTAATCTTAATTTTATTAGGAAACAACCTAATCAAAATTTTCAAATATAACAATTATATTAAAAAATAGATAACATGCACGATCATGCTTAACCTATGGTGGGATTTTAAATTTAAATGACATACTTTATGCAACAATCAAACAATTTAAAACATACATCTCATGATAATTAAATTAAAAATAGCAAAATTGACCGGTATATTTGGCATATCCTAAGAAATTGAAAATAATTTAAATTACAATAATTTAAATCCAAGACATATCTTGGTCTTTAATATCTTCCTTGTTTGGACCATTCCAATTTTAAGATTTAGAAATCCTAAAATTTCAATTGCAGAAGCTGACTTCAATTCACATTTTTTGTTTTTTTTTTTTTTTGCGAACGTTTTTCGATGTTGACTTCTTCAGCCCATATAAACCAAATTTGTAGCTATCGTAGTCATTCAAGTAAAATACATGAAATCCTAACCCTTATGGGTTTTACAATGATCTAATCAAAGCAATAAATCTAATGCCAAATAGCCTAAACAATCAATTTGCAAACCACAAATATCAAATATATGATAAATTAAAATACCCACCATCACAAAACTTTAATTCTAAATAAAACACAAAGATAGCTCTGATACCAATTGAAGGGAATAATCTAATTAAACCCAAGCGGAAGCGTAAGAATCGGTTTGAGTTTATTTAGAATTAAATAATAATATTATGGTTAAGCATAACATACCTTGAAAATATGGAGATTATTCTGGCGGATCTTTATCTCTTCCACAAAGTCTTCCTGGCTATGACTCGAACATAGGACCAAGGCTTGTGGGAGCCTCTTGAAAGAAAATCTACACGGGATTAAAGAGGAAGAGGTCTAGAGAGAATTCTCTAATTCTCTCTATTGAGGAGATGTGTGTTGTGTCTAATGACTCAACCCAATGGTCCTATTTATAGAGACCAAGGGAAAATCTTTGTCATAATTAAAATATTATATTTTAATATCTAATATATTAAAATATATCTTATATTTATTTGAATCTCATTCAAATCTCCTATGATATTTATTTATTTGAATCCTATTCAAAATCTATAAATATATTTTATTTAATATATCAAATATACATTAATTATTTTAATATTTAATGTATCAAATACAATAAATATATTTTCTTCTTTTATATTTAATACATCTAATATATTAAATATTAATTTGAACACTTCAAATTAATATTAATTTGAACATTTCAAAATTTTCTTTCAACGAAATTGATCTTTTCGTGTTACTATGAGCTAGCAATGGGACCTTATGGACCTATAGATTATAAGCTCAAATGATACAAAATTAATTAATTAAATTATTTAATTAATCAATTTTCATTCATTAACTATAGGTCACTCCACTATAGGCCTAGAGTTGCATTCTCATGCACTATAGGACAAGTTGTGTCTATAGATATAATCATTACATGCAAGTGATCTTTCACGAGTTGTTCGTAATTACAGTTGGGTCAAAAGTCCGTTTTACCCCTATAATTACATCTTGCACCTTAAGTACCACTGTTCTCTAATGAACAATCTGTTTATAATCTAATTATAACCTAAGTCTCTCTCGGGCCAATGAGAGGGTGGGGTCAGTTCAAGTCCCAAAATCAGCACTTAGGGGAACTACTCATCTACTTACTCTATATGGGAAGGAGTGAATTCTATCTTGTGAGATTATGTTCCCAGCTCCCTATTTGATCAAGTCCCCAAAATGGTAGGCATATTAAATCGGCTATAAAAGCCACTCTCACCCATGCAAATCAAAGGATAAGCCCTCACAGGAAGGAGTTCATATCTCACTGAGGATTAAGATCGAGTTGCATATGATCATCCTAATGAAATATTAATCTTCTTAATTAACAGATTTATAAATAAAGATTAAATATTTTGTGGTCCAGTCTTATACAAACTCATTGTATAAGATACCCCCACTCACATGTCTCCACATGAATGATTTGGATCAAATCATTTGTAACATTTCAAAGTGGGCTGTATCAATAGTGTTACCAGGATAAGGCACTCAACCTTATCCATAGATTATGACTCTTTAGGTTATTTCTTGAACACGATCCTCCTGTATGTCAACCACATACTGTTCAAGATTACACTAATAACCTTGGATTTTTCATATAATGGATAATATTATATTGCAAATAAAATAATCAAAATTATTATTAATTATTAAATAATTAATTAATTACGAGACTTTAGGGCATAAATCCCAACAGCTCCAATGATACAAAATTAATTAATTAAACTCATTAATTAATTAATTTTCATTCATTAACTCTATGTCACTCCACTATAGACCTAGAGTTGCACTCTTATGCACTGTAGGATAAGTTATGTTCATGGATATAACCACTATATGCAAGTCAATTCTTCAAGAGTTGTTTGTAATTACAGCTAGGTCAAAAGTCCGTTTGACCCCTGTAATTACATCTTGCACCTTAAGTACCACTGATCCTCTAATGAATAATTTCTTTTATGATCCAATCATAAATTAAATCACTCTCGGCCCAGTGAGAGGGTGGGGCCCCATTGTTCAAGTCCCGAAATAAGCGTTTAAGGAAACTACTCATTTACTTACTCTATATGGGAAGGAGTGATTTTCATCTTGTAAGATTATGTTCCCAACTCCCTATTTGGTCAAGTCCCCAAAATGGTAGGCTTATTGAATCGGCTAGAAAAGTCACTTTCACCCATGCAAATCGAAGTACAAGCCCTCACAGGCAAGAGTTCATAGATCATTTAAGATTAAGATCGAGTCGCATATGATCATCCTGATAAAATATTAATCTTCTCAATTAATGAATTTATAAAGAGAGATTAAATATTTCATGGTCCAGTCTTATACAAACTCATTGTATAAGATACCCCCACTCACATGTCTCCACATGAACTATTTGGATCAAATCGTTTGTAACTATTACAAAGCGGGCTGTATCAATAATGTTACTAGGACAAGACACCCAACCTTTCTATATACTATGACTCTTTAGGTTATTTCTTGAATATGATCCTCCCGTAAGTCAACCACATACTATTCAAGATTACACTAATAACCTTGGATTTTTCATATAATGGATAATATGATATTGCAAATAAAATAATCAAAATTATTATTAATTATTAAATAAACCTTGGATTTTTATCGCTTGCTTTCATGTTTATTATGAACTAATTACCCTTTGGGTGATGGATTAGGAAATTTTATGTTGATTCAAGCTTAATGAAATAGCAAAGACTTGCATATTCTTCACTCATATGCATGTGTGTTTAATGATAGCAAAGACTTGTCTTAGTTGTGTTTATTTTAATTTTGGGAAAAAGGAGGGATAAACCGAATGTATGGCATAACATTAGTTCTGATTAGGAGCATGCTCCAAGGTAATTGGGGACACTAGGGATAGTAACTCACCTAATGTTTGCAAGTTAAGGCTTAATTTTAGAGGTTAATGGGAATTAATCAATGTTCCTTAAGAATTCTGGGAAGAATGTGTGAAAAGACTTGAAGCATGTCCTAAGCTATAGTATTTTGTTTGCTGAAGCATAATCTCACCCCTAATCTCGATCCCTTTTTACAGTCTTTGTTATCGTCTATTCACTGTTTCTCTATGTCCAGGCAATTCAGTACCCCCCCCCCCCCTTTTCCATTCTTGTTTCTTCTGGTCATTTAAGTTTAGTTGTGCACAAAAATTTTATGTTGGTTACTAGTTACTCCAATAATTGCTACTTTAACATAGTAAAGTTCATTAACTAATCCCTAAGGAGAACGATTGAAAAATACTTATCACTTGCTGCATTAGACTGTGTATACTTGTACATTAAGAGTGTTTTCATTCACCAAAGTGTATACACTCTGCTAGGCAATAAAGAATTATTCTGGTATAATACTTGGTTGAGATTGTCTCAGTTTAGTGAAAGAACACTTGACGTACCCTACGGCGACACTTGTTCTAACTCATTAAAGTACCATAGCATTAGAAATGATTTATAAGGTTTATTTTTCAAATTGTTTGATTTTTATGCTAAAACTGAATGGATAATTGATTGCATGATGTTAAATAATATGTTTTATATATTTCAATATTATGACTATTTCTCTCATTTTCAATTTTATTGCTGATAATTCAAAATTAAGAAAATTTTATTACTTGAAAAAGTAACGTTAACACTATAATGGTAGTGTAAAATTTTGAATTTGTCTTTATTGAGAAATGTTCTCAAAACCTATGGTCAATGATAATCGAATTGTTCATGAAGCATGAAACGACCTTAAAACTGGCTATAGGTTATACACAAATCAAAACTAAGTAATGTCGCTTATGCCCGAAATTTTGACAGCATAACGATGTAACTCCAAGAAAACCAAAATTTTGCACGAACTTAAAAGAGACATTGACACTTTTATAATTTAGACAAACTACTCAGCACCCACCACCAAACTATGAAAAACTGAGTTCAACCAGCCACAGACACAAGCACTAAGGAGCTATGAAATCACAAATCAACCATAACATACAAAACTAGGTTACAAGACTCAACTAAAACCCTAAGAATGGAGCTTTCGTCATGTCTCCATAGCCTCTCCAGAACATCGTCTCTCTCACCAGCCTTACGGTTGTGCACTACCTAAAAAACACAAGACAAAATAGCAAAGGTGAATATAAATATACTAAGTAAGCAACCGACTTAAAAAAAATCAAAGTTCCAAATTAACAACGAACGATCCTGCCCTTAGCTCACTTTACCTCATTCTCATTCTCAAATGCTCTCATCACTTGTCTAAGCACCTGTGAAACTCTCTTGATCTCTCACGCTATAACTAAGAGTGATGCAACCTATATGCGAGGTACCGTCTCCCCCAAAGTTAGCTTAACGCAATGAAGGAATGCAACCCTCATGTCCGATAAGATGGAGATTTTCCTTAAGCTAGCACACAACATGAAGGAAAACAACTCTCATACTAGACACAGTGGAGATTTGCCCCTAAGCTAGCACACACATGAAGAAAAGCATCTTCACACTAAACACAGTGGGGATTTTCCCCTAAGCTAGCACACAACATGAAGGAAAGCAACCCTCATACTAGACACAGTAGGGATTTGCCCCTAAGCTAGCACACAACATGAAAGAAAGTAACCTTCATACTAAACACAGTGGGGATTCGCCCTTAAGCTAGCACACAATGTGAAGGAAAGCAACCTTCACCCTAAACACAATGGGGATTCACCCCTAACCTAGCATAATGCAAAAGGGAAAGCAAACCTCATGCCAAACACGACTCACAACATCCTAGGAAACATGCTCACATGGGGAAAGGATATGTAATGCCAACCAACGACCTTTTTCTCACTCTCAACACACTTAGAACGCCTAGGGCATAGCACCACGCCTGCCCACTCAATAGGTTCTAAATCTCTCCCACGAATCCAACCCATCGATCCTAAGCACAACCTAAACACGAACTAAACAATAAACAAGCTAGGTAAACTTGGTCTGGGTAGAAGATCAGGTAATCAAGGCCTTATTATTAAGTTCATCTACCATCAGAAGATTCTCAGGGCAATGCCTCGACAAGTAACAAAATCACTAATATGACTTTTCCACGAACCATCAATCATGAATCTCGATTATAGACTCGTGCATAACCTCAACAACAATCCTAACCAAGACCTCCACCTAACCACGACTTCTTCGCACGCTAGCAGCATATTGCCCTAAGTAGTTCCCTTCAAAGTAATCCCCCCAATCACGCTAGGAATCCAATGGTCAATACTCTACTTGGTCATGTTCACGCTCTATTACAACACGTTAAGTGTAACAAGTCGTCCTGAACCATTCTAACACAAGGGTCATGGGTAGTGACTTGGAAAATTGTATATTTTTAGAGGGTTCTGAATTGCCAACCAGTCGACCCAACAAGTCCAGCATCCTACGCGCAGTCAACATATCCTGCCTCATAAGAAGCTAAACCTCCGCCAACCATTCATGCGTTCCAAACGTACAGAATTCAGACAAACATCCAAACATCTCAGACAGTCCAAACAATTATGCTCATCCCTTGTAAACCACTATCCATACGTTCATAACTAACAAAGAAGACACAAACCTACTCACATGCGTTCCAAAACCCTACTCCATCACCAAGCTCTAAAAAGTTGTTCCAAACTAACTACTTACTAGAACATAACACAAAACCGGGCCCCTCTGAACACCATACCAAAAATCATGGATGTTGCTAGGTAATTAATATGGTCGTGGAACTCCTTTAAACGATAAGCCAAAGTATAAAAAAAATATGAACCTCATACTTGAGGAGTTTTCTACGCAGGTCATTTCATACAATGACCAACTTGCTAAAGCGCGTACTTGTGAGAACATACTCATCACCAATCAGTCACACAAGCATCAAAAAATCCAAGAACTCTGTATCCAAGGCATTAAAGAGTTATTCAACTAGGCTACTTACCTTCTAGACCATTGTGAAAGTAATCAACTTCTCCTCCTTTTGGAAAGTCACTAGCTCCTCCTAAAATAACATTAAAACACACAACTCTGGGCGTTAATATTTGATTTAACTCCAACTTCCTTCAACCCAACCAAGCGAACGTATCACTAATAACTTGGGTTCCTATAGAGTTAAAGATTTACCTTAAGGAATGAAAGAAAATGAGCCAAGCACCCACAACTACCCACACTGCCCTCTAGCTTCGTGTAAAAGTCCCAAACTACATCAAAAACAGGCTCACTAAGACAATAACTAACTTTCCCTAGCTCGATAGGCCTCAAAGATAATTCACAAGGTCTTGAACCTTAACGAACTTACCGACACAACAATCCAAGTTAACGGATCAACGCTTGGAATGCTTACAACTCGTTTAATCGACCTCCATCCCTGTTGAGAAACTGAACTGAGTTTGATAAGCCATAGGTTGACACAAAACTATTTAAATAGCATCACAATCAATGTTTAAATCCTCAATTTTCCATAAACCAATGCCAAAAAACTTACCCACGATCAATAGAGCATTGCCCACATTGAATCGAGCTCCAAAATGCCCAAAAATAGCCTTTATAGTCATGGTCCAAGCGAGGAGTTATCGAAAACTTCGAGGCCAACTCCCTTCCCGAGTTCTGCTGCCACAGCCGCTCCAATCAGCACATTATCACTGCCATTTGACTGGATGAGAGAGAGGAGAGAGAGGAGAGAGAGAGATCATGAAAGGGGAGAGGGGAAAATGAGATAGGAAATTCAGAAGAGATAGGGGAAAATCACTAGAAACCACCGCCACTGAAGCCCGACCACCGCTGCCGCTTCAGACCACTATTGCTCGTTGCCTACTTTTTGGAACAACATCGATCACCAAATGGAACCGCCCCTTGGCCTGCTATGCGAGGAGGAAAGCCATGAGAGGGAGAAGTGAAACAAAAAAAAAAAGGGAAAAGAAAAGATTGCGAGGGAGATGGAGAAATCGTGACCCACCGGAAACGTCGAGCCACGTGCTCGCCTTCGGTGACTCATCGACATGACCCTTCCCTTGCGAGCACCCATCGATTGAGAGAATAAGAGAAAAGCCCCCCTATTTTGCGTTAGTCACAAAGAAGAGGAATAAGTAAAGGTAGGTGTTTTTTTTCCTTTTCTTTTATTTGCTTTTGTTTTTTTTCTCTTTTTTTTATTATACCTCAAGCAAAAAGACCAACCTACCCTCAACTAAACTTCTTACCCTTTTCCAAACGCCAAACTTAAATCAACAAGCATACTTATATTTTTAATTCAAAAGAAATTGAGACCCGACCACTCTATGCCATCCTTTGCCAATTTATTTTAAGCCAAGCTTAGGTCCTAATTTAGTACATGAATATCGGGTATTACAAAGCACATGATTAATGAATCAAAAGTAAATGAGATAGCTTGTACGTATCTCTTAGTTGACATGTTAGATGTCAAGCTTAGAAGATAAAGTAGATGACAACAACATATGAGATATTGAAGTCAATAGAAGCTAAATTTAGAAAATTGTCTAAATGATCTCAAATTAAGTATTACAAACATCCAAGAAAAGAAACCAAATGACATAAGCTATATAAAAGGAAATAGTTCCTAAATTAGCATGGACAGTCATAATAATAAGAGGATTTTTTGAAATACCTCTATAAAAAAATAAAATATATATATATATATATATATATATATATATAATGAAAGTAAATTTGATTTACTAGATTTTTGGTGGAGAATAAGTAACGCCACATAAATAGTTGACACAAGATCGACTATCAAAATTTATTCTTTATTACATTTAATATGCAATTCTTGAAAAATACTTAACATGTAGAATAATTTATGCATGTTGGCACTAGGAAGGTCATCTCAGTTAGACATTAAGATGTCATTAAGTAATGATTGTTACTTAATGTTGAATATTGTGTTTTTAGTAACCATAAGAGAAATTCAATTTCTCGAACTTTATTACTATAAAGTTCATATAGTATGAATTACTTTGAAGTATTAAAGTTTATATTTTCAAAATTTTTTGAAAATACATTTAGCTAAAAATAAGAACAATTTGTATATGTTAAAATATTGACATATACTATACTACAAAATACTAAGATATTTAGGATTATAGAATCTAGAATAAAAAGACATTGTTTTCTGCTAAAAGATGATACTTGACTTTGGCAGTTAAGGTTGATTAACATCAACTTGAATAGAATCAAAAGACTAGTAAGAGATAATTCTCTAAAAGTCAGTTAATTACTACACAAGTCTGTAAATCTTGCCTTTCATGCAAGATAATATTGGGCCTTTATTGGATAGGGCTAAAAGACCAAAGAATACTTTGGGCTCACACATTCTGACTCAAATGGTCTGGTGAATATATAGGTCAAATAACGTCATGAATATTTCATCACTCTCGTTGATAATCATTTATCTATCAAGACATTATGATCAGATCATAATAGAAAGTACAAGAACCTTACGTACTAAGACTAATTGATAAAAAATGGGTTTTTATCCTAATTATTTTAAATATCAAGTACATTTATGTGAAATTGTACTACAAGAGGAGAAACAAAAACCTTGTTGGACATGGTCATTTCGTTAGTGAGTTACATGCCATTACAAGACTCTGGTTAGGATATGCAATAGAGATTCAATAGTGAACATTATTTCCTCCAAAAGTGTCTACGAGACAATTTTGAGATTATAGGAGGAGAGTAGTAAAGCTAGTTTACAATGCTTCACTATTTGGGAATGTTAAGCTTACATTTTGAAACAAGCCCAAAAAGGTTGTATATGTTCAAAAATATTCCTAAGTGTAGGTCACCCCTAAGGAGTACAAAATTGTCATTTACCTAGTCCTAAAAATAATAAAGTATTTGTATGACAAATATCATTTTTCTATAAGGAATGTCAAATAAAAAACTACAAACCTTTAATAAGGTGAGATAGTGTTAATAAATTGGTCCCAAGTGAAACCACTAAATAATTAACAAAAGTTGTTAACAATTTAATTATAGTTGAAAGTCAAATGAATCCTAGTCATGAATTGGATAAGTCTCATCGTAGTGGGAGAGTTATGAGATTACTCAACCTTTACAAGGACTTAATTGAAGCCCAAGTTGTCATATTAGATGACAAAATAAAAAGGTGTAATGCCCTCAGAGTGAGACTAATGGCAAAGGGTTAAACCTAATAGGAAAAAGTAGACTGTGAGTAAACTTTCTCACTTATTGTCATACTAGAGTTTGTAAGCATTATTTAATTCATTGTTGCATATGAGATATGAAAAATGAATATTTGGAATCCTTTTATGAAAAGAACTCTTAGATAATGCATCTACACAAATCAATCATAGAGGTTTATATCCAAAGATTAATAGCAAACAAGTTTGCAAAATAATAAAGGTTCATTTATGAAATGAATTTTACCATTAGATCTTTGAATATAAGATTTGATAAGAGTATCAAAATTTATAACTTTGGACAAATATTAATGAAGTTTGTGTAGACAAGAAAATCATTAATTGCTTAGTGGATTTTTCTCATGTTTTATATTGATGATATTTTACTCATTATGAATGATGTAAGATGTCTATCTAACAGAAAAAGTTGACTAAGTAGCCAATTTCAAATGAGTGATTAGGAATAACTCGGTATATTTTACATGTCCAAAATAGAGATTTTAAGGACAAAATGTTAATTTTGTCTCAGACATCTTATATTGACAAAGTTGTTGTCAAATATTTGATATTTATGTCTAAGGAAGAGTATCCTAAAACACCTCAAATGTTGAAGACATATGATTAATAATCTACTCTAAGTGGGAGACAATTAATGTATAAATGAGACTTAACATTTAATATATAGTTGATTTGCATATATCAATTAAACGAATGGTATGACCATTGAGTAGAAAATTAAAAACTTTCTCAAATTATCTATGGATAATGACAAATTTTTGTGTATGGAGTAAAATATTTGATCTTTACAAGATACACTGGGTCTTACAAAGATTTAGAAAATCTATGTTAAGATAAATTTTTTCTTAGGTGGTGAAATATGGTATACAAAGTTAAATTGTTTTGCTTGTGAAGCAACAAAAGGACTTGTATGATTCAAATAGTTCCTTGAAGATCTGAAAGGTGTTTCAGATATGATTTTAGTCTATCATTTTTATTATGATAATAGTGGTGCAAAGACTAATATTAAGGAAATTAGAAAACACCAATGTATAGGGAATCATATCGAGAGAGAGAAAACATCATGGTAGTTATCAAGATGACTTTTAATGGCTATCGTTTGGATCTATATAAAAAGATTCTACAGGCTAAACTTTTTGAAGGTCACCTAGAATGTCTAGGATTACGAGACATGTCTCATCTTTGCTGGGCAAGTGGGAGAATATGTTGGGTATAAAGTATGCCCTAGGATACATGTCTCACCGGCTTTAGTGCAAGTGGGAGATTATTGGAATTTATGCCCTAAAGCCTTGTAATTAATTAATTATTTAATAATTAATAATAATTTTGATTATTTTATTTATAATATAATATTAACCATTATATGAAAAATCCAAGGATATTAGTGTAATCTTGAATAGTATGTGGTTAACATATAGGAGGATCATGTTCAAGAAATAGTCTAAAGGGTCATTATATGGATAAGGTTGGGTGTCTTATCTTGGTAACACTATTGATACGACCAACTTTGTAATAATTACAAATGATTTGATCCAAAAAGTTAATGTGGAGACATGTGAGTGAGAGCATCTTATACAATGAGTTTGTATAAACCTAGCTACGAAATATTTAATCTCTTTTTATAAATCTGTTAATTGAGAAGAATAATATTTCATCAAGATGATCATATGCGACTCAATCTTAATCCTGAGTAAGTTATAAACTCCTGCCTCTGAAGGCTTGTCCTTTGATTTTCATGGCTGAGAGTGGCTTTTGTAGCCGATTCAATATGCCTACCATTTTAGAGACTTGAGGAAATAGGGAGCTAGGAACATA
Source organism: Trichosanthes truncata (assembly GCA_033996785.1). NCBI lineage: Eukaryota > Viridiplantae > Streptophyta > Magnoliopsida > Cucurbitales > Cucurbitaceae > Trichosanthes > Trichosanthes truncata. Next base: position 17,215,009 of record JAWPNB010000007.1, read on the forward strand.
ATCTCACAAGATGAAATTCACTCCTTCCCATATAGAGTAGTAGATGTAACGCCCCCAAAATTTAGCCTATTTTGGAGAACGTCACTCAACTCACAACCAATAGGCTCCGAAAATTTCGGTAGCATAACGACGTAACTACAACATTATCCAATTTTTTTTATCACCTGTTAAACAAACACAAACACACTTCTAAAGCCAGAATATCTAGACAACAACCAGTCTAGTCTCCAATTCACAAAACTACCAAAGGCTCATAACAATTTAACGATTTTAAATCTATAAGAAACAAGCTACCTCAAAAATCTCATAATGGGACCACTCATTAAGTAACTTAAAACCTATTAGAAAATTCTCAATATGAATTTAACTACCAAAACTGAAGTAACTTCTAGCAATAACACTACGAGCTGACAAATACTTTGTTAATGAAAGATTAGACATCTATTATAAAACTATAAACTCAAGCAACTACAATAAAAATAAGCTAATTAAGCCAATCGTCATCTTTTCCTCATGTCTCCTCCTTAGCACCATCAAGTTCATATTGTTCCTCATCACTTACAAAATCTGTGGGTGGCTCAGTACATAACATATACAGATAAGTAGCTCACACATGAGGAGCCACCAACCAACATACAAGGAAAACATCATGCTATACACAACAATTACAAAATTAGACATGCTCATCATACACGAAAAGTAAATAATCATCACAACATGCTAGACTCATGAATCAACATCTCATGTAAAGTCAACTCAACCTAATCTCAACCCTCGAGATCACTCAGTACTCATACTATAACTCACACAAGGCTTTCTAAAATCAACTCCTTCGAGACACGTTCACCTCATTGATTTTATTTAGGGCCACCGACATTCTCTACTGACCCTAACTATTTGCATCAAGGGCCATCGATGCTCTCCATCGGCCACAACTGATTTTTCATCAAAGGCCATCAACATTCTTAGGAATCTCAAATACTTGCTGATCCGCTAACACGCAAGTGCACGTGATCGAAGTAATAAAGAAACTGGAAGTATTCCAGAGTATCGTACCCAAGGGAACGGAGTTAATAAAATAAATTTCAGTTGGCACGAAATTGTTGGCAATTTGCAATTCAAAGTAACCAAGGATGAAAATAAATTGAGAGGTGTTTTAACTAAAAATGTGTTTGAAAATTCAATGGAAATAAAGAGGGATTCAAGTATGCTAATGCCCCTTTGGAAAGAAAATGCAACAAGAAAGCAATTGCAATCGTAGCTAATTCAAGAACTAAGTAAACCAAATTCAACTCCCATTCGACCTTCTTTGAAGTATCTTTAGGAGACTAAGTGATTAAACCTATATGTCTATGGCTAATCTAACTTAGATAGTTTTGCGCACAATTCTAGTGGTTTTGGAGTCTCGCCCTATGTCTAGAGTCGATGTTTCAGACTTATGTCTAAGCCCTTTCCTCCATTGCTTTTGCGACATCCGCTACCCTTAACCCTTTCGGTATTAAGTTTTAGCTTGACAAGCAACACTAGATGGTCAGCTAGTTTTACCCCACAATTTACTCACCAAAAGCAAACTTAAGTCCAAGAATTAGCTAGATTGTTTTTACTCTCGAGCTTTACATCTTTCCTCTAGGGCATTCACAAACTTGAATCCCAAAGGAAATTTAGCTCTTCATGATGGAATAATTTGAAAATGGTAAATTAGAATTGTAAAAATTCATTAAAAGAGACTCAAAGGAAAAAATGCAATTAAATTGCAAATGCTATGCAAGTGAATATTTTAAAGGAACAACCCAAGGATTCAATCCCACTCACTTACGGAAAAACTGAATTAACTTTTCTAAATAAAAAAAATGGATCTAAAATGCCAATGACAGAAACTAAATACTGAAATTAAAAACAACCAATATCTCATAAGTAAGAAAATTGTAGGCACAATTTAATTTCCAGTAGGCTTCAAATGTTCAAATACAAATGGGAGAAAGTAAATTGCTGAAACTTTAAATTAACTCACTGAATAAATAAAAAAAAAAAAACAGAAAGAAAAATGCTGAAAATAAAAAGACAAAACAGTGGCTATTTTGACCCAATTGCAGAATTTCAAGTGCGAAGAACAAGACTCTAATCCTTCCTAAAAACCCATTATCCCTAACTCAATCGAACAAGGAAATGTCCATAACCATAACCGATTCTTAGGTATATGGGATTGAGAATGAGTCTGGAGAGTTTAAGAGGAGACAAAAATGAAATGAAAACCCAAAAATAAAAAAAACTGCTGCTGTCGAAGAAATAAAACCCAAAACGAACAAAGTATTTTCTCCCCAAAATCTTCTACAATCGAATAAGTATTGCTTTCTACCAACACATACTTCGTTGAGATAAGATTGAGGAAGAAATTCGAACTGAGATCTACAAGAAACTAAAACAAAACAACAATGAAAAACTGAAAATGAAAACTTGCAGAAAGTAAAAAAAACCCAAAAACATAAACTAAAATCTTCTCCAAATCCCGCTCCATCTTCGGCTTTTCCTTAGTATTTTATAGGAGTTTTTGAGCTAGGGCTTCATCTTCGTAATCAATGATCAATTACGGCATATCACTCCCTAAAATCGTGGCTAATTTGCTCCCAATCTTCCCGAGAATCACGTTCTTCCCTTTGTTTCCAAGTTTGTCGAAAATGCAATTGCAAGGCAATTGCATTGTTGTTGCATTTCATCAAAAATCTGCAATAAGACATTAAATAAGTGAGATTTTACCCTTTTTTTGTTTTCTTTTCTCAACTTACTTAATTTAGAGGACCTCCATCAATCACATGATTAAATTCACTCGAATATTTTTATTTTCATCAATTAATATGAATAAAATCACGGATATAACTAAGTTTTAAGGCCAAATAATCCTCATGAATGAGGGTTATCACTTGCCCTTCTTTACTCAACGCACCGACCTTAACTATCTTAAAACAAGGCCAGCGATGCTACTTTTAAATTCACTGGTGGCATACCACCCCTCGATCACTTGACCGAGGCACTTGATATTCATCCAACTATTCTTTCTACTCATGGTCCTCAGACCTCTTTCTCACTAGAATGCATGAGTTCTAAATAAGTTTCTAACTCATGTTCTATGTTGAACCCACATAAAAACACATTATGCTAAAACTCATAAATGTACTCAACATACAACCAACATGCTTATTAAACAATCTCAACACTGCAACATGCTCAATATCATAAGATCATAGCATAAAACCACACCATGTTCATCAAACACGAAACCACAACCATCATAACAATTTATTCAACAACACATATTCACAAAAGCATGCTCAACAAGTCCAAAATATATGAATGAGCAATACAACTCATTCAAGTATTCATAATAGAGCAATTAAAACATACAACATGCTCACAAATAAGCAAATAGACCCCACAGGTAGAATTCTACTTACCTAATGCAATCCTATGATAGCCCAAGAGATTCCCTAAATAAGGTAGACAAGGTTTAGGAATCAAAACTGAGTTCAATGACCTTTATTCAAAAGAGAAAAAGTGTTCAAGAGGAACTTTCTTACCTAAAATCACTCTTAAGCTGAGTTTGAACACTCTGAAACTGAACTAAATCCTATAATAAAGAGTATTCAAGATTAGAGACCTATCTAAGATACTTTACTAGAGTTCAAAAGAGTCTAGAACACGCTATTACCCACCGAGTGCTGCCAAAGGGCCTCGAAACCTCGCTGGTCGATATTTGAAGGTGTTCAAACTTATTTGAAACTGCAAAAAGAAAGCTTCTATAAGTTAGAACTTATATTACAACACCTAAAGAGTATTGAAAGAGTTTAAACACAACCTTACTACCTTAACCTCACCAAAATAGCTCGACCCTTGATGAAAAGTGTTCAAAGGGACTCCGAATTAGTTCGAACTACTACGAAGATACTTCCAAAGGTTAGAAACTAAATCACCACAATTTAAGTTATTTGCAAAAAGGATGAAACGTGCTGAAACTTACCGAAAGAGCTCCTACGCTTGATGTTTGTTGTTTGAATGTGTTCGAATCGATCCTAAACTGCAAACTGAAGGTTGCTACACGAGAACCAAAGCTGCAACACTTTAATGGATTTGCGAAAAGGATGAAACATGCTGAAACTTACCGAACATCGCTTAAAGGACTGGAAGGCTTGCTGGACTGTGTTCAATGGGGTCTAATTTTGCAAATCAGAACACTTTAGACTATGAGTAACTCGATTGAGCACTAAACGAAGCGTGGGTCACCAAATCGAAGTGCTTCGAGGTCCGATTCGAATGGTTGTTTGCTTGAAAACGCGAATCCTTGCATGGGTCAGTGAGAACGAGACTCGAACTCGCTAATCGACTCCCAACAACCTCAAATAAGGGCTGGTTGATGTCTAAATGAGCCTAAAATAGCAAATCAAAAATGTTTAAGGAATGGGTAAATGAAAACGAATGTCGATTGGGCATGGGTCAATGACTAACCTTGTCAAAAAGGAGGAAAATGTCATTGGATCACCGTTGTTCGAACACCCACGCCGAAGAAGGTATAAAATCATCAAACTCTTGAATCCACACTTGTCGTTCTTCAAGCGAAGCTCGCGTATTCTCTTACCGAAGTAGGAGCCCTGCCTCGTGCATGGGTTTGCTGGAGGAAAAAGATGCTTGCTAAAGGTCGCCGAAGAAGAAGATGATGGCTAGGGCTTGGGTGCATCGGAGGTGAGGTGGTTGGTGATGGAGGAGAATAAGAATCGATTGAAGATGGGTTTGGTGGCTGCACAAAAACGTGAGAGTGAGAGAGGAAGAAGAAGGGAATTAAGGGCTTTTGCTCTTTTTTTTTTTTTTTTTTTAATTCATTCTCTCTTTTTAATTCCCCAAAATGAAAAAGCCAATAACTAAAAGGAAATATTCTAAAACTTTATAAATTCCCAATTTAAATTCTAAAAGATTTGAAAAATCCTAAAGGATTGAGGATTTGGGTTTCTCTTAGATTTTGGAGATAGAATCTAAAATTAAACTTCCAAGCTTTAGGAATTAAATATTTAACTAAAAATATTCTCCCAAAAAATTAGAGAAACTTAATTTATCGAACTTACGAGACTAAATTCAAAATTCTCATTTTCCAAATTAGAATTGTAACGAATAGCTTAGTCTAATTTTCTAAAATAGCCTGATTATATAACGCAGGGCGTTACAGTAGATGAGTAGTTCCTTTAAGTGCTGATTTTGGGACTTGAACAATGGGACCTCACGGGCTCGAGAGAGACTTAGTTTATGGTTAGATCATAAAAAAATTGTTCATTAGAGGATCAGTGGAGTGACCCTAGAGTTAATGAATGAAAATTGATTAATTAAAGAGTTTAATTAATTAATTTTGTATCATTGGAGCTTATAATCCATAGGTCCATAAGGTCCCGGCCTTGCTAGCTCATAGTAACACTTGAGGATCAGTTTAGTTGATAGAAAAAATTGAAATGTTCAAAGTAATATTTAATTTGAAGTGTTCAAATTAATATTTAATATATTAGATATGTTAAATATAAAAGAGGAAAATATATTTATAGTATTTGATACATTAAATATTAAAATGATTAATGTATATTAGATACATTAAAGAAAAGATATTTATAAAATTTGAATAAGATTCAAATAAATAAATATCGTAGGAGAATTTAAAGATTTAAATAAGATTTAAATAGATTAAATATCTTTATTTTAATATATTAAATATTAAAATATATATTATTTAATTATGGGAAAGATTTTTCGATGTCTTTATAAATAGGACCTTTGGGTTGATCCATTATAGCACACATCTCCTCAATAGAGAATTAGAAAATTCTCTCTAGACTTTTTCCTCTCCAATCCCTTGTGGATTTTCTTTCAAGAGGCTCCTACAAGCCTTGGTCCTATGTTCGAGTCATAGCTAAGAAGACTTTGTGGAGGAGATAAAGATCTGCTCGAAATATCTCCATATTTATTCCAAGTAAGTTTGCTTAATCTTATTTTTTTTAGTTTAATTTTAAATAAAATCAAAGACGATTCAATGCTTCCGTTGCGAAGTGAAACCTTCATTCCTTCACATAAAACTTATGCCCTTGTCAGTATATCAAAAGTTAGGCATAGGAGAAGCTCGCCCAACCACAGTCGCCTTACAATTAGCTAATAGATAAATCACCCACCCTGAGAGAAAAACAAAAGATGTCTTAGTACAGGTTGATAGATTTATTTTTCCAACTGACTTTATTATTTTGGACTATGAGGCTAATCAGAATGTCCCTATTATTTTAGGCATACGATTTTTAGCTATAGGGTAAGCTTTAACAGACACCCAAAAGGGTGAGTTTATAATGAGGGTTCATGACTAGCAAGTGTCCTTTATTGTTTTTGATGCTATGAAATATCCAATTGATATAGAGAAGTGTTCTGTTTTGCAAACTTTAGAAGAATTAATTGAAAATCAGTTTGAGGAGAATATAGAGGAACAACATGATTTGGATTATGGAGAAGTCATAAAAGATTGTTTGGGGAATGGGAACAATCTGGAAATTGAGAGGGAGAAATTTGTGAGGTAAAAAATTTTAGAAGGGTCTTTGAGTCTTTAGAGCTAGCTGATGAGTAGTTATTACCCATGCAACCATCCATTATTGAAGCTCCTAAGCTAGAACTCAAACCTTTGCCCTATCACTTGAAGTATGCATATTGAGGAGAAAATGAAACGTTGCCAATAATCATTCCAACAAGCTTGTCATTTGAGGATGAAGCCTTATCGTTGAATATGTTGAAGCAATATAAGAAAGCCGTTGTGTGGACCCTACCTGATATAAAGGGCATTAATCCTTCTTTTTGTATGCACAAAATTAATCTGTTAGATGGAAATTTCAAAACAATTAAGTAATTGAGAAGGCTGAATCCAACTATGAAAAAGGTAGTAAAGAAGGAAATAATTAAATGGCTAGATGTTGGGATTATCTATGCTATTTCTAATTGTAATTGGGTAAGCCCAATGTAATGTGTGCCTAAAGAGAGAGGTATGACAATAATAGTGAATGAAGCCAATGAGTTGATCCCAACTAGGACAGTGACTGGTTCGAGGGTTTGCATGAATTACAGAAGGCTTAATAAATCCACAAGGAAAGATAATTTTCCTCTTCCATTCACAGATCAAATGTTGGATAGGTTGGCTGGGTAAGATTATTATTGTTTCTCATTCAAATCTCTTAAAATCTCCTACAACATATATTATTCATTGGAATCTCATTCAAATTTAATATATAATGTATCTTGATTGACCGAAATGTGTGGGCTTTGGTAGGAGCTTTTGGAGTTAAGAAACGCTTCAGTCTAGCGCAAAGTGCACACTGTCAAGTAAGTAGTAAGTGGCAATATTTCGGATATTGTGTCCCAATGGAACAGATAGAAACAAAATTCAAAAAAATAGCAAGAAAGTGTTCACAACGCAACCTTGACAACAAATATGAAATAATTAGGAAGGTTATTTGTGAGAAAGTTAAAATGAATTAACAAGGATAATGAAAAGAGGGATTCAAGTATAATCATGCCCCTTTAATTGGAATTGTGGCCTAAGTGAAATTGCGATTGTTGTCTTAACACATAAAAGATGTAAAACAGATTCAACTCCTATTCGACCTTGATCACAAGCATCTTTAGAAGACTAAGTGTTTAAACCTATATTTCTATGGCTAATTCGAGCTTAGATAAATAGAAACACAATCTTGGAGTTTGGCCCTATGTCTAGGGTCAAAGTTAAAGCTTATTTCTAAGCTTTTTCCTCCATTGCTTTTATGAAAACTAATTTCGTCTAACTCTTCTAGTATTAGATTCAACTATTATATGCAAAACTAGGTGATCAATCTAGTCATAATGAACATTTTAATCAATAAAAGCAAACAAGCTATAGAGTTAAGTAAGATTTGCTTTTACACTCAGGCTTCAATTTCTTTCGCTAGGACATTCACATTCTTGAATCCCAAAGAAAGGATTAGCTCATGAGAGAATGAGAAAATAAACAAGTTGGGATTGACAGAAACTTCATAACTTAAGGGAGGTAAACTTGTAAAACCAAGAGGATCAAAATAAATCTCAAAACAAAAGGTTAAATGCTAGAAATTTGAATTGACTTTATTAAAGAACCTTGTTGAACTCAATCGTTACAGAAGTTGAAATACAAAACTGATTGAAACAACTAAAAGCAAAAGAAATTAGTACATAATCTAAATTGAAAATAAAATAGCAGCTGGAACAACACCTAATCTTTAAATAGCGTGAAACAATGCTGAAAATACAAGTAAAGTTGAGCTCGACAGCCTCTAAGGTCTTCTAATTAATCAAACTCACTTCAACCTTTTTCAAGGTGGAATGGATATTGACAATCTAAGGTTTTCACCCAGTATGAATCGAATATGAAAAACTGTAGACAATGAAGAAGGATGAACTGTAATTGCAAAATGACAAGGAACAACAGAATTTTTGAATGAAAAATTAATTTCTCTCTTGAGTTGTTCTGTCGTTTTTATAGACCGTGAATAGCTAGGGTTTCTTCCTCCTTCCACATGTGACTTGTTGCACGACAATCTTCCTGGAAATCAGAAGAAATTCTTGTCATAATCTTCTAAATTGGGTTAAATCTGGGGTTTTCCACTTTTTCTGCTACTGTCCCAAAATTGCAATTGCAATTGAGCTATAATTTTTCCATTTTGCTCAAATCTGCACCAGCAACAAGAATATTAACTAGATTTGTATACTTTAAGCTCTTTTCTATCATTTTGAGATATTCCTAGCATACCTAAGTGATTTTATTTAAACTTGCTTCATTTTGCAAAACTTTGTGGATCTACATAAATGAGTTTTCAAGAATAATTTTTATTTAGAGGCTAAATAAATCTAAAAAATGAGAATTATCATATCTAACAATATATCATTCTCTTCAATATTTAATAGATCAAATACAATAAATAGATATTTTCCTTATTTAATATATCCAATATATTGAATATTAATTTGAACATTTAAAAAAAAAATCAACTAAATTAATCATTTTAGTGTTACTATGAGCTAGCAACGGGTTCTTATGGACCTACAGATTATAAGCTCCAATGATACAAAATTAATTAATTAAACTCTTTAATCAATCAATTTTATTCATTAACTCTAGGTCACTCAATTATAGACCTAGAGTTGCACTCTTATGCACTGTAACACATGTTGTGTCCATGGATATAACTATTACATGCAAGTCGGTCCTTCACGAGATGTTTGTAATTGTAGTTGAGCCAAAAGTTTGTTTTACCCCTGTAATTACATTTTATATACCTTAAGTATCATTGATCCTCTAATGAACAATCTGTTTATGATACAATCATAAACTAAGTCCATCTCAGGCCAGTGAGAGGGTGGGGTGTTGCCTTTTTAATGTGTAGCTAAAAGTAATCGATAAATTCACACAAAGATGTGCAAGTATACATAGGAAAGCAACAAGTGGAAAGTATTTTTATATCGTTTCCACAGAGATTAGAAAATAGAATAACACTTAGCCTAACCTAATTCTCGATGAATTCAATAGGTAAACAAGAGACAATTTGGGTTTTAACTAAACTAAACATACTTTGGTAAAATTAAACAGTAAGGAAAATGCAAAAACACTCAAATTAATTAAGAAAGGGAGAACTGATATTATGACTAAACAGGCTCATATTAGGAAATTTCTGCATTATATTAGAGACATATATGCTAAAGCATGAGCTTTGCTTTCCTAAACCACATAATAGACAATATAGAATCTTCCCAGATCTCCTAAATCAGTAGCTTAACTCCGATTAAACTACTATTAAAACATTGTTACAAGAGTGTATTAGATGAGTTGTTATCCCTAACATCCACACTTAGCTAGCTATCAACTCCTATAATGAGTTAATGTGATTTGAGAAATCAGTCTTCCCTTTTTTTTCAAAATAAAAAGAGACAATGCACATAATGGTCAACAAGAAGAAATCGAGCGTAAACAATAAAAACTCTCAAAATTATATTAGGAGATCAAAGAAGCATCAACACCAACTTTAAAATAACACAAATATCTTTAATCCTCACCCTAAGGTGTTTAGTTCATAATACAAGTAGAAATATAAATGCACATAAGTATAAAAGCCATAAAGTAACTATAAATCTATAAACTGCAGCTAAAGAAAAGAACAAAGAAGAATTGGATAGAAAGTTTCCCAAAGAAGAAAGACGCATTGCTGCCTCCTCCCAACTGTTGGCTTCTTCCCTTTCTTGGAAATCACTGTCACTTGCTCCTTTAGGAATTTAGATTTTCGTTTCTCAAAAAGCTCTCTCTCCTATATAGTTGTAACATCATATACTCCCTTCTTTATCAACGATTAGAGCTGATTGGACTTGTTAATCATGATGACGCTCCCTCATTGGCTGCTCTCTACTAATTTGGCTGACAACAATGCCAGCTCAATTAATGAAGTGATATTTCACGTGTGTAATCATGTGAACTTTTTGCCCCAAAATTGCTTCAGCAAACATACCAAATTCAGCTTCTCTTCGTAAACTCTAACTCTCATCTCTCAACTCCTTTGTCCTCTTGCTTCTTAATCTCCTTAAAAAGCCATAAATCAACCATTAACCACATTACTAACAATTAAACACTCTAATAATATTCTTACCATCTCAAAACAAGCACTTAAACAAATAGAACAAAATTAAGAGAATTGCCTAACAACACACAAGCAATTTACTCTTAATTTGGCAAATTCAATATTACAATACTAACCAATATTTCATTCGGTCTGCTTTGTGCTTGCCGCGAATGAGGGGTGAAGACTCGTGTAAGAAGGAGAGCGAAAGGAGTTTCCATCTTCTCTCTGATTTTCTCGTCGATTGCTACGATTTCCTTCAAAGTTTCTTGTCGTGGTAGTGTTGTTGTGTAGACGAGGTCTTCAGTGCTTGGATCAGATTAGGATTAGACTCCAAACGTTGTATCTCTCCTCCCTAAATCTTATTTATTGTTTTGTTCTTTGGCTTTCTAGAAAAAGACCTAAGAGGTTCCCCTTTAGTTTGACTCCTCTTTCTTTAAAAAAAAAAAAAAAAAAAGAGTTTTGCATTTGCTTATGGGTATAATTTCTCATATATATTTCATCCCCTTTTGTATATGTTGTATGTGATTCTTTTCGATTCTAATAATATTGACTAGCAACGGATTTTAACCCTTGCAAGTGGAGTAGGTCCTCACATACTGAACCACTATAAAAATCTATTATGTAGATCTTTTTAATGTCTCCAATTCTTTAAATTCTGTCCAACATGTTATATTGCTCGAAAATGCTCATTAACACTATTGTGTTTTGCTTAATAAAGAAGAGAAATTAAAATCCTAGAGTATTGGTTTCGGGTTTTTAACAGTTCATTTTGGATATAAGTCCTCATAACTTTGCATAGGTTTCCCTCAAAAGACATCGTAGTGATAAAGATGTTGTTCTTCACTTGTATATACTTATAATCTTCCTATTGTCTAGTCTATAATAATTTTCAATATCTATTTATAGAACTTTATTGTGTGTAAAACAAGAAGGGGCAATTGTCATCTCCTTAGTTTTTCTTCGATTCATGAAATTACATTTAAAAATAAAATTTTTGAAGTTATCCCTTTAATTTGTACGCAAAATTTTTAGAATTGAAATATGTTCATGTGTGCGCGCACACACCCATTTAAATATCACATTGAATTTAAATTTATTCATGTTTTTTTTTTGCTTAACCCCTCTCCTCTTGTCAATTTGAGCATAGTTCAACTGGTTAAGGTATTATAAATTTGGCCAAAATGTTGGAGGTTGAAATCTCTACTCCCACATATTATTAGGTTGGAGCAAAAAAAAACTTGCAAATCCTATCACTAAGTTAATAGACTATTTAAGTTATATCATTTTTTGCAGTTATATATACTAGATTATTTAATAATTTGAATGTGTATTAAAAACAAGATGTACACATGACAGGGGTTTTAAAGCACAAATTACAAGGTTATAAGGGAAATTTGACCTTGGGAATATCCAATATGCAAATTTTGCAAAAGAGATTTAAGAAAAAGGATTTTTTAAGCTCCATTTGATAACCATTTAGAGGCTGTTTGGGGCAAAGGTTATAATAACCCGTGTTATAATAACCTGTGGAGTACTCTGCACCCCAAACACTGACTATTATAACCCCAGACTAAACAACTCTGCATTTTAAATAATATTATATTATTTCACAGACTATTATAACCCATGTTATTATAACCCACTCAGCACCCCAAACAGCCCCTTAGTTTTTTATTTTTTAAAATTTTGCTTGTTTTCCATCATTTCTCTACAATAGTTTTTATTTTCTCTACAATGGTTTCTTTTTTCTTAAGGAAACATTCAAGTTTCTAGTCAATTTGAAAAAACAAAAACAAGTTTTTGAATATTTTTTTTAGTTTTCAAAACTTGGCTTGGTTTTTGAAAACATATGTAAAATGTAGATGAGAAAACATGGAAATCCATAGGTGGAAGTAGTATTTATAAGCTTAATTTTCAAAAATCAAAAACCAAAAACTAAGGCCCCATTTGATAACCATTTAGTTTTTGGTTTTTAGTTTTTGAAAATTAAGCTTGTTTTCCCTCAATTTCTCTACAATGGTTTTCATTTCCTTTAAGGAAGTATTTGAATTCTTAGCCAAATTCTAAAAACCAAAAGAAGTTTTTGAAATCTACTTTTTTTAGTTTTCAAAATATGGCTTGGTTTTTGAAAACATAAGCAAAAAGTAGATGGCAAAACAAGTAAAACCATAAGTGGAAGTAGTATTTATAGGCTTAATTTTCAAAAACCAAAAACCAAAAACCAAATGGTTATCAAACGGGGCCTAAATAGTTATGAGACGGAGCTTTAGTATTTCTCTCAACCTCCAAGTTTGCTTTTAAGAGATGAAGGCAGGAGAAGAAATTTCAAACGTTGAACAAAGATTAAGAAAAATAATAATAAAAGAAAACTTAATGTTATCGAAAAAAAAATTCAGGTAAGGATTTTATCCCATAATTCTTGATATATATATATATATCCACACTCTCTTTTAACATGTTCCAATTCCAACATCAAACTATAACATTTCAATACATAAAAAAGTTGGTAGTAAAGATAGAGAATATGGACGAAGATGATGAATATCCATTATTCATATTGGCTTTTATTTCAGCTAGGCAGTTCGAGTTGGCAGATAACCAGCTTAATTTTATTCAACCCCGGCCCTAGATCCTAACCTAACAGCCGGAGACGGTGACGCCGCAGGCAGCAGCGACCCGTTTGCCGCCAGGAATGTAACGCTTGAAGTCTGGATTCTTAAAGTATCCGCAGAGGCACGGCGTCTGCTCTTCCATCTTGAGGCAGCAAGTGCTCGACGGAGGTGTCGACGACGTAATTGCCTCAAGACATGGGCTGAGCTCCGAAGGCTTGCAGTCCACCGCATCAGTCAGACGAACACCGATTAGAAGCGCCATCGTGGCCGCTACCAGAACACAGAGACTTGCTATTGACAATCTCTTCATTGTGTTGGTTCTAAGAGGATTAATGATATGCAAGAAAAATGCAAGAGGAATGGTGTTAAGGTGCATGTATGCCAAAGCATTCAGCCTGCATATTTATAGTCAGTGTACTTCAAAATTACCATTTTTTCTTTTTTTTTTCTTTTTTTTTTTGAGTTCTACTTCAAAATTAGCTAATCGGGTAGGTTTTTTAATTAGAGATTGAGATTGAAACGTTTAACTTATAAAGGAGAAGTAGTTGAACACTTTTATAGAAAGCACTGATGTACTAAGCATTTAGAATTTGAGAGCAAATTTAATCAGTGATATAAAAAATAAACCTTAAGGTGTTGTCTGGGGTAAAAAAGTTGCAGGGAGTAAGAGTTGCAGGAAGTAGGAGTTAGTAAGTATGGGAAGTTAGGAAGTCTGTATTTGCAGTGCAGAGTTGTTTAGTCTGAAGTTAGAAAGTCTGTGTTTTAGGGTAAAAAGTTATAGGGAGTAGAAGTTTTGAAATCTGTATTTGAGGTGCAGATTTGTTAAATCTGAAGTTTTGAAGTCTGTGTTGATTTTAACTTTTTTTATACAGTTTTTTTCTACAATTTTTCAAATTTTCATTATTAAGAATTTGTTTCCATAAATTCTAAGATTGAAATTTTTTGTTTTTATTAATTTATGTATATTTTACAAATTTCTTTAAAGAAAAAAATAATTTTGAACAAAATACCCTACATTATTTTTTCAATATCTCTCACATTAATTATTCATTTATCTTGGATAGTTTTCAAATAAAAAAAAGTCTTACAATACTTTTTTAAATATTACATGTGATTTGAAAAGATTTCAATCCATTAATTTAAAGGAATTCATATAAACTTCAAGATTTTTATGTTTTTATTCTCTCAATTCTAGAAATACTATAGACAATTTTGTTAGATCCTTGTTTTCGTCAATTTTTAATTTTTAATTTAAGATTTTTTTTCAAGCTTAATAAAATATTTTTTTTGCATAATTTAAGATTTTATTTTTCTAACTAATCAATGTAATGAATTATCTAAAATTTGATTAATTTGAAAATAATATATTCTTTGAAGTTTTAAAATAACTAAGTTAAAAATAAAATATCAAATATTTATGCTATTTTAAAATAATTAAGTTCAAAATGAATATATATTTTTAACACCATTCAAAATGAATATATATTTTTATTAATTTTGGAACGAGAAATAGTTTATTTTTTTAATTTGAATATGATTAGTTTGAAAATCAAAAATTTTTAATATGTTAATCTTTTTAAATACTAATTTTCTAAAATGTAATACGGGTTAGTTTAAAATATGTTTTCCTTTCTTCAAATCATAAAATCATTTATATTTTTGAGCCATTAATAAAAAAAAGACTTAAAAAAGATAAGACTGTTATTTGTTATAAGTAATTTTAGTTGAAACTTTAAAAAAAATTGTAGATGAAATGTGGAGGAAGTGAGATAGGGAGATTTTTATCAAATAAAAAAACTTATTATTTAGTACTCTAATTTATATTAAAATTTTAATTAAAATAATAGTATCATATCTAAAACATTCTTATATAATTTATATTTTAAAATTATAGAATAAAAAGAAAAATATTTTGTTAGAAAATTTATTAAAATTATAGAATAAAAAATAATTATTTATATTTAATTAGTAATTAGTAATAATTATGAGAAAATTTATATAAAAAATAAAGAAAATTTTTCAAATTAAGAAATTAAAAAATAATGCAAAAAAATATAGAGAGAGAAAGGAGAGGGGAGAGGAGAGAGAGGTAAGAGTGAGGTGAGGTGAAGAAAAAATGAGATAGGAAAGTTGTGAGGCTCACAATGAGAAGTTCGAGAAGGAGTTAATAAGTTTGTGAGATCTACAATAAGAGTTAAATTATCTTTGGGTCAAACAAGGAGTTGGGGGAGTTATTACAAGGAGTTGGGGGAGTTATTACCTCCTCCCAACTCTACTCCTCCCAACTCCTCAATTCAAACACCCCCTAAATCGCTTTTATATATCATTCTTGCATTCTTTTTTATTAATAATTGTAGGGACGAAAGATGAAATCTTAACCCTTTAAAATAGTAATAAGTACCTTATCTACTTAGCTATATTTGAATTGGATAATAATAAACGTTAAGAGAGCGTTATTATGATTTATATATTATTTTAATAAAATATACAAGGATTACAAAATTGCGGGAGTGGAGATTCAAATTTTCGACCTATCAAGAAGATTTTTGGTATCTAAACCATGGAGCCGTGTTCAAGTTTGAAAAAATATATAAAAAAATTAATTAGGTTAGAGAAAAAAGAGGAATAATTTGTGTTTTTTCTTTGTTCTTCTGTTTTTTTAAGAATAGAAATAATGTGTCTATGTTTTTTTATGTCGAACATAATATTAAATGGAAAAGGATATTCAAATATTTAACTTAATAGGTAGGTTAGTAATACCTTAACAAGTCTAGTTATGCTATTTATGACTGAAAATTTTAACTTACAAAATTGAATAAAGATTATTGTTAATGCTTTAACTAATTGAGTGCACATTAGTCATTCAAAATTTTGTTTTGAGTGTGCTTTTGGCCTTTGTATCCACTCTATATTATGAATCATTATGATGACAACCTAAATTAAATCAACCAATACCAACCTATGAAGACCAACATAAATTAAAGCAAATCTTGATAAGCATAGGCAACAACTATATTAATTAGAGAATGAACACTTCTACACGATACATTCATTTCTTGAATGATTTTGATACCTTTGTGATAAATCATTCCTATTATAGGAGGTTTTCGCTGTCTATCATTCGTCGCCCACCTAATTAAAATTTATTGGCTTGTGCATTTAGTCTCATTGATATTATTTTAATATGTACTTTGTTCTAATAAAATTAATTAGTAATTGATGAGTTTCTAAAATATGCTATTTTTAACACTACTTTTTGAAAAATATTATATTTAAATATTATATTTATAAAGTTTAGGTTTAAAATCACTTTTGGTCCTTAAACTTTTCATATGGAAGTAACAATTTAGTCCCTAAACTTTGATTTTTAACAATTTAGTCTCTAAACTTTAGTATGTAACAATAACAATTTAGTACCTTGTACTTTAAATTTTATAAAGATTTAGTCCCTATCATGAAAATGATTGATAAAATTGAATAGAAAATCTTACCAAGGTAGATGTAAGGACCCTACTTTTCCTATTGGACTTTCTAGAGGCGTTACTAAATGCATGCTAATGAAATAAAAATCAAACTTAAATAATCTTTCAAAAAAAAAAACAATAAACCTTTATAAAAACAATCAAAAACCTTTACCTCGGGATCCCTTTATTTTAAAACATAAGAATAAACTAAGAACATTTAGAAATTGAGTTAATTTTCATAACACGTCTACTAATAAGATATTCTAAAAATGCTAAAAATGAAGATATTACGGAAGGAAAACTTCTATAGGTCACCCACGGCCTCTTGCAGTAACTATCATGTCATTCGCCTAGGATGCCATTGCCCTTACTTGAAAAGAAAAATATTTTGAAAAAGGGTTAGTATTTAAAATACTCAGTAAGTGACCTCACTACCGGGGTCAGGATATGCAAACACATACAACGTGATTTTTAAAACTTTTTTCCTCTAGTGGGACCTAAAATACTTCCATAGTGGAAATATTTATCTTTTACCTTTCTCTTCGGTTTAATGTGGACAATTAACTCAGTCTAACATTTCCTTTCCATTTAACCCTTTCAAGTTCCTTTTCAATTAACCTTTTCAGGTTCCTTTTCAATTAGATGTACATCTATAATTTAGGGGGTAATTGCGACAACCTTCAAAATCATTCTATCATGAAAAACATACATGTATGCATGAGGTCCCAAAGCCTTTTAAACTTTTCCTTCCATGATTCAACACAAGCAACATTCTCATATCATTTATCATAAATCAAAATCATAAATCTTGCATAACATTCATGAGAATATTTGGCAATCAACAAGTGAAAATCCATTTTTATATATAACAAACATTTTAAAATTCATCAAAAATCCATAATAAAATATTTATAAAAGCTTTTCATTTCAAATCAAAATTTCTTTTTTTTTTTCAATTCAGTTCCTAACTTGCATTTAAGCATACCGACATAAAGTCTCTTACCTTGGCTAAGCTCAAGAATCCAAATCACCCAAATGCTCCCCAAAATTCTACCACCTTGAACCTCAGTCAAACAATTTGGAGCCTAGTCAAACCCATCCTTAAAGTTAGAAACATTCCAAAAATCCATAATTGAACCCAAAGTTCCTTCCACCAAACTAAATTTAATTCACCTAAAATCACTATGACACTTGGAGAAAAGCCAAACAATCCATGGTAACTGGCAACTCAAACTCTACCATTTTAGCCAAACTATGCATAACCAAAATCCAAAAAAATTAGAATTAATTCCATGCATTTAACTTAGTCTCAAATGGGTGGGTAAAGCTAAATTTAAGTCACAAGATCCATGAATTAAATCTTATTTTCAATTTTAATCTTCCATACAACCCAAACTGAAAGACCTCCGTGACTTATCGAAAATTTCGCCCCAACAGTCCCAAATTCCCATTGGGCAGCGACTCAAAGGCGCAACGCTCGTGAATTTGGTGCCGGAACGGAGTGGGTATCCTTGAAACACATGAAGATCCATGAATTAGTCTTACCCATAACCAAAAACATCAAGAAAACACGTAAAACTATTGCTTACCCATAGGTGAAGGTTCGACGGACTGGAAGAGAGGGCTGAACGGCCTTAATCGCGGATCTGCAAGGGCAGGGCGGCTCTCGAAAATCGGAGGCAGCGGCGTGTGTGAAGGGAATAATCGAATTAAACCCACAGCGAAAGCATAGGAATCGTCTTTGATTTATTTAGAATTAAACTAAAATAAAAAGGTTAAGCAATAAATACCTTGAAAATAATATTATGGAGAATATTCTGGCGGATCTTTATCTTTTCCACAAAGTCTTCATGGCTATGACTCGAACACATGACCAAGGCTTGTGGGAGCCTCTTGAAAGAAAATCCCTAAGGGATTGGAGAGGAATAGGTCTAGAGAGAATTCTCTAATTCTCTTTATTGAGGAGATGTGTGTTGTACAGAATGGCTCAACCCAAGGGTCCTATTTATAGTGACCAAGGGAAAATTTTTGCCATAATTAAAATATTATATTTTAATATCTAATATATTAAAATATATCTTGTATTTATTTAAATCTCATTCAAATCTTCTACGATATTTATTTATTTGAATCTTATTCAAATTCTATAAATATCTTTTATTTAATATATCAAATATACATTAATTATTTTAATATTTAATGTATCAAATACAATAAATATATTTTCCTCTTTTATATTTAATATATCTAATATATTAAATATTAATTTGAACACTTCAAATTAAATATTAATTTGAACATTTCAAATTTTTTTTCTTTCAACTAAATTGATCTTTTAGTGTTACTATGAGCTAGCAAGGGGACCTTATGGACCTACAGATTATAAGCTCCAATGATACAAAATTAATTAATTAAACTCTTTAATTAATTAATTTTCATTCATTAACTATAGGTCACTCCACTATAGACCTAGAGTTGCACTCTTATGCACTGTAAGACAAGTTGTGTCCATAGATATAATCATTACATGCAAGTCGATCCTTCACGAGTTGTTCGTAATTACAGCTGGGTCAAAAGTCCGTTTTACCCCTATAATTACATCTTGCACCTTAAGTACCACTGATTCTCTAATGAACAATATGTTTATAATCTAATTATAAACTAAGTCCCTCTCGGGGCAATGAGAGGGTGGGGCCCCATTGTTCAAGTCCCGAAATCAGCACTTAAGGGAACTACTCATCTACTTACCCTATATGGGAAGGAGTGAATTCCATCTTGTGAGATTATGTTCCCAGCTCCCTATTTGGTCAAGTCCCCAAAATGGTAGGCATATTGAATCGACTACAAAAGCCACTCTCACCCATACAAATCAAAGGACATGCCCTCACAGGCAGGAGTTCATAACTCACTCAGGATTAAGATCGAGTCGCATGTGATCATCCTGATGAAATATTAATCTTCTCAATTAACAGATTTATAAAGAGAGATTAAATATTTCGTGGTCCAGTCTTATACAAACTCATTGTATAAGATACCCCCACTCACATGTCTCCACATGAATGATTTGAATCAAATCATTTGTAACTATTACAAAGTGGGCCGTATCAATAGTGTTACCAGGATAAGGCACCCAACCCTATCCATATACTATGACCCTTTAGGTTATTTCTTGAACATGATCCTCTCGTATGTCAACCACATACTGTTCAAGATTACACTAATAACCTTGGATTTTTCATATAATGGATAATATGATATTGCAAATAAAATAATCAAAATTATTATTAATTATAAATAAATTATTAATTACAAAGCTTTTGGGCATAAATCCCAACAGTGTGGTTGCAGTTCCGGCGGAGGAGCGGCAGTTCATGGAGGCGCTCGGGTTGATTTGCGTTGATCTGTGGCGCGATTTGGGTGTCGGTTCTGCACGGTGGTGCACGGCAGTGGAGATAGCGTGGGAGTGGCGGCAGCTGCTGGAATTTTTTTTTTCCATCTTCAAGAGGGCTGTCAAAAAAACAATGGAAGAAGAAGAAGGAGATGAAGAACAAGATAACTTGGCTTTAAGGGTTGGCTTGGAGGCTTGATCCACCTAGGGCTGCGTGCAGATTAAAATATTAGAGAGGGAAATTAGGGCTTAGCTTAACTATGGGCTTAGGCTTGGCTTAAAGTCTCTTAAATAACAAAATTGCCCTAAACATCAATTAAATCCATTTTTTCCTTTTTTCTTCCCAATCTACCCTCCAATTCTCTACTTTCAAATATGCAAAACTTCAAAATTACCTTCCACTACACAACTTTAAACATGAAATTGGTTTTTCAATTAATTTAAATTTCAAAATTAAAGCCTTAATTAATACCTGAAAGTGCCGGTCGTTACAGTAGATCAATAAACTAATTAGGGATCTAATATGTTTATAAACTCTACAAAGTCTAAATTATTAAATAATAAAAATCGACATTTAATTTTGATGAAATTTTTTATGACAGGGATTTAAATTGTAACAAGTTTTAAAATATAGAAGTTCAGGGACTAAATTGTTACAAAATTGAAAGGGCAGAGGCTAAATCGTTACAAATTAAAGTTCACATGGACTAAATTGTTATCTTCATGAAAGTTTAAGGACCAAAAGAAATTTTTAACTTAAATTTTAAATTCTATTTTCTTTCTTTACTTATATTTACTTTGGTTTGTAAGCTTTTAGATAGGTTAAATTATACAAAATACCCCTAAACTTTGGGATAGGTTTCAATTGTACCTTTAGACTTTGAAAAATAAGATAGAAATTGATGCGAAAACTAATGTGTAAAAATTGGAAAGCATACCTAACATCATTTACAACATCATTCACATAAATTGACGTGATAACTAATGTGTAAAAATTGATTATGTAAATAATTTTAACAATATCTTTTGAGATGAAATGAATGATTACAACGATTTTAATCTTCAATTTTTAAGGATTAACTACCACGTCAATTTTTATTCTTTATTGTAACTGTAACGACCGACATTTTCAAGTATTAATTAAAGTTTTAATTTGAGATTTGAATTAATTGTAAGGCCAATTTCATGTTTAAAGTTGTGTTGAAAGTTAATTTTAGAAATTTGCATAATTGAAATTTGAGAAATTGGAGGGTGAATAGGGAAGAAAAAAGGGAAAAAGGGAATTAATTGGTTTGGGGGCAACTTTTGTTAATTAGGTGACTTTGAGCCAAGCCCAAGCCCAAGGAGAAGTCAAGCCCAAATATCACTCTCTATTATTTTTATAGAGCACGCAACCCTAGGTCAAGCCAAGCCGTCATCTTCTTCAACCTTCTCCTCTTCCTCCATGAAAAACAACCTCCACCATTAATCCCTCTCTCTCTCTCTCCCTTTCACTACCAAGAGACCCATCCATTCGAAAGCTTCTTCTTCTTCAACAAACATACATCGTCGGATTTGTCCCTCACATGCGATTACTGTTCACGGCGATACTGTTCATCGGTACTGTTCACGAGTGGTACTGTTTCATCGCGGTACTGTTCACGGCACGTACTGTTCATCGCGATGTTGTTCATACAGCGAGTACTGTTCATACCGCGGGTACTGTTCACGACGCCGAACTCCACGAACCGCCGCCGATCTGCTGCAGTTTGATTTTTCTGGCGGATTTTTGGTACTGCACAGTGCTGTTTCGACTCCTTTTGCACGTGGGTAAACTTATTTTCGTTATAATCTTACGGTTTTCAAATAATAGATGTAGTTTTGGGCATTGATATGGAAGTTTGGAGATTTACCCATTAAGTTTTGGGCTCTATTTTGGAATACCCATTGTAGGTGGAGGTTGGTGTGACAAGATCGAATCAAACCACCATTTATTTAGTAAAGCTTGGGTCGGTTTGGAGAAAGAACGGAGGTAAATTTTCCATCCTAAAATCAAGCAAATCCTTGGAGTTTTGGATTTTTGGTAGATTAAATTTGAGAGTTCAATTAAATCAAGAACCTTGTGTTTTGAATTGAGTTTAACCACCAATTTGAGATTAAGTTAAATGTTAAGGAATTTATTCTAAATTTTGGAACTTTAGTTGGTGGAAGGAACTTTCGAATTTAATTATGGATTTTAGGAATTGTTTCTAACCTTAGGGATGGTTTGATTTAGGCTCCAAATTATTTGGTTGAGGTTCAAGGCGAAGGAATATTGGTGAGCAATTGGGTGATTGGATTCTTGAGCTTAGCCAAGGTAAGGGATCTTACGCCGGTATGCTTAAATGCAAGTTAGGAACTGAATTGAAAAAAAAAATTAAATTATTTCAAATGGAAAGTTTTATAAATGTTTTTAGTTGTGATTTCTGATGAATTTTAAAATACTTTATTTTATATGAAAATGAAGTTGCACATGTATGATTGCCATATGTTCTTATGAATGTGATGCATGTTATATGATTTATGATATGAGGAATGACATGAGAACTTTGTTTTATGTTGCATCATGAAATGAAAAATTTTAAATGCTTTGGGACCTCATGCATACATTATGTTTTCATGATAAAAATGATTTCGAAGGCTGTGGCAATTACCCCCTAAAATTATTGATGTACATCTATATGAAAAGGAGCCTTACGAGGCTATATGAAAAGGAACCTGAAAAGGTTAGATGAAAAGAAACCTGAAAAGGTTAAATGAAAAGGAAAGGTTAGGTTGGGTTAATTGTCCACATTAAGCCGAAGAGAAAAGTTGAAAGAGAAACGTTTCTGCTATGAAAGGAATTTAGGTCCCACCAAAGGAAAGAAAGAAAAGGTTTTCGAAAACTCATTATGTATGTGTATGCATATCCTGACCTGGTAGTGAGGTCACTTACTGAGTATTTTAAATACTCATCCTTTTTCAAAATGTTTTTCTTTTCAGGTAAACGCAATAACATATTTTAGGCGAGGGGCAAGGTGGTTTGCTGAAAGGGTCATGGGTGTCATGAGAAGAATAGCTTCCGCATCTAGTTTATGTTTTATTTAAAAATATTTTGTTAAGTAAACTTAATTGAAGTGAAACTATTTCATTTGATTTAACGTTTTGATTCACATTATGTTTTGCAATGATTTTTAAAGGGATCCCGGACTAAAAGATTTTGATTGTTTAGCAAAAAAGTTTAATTCTTTCTGTCTTTTACCAAAGATTTCTAAATTCCATTAGCATGCATGTAGTAACGTCCCTAGAAAGTCTAATAGGACAAGTCGGGTCGTTACAGTAACGGAAAATATATTTTTTGGAAAAATTTCAAAGTTCAAGGTTCAAAGTTAATTTCAAATTTCAAGAGTAGAAATAAATTTTCCAGAATCTAAGAGCTTAATATAAACCTACCTCAAAGCTTAGGAATGTTTTGTATAATTTAATTAACCTTTTAAAATATACAGCTTTAGTCGTAAAACAAACTTTGCATATAAAAAGTCTATTTAGTTTTTGTGAATAACTTTTCACTCATTATTAAGTAAAAGAAACACCTCAATCTATTTTGAAACCAAACAAATGTTATCTGTTGGATGTAGTTTTAAACCAAGTTTAAAATGTCGATGTTGATACAAATGTCGAGGTCTTAGGTTTATGAAAATGTTGATGGAAATGTCAATAAAATGTCAAAGTTAATAGATATTTCTGAAAAGATCCTAAAACAAAAAATTCAAAAAGAAATATGATTAAATTAATAAATAATCATTTTATCCTTTCTAAATGAGTTAAAATACTTATTATCAATATTACATTCACATTAGTTACATTTTGTTGGTATTTTTTTTTAATATTCCATCAATTTTTTACGGTATGATGGAAATGTCGATTTACCTCTTCATATGTCAATGCCGAACTCATAAACATGTGAAAATGTCGATGTAAATGTTGACATGTTGACGGAAATGGTCTATAAAGATGTATATTCCTAGAATAAATGAACAAAATATATGTATTTATGTAAATTTGATAATTATGTGATCAAAGCGTATTTATAATTATTTTTTGAGATATATATGTATTAAATATTTTAGCAAAAAGAAGTTGCTACTACCAGATCAAATTTATGAATTGAGAGGACCAAATGGTATCATGTGAATTAATAGAGATATACATGAACTAGGCACACAACATCCACCATTATAAATTTTTAACTTTTGCCCTAAGGCCTTGTACCAACCAAAATCATTTTTCATGCTCTCTAAGCCCCTGTTCACTTCAATAGAATGTGAATGAAAATTATTGAGGGCGTTTACTGAAATGTAGGAATAAATTCGCCAATCTGGACATAGCTTAATTAGTAGATAAGGCACTAATTATCATCATGGTTCAATCCCCCACTTCGTAATTGTTGAAAAATCTCTAAAAAAATGTAGTAATGAAATCAATTAGTGGGACTTACCAACGTACCAATTTGGGAATCCTTACCCCATAAAAGAGTCAATCTAATTCTCATTTCTTATTTGATTGGCCCTACAACCTTTTCATTAATTACTTTACATTCTTACCCTTTCTCTCTTATTAATAAATGAGACTCATTATCTTTTTATTAATTATTTTATAACATTTTTCTCTCTCTTTTATTTACGCTAGAAGAAAAAAAATCATACCAATCTATTCTTCTGTTACATCTCATCATTTTCTAAAATTAAATAATCTTCTATTTAATTTATTAAATATTTAATTATTAATTACTAATTTGTTAAAATAAATATTCGTATTACGTCTAACAATACAAATAAAATATTTTGTTGTTCACTCAAACACACTTATCGAAAACCAACACATGGAGTTATCTTTTACTCGAGACCTTTTGGACATTCATCCATCTACTATTGAGGTATGACAACTCTTGCATCCATACTAATTTATTGGCTCATGCCATACCAAAGCCCAACGCTATGTCCAAACTCAAGGGAATAATCTAATTAAATCCAAGCAAAAGCTTTGGAATTGGTTTGGGTTTATATATAACAAAATAATAATATTAGGGTTGAGCATAAAACATACCTTGAAAATAATATAGAGAATATTCTGGCGGGTCTTTTTCTCCTTGTGCTCCAACTCCAACGAGATTAAACTCCAAGACTTCCACAAAGTCTTCATTGTTATGATTCGTACAACAAAACTAAAGCTTGTGGGAGTTTCTTGAAAGAAAATGAGAGATAAGATGTTCAGAGAGAATTCTACAATTCTCTATAGAGGAAATGTATCTCTTATGAAGAATTCACTCAATGCCTCACCCTTAGGGTTCTATTTATAGCGGCCTATGACAAATAATTAAATAACATATTTTAATATCTAATATATTAAAATATATTTATCTAACCAATTTAAATCTTATTCAAACCTTTCCAAATTCTCCTACGACATATATTTCCTTATTTGAAATTAATTCAAATTTAATAAATACATTTTCTTTAATGTATCTTAATACATTAACAATTTCTTTGATATTTAATGTATCATATACAATAAATATGTTTTTCCTCATTTAATATATCAAATATATTAAATTTTAATTTGAACATTTCAAAATTTTCTCTCAACGAAATTGATCCATATATTTTCAAATGAGCTAGCGCATGGACCTTATGAACCTATAGATTATAAGCTCTCAATGATACAAAATTAATTAATTAAACTCTTTAATTAATCAATTTTCATTCATTAATTTTAGGGTCACTCCACTATAGACCTAGTGTTGCATTCTTATGCACTGTAGGACAAAATGTGTCCGTGGATATAATCACTACATGCAAGTCGATTTTTCATGAGTTGTTCGTAATTACGGCTGGGTCAAAAGTTTATTTTACCCATGTAATTGCATCTTGCACCTTAAGTATCACTGATCCTTTAATGAACAATTTGTTTATGATCCAACCATAAACTAAGTCCCTTTTGGGCCAGTGAGAGGGTGGAGCCTCATTGTTCAAGTCCCGAAATCAGCACTTAAGGGAAAACTACTCATCTACCTACCTTATATGGGAATGAGTGTAACGCCCCTAAACTCTAGAGCATGCTAAGAGTGGAAGGAAGACTGAGTTAGCCCGCCTATGCCTGAAATTTCGGCAGCATGGCGGCATAACTTCAAGAAAACCAAAATTTTAAGAACCTGAGAAAGAAGAGATAGCACACTTCTAAGGTTTCAAATAAACCCTCAGCAACCAACAACTACACAAGAATGCTGAGTTCTCAACCAGAGTCAAGTACCACAAAAACACTGCCTAGTTTACGAAGTAGATATACAATGGACAAAACTTAAATTACAAACAGTAAGGATCTATCTGACAAAATACGCAACCAAAAAGAGCCTAAGGGTAAGCTATAGGTAACTCCATAGCCTTGCCAGGTCGTCGTTCATCAACCACCACGTTGTTGCGCATTACCTGAAAAGAGAAAGGTAGCATGAGTGAGTATTGGTATACTCAGTAAGCAGCCATCTTAGATAAAATAATTCATAGCCAAACAAACCATTTTTGAGGAGGAGAGATTATGCCTTACTCACACTTGTGCCTAAGCAACAAATAATAATTTCACCACATGACCAGGGTCTTATTTCTCTACCTCATCTCTGATTTCACCAAATCCTAACTTCGAATCATACCAATGAGCCCTGCAACCTAGAATTCAACCTCGTGAAGGTAATAAACCTCACGCTCATCATAAAGGATAGTTACCTCAAAGCTAGCACACAGGCAATAGGGAAACACATCCCCTATGCTCAACACAAGTGGGGAATCACCCCTAAACTAGCTCACCGGCCATAGGGAAACGCATCCCCTACGCTCAACATATATAGGTAATCATCCCAAGCTAGCACACAGGCAATAGGGAAACGCATCCCCTATGCTCAACACAAGTGGGGAATCACCCCTAAGCTAGCTCGCTGGCAATAGGGAAACGCATCCCTTATGCTCACGCCTCATATAGCATTCTAGGTCTACAAGCTCACTCAATACAACCGAACTAGGATAGTTAATACTAGATCAATGGTTTACAACCAACTTTTCTATTTCGAAAACCCCTACATGCAACATTGCTCTCAAGCCTCTGTCACAACCTGAATCGGGGTTCACATTACCAACCAACATCTCAAATTTTACTTCCAACACATAAATAGCTAGGCTTAAGCCTTAATCAAATACTATCCATATTTATTTACCAATGATCTAGTAATTTTCCTTCTCAATCAAATATACATAAATGCAAATTTTACCAAAATAGCATATCAAATATTTCCAATTGCTACTTACCTCTCAATCGACCCCAAGGTCGAAATACTTTATTTCAATGGTCGAGGATAGCTTGAATCCTTACAATTGATAGAGCGCCCAACCTTTTAAAACTTCCAAATTTCAATTTCTAGCACACACAAACGTTCCAATTATTCAATAATAACTTAAATAAATCAAAGCTTACGTCCTTAACTTACTCGGCCCCGAATGGCCATTTTCAAGAATTTTGGAACTTTAAAACTTACCAATTACTGTGAATATAAGTCGTTGGAAAATACTTGATACCACCCAAATGATCAGAAATTAGCTTCCAGTCCTAACGGTAAATCTTAAAGTGAGATCCATAGTCCAAAACTCAACCAAAGCTACTCAACATAATACCTAAATAAATTGTTAACAACTAAATTTCCAAAAGCCATAACGCTTACCCACGATTTCAAGAGCCAAACCACACCGGAATAAGTCCTTAAACGCCCAAATAACTTCAATAAACCCGCTGTCCACACACTAGTTTGCCGAAAAACGCTTCGGTTATTCCCAAATAGCGAAAGATAGGTAGAGAGATAAAGAGGGGAAAGAGTGAGAGAGAAAAACGGAAAGGGAGAGAGAGACAGAAAGGGAGAGACGAGAGGGAGGGACGGACAGAGGGAGGGATCGGGAGAGAGGGAGGGAAGTGAGGGAGCGGGCGAGAGACCGAGAGAGAGAGTGGGGAGGGAGTCGGACAGAGGGAGGGGGGGCGAGAGACCGAGAGAGAGAGGGGAGGGAGTCGGACAAAGGGAGGGGGGCGAGAGACCGAGAGAGAGAGTGTGGGATTCGGGAGAGGGAGACGAGAATTGAGGGGGAGATAAGGATGAAATTTTTTTTTTTATAATAATAATAATAATAATAATCTATTATTATTATTATTATTATTATTATTATCATCATTTTCATTTTTTTTTTAACAGAATGTTACAATGAGTGCATTCCATCATGTGAGATTATGTTCCCAGCTCCTTATTTGGTCTAGTCTCTAAAATGGTAGGCTTATTGAATCGGCTACAAAAGTCACTCTCACCCATACAAATCAAAGGACAATCCCTCACAGGAAGGAGTTCATAACTCACTCAGGATTAAAATTGAGTCGCATATGATCATCCTGATGAAATATTAATCTTCTCAATTAACGAATTTATAAAGAGAGATTAAATATTTCGTGGTCCAGTCTTATACAAACTCATTGTATAAGATACCCCCACTCACATGTCTCCACATGAACGATTTGGATCAAATCATTTGTAACTATTACAAAGTGGGCCGTATCAATAGTGTTACTAGGATAAGGCACCTAACCTTATCCATATACTATGACCCATTTGGTTATTTCTTGAACACGATCCTCCTGTATGTCAACTACATACTGTTCAAGATTACACTAATAACCTTAAAATTTTCATACAATGGATAATATTATATTGCAAATATAATAATCAAAATTATTATTTATTATTAAATAAATCATTAATTATGAGGCTTTAGGGCATAAATTCCAACACAAACGTCTTACCCATGGAAAGAGACACATTGTTGGCACACTTGCGTTGCCTTACACTGTCAATTCTCGCCCATGCCATGATACGGCACACATGTGCCATGGGGTGGCTCACTTAGGCCATGACGCTCAAGAGTGATAGCGAGCCAACACCATGGCTCTCCCTATAATACATTCTAAGACATATTTGGTATGGCACTCGTGCACATTATAGGTGGCAAGGAGTTACTTGCCAACATGGAGCACACGTCTAATCTCTGTTTGACTTGAAATATGTCATGCTTGCATATCTCATTAATATGCATCTAACTCAAAGTCACTCATCAAAACTTTTTATGGAACTCCGACTTTCGAGGTCATAGCTTAGAGCCCTATCCGGCCTCTGAGTTTGTTATTAACACTTATGATGACATTGTCACTTCCAATCTTGCTTGCACTTTATTTAGGCTTCCTCACACACTTCTTCTTTGTGTATTAGGTGATGCACCATTCTCCTTGATCGCATCACAACATTTCTCTCTCAACCCTTGACATGACCTAGTGGTGCGACACACACATATCAGCACCACTTGTCCACTTTGTAGGAGTCACAACATACTCCCTTATAGTACGGTTGAGATATTTGACATGCCTTTTAAAATATTTATAGAAAACTA
The DNA here is from genome assembly GCA_033996785.1 of Trichosanthes truncata. Taxonomy (NCBI): domain Eukaryota; kingdom Viridiplantae; phylum Streptophyta; class Magnoliopsida; order Cucurbitales; family Cucurbitaceae; genus Trichosanthes; species Trichosanthes truncata. The sequence continues at coordinate 17,244,667 of JAWPNB010000007.1, forward strand.
AGTTTTTTTTTTCAATTTATAAAGTTTTGTTCAAATCTTAAAGTGTGATTTTAATTTATTAAAAGCACTTTTAAGATTTTTTATAATAAAAAGTAGTTTGAAAAAAATCTAAAAACTTAAAGTGTTTTTAGATAAAGAATTAAATTACATTTCTTTCAAAAGGCCAAAAAAAAAGGTGTTTTGTTTAAAAGCACTTCATTTAAAAGTCATCCGAAACTTACTCTTAATAAAATTGAAACTCAAAGGAAAATTGATTCAAGTTGTCAAGTTTAGAAATAAAATATAATTTTAATAGGTTAAATTACGAGTTTAGTCCTAAAATTTTATCATCGTGTCAAATATTGGTCCTGGAACTTTAAAAAGATAGATGGAGAATTGGGCCGAATGGCTAAAAAATGGGGCTCATTTTGAAAAACAGCTAAAAAAAAAAAGAAATACCTGAAATATGTCTACACGTGACTTAAGCACACTCATGGTTTACTTGTTTTTCCCATTTTTCCTTTGCATCCACTGTTTGTATGGTTTACTAGTGGTTGCAGATACAGTGTACGTCTATCTAAACTCAAATTTTATATCAAATCTCTTACTAGTTTAAATTTAAATCTATCTAAACACCTAAACTATAACACCCCTAGCTCAGGATTCAGACCAGGATTTGGAATATGGATTCAGCACCTGATGGCCCTGGCATTCTCCTGCATCTCTTGCGACCTAGTCACGCTACCTACCTATCTTAGCGACCTAGTCACGCTCCTACCTATCTTGAACTGCTTCTAAGAGTGAAGACTGTTCCCACAAACCAACACGAGTCGTTTCAGCATGTTTTATCCTCACTCACATGCTTCCTAGAAAAAATTCCCAAGAGGTCACCCAACATAGGATTGCTCCAAACTAAGCACGCTTAACTTTGGAATTCCTACGATTGAGCCACCGAAAAGAAAGGTACACCTTGTTGATATAAGTAATATCTATCAATTCTTTTAATCATTTCTTAACTATACTTGCATATCCTCAGGATCCCTCTCATTTGGATGTGCTATCGGTTAATTCATGTACCCCTCCTCTACTCAGGCGTTACATGACTTATTTCAAATCTCTTTCTAGTTCAAATTTAAACTTATACTCTTTTTTTTCCAATTTTCCTCCTCTTTTTCTTCCTCTTTTTTCTTAAGATTTCCCAAGGCCAAAAAAAATACCAATTTTCCTTTATCACCAAAAATGCCCATCATCGATTGTAGATTTATTTTTGGTTTATTTGTTAAATTTTCTGCTTTATGTTTTAAGTTGCCTTTATTTTTTTTTAATAGCTTTATAACGAAACCCAATGTAATTGTGACACGTGTAGGGTTTTATTTGTTTGCTTTCCTTCGTATTCTGCATCCCTATTCCCTTTGAGACGTTCCATCAATTTCTGGAAAACACAGAAGGAGGTTTTCCTTCTTTCTTCTTCTACTTTTCTTTTATCATAATCAGCAACCTTCACCAGTTAGGAACCTTGCTGCACCAATGTTTGGCATCTCTTTATAAGAAATATGGGCCTCTCATGCTCTAAAGCTAGGTCAGATCCCAACTCTCGTGGTTTCATTTGCAAAAAAGAAGTAATGAATATCCATGACCTCAAATTCTTTTAGAGGCCTCAAAATACAGCCGCAATTCTCTTGTTCTACGAATACCAAGATCTAGATTTTGCCCCATGTGTATGTGTCATGATCACTATCTTAGAGTTGAAGAGTACTGAAAAGGAAAGGACAATTGTTGACAAAATGATTAAACATCTTTAAATACGAGATATTTGCATCTAATTTCTGGTTCAAATGATCTATTTTGTGTTTTCGATTTTGAAAAAAATCAAAATTATGTAATTTTGTTTTCCAGTTTGAGATTTAATACATCTTTTAATGATTTTAAATTAGGTTGTTTTAGCAACTTAGATTTTATACTTTGTTCCAATTCAGTTCTTTTTTGTGGTTTGGTGGTTTTCATTTGTTTTAAAAAAAATTTAATTACAATATATTTTTAAAATTTTTGTTAATCAATTAGATAGATTTTTAATTATCCAGTAATTTTTATTCTCTGATAATGAGTGTTCTAAATTTCTTTAATCAATTAGATAGATTTTTAATTATCATGTAATTTTGATTTTTTGTTTTTCAATGATCCCTTGATTACTAGATTTTAGTTCTTTTGATTTGAATTTGAGATTTATTCATGAGTTCAATTTCCTATATTTGGTAGGAGTATTTTAGTCACTTGATAAATCTTAATTAATATTCGAATAAATTGTTTTGCCATTTATCCAATAAAAAAAATCTGTTGGCCATATTCAAATAAATTGTTTGACTGGAGGGATGGGAATGGGCTTGGGCATCCCAAGCCCATATTTTTTTTAGGTTAAAATACAATTTTGGCCCCTGTACTTTTTGTTTTGTTCCATTTTGGTCAATGTACTTTTAAATGTCCAATTTTAGTCCATGTACTTTCAATAAAGCTTAAAATTGGTTCTTATGATAAGTTTGAAGTTAATTTTTTTTTTTTTATCAAAATTGGTTAAATAATAATAATAATTTTAATACAAGAAAATACACTATGTGAACATACTTTCAAAATTTATAGAGGAAAAGCTATTAGAGACTAACTTTTTTTAAGAAAAATTAACAATAAACTAATAGTAGAGACCAATTTTAAGCTTTATTGAAAGTACATGAACTAAAATTGGACATTTGAAAGTACAGGGACCAAAATTGAATAAAGCTCAAAGTACAGGGACCAATATGATATTTTAACATTTTTTTTTTATGATTAAATTTTTTTTTTCAAGGCATCATTAATGAGGGTGATTGATGGTTTTTTTAACCTCTCAAAAACCATGAGTTTCAAAACCCTAACTCTATTTTTTTCTTTTTTTATTATGTTCTACTATTTTTCATTATTCTTTTTTTTTTTCTGTCTTTCTTTTTTGGGTTTCAAAACCCTCTCTCTTCTTCTTTTTTTATTTTCTTTCTTTCTTTTTCTCAACTTCTCTCCATCTTTGCTTCTTCTTTCTTTTTCATTCATTTTCCTTTCTTTCTTTCTTTTTTATTATTTTTTCTACTATTTTACATTCTTTTTTTTCTTTTCTTTTTCCTATTATTTTTTTCTCCTCATTTTTTTTCCTATTTCTAACATTCTTATTGTTCTCTTATTCTTTCTTTTCTTTTTCCCTCTTTCTAACATTCTTGTTGTTCTCTTATTCTTTCGTTTCTTTTGTTTTCTTTTTTTTATTTGTCTCTTATCTCTTTTTTTTTCCTATTATTATTTTTCTTCTCTTTCTTCTTTCTTTCTCTGTCATTTTTCTTCTTTTTCTTTGTTCTTTTATTTTTCTTTCTATACATCATTATTTTTTTCTTCTTTTTTCTTTCCATATTTTTTCTAGTTTTTTCTTTTTATTTGTCATTTTTAAAACTATGACAAAAAATGATTAATCAATGTTGACATAATATGAATGTTCATTTTGTGTATATTGAATGTATTTTACTTTAATGGTAATTAGGATGTTTATAAATTATTAACAGAGTTTTTTATTCTCTGTTATTTTCTGTTGATGAAGTTACAGACGTGCATATATATATTCCTTAGTGGAGACTTCATAATAAGATAAATATCAGTATTTTTCTCCCCCATATTACATGTGTTATGGTAACAGAGCGGTGAGCTTTCTCTTTCTTCTTTTCGTTGCATTTCTTTCTTCTTTCCATTTCATTTCTTTCTTTTTAGTGATGGACACTGAAATTCAACCACCAACAACTGGTTCTTCTACTTCACATCAAGAACAATCGTCAAAGAAGGAACTCAAAGTCCTTATTACCTTCATTACAGCAACACTTTGAATTTGGTTTTGGTTTCAGAACTTCTTTTTGAGAATTACTATGTTACATGGAGCTGATTGATGCTAATTGCGCTTTCAGTTAGAAACAAACTAAGTTTCATTGACTGTGCAATTCCTAAACCTACAGGAGAACTTCTATCTCTCTAGACTTTAATAATCACATAGTGATAAATTGGATCCTCAAGTCTGTTTCGAAAGGAATCTCTTCTAGAATCCTTTTCATAGATTCAGCAAAAGCGATTTGGCAAAATCTTAAAGATCGATTTTAGAAATGTAATGGACCTAGGATTTTTCATTTGAATCGCGAATTGGCTACACTTAAGCAAAATCAGGAATCGGTAACTATGTACTTCTCAAAACTTAAGAGTCTATGGGATGAATATGTTTCATATATAGACCTAGTTGCACTTGCGGTTGATGTAACTATGGAGGATTAAAATCGATTGAAAATTTTATTCAATTCAAATATTTGATGAGTTTCGTGATGGGACTTAATGAGAATTTTGAGCACGGACATTCTCAAATCTTATTAATGGATCCTAAAACTTGATGGGCGTACTTTTACGTTTCCGCAAGCGCATGGGTCAAGTAATATAAAATGGTATTCCTACCGAGTATTGAATCCATAGAGATTGGCTTTTAATTTAATTAATTACCACGAATACTCTCACTTAACTTTATTTAGAGAACATAAGTTAAAAGAAGATAAACTAACTAACAACAACAAAAAATAAATGGTAGACACAAACACGAGGGATAACTTGAGAAATGATCAATTACTAAGCTAACAGACAGTTATAAACCAATGGACAGTGAACTCATAAGTCTAGAAACCCTAAAGACGTGGAATCTCCTCTCAATTTCCTTGTAACGACCCACCTTAGATCACTACTTGAAGCTTGCATAGTCATGTAAAGGGAGGTTTAAAACCAAACAAAAAATAAATAAATAAATAAAACTTCATGCTAGTACGACCAGAAACAAATTTCAACCTGGGATCCCGTTTCAATAAATAAAAACTCAAGAAGAACATTTCTGAATACTTTTATTTCAAGACCAGAGTTTCACATCTGAGATAAAATAGATGCGAAAATAAGATAAATAATTAAATAAATAAGTAAATAAATAAAACTAAACAAAACGAAGAGTCCAAGCAGATAGAGCGGCTCTACGATCCTAGGGAACAGGGAGACGGTTCTCCATAGTCTAGCCAAGCCAATGCCTCGTGCCATGCGTCTCCAGAGTCTACCGGCCACCTAAAAGGAAAACAAAGTAGCATCGAATGAGTATAAAAATACTCAATAAGTAGTCCACTTAAATCCAAGGTTCACTGTCCACCTCCTAGACGCTCAACTCCTGATCTTACTCCAGTTCCACACTCCCTCAACTAAGTGATCACCTAATCTCCTCCACCTATGGTATAGTCTCCCACTAAATCCCTAGAGCCATGCTTCCGATCCGTGGGCTTCATCCCCACAGCTAGCATACAACAAGAGGGTCTGCAACCCCTAAGCCACACTGGCTAGCTCCTATCGAATAGTGGGCTTCATCCCCACAACTAGCATACAACAAGAAGGTTTGCAACCCCCAACCACACTGGTTAGCCCTGCAATGAAGGACATACCCTCCATGCCATCACAAGATAGGGTACGCAACCCATCCTCTATCATATCACATAAACATCAAGGCAAACATGCTCCAGGTAGGGTGGTAGGTGTTTAGGTGTCACTAGCCTAAAGACCCTAAGTCATTCCTTAACCCTACCAAGGTTCTCAAGGTTTTACCACGTCTTAGCCACATCAACACGAAGGTCAGGGTAACTAGGGTCTCAGGTCTACTTCCCTACCACACAAACCAGAGTTAACCAAAATACAAGCACAACACAGGAGTTTCAAACATAAAGTCAATCAAGGATTTACACATGCTCCAAAACATTTAGTTCACAACTTTAAGCCCCTAAACCCATACACCACATGCTCAGGAAATTCCTAACTCAAAAAGAATTTCAAAACTAACCACCCAAAATTACATGCTCTACAATCAGAATTCAAGCACTCCACAGAGATTTACAATCTTTTCCAGCATGGTCCAAAATTAAATTAATAACTCAATAGGAGCTTATTCCAAAACTACTTACCTTAAAGCAGAAACAAACTATAACAGCTCAAGCCCAAAAATCACTTGCTGAAAAAAATATAGGCACCTGGCAATAATTCAACAACCCAAAAATTCAAACTAATTAAATTTTAAATAAACTTAACCAAGGACTCCATACTTGACTTTTGGGGTTTTATTTAAAAGGTGGTGAAAATCTCACCTTTCCCAATTTCTAGTCAATAACACAGCTCCTTGAAATATGTGACAATTCCTCCAATTCCAAACTTTGCCTCCTATTAACCTTCAATTTAATTCCAACAATTAAGGTCAATTTAACTTGCAAAAACAACCACTCAAAACTCACAGAAAAACCCCAATCAGGCCTCCAAAATTAAATCCAATTTATTTCAGGCCTCACTGCATTAATAACTTACCCAAAATTAATTTAATCTTACCTCGTTGGTAGTGTACAGTAGCTCAAGAACGCCCGAAATGGCCTCCAATCTAGATGAAAAAAAATCCTAGGCTTGAATCCAAATAACTTGAGTTAAAATTAAATGGTACCCAATCAAAATCAACCCCAATACTCATCAATAATGCCTTAAATAGCAGTGAAAACTTACCCCAATCAACACGAGCCTAAACAGTGATGAAAGCCCACACAAACGCTGCTGTAAATGGCCTAAATACGAACTGAAAACAGCCCCTTGTTGTTTATGCAACCAACCCAGAAAGGAAAAGCAGCGGTCAGGACATCTGCGCTTCGGCGGTGCGAACAGCTCAACGATGGCGTGACCCAGCGAGCAGAGGGCGTGGGTCTAGGTTCCGGTGAACGGCTCACGCAAGCGGCAGGGACTGGCGGCGAGGCTTGGTGGCGGCTTCAGAAGCGAGCTGCTGGCGAACGCGCAGGGCGATGACGCTTGCTGGCCTGACATGCAAGGCTGCAGCGTTGCTAGTTTGACGGCGTGCAAAGAAAATGAAGGGGAGGGGGTTATGTGATTCGAAAGAAAGAAGAGAAAGTAAAAAAAATGGGGAGAGTGAGAGAGAGAGAGAGAGAGATGGGGGTTTAATTTAGGGAGCAAAGAAAATAATAAAAGAAAAAGGGAAAGAAAAAGGAAAATGGGGAGGAAATTTCGAGAAGAGGGGAGAGAAAGAAGGAAAAGAGGGTTTGACTACCTTGATTCCAAAACTGCTTTTTGATTTGATTTGATTTTTTTTTTCGGGCACTACACTCCTCCACTCTAAAGTACTAATTAACTAACCTAGGTCTCCCTAGCGCTAGCTAACTCATACAAGGCGTTAAGACTCTTCATTATGAACTTCTAATGTCTATTTATTAACCCCGGCTGTCACTTAAGTAAATAAACATTAGTTATGCAATTGGGTTATTGTATAAGCTTCTCTCCGTAGAGTTTCCACTTAGAAAACTAGTTAATTAACCAATGTCCAACTAATTAACCTTCATCACCAACTACAATTAATTAACTATTAATTTCGCTGTCACTCGAGTAGCTAATTAATCGTATTTTTGAAGGAATGAACGTTTCACTCCGCAGCGGAAGCATTGGATCATCTTTGATTTTATTTAAAATTAAACTAAAAATTAAGGTTAAACAAACTTACTTGGAGTAAATATGGAGATATTTCTGGCATATCTTTATCTCCTCCATAAAATCTTCCTAGCTATGACTCGAACACAGGACCACAACTTGTGGGAGCCTCTTGAAAGAAAATCCACAAAGGATTGGAGAGGAAGAGATCTAGAGAGAATTCTCTAATTCTTTATTGAGGAGACATGTGCTATATCTAATGGCTTAACCCAAGGGTCCTATTTATAGAGACCAAAGAAAATTCTTTGCCATAATTAAAATATTATATTTTAATATCTAATATATTAAAATATATCTTATATTTATTTAAATCTCATTCAAATCTCATACGATATTTATTTATTTGAATCTTATTCAAATTCTTTAAATATCTTTTATTTAATGTATCAAATATACATTAATTATTTTAATATTTAATGTATTAAATACAATAAATATATTTTCCTCTTATATATTTAATATATCTAAAATATTAAATATTGATTTGAACATTTCAAATTTTTCTTTCAATTAAATTGATCTTTTAATGTTACTATAAGCTAGCAAGGGGACCTTATCGACCTACAGATTATAAGCTCCAATGAGACAAAATCAATTCATTAAACTCTTTAATAAATTAATTATCATTCATTAACTATAGGTCACTTCACTATAGACCTAGAGTTGCACTCTTATGCACTGTAGGACAAGTTGTGTCCATAGATATAATCATTACATGCAAGTCGATCCTTCACGAGTTGTTCATAATTACAACTGGATCAAAAGTCCATTTTACCTCTATAATTACATCTTGCACCTTAAGTACCACTGATCCTCTAATGAACAATCTGTTTATAATCTAATTATAAACTAAGTCCATCTTGGGCTAGTGAAAGGGTGAGACCCCATTGTTCAAGTCCCAAAATCAGCACTTAAGGGAACTACTCATCTACTTACCCTATATGGGAATGAGTGAATTCCATCTTGTGAGATTATGTTTCCAACTCCCTATTTGGTCAAGTCCACAAATTGGTAGACATATTGAATCAACTACAAAAACCACTCTCACCCACGCAAATCAAAGAACAGGCCCTCACAGGCAGGAGTTCATAGCTCACTAATGATTAAGATTGAGTCGCATATGATCATCCTGATGAAATATTAATCTTCTCAATTAACCAATTTATAAAGAGAGATAAAATATTTCGTGGTCCAGTCTTACAAAAACTCATTGTATAAGATACCCCCATTCACATGTCTCCCCTTGAACGATTTGGATCAAATCATTTGTAACTATTACAAAGTGGGTTGAATTAATAGTGTTACTAGGATAAGGCACCCAACCTTATTCATATACTATGATCCTTTAGGTTATTTTTTGAACATGATCCTCTCGTATGTCAACCACATATTGTTCAAGATTACACTAATAACCTTGATTTTTTCATATAATGGATAATATTATATTTCAAATAAAATAAGCATAATTATTAAATAAATCATTAGATATGATGCTTTAGGGCATAAATCCCAACAATCTCCCACTTGCACTAAAGTCAGCGAGACATGTATCCTAGGGCATACTCTATAACCAACAGTATTAAGCTAAACTAAGTATTTTCTGTCGAGCTCTACTTAGGAATACCTCAATTAATTAGAGAATCAATGATTAAAGGCATTAAGCAACAAAAGCACAAATGATTCAAAGCGCTAATAGTTATAAAAATCCATAAACTGTGCAATTGGTCCAACAAGTACAACAATTAAGCATCTAAACAATTAAATACAATAAAACTAAGTGATTAGGGACAATGATATATAAATTCAATCCAAACAACACATAAATCTCTAATCTTCTAACCTATACAGTAGCTAAAAGTGAAAGAAAAAGGAAAAAATGCAAACAGAAGGTCGATCCAACATTCCCGAGTTGATCTCCTTGGTCCTCAAGCTCTGAATATTCAATACCGCTCCAATCCGCTCACAAAATGCTCCCAAAACCTCTCAAAATAGCATGGCATTGAGTTTAGGGCGTTTTCCCTCGGTTTGGCCTCTCAAAATCGAAGATAATATGTTATTTTTATTGCAGCGATCGAGCAGCGTTTAAAAAAAATTGCATTCTGCTAGTATCGTAGTGCCTAGGTGCTATCACTCTACTTTCCACACTGTCTGTGGCGCCTAGGCCAGTTTGGGCGCTGGGAGCAGGGGTGTTCAACGGAAGCCCGAAAACCGACACGACCGACTGAAACCGACCAAATCGACTTCGATCGGTCGGTTGAAAGAGGGAGTACGTAGAAGTCGGTTGGTCGGAGTAATAAAAATAAAAAAACCGACCGACCGACCGATGTATACAAATTTTTATTCAAAACAATAACAAAAACATTCATTTTCTTGAGCATTAAATGCTCATTAATGAAGTTTGAGAAAACCAAGGAGTGCCCATGTTTTTGTCCCCCGGTTTTCTCGAAACCACCTCAATTTAAAAAAATTATCAATTATCTTTTCACTCTCTCTCAACTCCCTTCCCAATGTTCTCATGCGACTCCACTTCCCAAGCCATCCATTAATATCTACAAACTCACTTTTGGGGTTTTTAAAAAAAAAGAAAAAATAATAATAAACAATTAAAAGTGATCACATCACTTTCTTCTTTCCTTCTTTTTTTCTTTTCTTTTTCGTCTCCTTCCCTCTCACTTTCTCTCTCATATGTTCTCTCCTCCCTCCATTTCTCTCTCATCTCTTTCCTTCTCTCTCAACGTCCTCCCTCCACTTCTCTCTCATCTCTTTCCTTCTCTCTCAATGCTAAGTTTCTCCAACTCCTTGCTTTCATTTTATTTTTCGTCTTCCTTTCTTTGTTTGTTTTTCATTTTCAATCTCCATCTTCAATCTTTCTCTTCTCCGACCCTCTGTCTTCTGTGAAGCGTCGCCGTGATCGTAGATCAACCCACCCAAAAAAATTAGAAATCGACCAAACCGACCGACCGAGCCGATCAGTCGATCAGTCGACAACAGATTCCTACAAAAAACCGTCAGTTTTCATTTAATGAAAATCGACTGGTCGATTTTCGTCGTCGATTTTTGTCCAAAATCGACATCGACCGACCGATGAACACCCATAGCTAGGAGCTGTATTCACTAGTACAAATTTGACTTTTAATGGCGGGTAATGCGCGTCATTAAAAGGAAACGATGACGGGCGCGCGTCCGACATCTTTTCGAGTGTCATCGTAAGCTACGATGACGGACACTTTTTAATGGCGAGCATTGCCCGTCATTAAAAGGTGTGCGTCATCGTAGCCTATAATGACAGTCAACTTTTAATGTCGGACAATGTATGACATTAAAAGTCAATGTGCTGCGTCATTAAATAAATGTTTTAATGACGGTCATTGCCCGTCATTGTTTCATTAATAATTTAATAAAAAAAAACTTCTGACAACATAAAAAAAAAAATTATATTGTTGGTTGCAAGCATGACTAACCAACAATATTTCTCTCTCAATGTAATAAAAAAGTCAAAATAGTATTATACTTTTATACAACAATTAACTCAAAAAATAAAACTTCAATTAATTAAATATAACATATAACATATACTCCTAAGTTTTAAAATGTTAGGCATTACCCTTAACAAAAATTAATTAACAATTTACAACATAGAAAGTAATAAATCGTTTAACTTGTAACCTATCAACAAGGTACATCAATCAATATATACGTAGAGCTTCGAAGTCTAAAGGAGAACTTGTTGCGTCTACCTCCCCCATCGATCTATTTCAAACTTTTTATCAAACTCTTCCAAAACCTAAGAAACTCTTCTTATCTGATTAACAAAGAAAGACAACAAAATCAGCCAAAATTAATTTAAAGTCCTCAGCTACAAGACAGATACTAGTATATCCAAAAGGATATATAGTCTAACAAGCCAAGGTATAAATTATTCTCTCTCACAAATGAAGTTTCAAAGAAGATTTCAAGCTTTTTACTCAGGAACAAAATTAGGCATACATGAAATAGCACGAACAATTAAAGTTATCAAAATTTATGAACATAACAACAATACTTAACTAAGCATAATTCCAAGAAGACAATTAGAATCTAAACAAAGCAAAGCCAAGAAACGGCCGAATCGACTAAGCAAAACTCTTAGTCTACAACTCAAAAAAACCAAGAAAACCTGAATCAAATACAATATCACCGTGTTAAGTGATGATTGTATGTGAATTGAAGAGACTCGGGTACTTCCATGTTAAGAATATTAAAAACCACAAGGTAGACAGATAAATAGAAAATGGAGATCAATCACTTCAGAAGCATTTATACAATGAACAAGCTTGCAATGCTCTTTGAAATGCTCTAAATGGTAACATATTGTTCCTCTTGCATTTAGAACATGGAACAATGACAAATAATTAGAAGAGAAGTCGAATGGACATAAAAGGAATGAGGGGCTATGCATTGAGTTGAGGGGAAACAACCATGATTTTGACATAAAAACAATAAAAAACCTAACGTATAAAATCTGATAGAAATTGGAAACTACATCCATAATGGGCAGCTGGTTGTGCAAGCTATTTGAAGACTTTTTTTCTAAAAATATAGAGGCAGATACTAGCTTTTACATGAGCTAACTAGCTAATTACGTTCTTTTTCTGTTCCAAACAAAAATCTAATTAATGTCTCCATACAAAGGTGTTTTCACCTTCAAAGTTAATATTGAAATGATAAAATCCCTTTAGAAGATGCTAATATCAAGCAACAATAATCTTGGGCTTACCACAAAAAAATGTTAGAACTTTTAAGAGGACTCCAAAGATGCCCCAAGTCATAAACAATAATCTTGAACTTATCTGTGGTAATGTTCCAGTTACAGTGGATCTCACCGGACCTAATTAAACCAAAACCAAATCCACAATTCAATAAAAGGCAAAAATGAACTCAAAACTTTAGAAGCAGAAAATGCCTTAGATTATAAGGTACAGTCAGCTCACACTAATGCAAACACCAATTCAAGTCATCAAAAAGCTCATAACATGGTAAAATGAACAACCCTGGGTGTGTTCTCTTAGTGTATTTTTTACAATAAAATTTTAAAGATCACATCCCCCCTACCAAAAAGAAAGGGTTTAAATCTTATTTTAGTTATTGAATTTATATAACCATTCTATATCTTAGTTCTTAAACTCTCCCAAAGGTTAAAGTTTGTTTTGTCACTCCAACTTAATTCTTGGGAGATATCTAACAGAACACTCTCAAATCCACCTTTCCCCTCTACTTCATTATAGTGTTCAAAATTACCGATTGAAGACTCATTTGAGCATAGATTTCAATATAGATATTACATAAACATGTTATCATAAACAAGCAGAGGACAATAAAGTACTTGATAAAAGCTTAATACCATCCATAAGTTGAAAAGGTTACTTTCGTAGACACACATCCTTGGAGGCTCATAAATGCTTTCAAGATCTGAAAAGAAAAAGATAAAATTCAAATTATCAAAACTACCTTGGACAAGTACTATATATACTTTGCCACTAAATGTCACCATTCTCAAAGGTCCTAGAGCAGTTATTGAGTAGAGATATACATAGTTAATTACCATATATTTAATTTTAAAATAATAATTAAGATACTAAATTTTTAACTTACATCATATAGATCTGTACCTCAAGAAGCTTCTCCTATTCTACAAAAGCAATAGAAATCTTTGCATGACATGTAATAACTTAGCCCAACTAAACAAAGTTACAAAGATGGAAGTATACATTTTACAAATATGGGAAAGATAGGTAACAGTAGTGGACAAAAGGCATAAACCCCAAGAAATGCCAACCATTAAAGGAAAAAAAACTATAAAGGTCACAACTATTCCACTTAAAAGGTTAATTCATCAATGAGAAAGAAGTGGTAGAGTGCAGTGAAAAATGGACTGGAAAAGGTTAATTCATCAATGATTATAATGTTCTGAACCAATGATAGACCAATAAATAGTAGGATCAAATTGGGATTTTTGTAGTAGCCAACATAAACCAGTAAATTTTAGTAGACATAAGATACATCTATATTAGACTTTTCAGGAGGTCAGAAGTTCGAATCTCCCCCAATCTACATGTTAAACTCAAAAAGAGAAAAAAAAATGCATCTATTAGATTTTTACCTCGCTTATAAACTACTTAGCGTAAATATTTTTATTAATTAAGAACAAAGTGACACTTATCTTAACAACCCACCCTCTCCTCGCCACTACATCCATCCCTATTACATTCACAAGTTCTTCCTCTTAAAAGTTCTAATTCATTAACACAAATTGCATCAGCCAAAGCATAAGACACTTTAAAATCTTCCATTGACTCATCATCTCAAATCTAATAGCCATCTTCTGCCCTAGGCAGAGGAACATGAGATCTCTTAATGAAGAAATTTTCATAGATGAATCCAGCAAGTCCACAACCAATTAGAGGTCCAACCCAGTAAACCCAGTGGTAGAGTGCAGTGAAAAATGGACTGGAAAAGGTTAATTCATCAATGATTATAATGTTCTGAACCAATGATTAAAATGTTTTGGAAGCATCAAAATAAACCAATGATTATAACGTTCTAAAAACATTAAGGTCAATTCATATCAAACTTACAACTTCTCATTTAAAAATAAATAACAGCTTGCCCCCCCCCCCCCCTTCAACTAATCATATATCAATTTCAGGAATCTGCTTAATCAATAGAGAAAAGAATACACAAAAATGAAAAGTAATACACAAAACAAACTTATACAAACAGAGGAAGGTTTTTGTCATATATACTCCAAGTCTCCAATCAAATTGTCCATATTTCAATTTTAGATATCAAATTTACCCTTAAACTATATGTAAGATTTATTATTAAAGCTGATTTTGACATGATCAGAAAATAGAAATGCTCAAGGACAGAGTTGAAACATAGTTATAGTTTAAAGACAAAAAAAACCATAATATAGCCTTACAAAAAAACTAATTGGACTGAAAAAGTAAAAACCACACAGAGGGTAACACTCCCACAATTCAATGAAGCGAAAGAGAAGACGAGCGGGGGAGTCGCTGTTATTCAAAGGAAGACGGTGGCTCTAGACATGCTAAATTCCCCAAAGAAGAATGTCATTCTCGAATGTCCAAAACATACTCAACTTCAAGTGGAAAATAAAGAATTGAAGCCAAAAACATTCAGAGATAAAGACAAAAGAATCAAACTAATACACAAAACAATAAGCAATAAGAAAATACTTACTAGAGATAAAGCCAAAAGCATCTTTGTTCAACAAACAACTACCAAGGTGGCTACCAATAACCCAACTCACGACTACAACCCACGACTTCAGATCTTTATTAACAACGCTAAATCTACCATCCACGACCTCCACAGTTTCAAATTTGCTATCAATAGCACTAGATCTGCTACCCACGACCTCCACGAATGGTGGCTCAAATGACGAACGGTGGCAAAAGACCCATGACGAAAAAATGAACCACGGTAGACCAACCATAGAGAACGACGACAGTGAGAGAGAAGAAGATGTTAGTGAGAGAGACGAGGTGTCGGTGAGGGAGAAGAAGCTGTGAAGTGGCTGGTAGAGAGAAGATGCAAATGCATATATGAGAGAGAGAAGAAGATAAAAAAGTGAAATATAAAAATGGTAAAAAGCCTTTTAATTGCACTCATTGAAAATATATAAACAATGTCGGTCACATTGTACTTTTTTTTTTTTGTTTTAAATTTCACCCATTTTTCTTTTGACTGTCATCGTTTATACGCGCATTTTTCTTTTGACTATCATTATATGTCACATTTGTACTAGTGATTTTTTTTTTTTTAAGATTTGAACTTGAAAATCTTCAAACTTTATTATTCATCTATTCTCTTATTGAATCTTCAACAAGGCTCTAAAAGGCTCCAATATCAATCAAAATACTCATGAACACTCCGTTTTGCTCCTCAAGCTCGATTTTTACAAAATAGACAACAATAGGCATAAAAGCTCACGAATTCATAACAAAACTAGCATTAATATAAGGAATAAGATAACACTAAATGAGTGCTATTAAATCCTCCTCCATCGATGAATAAGGCTTTTACCTTAATTTCACAAGAAGAACAACAAAAATTCGATTCAATCTTGCCAACTCCTTTTGCAATTACACTGGTAGTTGCTAATGCAACAAATTCTTCTATTCGAGTGCCTATGCAGCAATCGTTTCCTAATCATTATAATAAAAATACTCAGCAATAAAGGAAAGAAAGACCTATATGCACGCACACTGGGAGCAAGGCCATACAGTCGATATGTGTTACAAATTACATGGTTATCCTCTTGTATATCGTCAAAAAGGTAATAAAAAACCTATTAATGGATCTTCTGGTGGTCCTCAACAAAATTTTCAAGGTAGAAAGGGTAATTTCAATGTTCATGTTGTTCAAGCAGGAAATCAATCTTCTGAGGGATTACAAACACCTGCTGCAGAAGATCTTTTCACATAATGTCACAATATTTTAAATATGCTGCAGCCAAAGCTTGTTGCCTAATGTTGAGGAAACTATATCTTTCTTAGCAGGTACTTGTCATAATATACATGTTATCTTCGTTAGTAATTGGATCATAGACTCAAGTGCATCACCTCATATATGTTTCTCTCAAGCGGCTTTTGATAAATTGGAACCTATTGTAATTTCAGTTGTCTTTCCTGATAGTAAAAGAATCTCAATTCATTATGTTGGAACAGTAACTCTTAATGGATCGTTGGTTCTTAAATGAGTTCTTTTTGTCCCTAAGTTCCAATATAATTTGCTATCTATCAATGCCCTTACATCAAAGTATTTATGTTAAGTTCTCCACTGACTCTTGCATTATTCAGGAAAAGTCCACTTTGAGGACGATTGGCAAGGGTAGTCTTCGAGAAGGATTTGTACATTCTAGACAAACATCATCTTGCTGCTTTAAAAGATATTGCTAATACAGTGTCGTGTTTATCAGCCTCGTTATGGCATTCCAGGCTTGGACATACCTCTTTCAATCACCTTACTGCTTTAAAAGATATTTTTTATTTTGATTCTACTGCTTGTTCTGATTCTTCCTTACCGTGTGATATTTTTCCTTTGTCAAAACATGGATGTTTATGTTTTATTTCTCTAAATAATCGATTAAAACATGTTTTTGACCTTATACATATGGTGATGTTTGGGGCCCTTTCAGTACACCTTCACATGGGCTACTCATCGATTTTTTCTTACGTTAATGGATGATTAATGCAGATATACTTGGGTCTTCATGATTAAGAAAAAGTCTGATGTTCTAAATGTTGTCCCTCAATTTTTCAAACTTGTAGAAACTCAGTACAATAAGACCGTTCAAGTTTTTAGGTCTGATAATGCTACTGATTTTTTGTTTATGGTAGTAAGGGAGTAGTGCATCAATTTTCATGTGTAGGACGACCAGAACAAAATTCAGTTGACGAGCGAAGCATTAGCATATTTTGAATGTTGCATGATAAGCCTCATTATTGAGGATTATTTAGCTCCATTAGACTCAAGTTATGCTTAAAATTCCATGAAATTATGTGTATGAGCTTAAGAAATCTTAGCAATATTTAATGTGTAACGACCCTAACTCTGAACATGCTAAATGCAGAAACAAACTAAGTTAGCTCGCCCATGCTGAAATTTCGGCAGCATGACGACATAACTACAATGAAACCTAATATTAGAAACCTTTAAAGGAGCATAACACACTTCTAAGATTTCAAACAAACATTCAGTGCCCACCAAAACTACACAAAAGAGGCTGAGTTCACAATCACATATATAGACACGAAAGATATCTTATAATCAGAATTTACAAGAGAACAAAAGTACAACTTACAACTAAACCTACAAGGCTAATATACAAAAGTAATCTAACTAAAGAATACACAACAAAAGAAGCCTAGGAGAGGTCTACTAATATCTCCATAGCCTCGTCAGGTCGTCGACTCGTCATCCACCTCGCTGATGAGCATCACCAGCAGAAAGATGAACAAAGTAGCACGGGTGAGTATAATTATACTCAGTAAGCAGCCTACTTAGTAATCCAAAGTTTAAAGAAAATGTACCAAGAAAGAAACTGCCCTTACTCACACTCGTGCTCAAATATCTAGTACTTACACCAATTGACTATAAACTCATTTACCCTACCTCAACTTTAGCCATTCTCTGACCCTAACTTCGTGTCATACCCACAAGTCTTGTAACCTAGAACCCAAACCTGTGAAGGCATATAACCCTCACACTCATCACAATAGAGAAATCACCCCTAGGCTGGCACACAGACGATAGGGAACGCATTCCCTACGCTCAACATAATGGGGAAAACACCCCTAAGCTAGCACACAGGTGCTAGGGAACGCATCCCTTACGCTCAACATAATGGGGAATCACCTCTAAGCTAGCACACATGCATTAGGGAATGCATCCCCTATGCTCAACATAATAGGAAAATCACCCCTAAGCTAGCACATCGGCAATAAGGGAACACATCCCTTATGCTCACCACATCACATATGTTCTAGGCTTACAAACTCACACGAAACGATAGAGACAGGGTGGATAGCACTAATCCAATGGCTTTTAGCCAAATTTGATACTTTGAAAATCCCCGGGGTAAAATACCTTTCTCAGCGCCACGCCCTCCTCCTGATCCGGAGTTAACAATCACAACCAACATCTCGTAGTCAAGCCCCACGCATTTAAGTAGCTATGGCTCAAGTTTAGATTTAGTTTAATCTCACTTAGCCAACGTCTCAATCAATAACAAGCAATACTCAATTATCAATGATTAAGTAATTTCGCCCTATCGATAAAATAAGCATGTCACATACATTCATTAAAAAAAATGGCTTTATAAATAAATCCAATGGCTACTTACGTCTTAATCGACTCAAGATCAAAATGCTTCTCTTCTTAGGACGATGTTAGCTTAAATCCTAACAATTTAGAGAGAGCGCCCAACTTTCTACAACCTCCAAAAATCGATTTCTAACAAGCACAAAAGTTCCAATTACTTAATAATAACTTAAATAAATCAAAGCTTACTTCCTAAAACTTACTTGGCCCTAAATGACCATTTACAAGAATTTCGAACTTTAAAACTTACTAACCACGGTAACTAATAATTGATGGCTCAACGTTCAGTACGCCCCAAATTGGATAATTTAGCCTCCCACCATGATAGTTAATCCTAAAGTAAGTTCAATAAACCAAGGGTCAACCCGAAACTACTCATAAATTGCTTAAATAGGTAATTAATTCACTAAATCTCTTAAATCCGAAACGAAACACTTATCCACTGTCAAACGAGCTAAGTCGTACCAAATCAAACTCTAACACGCTTAAAAACAACTTCAAAGCCACTGTCCACGCAAGTTTCGCCAGAAAATGATTCAAACACCAATAAACTAGTGAGAGAGAAAAGGAGAGGGAAAAACGGTTTGAAAGAGAGGGAGAGAGATGAAATTGAAAGAGGGGAAAAGGAGAGACATAACTAGAGAGAGGGGAGGGAGAGTTGGAACAGGAGGGGGATAAGACGGATGAGGGGAAAAGGAGAAAACGGGACGGGAGGGAAGAAGACAGAATGGGAGGGGAGGGAATCGGAAAAAAAAACAGAGGGGTGGGTGAGAGAGAGGGAGAGATAAGGATGGTTTTATTTTTTTAAAAAAATAATTAATAATAATAATAATAATAATAATAATAATAATAAAATAGTGATAATAATAAAAGAAAGATAAAATATCTTGAATATTTTAATATTAATAATTTTAACTAATTAATTAATAAAAATGAATACCAAACTTTTTAGGTCGGGTGTTACAAAGTTAGTAAACTTGTAAAAAATGAACCAAATGAAGAAAAGAAGTGGAAAGAAGGAAAAAGTGACTAAAATTGAGTTTTAATGCAGGACATTGGAGAATTGCAATTTCAAAATTGCAATTTCAGATTTGGCAATTAGATTTTACAATTAGGCAGTAACAAATATGGAAAGAACCAAAAAATCTGCTGCATTTTTTAGAGAAGAAAACTCATGATTTTGGCTTTATTTCAGCTCAATCCTTGGAGATTATTTAGCCAAATGGAAGCAGGAGTAAACCCTAGCAGCCATAGTCTATAAAATGGAAGGAAAATGCAAAAAGGTGGGCATATTTCATCTTTGAAATAGCCATTGTTCTGCATTTTAGTTGTTATTTTTTTCTGCTCTTCTTCTTTTCTTCTTTTTTTTCCAGCACGTTTAAAGAAACTTTTCAAAGGCTCAATCAAATATAATTTATAATATCGAACTAAAATTAACTACTTGTAGTAATTAATAGTGGACCAGATCGAACCACAGGGAACCAAATAAATTGATTTCAATTAATTGGTTTTCTTATTAACACGAACTAACATGGATTGGGGGGGGGGGGGGGGATTAAACATGAAAATAGACTGAAGGACTGAAAGCAATAAGATAAATGCTAATGGTTATCCTCAGGCACCGTTTCGGGATAAAACTCGATACAATACTATTTTTGATGATTGAACGCCTAAATGCAAGCTAAATCCTAACCATCTATTACCTAATCGACTCACCAGTAAAGTCGGCTAAGCCCCAAAGAAAACTTAGATCCCCTAAATTCCAATTAACCCAACCTAGCATCAAGTTAATTAGCCTAATTAGCCCTAATTAGCTGGGCATGATACCATTCCATACTAATGTAGCTAATCACCCTAAGTTCTAGGGATTGATTAAGAGCAACTAATTAAACTAAGCATGAATTCCAAATTTAATTAATTAGCTCTTTTGATTCTTAGGCCCTATCATGCAATCTACATGAGAGACTAGCCCCTACGATGCAAGCATAAGCCAGTCCTAGTGTTAGCTAAACTAACAATCACATATTCAATCGACGCGAATAGGTTGTGAATCTATCTACGAAAGAATACATACTATGGGCATTCAACAAGAATCAAGAAACAATAGAACATGCTAGAAAACACTGGAAATATGGAATAAATATCACAAAAATAACATAGTACCTTATTTACAACCCAAAACGGTGTTGATAGTCTAGCTAAACATCGTTACAATGTTGCTCGACACCAAAGATTAACCAAAAACTCCTAAACTATCCTATTCTAATGAAAAACAGAAAGAAATGGCCTTAACATGGTCTCTTGGCAGCCAAAACTGGAGACAAATGACCTAGGGCACAAAAAAATGCTTTTATAGAAATCGAAGTATCGTCGAGACGCTACCCTTAATCAGACCAGCATCGAGGGAGGCTCGTCGCAGCGTCAAACTGTTTAGATGCAATTGCTCCAAAATACTTCTCTTGCTCAAATTCCTACAAAATGGACAATTAAACACATAAAAACTCTAATAGCTACAAGATTTAGGCATATAATATAGGTACTTTATGAGTCCTATCAACGTTGTTCTTCCTTAAGCTTTCAATCTGATCCAACGAAAGTCTGGGTTGTAAAAATTGGATCCCACTTGAGAAAGAAGGGTTAATCGATTGAGAAATATAGGAAAGGCAACAAGATTTTGTTCATGAATATTTTTCCGTTCTGTTTTAGTTTCTTTTCTTAGTTTTCAATTATGTTTCTGTTTCATTTAAATTTTGGATACATTACTTTATTCAATCTTATTGTTATTGAAAGTACTTGAGTAAATTTTTATTGAAGAATTACTTTTTGAGAGTTGAACTTTAGTTTTTCAACAAGGATTGTTCGTGGGTTTTATTTCCAGCAACTTGTTATTTGATCTGGGTTATTACAATGTCCACTTCTTCAAATTTACTTATCCTTAACACTTCTTGGTATGCAACAATTAAAGTAAAACCCTGTTGGGTTCTGTTTTCTAAGCTACTGTTGGTTTTCATTTTTTTTTTATCTTGGAGAATACTTATAAGTTTCACTTAGTTTCTTTTACACTAATTATGAGTTAAATCCTTTTTAGGGGTTCAAGGATGTGAATTCCCTAAGGAGTGAGTTGATCTTAAATTGCAAAAACAACCAAGCCTACACTTTAATTGTTTGCTTGTGTTGAGTTGATGGATTTTTGTAATTCTAGTTTGATCAACTAAAATTGCATACAAAGCTTGAAGCTAATACCACAAGGGTTAGTGAAAAGAAGATTTCGCACAAACAATGGAGACAAGAGCTTAAACATAAGTCATTCTTTATCCTAGACATAGGGCAAAAGACTCCAATACCACTAGAATTGTGTTCTAAATTTATCTAAGTACGATTGGCCATAGACATATAGGTCCAATCACTTAGACTCCTAAAGATTTTGGAATCAAAATTGAATAGGAATTGAATTCGGTTTACAATTGTTTGTGTAGGTTAGGATGGCAATTGCAATTTAAAATGACAATTCACAACTTAGGGTAATGAACATTCTTGAGCCTCATTCTATCTTCATATAGTTGTTCCTTTGTATTTTGATTTTTCTGCTGTTTCGCACCATTTTGCAATCTGATTTTGCAATACTAGTTTTTGTTTCCTTTGCTATTTCACAACAACTTACAATTTGATTTTGCAATTTAGTTACCCAAGTTGCAATTTTTGAACAACCTTTGCTATTTCCAATCTTTTTATTAAAACTGTTCTCTGTGGGATCAATACTCATAAATACCCCTGTTTATTACTTGCATCAATAGTGTGCACTTAGGCTGAAATTATTTCTTTTATTTTTACCCACAAGTTTCACCCGATCAAGTTTTTGGCACTGTTGATGGGGAACGACAAAACTAACAAAAATTTTGTTGTAGCAAAGAGTGCAAAAGAATTGCAACTAAAATTTTTTTCCATTGCAGATTGTGAGAAGATTGCAATTGCAATTTCTTCTATTGCAGGAGGCGCTGAATTTCATTTGCAATATTTGAAGCACAGATTGCAATCTGATTGCAACTGCAATTGTCCTCTTTCCAAGAAAAAGCCCAACTCCTGTTACATTGTTTTGTAGGTTGAGGGAAAGCAATTGCAAGAGGAGAAAGACACAATATAGGGTTTGATTGCTTGAGATAATCCACAGGATGTAAGTAGACATCATTGCAGCATGAGTGCACAAGCTTTATCATTAAGTTATGTGATGGAAACCTTAATGATGGAAAATTTTATAGCTCCTTTTAACCCTACCTATTCTATTTCTTGTGTTTATTGTAAATAAAGTCATTTCTTTGAAAATTGTCTTTATAATCCGAATTCCTTATCTTATGGATTTCTACCAAGTTTTGTAAATCAATATCAGTACCAGTGTTTCCAGCAAGGGAAGATGATTCCAAAAGAGCCTAGCCTCGACGAACTCGTGAGGGAATATATTGCAAAGAATGATGTTGTGATGCAAAATGAAGCCATATCTCTACAACATTTGGAGATTGAAGTGGAATAAATTGCAAATGAATCGAAGAACATGTCTCAAGGAATCTTGCTCGACAACATAAAGACTTCAAAACAAGAAGAAAAAGAATGTAGTGACACATAGAACTGAATTGGAACATGAAGACCTTGAACTCCCAGTAGAAGCAAGAAGCGCACCAACACTTGAAAACACTAAGGAGCCAAAAGGAAGAAAATAGATCAAAGAAGAACCACCTCAAGAAGAGAATGAACCACTAAAGGAGGTTGCAATGAGCTATACATTTGCACTTTCCCAACATATGACATCCAAAGTGTTCTTGATACTAAAATGTTCTGCTTTCACTTATTGTAATTTGCAGGAAACGCTAAATCAAGAAGAATGCAGAGAGGAGAACATGAAGGATGAAAATTTGCAATATGTGACACAAATTGCAACCACAATTTCTACTTTCGAAGGCACATATAAATCTCTTGAGCAAGCACAACCCATTGTTATTAAAGCACCTCAACTAAGACTAAAATCTCGTCCAACATCGAGACCTAGGTGAAAAATGAAGGAACACGATTGTGGTCTCCGTACTGGAATAGGATAAGTTTATCTCTTCTTTCATCTTCTTTAAAACAAAAAAGGAAAAAAAAAAAGAAAAATATTTTGATGTGGTTGATGGGGGTATGAATTCAAATAAAGAGTTTTGATCAAGAGGGAATTCTGTCTAAGGAATGTCCTATCTAGGTTGAGGTACTTAAGTTGATTGTTAGGGAACACCTCTATTTGGGGACTCACCTAGGAGTTGAATAGGTCAAGCTTTTAATTTGAAATTCATTAAAAATCTTTCTTATTTGTTTAAAGTGCATGAACTTTTTGATGATCTCTACTTTTGAGTTATAGGAAAAAGAGTAAGTAAGAAAAGAAAAGAGGAAGTTGTAACCTAGTTTGCAGCCACAACATTAGAGCCAAAAGAAAATACACCCACATATGGGACACAATCCGACCAGTCCTCACTACCATCGCCAATAGTTGAAGAAGAGCTATCGCCTAAGGTCTCATAGGAAATTGAAGTTGAATCTCCACCATAACTGCATATACCCTATCTGCCGCCTCTTATGCACAATTCAAAGCTAAGCTCACCCATATAAAGAAGCAGGGCATGATTGTCATTGATACATGAAGGGGAATAATCTAATTAAACCCAAGCGGAAGCGTAGGAATCAGTTTGAGTTTATTTAGAATTAAATAATAATATTAAGGTTAAGCATAACATACCTTAAAAATATGGAGATTCTTCTAGTGTTGTTGATTTCTTCCACAAAGCCTTCCTTGCTATGTCTCGAATAAAAGATCAAAAGGTTTGTGGGAACCTTCCTGAAAAAATAATGAGAGAATGAGGGGAGAATTTTTCTAGAGTCTCTTTCTCTTATTTGGAATGAATACAATGGCTCACCACTAGGATCCTATTTTTAGTGGCCTAAGACAAATAATTAAATAATATATTTTAATATCTAATATATTAAAGTATATTTATCTAATCGATTTGGATCAAATTCAAACTTTTCCAACTTCTCCTACGACATCTATTTATTTGAATCTAATTCAAATTTAATAAATATATTTTCTTTAATGTATCTTAATACATTAATAATTTATTTGATAATTAATGTATCATATACAATAAATATATTTTTCCTCATTTAATATATCACATATATTAAATTTTAATTTGAATATTTCAAAATTTTCTCTCAACAAAATTGATCCCTATTTATTTATATGAGCTAGATAGGGGACCTTATGGACCTATAGATTATAAGCTCCAATGATATTGTAACGGCCCTAAACACTGAACATACCAAAGGCGGAAGCAAGACTGAGTTAGCTAGCCCATGGCTGAAATTTTGCCAACATGGCGGCGTAACTACGAGAAAACCTAATATCAAGAACCTGTAAAGGAACAGAACACACTTCTAAGATTTCAAAGAAACACTCAACACCCACCAACTACACATAAGGCTGAGTTCACTAACACTGATACAAAAGCAACAATATCTCAGAACCAGAAATATAAGGAAGACGAGGTACACTTTACAAATCGAGTATACAACCTAACATGGAAACCACCTATCAAAAAAATATACAATAAAAGGAGCCTAGAAGTAAGCTAGTGGCCTGCATAGCCTCGTTAGGTCGTCGTCTCTTCATCCACCTCGCTGCTGAGCACCACCTGAAAAGATATACGCAAAGTAGCACGAGTGAGTATAAATATACTCAATAAGCAGCCCTCTTAAGGGTCCAAGCTTAAAACCATACAACGAAAACATCACTTTAAACTTCAAGAGTTAGTTCATTCTCAAAACATTCACGTCCGTATACTATGTGCCCACTTACCTTACCTCAGGCTCACTCCCTTTTAGTAATACCACGTGTTATACCTGTGAGTCATGTATTCTAAGCTGGTCTGATGCAGAGAAGGTAAACCACTCTCTCTCATGTTCATCACTCTGGGGACGTCGCCCCTATGCTAGCATCCTCATCATCTCACCATCACTCTGGAACATTGCCCCTATGCTAGCATCCCCATCATCTCACCATCGCTTTGGGGACATCGCCCTTATGCTAGAATCCTCATCATCTCACCATCGCTCTGGGGACATCACCCCTATGCTAGCAACCTCATCATCTCACCATCACTCTAGGGATATGCTCACCACTCAGCCTCAACCTCCTTAGAATACATGCTCACATGAAAAATAAGGTAAATGGCACTAGTCCGACAAGCTTTTGTTCTTTCACTATACTCTTGAGGATTTCCAAGAAAACCTCACATGCCAAACCAGTCACCAAGTCTAATCTACCCTCTTTTATTGAACCAAGATTCACGACGTCAATCAAAATGACATTGGCTCAACATCATGCATTTTTAAATAATTGCAATTCCAGTGTAGGGTCAAATGATTCTCATTTCACCAAACTTTTCGTGCATAACCAAACAAAACATAATTCATCAATAAGCAAGTAAATGTGTCTCTACAAATATAATATATTTGCCTTACCTACGGTTTTTATGTTTAAAACCTTAACAAATAAGTCCAAATGACTACTTACCCCTTTTTAGACCAACTCAAAAATGATTGTTTCGCCTCCTTAAAACAACGTTAGCTTTACCCCCAACAATTGAGGAAGACCGTCTCAGTATAAACCACCTCCAATGCCAAACTTCTAACTTGCATACAAATTATATATATCCAAGTACACATTAACTCAAATAAATTAAAACTCACTCTTATAACTTGCTTGGCTCTGAAAACCATTTACAAAAGTTCTGAACTTTAAAACTTACCAACCACCGTAACTAAAAGCTGTTCGATTAAAGCTTAGTACGACCCGAGTTGGATAATTTAGCCTTCAACCACAATGGTTAATCCTAAAGTGAGTTCCATAAACCAAATGTTAATCCAAACTACTCGAATGGTCCTTAAATAAGCAATTAACTAGCTAAATTTCTTAATCCCACATCTGAAACACTTACCCACTGTTAACGAGCCGAATCCACACCAAATTGAACTCCGAAATGCCCAAATTCAACCTTTAAAACTGTTGTACGCTCTTGGAATGTTGAAAATTTTCCAAAACAGTAAGAAATGAGTGAGAGAGGGGAAAAGAGAAAGAAGAAAGAAAAATAATAAAAAGAGAGAAGGAGAGAGAGAGAGACCGAAAAGAGAGGGGACACGAGAGGGAAAGTTGAGGGAAAGACAGAGGGAAACGGGGCTGGGGAAAGACAGACATAAATTGGGGGGGGGGGACTGGGGATGGGGGCTTCGGGGAGGGTTTGAGGGAGACAGACAAACGAAAAAAAGTGGGGGCTGAGGGAGGGTAGAGGGAAAACAGGAGTTGGGGAAAGACAGACAGAAAATAGGGGGGCTGGGGATGGGGGCTTCGGGGAGATAAGATCAAAAGAAAAGAAATAATAGATAATAAATTAACAATAATCTTAAAGTAAAATGTAAAAGAAATTAATAAAAATGTTATCTATATATATATATATATATATATATATATATATATATATATATATATATATATTAATAATTTTTAAATCGAGTGTTACATTCTACCCACTTTAAGAACTTTCGTCCTCGAAAGTTGCTAGTCCTCGAAGAGCTCAGGATAACTTGTCCGCATCTCATCCTCTCGTTCCCAAGTTGCTTCCTCGAGCTGGTGATTCTGCCACAACACTTTAACTAATTTTATCTCTTTGTTCCGAAGTATCTTCCTATCTCGAGCCAAAATTAAAACTGGCTTTTCCTCATAACTCAAGGTCTCATTGACTTGCAGCGGCTCATATTCGATCACATAAGACGGATTAGGCACATATTTTCGCAACATTGACACATGAAAAACATTATGGATTGCAGAGAGAGAAGGCGGTAATGCCAAACGATACGCCACAGGGCCAATTCGTTCTAAGATCTCAAATGGCCCTATAAACCTGGGACTCAACTTTCCCCTTTTACCAAACCTGAAAACACCCTTCGTCGGTGCCACTTTAAGAAACACGTGGTCTCCAATGGAAAACTCCAAATCTCTTCGCCTTACATCGGCATAGTTCTTTTTCCTACTCTGTGCAGATTACATCCTTGCTCTGATCTTTTTCACTGCATCATTGGTCACTTGAACTAGTTTAGGTCCCAATAGCTTGCGTTCCCCAAACTCACCTCGATAGACTGGGGACCTACATCGTCTTTCATAAAGAGCCTCAAACGGTGCCATACCAATCGTTGCTTGATAACTATTATCATAAGCAAACTCCATCAGGTGTAAATGCATATCCTAGCTACCAGCAAAATCCAATGCGCAGGCTCGTAACATATCTTCCAGAATCTGATATAACCTTTCCGTCTAACCATCGGTTTGTGGATGGAAAGTCGTACTGAAGTTACATTCTGCGCCTAAGGATTTTTGAAAATTTCTCCAAAAGTTGGAGGT
Source organism: Trichosanthes truncata (assembly GCA_033996785.1). Lineage (NCBI taxonomy): Eukaryota > Viridiplantae > Streptophyta > Magnoliopsida > Cucurbitales > Cucurbitaceae > Trichosanthes > Trichosanthes truncata. Next base: position 17,272,601 of record JAWPNB010000007.1, read on the forward strand.
AAAACAAGGATCCCTATCTGAAACAATCTTCACTGGAACCCCATGCAACCTAACTACCTCTTCCATAAATAGGCGCGCCCACTTTTCAATTGTAAAAGTCGGTTTCCCTGGAAGGAAGTGCGCCGACTTAGTGAGCCTATCAACAACCACCCAAATCACTGTGAAACCTTTCGCAGTTCTGGGTAGCCCAGAAATGAAATCCATGGACACCTTCTCCCACTTCCATTGTGGCACACCTAACGGTTGTAACAGACCTATCGGTCTCTGTCTCAGGGCTTTAACCTGCTGGCACACTAAACACTTGCTAACAAACTCCGCAACATCTTTCTTCATCCCGTGCCACAAATAATACTATTTCAGATCCTGGTACATCTTGGTGCTGCCCGTGTGTACTAAAAAAAGGGAGTTATGGGCTTCCGATAGAATTTCCTCTTTAAGCTTACTATTATCCTGCACGCACAACCGTTTCTTATAAAGAATTCCACTATCCGCTGATATAGAGAACTCACTCTCTTGACTCGACTCAGCTTGGCGCCTCAAGCCCATAAGGCTAGAATCCCTATGTTGGTAATCTATCACGCGCTGCCTCAAAGTCGGTTGCACTGACAACTGACTTAACTGATCCATGGCCTGACCCACCATCTCCGCTATTTCCGAATGCACCATGTTAGATCGCAAGTGTGCTTGCTTCGTAATCAAAGCTGAGGTGTGAGCAGCCTTTCGACTAAGGGCATCGGCAACCTCATTTGCCTCACCCGGGTGATATAGAATCTCCACCTCATAGTCTTTTACCAATTCTAGCCACCTTCGTTGTCTCATGTTCAATTCCTTCTGCGTAAAAAGGTACTTGAGACTTTTATGATCCGTGTACATCTGAATTTTCTCACCATACAAATAGTGCCTCCAAATCTTCAGAGCAAAAACCACCGCTGCTAGCTCTAAGTCATGAGTTGGATAATTTCGTTCATAGTCCTTCAACTGACAAGAAGCATAAGCAATCACTTTTCCGTGTTGCATCAACACACAACCCAAACCCTTCTTAGATGCATCGCTATAAACAACAAATCCTTCTGTTCCTTCAGGTACAGTAAGTACAGGCGCCGAGATTAACCTTTGCTTGAGTTCCTGAAAACTCGCCTCACAGTCACTACTACAAACAAAAGCACTCCCTCTTCGTGTCAAATATGTCAAAGGTGTAGCTATTTTGGAGAAGTCTTGAACAAAGCACCTATAGTATCCCGCTATACCCAAGAAACTACGTACCTCAGTGACCGTAATGGGACGGGGCCATTCTGTAACTGCTTCCACCTTTGCCGGATCCAGAGACACGCCTTCCTTAGACACCACATGTCCTAGGAAAGACACTTGCTGCAGCCAAAACTCACACTTGGTGAATTTGGCATATAACTTGTTTGCTCTTAATGCATATAACAGCCTCCTCAAGTGAGTTTCATGCTCCTCATTTGACCTAGAGTAAACTAGGATGTCATCGATGAAAACGATCACAAAAGTGTTAAGAAATTCCTTGAACACCTTATTCATCAAGTCCATAAACACTGCTGGTGCATTCGTTAAACCGAACGACATCACTGTGAACTCATAATGCCCATACCTGGACCGAAAGGCAGTCTTGGGAATATCTTTCTCTCTAATTCGTAACTGATGGTAACCTGAACGCAAATCAATCTTCAAAAACACAACCGCCCCCTGTAACTGATCAAACAAATCATCAATCTTGGGAAGTGGATACTTATTCTTTATAGTTACCGTATTCAACTCCCGATAATCGATGCATAGACGCATCGATCCATCTTTTTTCGTCACAAAAAGTATAGGCGCGCCCCACGGTGATACACTAGGGCGAATGAAACCCTTGTCCAGAAGTTCCTGTAATTGCAATTTGAGTTCCTTCAACTCTGCTGGGGCCATCCTATAGGGAGATTTTGATATGGGTGTTGTTCCTAGCTCAAGCTCGATACTAAAATCCACTTCTCGGACCGGGGGCAATCCAAGCAAATCCTCTGGAAACACATCTACAAAGTCTCTAACCACTGGTACTAATGCTATATCCACCACTACACTTCTTGTATTAGTAACACAAGCCAAAATAGCCCACGCCCCTTGGCTAATCAACTTGCTTGCTTTCAATGCTGAAATTACCCTAGGAACTGTAGTCTCGGACCCCTTAAATTTAAAACTGGGTTCTGGTGGGGGTTTGAACACCACCTCCTTACGATGACAATCAATGTGGGCATGATTCTCAGCTAACCAATCCATGCCCAAAATAACATCGAAGTCACTCATCTTTAACACCACTAGTGTTACATTTAGCAGGTGACCTGACACCATCCCCTGGCCAGGCTTAACTTTTTCTTGAGCTACCAACTCTGCCCCAACTGGGGTCAAAACTAAAAGGTTAAATTTTAGGGGATCTACCTCTAACTGAGCCTGACCCACAAAAGCTTATGAGATAAAAGAATGGGTGCACCACGAATCAAATAATACAAATGCATAATGGCCAAGAATAGGTAGAGTACCTGTCACCACAAAACCCGCTCCACCTGCTACTTTGGTCATCGTCGCAAAAGCCTTGCCCTGCTGGCAACCCTTCATTGCCTTAACATTCCTTTTCTCAATACACGCCGATGCGAAGTGCCCTGGTTTTCCACAGTTAAAACATGTTCTTAAGTCCATCTTCCCCTGTCGGCACACAAACGACAAATGTCCTACCTTCCCACAGTTAAAGCACACCTTGGCTGCCGCAAGACAAACCCCACCATGACTTTTACCACACCTAGTACACTGAGGCTTCTTTTGGCCCAAAGCTTGTTGCTGCCCTAAACTCTGATTCAGTGTTGGATATTTATTCGGCTTTTCCACCATTTGATCGAACTTTCTTTTCTGTCCTGACCCTGAACTTTGCCCACTGCTAACTCCTCTTGATCTGGGGGTACGAGAGCAATTAAAGATGTTGCTTGAAGAGCTGCAGCATACGTCTTGGGTTCAAGTACCGCCACTGTGCCAAATAAATCGTCACATAAGCCCATGACAAAACTATCAATCTTCTTTTTCTCCGTATCTACTAGATCAGGGGCGAAACGAGAAAGCATAGAGAACTCATGCTCATAACCCTCTACTGATTGGTTTTCTCCCTGCTTCAACTGGATGAATTCTTCCTGCTTCCTGGCCCTTGTGAGGGATGGATAATACTTTTCATAAAACTCTTCCCTGAAGCGTAGCCATGTGATAGGCCCTTCACTAACATCTATCGACCGCTCTACCGATTCCCACCAAAGAAGGGCCCGACCTCTCAGTGCATAAGCTGCACACTGCACCATCTGATTCTCCGGACAACACATGCGCCGGAAAATGGTCTCCATGGACGTTAACCATGCTTCAGCTGCTAAAGGGTCCACACCTTGTCCATCAAAATAGCCTGATCATAATTCCTGAAATCTCTCAAGTATTTGGCCTCCTCGGTAGTAAACCCGAGGCTCTGAGTAAATAATGCCGCCTGATTGGCTAGGGCTGACTGAATAATATTCTGAAGAGTCTCCGCTGTTAGAGTTATCGAGGCCGAGGGTTCCGTTGCTATATTTCCTTGACTTTCGCTATCTTGAGGTGGCCCTTGTGCCACCTCTACCTCGACCAACAATGCCTCTAATACGAGCCATAAACTGAAATACAAAACTAAGCATGTCATCCTACCAATAAAACTTCCAAAACACATACTACCAAAGAGAAAACTTCATGCAAACATTAACCAAAAGTACTTTCTTTAGGATCAAGTAAGCTTAACCCTATGCTACTTTTCACATTCACAACAACAAACCTGGCAATCACGAGGCGATTTTCCTTAGAGGAACTATGGAGAAACCGATGCCTACGACGTAAGCAAAGAACCTATAACCTAGGGCTCTGATACCAACTGTAACGACCCTAAACACTGAACATGACAAACGCAGAAGCAAGATTGAGTTAGCTCGCCCATGCTTAAAAATTTGGCAGCATGGCAGCGTAACTACGAGAAAACCTAATATCAAGAACCTGTAAAGGAACAGAACACACTTCTAAGATTTCAAAGAAACACTCAGCACCCACCAACTACACATAAGGCTGAGTTCACTAACACTGATACAAAAGCAACAGATATCTCAGAACCAGAAATATAAGGAAGACAGAGATACACTTTACAAATCGAGTATACAACCTAACTTGAAAACCACCTATCAAAAGAATATACAATGAAAGGAGACTAGAAGTAAGCTAGTGGCCTCCATAGCCTCGTCAGGTCGTCGTCTCGTCATCCACCTCACTGCTGAGCACCACCTGAAAAGATATACGCAAAGTAGCACGAGTGAGTATAAATATACTCAGTAAACAGCCCCCTTAAAGGTCCAAGCTTAAAACCATACAAGGAAAACATCACTCTAAACTTCAAGTGTTAGTTCAGTCTCAAAACATTCACCTCCGTATACTATGTGCCCACTTACCTTACCTCAGGCTCACTCCTTTTTAGTAATACCACGTGTTATACTTGCTAGTCATGTATTCTAAGCTGGTTTGATGCAGAGAAGGTAAACCACTCTCTCCCATGCTCATCACTCTGGGGACGTCGCCCCTATGCTAGCATCCTCATCATCTCACCATCACTCTGGGAACATCGCCCCTATCCTAACATCCCCATCATCTCACCATCGCTCTGGGGACATCGCCCCTATGCTAGCATCCTCATCATCTCACCATCGCTCTGGGGACATCACCCCTATGCTAGCTACCTCATCATCTCACCATCACTCTAGGGACATGCTCACCACTCAGCCTCAACCTCCTTAGAATACATGCTCACATGAAAAATAAAGTAAATGGCACTAGTCCGACAAGCTTTTGTTCTTTCACTATACTCTTGAGGATTTCCAAGAAAACCTCATATGCCAAACCAATCACCAAGTCTAATCTACCCCATTTTATTGAACCGAGATTCACGACGTCAATCAAAATGAAACAACATCATACATTTTTAAATAATTACAATTCCAGTGTAAGGTCAAATGATTCTCATTTCACCAAAGTTTTCGTGCATAACCCAACAAAACATAATTCATCAATAAGCAAGTAAATGTGTCTCTACAAATATAATATATTGCCTTACCTACGGTTTTTATGTTCAAAACCTTAACAAATAAGTCCAAATGACTACTTACCCCTTTTTAGACCAACTCAAAAATGATTGTTTCGCCTCCTTAAAACAGCGTTAGCTTTACCCCCAACAATTGAGGAAGACCGTCTCAGTATAAACCACCTCCAATGCCAAACTTCTAACTTGCATACAAATTATATATATCCAAGTACACATTAACAACTCAAATAAATTAAAACTCACTCTTAAAACTTGCTTGGCTTGAAAACCATTTACAAAAGTTCTAAACCTTAAAACTTATCAACCACCGTAACTAAAAGCTATTGGATTAAAGCTTAGTACAACCCGAGTTGGATAATGTAGCCTTCAACTACAATGGTTATTCCTAAAGTGAGTTCCATAAACAAAATGTTAAACCAAACTACTCAAATGGTCCTTAAATAAGCAATTAACTAGCCAAATTTCTTAATCCCACATCCGAAATTCTTACCCATGTCAACGAGCCGAATCCACACCGAATCGAACTCCGAAATGCCCAAATTCAACCTTTAAAATTGTTGTACGCTCTTGGAATGTTGAAAATTTTCCAAAACAGTAAGAAATGAGTGAAATAAGGGAAAAGAGAAAGAAAAAAGAAAAAAATAAAAAGAAAGAAGGAGAGAGAGAGACCGAAAAGAGAGGGGACATGAGAGGGAAAGTTAAGGGAGAGACAGAGGGAAACGGGGCTGGGGAAAAACAGACAGAAACCAGGGTGGGAAACTGGGGATGGGGGCTTCGGGGAGGTTTTGGGGAGACAGACAAACGGAAAAGGGTGGGGGTTGGGGGAGGGTAGAGGGAAAACGGGTGTTGGGGAAAGACAGACAGAAAACGGGGGGGCTGAGGATGGGGGATTCGGGGAGATAAGATCAAAAGAAAAAAAAAATAGATAATAAATTAACAATAATCTTAAAGTAAAAGATAAAAGAAATTAATAAAAATGTTATCTATATATATATATTTTATATTAATAATTTTTAAATCGAGTGTTACAGATATAAAATCAATTGATTAAACTCTTTAATCAATTAATTTTCATTCATTAACTATAGATCACTCTACTATAGACCTAGAGTTGCACTCTTATGCACTGTAGTACAAGTTGTGTCCATCGATCTAATCATTACATGCAAGTCAATCATTCACAAGTTGTTCGTAATTATAGCTGGGTCAAAAGTCCATTTTACCCTATAATTACATCTTATACCTTAATTACCACTGATTCTCTAATGAACAATTTGTTTATGATCCAACCATAAACTAAGTCTCTCTCGGGCCAGTGAGAGGGTGGGGCCCCATTATTCAAGTCCCAAAATCAGCACTTGAGGGAACTACTCATCTACTTTCCCTATATGGGAAGGAGTGAATTCCATCTCGTGAAATTATGTTCTCAGCTCCCTATTTGGTCAAGTCCCCAAAATAGTAGGCTTATTGAATCGACTACAAAATCCATTCTCACCCATGCAAATCCAAGGACGAGCCCTCATAAGTAGGAGTTCATAACTCACTTAGGATTACGATCGAGTCGCATATGATCATCTTGTGAAACTCAATTAATAGATTTATAAAGAGAGATTAAATATTTCGTGGTCCAGTCTTATACAAACTCATTGTATATGATACCCCCACTCACATGTCTCTACATGAATGATTTGGATCAAATCATTTGTAACAATTACAAAGTAGGCTGTATCAACAGTGTTACCAGGATAAGACACCCAATCTTATCCATATACTATAGACTCTTTAGGTTATTTCTTGAACATTATCCTCTTTTGTACGTCAACTACATATTGTTCAAGATTACAATAATAATCGTGGATTTTACACAATATTGGATAATGTTATAGACAATGTAAAATAATAAATTATTTAATTAATAAATGAGAAAATGTTTAATTACAAAAATCGAGCTTTAGGGCACAAATCCTAACAATACATTCATGGAAGGGACGAGAAAAGCTTTCTTAGTGAGGACATCATTTCTAAGGCCTAGGGGAAATTTTTTCTTCAACTATATCTTTACTTGAGTTTGATTAGATTAGATTTATTTTCTTTCTTTAGTTTATTTTGTTAGGTTAAAATTTATTATTTTCTTAATCCTGTTTGTTTGAGTTTTGTGCATACTTTTTGGAAAAAAAATTCTACACCTCACACAAGCATGCCATTAAAATCATGTTTCAAAAAACAAAGTTTGCAAATTGTTTTCCTTGGTGTTATGTTAAAAAAGCCCTTGATTATGATACCTAGAGCTTTCTCAACTTTCAAGTCGTTTTGCACACAACTTTGAGCTTTCAAAATCATAAAACTTGATAATTTATTTTTCTCCATAAAACATTCAAACCCAAACGTCCCTTATATCCCATCTAATTTACTTAGGAGAGTTTAACTTCGATGCTTAGCATGTTAAGTGACCCAACTGTGTACCCCAACCTCTGTTCTTCTAGTACTTAAACAATGGGGACATTGACCCACTTAAGTTTGGGAGTGAGTTTTGTAATACCATTGTTGTAATATGTTGTTGTAATAGTATGTTGTTGTAATATTATATTGTTGTAATAGTATGTTGTTGTAATATTATGGTGTTGTAATAGCTGCTAGGACTAAAAAAAAAGGATACTCCTCCTTCTAGAGTTAACTGAGTAACTAGGAGCAGTCATGACACCCATGATTTCCTTTGCATGATAGGTTAACTTAGGAAGTGAGTATGTGAAAACGTCTTAGCAGTGACTTGTGCTCGTAGTCAACTACTTTCACCACAAAGTGTTAGTAAGTTGGAACGAAAGTACAAGTGATAGTGAGACTCTCTCTAAACAAAATGAGGCCTAGCAGTAGCTTTGTATAAGTTTGGGGGTTCAGAAAAAGGTCTGCAATGTGAGTAAGCTTAGCTTGTTGAAAAAAGAAGATCACCCTAGACTCTATGACTAAGACTTAGGTAACATAAGCATAATAGGTGGGTTTGCATTAGAACGTTTTATCTTGAAAAAGAAAAGTAAGGGTTTTATGTGAGAAAATCATAGAGTTGTGTAAAGTACTAAGAGTTTAAGATCTCTTCTGAAAGACTTTTTTTTTTTTGAAGTGTTGCTTTTGTATGTTGCTATTGAATCGAATTGCTTGAGGAAAAGCAATAGCTTAAGTTTGGGTGTGGCAAGCATTATATTTTCAATCTCATGTACCTCTCCGTTTTTGGAATGAGTGCATATTAACTATTGTGTTTCTTATCAACCGTACGCCTTCTCATGTTTTAAAATGGGTGACTCCTTTTGTACTGCTTCATGGTAAGCCTGTTGAATATTCTATGTTAAAAGTTTTTAGTTGCTTACGTTTTGCTTCCACATTGTTTGGCTCTCATTCCAAGTTTTCTCCTCGAGCTATTCTGGCTATTTTTATGAAATATCCACCTGGAATGAAAGCCGACAAACTTTTTGACATTGAGAACTATCATTTCTTTATGTCTAGGGATGTTGTGTTTTATGAGATCATTTTTTTTCTTTCATAAAGTTACTTTGGCCAGTGAGCAGACTGACTTCTTTTCTGATATAGTTTTACTAAAACCTTTTTATGTTGACCTGCCTTAACAAACCCAGACAACTTTCACTACAACAAAACAGGAAAATAATGACTGACAGAAAAAAAAGGCGCCTAGAAATAATGACGAACAAACAAAAATGCGGGAAAATTTAAAAAAAAATTAAAAACACCTACAATGTCGGGCATTAGGTTTCTTTTAATGGCGGTCAAAGCCCGACATAATAGGGTGTTTTTTTTTTAAAAAATTCTTCTTTTTCTCTATTCGCGTGCAGCTTTCATTCTTCACCAACCTCTCTCCTAGACACTCCTTCCCTCTTCTCTCACTCTCACTCTCACGCTCACGGACTGGCTCGCCGGTCGCCAGTCGCTGTTTGCCGTTCGTTGCTTTGCTCGTGGTCGTGAGTTTACGTCCAGATCTACAACGAGGTTCCTTTCGCCGTTCGTCGGCCGTCGCGGGTTTTGGTCTCACCGTGGGTACCGTTTAAATCCAGATCTTCACTGGAGGTTTGCCGTGGGTACCGTTTCTGATCAGAAATCTTTAGATCTACAGTCATGTGGTGAGTTTGCTTCCAGATCTACATCGAGGTTCCTTCGTCGTTCGTCTCTAGTTCTTCGCTGTCGTGGGTTTTGGTCTCACTGTGAAGATCTTCACCGGAGGTTCGTCGTGGGTACCGTTTCTGATCGAAAATCTTTAGATCTACAGTCATGCAGTGAGTTTGCGGTTCCTTTGCCGTTCGTGTCGAGTTCTCAGCCGTTGTGGATTTTGGTCTTATCGTGGGTTCGCCGTGAAGTTCTTCACCGGAGGTTTTCCATGGGTACCGTTTCTTACCGAAGATATTCAGATTTACAGTCATAGCCGTGGGTAATCTCTTTCCCTTTTTTTTTGGTTGCTGAAAAAATCCAAGGAAACGGAAGAGAATTTAGAAATGTGCTTGGGTACCATCTTTAGGATGTTTATGTAATTGATTTTGTGGGTATTGATTGTTTTTGTGTAGATCTGAAAATTATGTGCACTAGATTGACTAATGGGAAATTTAATTTTGTTGTAGGAGTTTGATTTTGTTTGTTTAGATCGCTTTTGCAGCTCACTGAGATATTTTGTTATATTTCTAAATTTTACTTAATTTAATGATTGATATATGTTAAATTTTTATAAGTTTAGATTTGATAAGTTTAGATTTTGTGTTGGTTTAATGAGTATAGTTGTGTTACATGTGTGTGGTGGGGGGAGGTTGAGAATGTGGGGGAGGGGGGGGGGGATTTGAGAACTTTTAATTCTTGGTTTATGTTAATTTTTTATGAGTTTTGATTTCATAAGTTTATTTTTTGTGTTAGTTTAATTTGATGAGTTTAGTTGTGATGGAGGAGGGGTTGAGAACTTTTGGTTATTAAGTTTAGTAAGTTTGGTTAGATTCCTAAGTTTTGCTTAAGTTTTGCTTAATTTTAATAGTTGGTTTACGTTAATTTTTGTGTTAGTTTAATGAGTATAGTTGTTGTGGGAGGAGGGTTGAGAACTTGAATTATGATGTGATAGGGGAGGGGTTTAGAACTTCCTATGTTTTGCTTAATTTTAATAGTTTGGTTTATGTTAATTTTTTACGACTTTAGATTTCATAAAATTATTTTTGTGCTAGTTATTTGACGAGTTTAGTTGTGATGGAGGAGGGCTTGAAAACTTTTGGTTATTAAATTTAGTAAGTTTTGTTTAATTTTAATAGTTGGTTTATGTTAATTTTTTATGAGTTTAGTTTTTTTGTTAGTTTAATGAGTATAGTTGGGAGGGGGAGGGGTTGCGAACTTCCTATGTTTTGCTTAATTTTAATTGTTGGTTTATGTTAATTTTTTACAACTTTAGATTTAATAAAATTATTTTTGTGCTAGTTTATTTGGCGAGTTTAGTTATGATGGAGGAGGGGTTGAAAACCTTTGGTTATTAAGTTTAGTAAGTTTTGTTTAATTTAATGGTTGGTTTATGTTAATTTTTTATGAGTTTAGTTTTTTTTGTTAGTTTAATGAGTATAGTTGGGGGGGGGGGGGGGGGGGGGGGTTAAGAACTTGTATTAATTAATAATGTGATGGGGGAAGGGTTGAGAACTTCCTAAATTTTGCTTAAATTTAAATGTTGGTTTATGTTAATTTTTTATGAGTTTAGATTTCATAAGTTTATTTTTGTGTTAATTTAATTTGATGAGTTTAGTAAGTCTTTGGTTCTAATATCATTTGATATTAGAGTCCAAAATATCATGATGTTTACTTTTGTATCAACATCATGAACTTGATTGAACAATGAACTCCTTGATAATTTAATTTTTTCTCAGCTTCTTTTTAAGGACATATAGTAAGTACACAAGTTTATGTAATCATTATTCTTCTTGTAGATTAAACTTTCAAGACACCAGTTTTATAGCTATGGATAAGTCGTGGATGTCAAAGAATCAGATGTCACCAGAATATAGTTTAGGAGTTGAGATGTTCATTGAAAATGGTCTACGACATTCAAATAGGTCAGATGTCATTTGTTGTCCATGTTTGAAATGTGTAAATGCAAAGTCTCAAAATGTGAATATAGTAAGAGACCATTTATTTATTTATGGTATCGATCAAAGCTATAAAACATGGATTTGGCATGGCGAATCACTACCGATTAAGAGAAACAATGAAAACGTCTCTACTAGTGGAAAAGAGGAAGTTGAAGTTGAAGATGAAGATGTTGATGACACAATAAGAATGTTTGAGGCTGCACATAGTTATTTTAATGACAAGTCCCCAATTTTTGAGGAAGTACTAGATGATGCCAAGAAACCATTATACTCAAATTGTAAGAATTTTACCAAAATATCTGCATTGGTAAAGTTAAATAATTTGAAAGCAAAATTTGGATGGAGCGATAAAAGTTTCACTGAGTTGTTAGCATTAGTTTGTGACATCTTACCAAGTCCTAATGAAATTCCGAGTTCTACGTATCAAGCAAAAAAGATCTTATGTACTCTTGGAATGAAGAATGAAAAGATTCATGCATGTAGCAACGATTGTTGTTTGTTTAGAAAAGAGCTTTCAGATACAAAAGTATGCCCCCACTTGCGGAACATCAAGGTGGAAGCTTCGTAAAAATTCTAAGGATGTGATGAAAAACATTCCAGCGAAAGTCATGTGGTATTTTTCTCCCATCCCAAGATTTGAACGAATGTTTCGCAGTAAAGAAATATCAAGTTTGTTGACTTGGCATGCCGAAATACGAGTTATTGATAGGTACATACGACATCCTGCGGACACACTATCGTGGAAACAAGTAGACAATTTGTGGCCAGAGTTTGGTTTAGAACCTAGAAATCTTCGTCTTGCTCTTTCAACTGATGGGGTCAATCCACACGGTGATCTTAGTAGTAGATATAGTTGGTCAGTTATGTTGGTGACGTACAATCTACCCCCATGGTTGTGCATGAAACGGAAATTTTTAATGTTAAATGCATTAATATCTGGGCCTAAACAACCAGGAAATGACATAGATGTTTATTTAGCTCAATTAGTTGATGATCTAAAAAAACTTTGGAATGATGGAATTGAATGTTATGATGTATATCAAGAGCAATGTTTCACACTCAAGGCTATTTTATTGTGGACTATTAATGATTTTCCTGCATATGGCAATTTATGTGGTTGTACAGTAAAAGGATATCATGCATGTCCAATTTGTGGGGAGAAAACGTCATCCACTTATTTGTCAAAAGGGAAAAAGATGGCGTATCTTGGACATCGAAAACATTTACCTCGTTATCATCCATATAGAAGACAGAAGAAAGCTTTTAATGGTAAACAAGAATTGGAATTCGCTCCCAAACCATTAAGTGGAGAGGAGATTCTTGCAAAAACAAGTAGACTTCAATATTTGTTTGGTAAGAAATCAAAAAAGGAAAAAAAATAATGGAGATCTTTCAAACACTTATTGGAAGAAGAAGTCTATTTTTTTTTGAGTTGGAATATTGAAAACATTTTCACGTGCGACATTGTTTAGATGCGATGCATATTGAAAAGAATGTGTGTGCAAATATTATTGGCACGTTACTTGATATTCCTGGCAAGACAAAAGATGGAGTAAAAACTCGTCTAGATTTAATTAAATTGAACATTAGATCAGAGTTGGCCCTCAAGTGGGAGAGAAAAAAATATTCATACCTCCAGCATGTTATACATTATCGCGGATGGAGAAGTTGAATTTGTGTAAGACACTATCAGAAATTAAAGTATCGAAAGGTTATTCATCAAACATACAAATTAGTTTAGTGTCACTCACAGATTTGAAACTTTACGGGCTTAAGTCGCATGACCACCACTTTCTTATGCAGCAATTATTACCACGTTCTTATGCAGCAATTATTACCTATGGCAATACGTGGTATTTTACCCAAACATGTTAGATATGCAATTATTCGCCTATGTTTCTTCTTCAATGCTATATGTAGTAAGGTGATCGATTCATCTAAGTTAAAAGGCTTGCAAGAGGATGTAGTTGTCACTTTATGCTTGTTAGAGTAATATTTTCCACCGGCATTCTTCACGATAATGGTACATCTTGTGGTCCATCTTGTAAGAGAGATAGAATTTTGTGGACCAGTTTATTTGAGGTGGATGTATCCTTTTGAACGATATATGAAAGTCCTAAAAAGTTTTGTGCGAAATAGAAATCGACCAGAAGGATGTATTGGAGAAAATTATATTGTAGAGGAGACTGTAGAATTTTGTTCTGAATTTCTCTCTAGAATTGAGTCTATTGGGTTACGCTCATCGACAAGGAAAGAAATTCAGACATTGATAGACCATTGTCTGTTGCTCATTATATCAATCCCAGTAAGGAACAATTGGATCAAGCTCATCTTTAAGTTCTTCAAAATGTAAATGACGTGCTTCCATATGTAGGGTACGCAAATCTTAAACTTTTCACATAATTTTCTAATTATGTGATGATCTAAGAACTTTGAAATTTTCATATGTGACATGAATTCAACAGGCAACACATGGAAACTTTATGTAAACTCAATCCCAGTAGATCCAAAAACAAAAAGTGGCTTCAAGATGAGCATAATCGCATATTTAGCAGTTGGTTGCGTGATCGGGTAATCTTGCGAGCCATACTTTTTAATGAGTGGGTGTAATGTTAATTCCAACTTAATTGAAAACTTAATTTCAAGTTGGACTTGCTCTCGAGGTGCCAAACAACTCCATATCATCTTCTTTAATATGGATAGCTCATGGGCCTCGTCCAGATGTGGCCACATATAGTGGTTATGTGGTTAATTAATGGTATTCATTATCATACGAAGAAACACGATGATATTAGGAATGTCCAAAATAGTGGAATCATTATAACAGCTAATACAATGCAAGTTTCCAGTGCTAAGGATAAAAATCCTATTATGTCGGACATGACCTTTTATGGTGTAATATAGGAAATATGGGAGCTTGATTACCATAAATTAACTTTTATTTTATTAAAATATGACTGGGTTGAGAATAATAATGGAGTTAAAATAGACGAGCTTGGGTTTACAACTGTAGACCTTAATCGCATTGGACATAAATCAGATTCATTTATTTTAGCCTCTCAAGCCAAACAAGTATTCTACGTGAAAAATCCTCTTGATCCTCGATGGTCAGTGGTTTTAACCCCTCCTCCAAGAATAGTTGAAGATGATTTTTTCGAAGATGAAGTGGTAGATATTGTTCAAGATTATGGGTATGGGGTCTTAGAAACAATGCCCAATATTGATGTATCTCATGAAATCGACGAAATGTCATCTACATATCTTAGAAATGATTGTCAGGGTACATGGATTGATAAATAATATATTAAATATGGTATGTCATTTAGTAAGTTAGTCACATTTTTATGAGTTAATGTATCTTACGAGTTATTATATCTTATGTTGTATTTTATGATGTTTTTTTCTTGCAGATTGTTACAATGAGTGATTCGAGTAGCAGCAGTGATGACGGAGTCAACGTAGCTATTCATATGGAGGCTCGGCAGACTGCTCGACGAGGTCTCACTACTATGCGTGAATTGGCATGCATAAGAAATACTAGAGAACGCTTAGTCATCCAATATAATAATCAAGGTCAGGCTATAGGTGAAAATGCAAATAAAATGCAAAGCTATATTGGAGTTTGTGTTAGACAACAAATTCCATTGATCTACAACAATTGGAAAGAGGTTCCACAAGAATTGAAAGAAATTTTTTTTGATTGTATAGAGGTAAGAATTAATTTAAGGTAAACATTTTTTATTAAGTAGAGGTAATTAATTTTTTATGGTGATTTTTCCTATGCATATGTCGTTTGTGGTGGACTCTAGGTCCAAACATGCTATTCTTCAATCGGTGTCAACGAAGTTCCGGACATTTAGATATACATTGACTCAGAAGTACATACTTTCATTCAAAGATGAACCATCTTTGTTGAAAATTCCTCCTGAAAGGTATTCACACATTGATCAAGAACAATGGGAGGCATTTGTTAATGCAAGAATATCTGAAGAGTGGGAGGTAACTACATTATACTAATATGTTTTTAAATATTAGTGAAATTGTTTCGAAGATTTAAATTAATGGTCTTATGTTATAAAGGCGCTTAGTCGTGTCCAAAAAGAACGAAGGGAAAAATGTAAATATAATCGTCATATCGCTCGTAAGGGATACGCAAACTTGGCCGAAGAACTAGTGAGTAATGTTAATTAAATTATATTTTATGACTATACGTTGATGAGAATTAATAATGTGTATGTTCATATAGAAATTGTTAAACGATCCTTCCAATCGTGCAACTTTATGGAAGGAAGCCCGAAAAGGAAAGAATAATGAATACTTCGATGACGACACTAAACAATGTGTTAGTCGAATTGTAAGTTTAAATATTTTTATTTTAAGAAGATGTAGATATAATTCTTAGATTAAATGTCATATGATTATGTGTTCCTTTGATTATTGAAATGTGTGAATCTAAATGGTTGTGACAGGACGAGTTATCTATGGCATATCAGGGTAAAGATATTTTGACAGAAGCACTAGGCACGCCAGAACATAGGGGACGTGTTAGGGGAGTGGGTAAGTTTGTTAAACCATCATTTTACTTTAATGTCGTGAGAGGACAATCAAAACTGGGTGAAGAGTCTGGCAACAAATGTGCAACTCAAGGCTTGCAATCAAATAAGGGTTCAAGTGTAGGAAGTAATGTTTCAAATACGAAGTCAAAAGGAAAAGAGATCATTGACGAGCTAGAAGAAATTTTAGAGGTAACTTTGATTTATATTGTGTAACTTAACCATATGGCGTGACACTTAACTTCTTTCTTTTAAATCTTTGAAGGGAACACTATGCCACCTGGCTATAGGATCAGTGGATAACATTGTTGCTGTAGGCACAATGTATAAGTCTGATGTTCAATTCCCAACTATTCATGGAGTTCCACTAGGAGCCAATAATGTCAGAGTAGTGGTAGATATGATCATAGGCGAAGATGTTACCATACAAATTCCTTTAATGAGAGAAATAGAAATTTTATATCAAGCGATAGGTAACTTCGTGGCATGGCCTCTTGAATTTGTAATTCTGAATATGGCTAAAAAGGTATGTCTTTTGCCAACTTAAATGTTTTTGTTATTCTTCATTTATAATTTCAATTTTGTTTGTGATAGGTTTCTTCTTCGGCCAAATCTAAGAAAGATGTTTCTGTCAATGTCCCTGTTTCACAATCTTCTAACTACACGGATGTCCACGTTACTATCAAGCTCTTGAGTCGATATGCTATGCTCTCTATGCAAGAGGGT
This sequence comes from Trichosanthes truncata, assembly GCA_033996785.1. Lineage (NCBI taxonomy): Eukaryota > Viridiplantae > Streptophyta > Magnoliopsida > Cucurbitales > Cucurbitaceae > Trichosanthes > Trichosanthes truncata. The sequence continues at coordinate 17,289,127 of JAWPNB010000007.1, forward strand.
GATACAATTCAAATCAACTTGAGCGAGCACATATTCAAAAAGGAGAAAGTAATTTATCTACATCGTGGCGACATCATGCATTATTGTGGGATGATGGAGATAGGCTATTCATTTATAGTCACATACATTGCGTAAGTATACAAAATCTATTACATTTTTTGATTTATGGACTACGTTTGTTTAATGCTTTATGATAATTTTAATTTTCTTTAGGTATCTTTGGACTGTATGTGACTACGAAATAATCAGTAAGTTCATGTTAGTTGATCAAATAACCATTTCAAATTACGTGAAGTGTCAAGAAACTTGTTGCAAAAATCTAGCCAACAGGTTAGACATGGTTAATTTGGATTTAGATCAACGAGTACTCATCTCATATAACACTAGGTAAGTAATGACAATTTAAATTACTTTAACTTAATTATAGTTTTGTTTTATTCTTAAACAATGATATTAGAATATTCATTGCTAATAGTTATCATTGGATGTTGATCGTTATCCATCCGCGAGAGAACACTGTTTATATATTGAACTCTTTACGCAGTAAGATTGAAGAAAGTTTTCAAGGAACCATAAATACATAAGTGTTTTAAACTTTTATAGTTGTTAATTTCTACATTTATATTATTCTAATGTTTCAAGTTATTTAGATCATTGAGAATGTGGCAAGCTAAACACTCACTCCCACAATATCACTCTAATATCATTTGGAAACTTGTAAAGGTAAATTTACATTGATTATATTATTTATTTGAACTCTTTGGAAAGAAATCTTATATGTATAACTCAAGTATGTTGTTTTTCAATTATTTTACATGTAGTGCCCCCGCCAATTGGGTTCTGTAGAGTGTGGATACTATGTGCAAAAGTATATACGAGAAATAGTGCACAACTCTAGTATCTCCATAAGTAACCTTGTACGTATTATTCCTTTATCTTTTAAGTGATTATAACTATATGATTTATTCTTATGTTATATGTATAGTTATTTTTCTTTGTAGTTTAACAGCAAAAGTGCATATAAACAAGAAGAAATTGACGAGATTCGAATAGAATGGTCTGATTTTGTTGGAAGATTTGTGTAGAGCTATTTGTAGATTCGTTGAGTAGAGATTTGATGTAAGTAGTAGATTTAATTTCTGTCTTGTTAGATGTAGAATGAAAATATTTGTTTATAAATATAATAGAAGTGTCTACATTTTGGATCTTGTTGAATGTAGTTTGTGGAGAGACGGGTGGTCCTATTGTTTGTTGTTTAGATGTACATATGCATTCTTCTGAAACTTGTGTTGTATCTTGTTGGAAGTAGTTTGTGGAGGGACGGGTGGTCCCATTGTTTGAAGTTTAGATGTATATATGCATTCTTCTGAAACTAGTGCTGGATCTTGTTGGCTGTAGTTTGTGGAGGAAATATAGTTTGTGGAGGAAATATAGTTTGTGGAAGGGTGGGTGGTCCCATTGTTTGAAGTTTAGATGTACATATGCATTTTTCTGAAACTAATGCTGGATCTTGTTAGTTTTGGATTGTTTTGGTAGAGGTCATGGCGAAATTTTCAGTTCTTAGATTGTTTTGTTGTGTAAATTGCATGTATAAAGAAAGTTGTTGTTTAGATGTACATATCCATTCTTTCAAAATTGTTGTTGGATCTGGTTGAATATAGTTTGTGGAGGGACGGGTGGTCCCATATATTTGTATAATATAGAAGTGAATTACATTATTTTAGGTTAGTTTTGGTTGTTTTAATAGTTCATGCCGAAATTTCTGCTAGGTTTGATTCAGTTTTGGTAAATGAATGCTAAAGAATCTTCTTAGTGAATTAGGTATGTTAGTTTTATCTTAATGTATTAATGCATTATGATATAGAAGTGAATTACATGTGCATTATTTCAGGTTAGTTTTTGGTAGTTTTAGTAGAGGTCATGCCGAAATTTTCAGTTTTTGGTTTTTGTTAAGTTTTAGGAAAGATCAACTATGGTTCCATTGTTTGTTGTGTAAATTGCATGTATAAAGACAGTTGTTGTTTAGATGTACATATTCATTCTTTCGAAATTGTTGTTGGATCTGGTTGAATGTAGTTTGTGGAGGGACGGGTGGTCCCATATATGTGTATAATATAGAAGTGAATTGCATTATTTCATGTTAGTTTTTGGTTGTTTTAGTAGTTCATGCCGAAATTTCCGCTAGGTTTGATTCAGTTTTGGTAAATGAATGCTAAAAAATCTTCTTAGTAAATTAGGTATGTTAGTTTTATCTTAATGTATTAATGCATTATGATATAGAAGTGAATTACTTGTGCATTATTTCAGGTTAGTTTTTGGTAGTTTTAGTATAGGTTATGCCGAAATTTTCAGTTTTTGGTTTCATTCAATTTTAGTGAATGAATATTCAAGAACCTTCTTAAGCATTTTAACTTATTTTAGGTTAGTTTTGTTAAATCTTAGCAAATTAGATCAATAACCTCTTTTTTGACCGATTTAGTTTTTGTTCATGAGTAATTGGTTTCATTCAATTTTTGTGCAAATTATAACCTCTTTGTAGTGAATAAGTTGATTGTTGTGTTTGTAGTAAGTCTTATCTTTGTTAAGTCATAACATACAAATAAAATTGTATTTTGTGCAGAGGTTTGATGAAAGGATAAATATTATTGGTTAGCCACCCGGGCAACCAACAATTTTTTTTTATTAAATTATGCACAAAACGATGACAGGCATTGCCTGTCATTAAATCTTTCAAAATGAACATTTAATGACGAACATTTCATGACGCAAATATAGCATTTAATGACGGATATTTCATGTCGCACATATAGCATTTAATGACGGACATTTCATGTCGAACATATAGCATTTAATGACGGTTCCTAACCGTCATCAATGAATATTACATGACTGGCCTTATCCGTCATTATATATTGACTGTCATGGAAAACTGAGCACGCTTCGACCTTTAATGACGGGCAAGGACCGTCATTATACATCGCATGTCATCATAACATACAACCAGCTTCAGCTTTTAATGACGGGCAGTGGGCTTTTGTCACACCCCCTCCCGAACCACCTGCTATTTTAGCCCGGAAGATGGCGTGAAGCCAACAGGCATCGTTTCACTACTTAACGATACCTATGACCCTTTTAACTTCTGATAAACAATCCATACCTGTATACGAGATACTATACATATCACACAGCAGAAACTAGGAATCTTATTACACATACCTACGGGGCGGTTCTGGTTAAACCTAACTTGAACAAGCCAAACACGACCAGACGTGCTTTATACACCCAAGATCACTAGTTCCATATACAACATAACTTCACATCCCTATTAAGTTATGTACAATACGAGCAGACTTGCTATACTACACCATCCACATACAAAATATCAGACTCGCAGGGCTTCTAGCAGGCTGTGGCAGGATCTCAGGCACCGGGAGCTCGATCTCTACCTGAAAGGTTGGAAAACATTGAAAGAATGAGCTGGGAAGCTCAGTGAGTGACTGAGTTTAAAACTATTAACTCGTAAATCAAAACATATAACATCAATAGCTTTTACAGAAGTCCAGCAAGTGTATCAAAAATATCAATCATTTTAAACATATGACAAACTAGTTGTGTAAGCCTCGCCCAGTACAATCAATGCTCATTCTACGATGTAGTGGACCCGCCCAGCACTCCCATCGTCTTTGTCGTAGTGGGGCTCGCCCAGCACTCACGACAGCATTGTTGTCACGGAGTACACTCAACGTCGACAACAGAAAATGACCTGTGTGCACACGGTACTATACAACCTCGGGCTCAGTATCTCAACCATTAACTAATTCAGGTCTCGGAGAAACACATGAAAACCTTTAACAGTTCTTGCTAACACATGTAGACTTGGAATTAAGGTATTTCTTCTAGTTTCAGAAAAACCGGTAAACATATGCTCACAACGAACAATTTAAATCATTTTTAGGAAACCATATATGCTTATGAATACGTGCTCAAGAGACCATAAATCTTTAAGCTACATTATTCTTAGGAAGTCTTTTCTTTTTATGAACACAAGTTCAAGCATAGAATTTATTTTCAGAATTCATTTTGTCACTCACAGCGTTAATATTAGATTCTCGGTCCGTAAATTTGTCTTATTCCTTCTTGGACTCTTAATTCTTCCTGTGGAGCTCGGTATGATCAGAAAACCAGACGTTGGCAGAATTGAACACCAGAATTCACCATGCAACTTGGACTGCGTTTCCCCCTTTTCTTCTTCAATTCCACCTTCAAAATCTCCTTCTTCTTCTTTTCAGACTCTCTCCCTTGAAACCCCTCTGTTTTCCTCTGATAAATGAGACCCTAAATTGGGTTTAAATAAATATATGTTTTGTAAAATGAATATATAACAAACTCACACTTTTCTTTTTTTTTCCCTTGTCCCTATTTCCTCCTTTTCTTTTTTTTTTTTTTCTTCTTTCTTTTTTTTTTAAACAAAACCCCACACATTTCATCCCAAACAATTGTTTTGAACACATTCTTTTTAGAAAAAATTCAAGGATAAATCTCGTGAAATCCCGATTTTACAGCTTTAATGTCATACATTGCCCGTCATTAAAATAGCCCGCCATATAGCCTACGATGACGGGCGGGTTTTAATGACGGGCATTGCCCGTCATTAAAAAGCGCCCGTCATCGTAGGCTATAATGACACGTGTATTGATGACGGACATGCGCCTGTCATTGTTTCCCTATAATGACGCACAATGCCCGTCATTAAATCCCGATTTTGTAGTAGTGTTTCTCAACTCCCTTTGATACTTCTTCCTCTTCTTCTAGCTAAGAGCTTCAATCACCCATTATGGACTTATATGTCGCTCAATCTCTTTTGATTCTTCCAGTTATGGATTCCTCATACCAAAACAAGCACCCTGTTCAAAAATCCACACGCCTCACTAGACCACATTCCTACTAAAAAGACTACCATTGCTGCTTCATTACCAATTCTCCTTTGTCATCTACAAAATATCCTACTAAATACTCTTTACACAACTATATATCATATCATCAGCTTTCTCCTATTTTTCGTGCCTTTTCTCTTTCTATTTCATCTCATTACGAGCCTAAATTTTACCACCAAGCCTTACCTTATGCTCACTAAAAAAAGGCAATGCGTGTTGAGCTTGAGACCATGGAAGCAAATAATACTTGGCTTATTGTTCTTTTTCCTCCAGACAAACATAATACTGGTTGTATGTAGATTTACAAGGTTAGACTTCTAGTTGACAGTTCCATCGAGAGGTATAAGGCTAGACTAGTTGTTAAAGGCTATACTCAATAAAAGGACCTTGATTTTATTGAGACTTTCTCTCCAGTGGCCAAGCATGTAACTGTTTGGGTTCTTTTAACCATGGTTATTTCTTATGGTTGGCCTCTTATTCAACTTGATGTGAATAATGCCTTCTGGTCGAGTAGTCGAACCTCCAAAATATTTACTAATTTTCTAGATCTAACTTATAGAAATAGTGGAATTAATTAGGTCGAATCCTAAGAGAACTAATTGAATTAATTTCTGAAAGTTAATAAAAAAAATATAAAATAAATGAGGGAGGGGTTTGAATTGTTGAACTAAAAATGAAATTAAACAAAACATATAAATTTAAAAATCAAGTTAACCAAATTTCCAATTTAGGGGTGTAAATTATATCCAATTGTAATATGGATCATAGGCGGCCTAAAAAAAATCAATTTCATATTCTCAAATCCAAGAACTTAGTCAATTTATTCAGAAAAGCTGCAATAAATGTAAATTTCCCTAATTTAATTGACTCCAACCAAACATCAAAACCAAAACTTATCATTTAATCAACTGGGCACAATAGCTTTCCATATCGATTAAATAATAGCATTAAAAATATTGGAAATGACTAAACTAAAACCAACTAATTTAGATAGCTACAACTTAATTAATTTTTTGTTTCTTTGTTTCCCTAGAGTCTATTATGCAAGCTATGTAAAATGGAAAACTCATAATTACACACACACAGACCAACCCCTTGCTATATTTTCAATTATTCATGACAATGGCGGATCACAAAATCATGGATAGCAATAAATCAATTGATACTAAATTAAAGGTGTCAATTTAATTTAATAATAATCAATCATAAATATAAGAACAAAAAACAAAGAATTCTCAAATTAAACACAAATTTTATATTTGGCCCAAAGCCTCACAATTACAATTGGAAATTGAATCACCCTTAAATTAGGAATTAAAATTTAGCCACACTGGTGGGAAAAGAAATAAAAATTGTACAGGGAAAGAAACATGTTTTTGCTTAAAAGAAAGAAATTAAGAAAAAAAAACTAAAAGAAAAACACACACTCTCTATACTTTCCTGCACTCTAAAAGGAACTAAACTCACACTTCACTACCTTTTATCACTCACTGCAAAGACTCTTTTTATACTTGAAGAGGAGGGAAATTTTTTACTTAAAATAGCCACTAAGTTCCTCCTAAAGTTCTGTTCAAGAAGTGCCTAAATAAGAAGAATTAATCGCCGCCTCCTTTTTATACCGAAAAGAAGACCACTGAATATGATTGTCGCACATTTCTGCCTCTAACACGAAGAAGAAGTTTGGCAACTTCAAAAAAAATTTCTTCCTTCTGAGACCTGCTCATGTACACCCAATGGAACACACCATTAGTTAAAACAATTGGGCCCATTTACAACATGCTTTGTTATATATATGTATGTATGTATGTATGTATGTACTATTTTCTTTTTTTCAATTTTCCTACAAATTTAGCTCCAACCAGAATTTGCTTTCCAGTTTCCACATCTTTTTCTTATATTTTGTTTAAGATGTGCCTTTAAGGCAAATTTCACCAAATCTTTTATATTTCATCATCTAAATCAAATTAAATACAATTGAGCACAATTGAACACAATATCAAATTGAAAATGTAGGGGAATAAGACACAATAGGTACAATTAATTAAAACTTATTAAATTCTCCCACACCTAATCCATGCTCATGTTGCATATTCTTTTTAGTCAAGCAATGCAAAACCTCAAGTGTACAGAGTCAATTTTTAGTATAATGAATTTGAGTAAAGAGTATCATCATCAGGATTGGGTTTCCAGTTTAATTGATTACCATAATTATTAGCATTTGATTTTAGCTAGAGAAACATCAAGTGAGAATGAAGGTAACTAAAAAGTAAATCTAAATATTTACAAGTGGAGACAATTAGAGGCGAATATCTTAGGGAATTGATCTCTTCTATTAGTTTCAGGCTTAATTTACAAGTCAATTTAATCAAGCTTTCAATCATAAGTGAATAAGATATAACTGACTCATTTTAGCTCACTTGTCTATTCATAACTGACTCTTTCGATCTCAATTAATTCTCTTGCATAATTATAAAATAAACATGTCTGTCTATTTTCTATAACTAAGCAAGGCATTAAGAAACTTCTATTAACGGCTTCTAAGAGAACTCTTCACTGTTTTTCAAGAATTTACAAATAGTCATGCATTCGAGTTCAAATGTAAATTTTACTTTTTCAAGCTAAAATTCATACCAAGCAAACAATTAATCTTTGAGCAAAAGAATAAAAGTATTAACCATACAAACAAATAAATGATTGTTGCAATATAAAAAGGCTTCCAATTAATTAAACATAAAAACTAAAACGATTTCATTAATCTCTAAGATTAGAGTTTAGTCACTCAAAATTTACAATAAAAACCTAAACTGATATTGTAACACCCGGTTTGTTCATATGCATTAATCTTGTTTTTCTAAAAAAAAAAATAAAAAAAAAAAAAGAAAAGAGAGAGAGAGAAAACTTTTTTTATATATATAAATACAAAAATTTGAAGTGTTTTATGAAAACTGTAATAATAATAAATTAAAATTATTATTTTTTATTTAATTAATTATTATTATTATTATTTTCCTTCCTTATCTCTTCCTCCCTTATTTTTTATTTCTTTCCCTCTCCTTCTCTCCCAAGGCCCCACCCTCCTGTCCCTCTCCCCTGCTCTCTAACCCCCCTCCCTAACCCTCTCACTTTCTCTCCCCCTCGCTTCTCCGTCTCTCTCCCTCTCGATCCCTCTCAGTTTCTCTCCGTCTCTCTCTCCTTCGTTTCTTTCCATCTCTCTCTCTGATAAAGGAACTATCTCAATTACGTTTGAGAACTCCCCTTATTCAAGGTGAACCCCCACAACAATAATAAGAAAACCCCATTAACAAGATGATAAACAACCCCAAGAAAGTTAAACAGATTTTACTTGGAAAAGGTGATCGATGATCAAGAAGAAAGGAGAACTTGTTCCTATCTTCTAGATTTCGAACTCTCCACAATCTAATGGATCAAACTAGATTGAAAGTTCTAGACATGCATTCTAAACACAAGAATACAAAGAAAGCATAAAGCTTGAGAGATACTAAACTCAAATATGAGATTTCATTCAACTTCAACTTGTGTTCCAATGACAAAATGATAGCCCTATTTATACTAATGGAATAGACACCAAGAAAGGACACATCCTTTCACCTATGTAGTCTAAGTTCAGCCTCTATCCTTTCAAATCCATACATGAACCAAATTAAATGTAAATACATGAATTTAATAGGTACATAATGCATTAAAGATGTGAATGAATCTGGATTTTAAGATTCATCATGACTCTTGGTTGAAAAGGTGCCTTATCCATCTTGAAAGGATGCAACTCTTCACTTTGTGTAGACACCTTAGCTTGGAGGTGAGAATTCAATGCTTCTTGAAAACTTTTAGCTCTAGCTCTTGTCATTGGACCTTGTGGCATAATGATTGCCTCATGATTAGGTTCAATAGGAGATGACTTCCATTGACTTTGAGTATGAGCTTCAATTGAGCTTGCTTGAGCTGATTGAGCTTGGTATTCTCCTTGTAGACTTCCCGCATGATCTCCCTGATTGCTCATTTCGTTATCATTATCCCCCTCTTCGAAAGGATTCGTCCTCGAATCTGAATCACCTACATCAAAAAGAGATAAGTCAGCAACATTAAAGGTAGCACTCACATTGTACTTACCAGGAAGATCAATTTTATATGCATTGTCATTGATCTTTTCTAAAACTTGGAATGGCCCATCTCCCCTTGGATGTAACTTGGACTTCCGTTGATTTGGAAAACGCTCCTTTCGAAAGTGAACCCAAACCAAATCGCCAGGTTTTAAAATGAGAGGTTTCCTTCCACGATTCACTCTTTTTGCAACTTTGTCATTATGCTTCTCAATTCTTTCTTTCACTTGTTTATGAAGCTTCTTGACAAACTCAGCTTTGGAATTGGCATCAAGATGAACAAACTTGTTAGTCGGCAAAGGCAATAAATCAAGAGGTGTTTTAGGGTTAAAGCCATAAACTATCTCAAAAGGTGAACACTTAGTTGTGCTATGGACAACTCTATTGTAGGCAAACTCCACAAAAGGTAATATTTCTTCCCACATACGAAGATTCTTATCAAGTATTGCCCTAAGCAAAGTAATCAATGTTCGATTTACAACCTCAGTTTGACCATTAGTTTGTGGGTGACATGTGGTAGAAAACAACAATTTAGTTCCTAATTTTCCCCACAAAACTTTCCAAAAATGACTTAAGAACTTGACATCTCTATCACTAACAATGGAACTAGGAATGCCATGCAATCTCACAACTTCCTTAAAGAACAAATCAGCAATGTTCTTAGCATCATCAGTTTTATGACAAGCAATGAAATGTGACATTTTGCTAAACCTATCAACAACCACCAAAATGCTATCATGCCCTCTCCTAGTTCTAGGTAATCCAAGAATAAAATCCATAGACAAATCAATCCAAGGTGTGGTTGGAACAGGTAAAGGTGTATACAACCCATGTGGTCTAGATTTGGATTTAGCTTCTCTACATGTAATGCATGTACTACAAATTTTATGAACATCACGTTGCATGTGTGGCCAATAAAAATAATCTTTAAGTGAAACATATGTCTTATTTTCAGCAAAATGACCCATAAGTCCACCTCCATGAGCTTCCTTAACAAGTAACTCTCTATATGAACCCTTAGGAATGCAAAGTTTATCTTTCCTAAACAAGAAACCATCAAAAACATAGAAATTACTTATTATTACTCCCATCACACATTGAGAAAAAATTTTACCAAAATCCTCATCATTTTCATACATTTTTTTCAAAAACTCAAATCCCAACAATTTAGAAGATAAAGTTGACAACAAACTATATCTCCTAGACAATGCATCAGCAACAACATTTTCCTTACCACTTTTGTACCTTATGACATACGGAAATGATTCAATGAATTCAACCCACTTCGCATGACGACGATTTAACTTGTCTTGTCCCTTGAGATGCTTCAAACTTTCATGATCAGTATGGATCACAAACTCTTTTGGCCATAGGTAATGTTGCCAAGTTTGTAATGCTCTTACCAAAGCATACAATTCCTTGTCATATGTTGGATAGTTCAAAGCAGCACCATTCAACTTCTCACTAAAGTACATAATTGGCTTTGTTCCTGCATTAAAACTGCTCCAATTCCTATGCCACTAGCATCACATTCAATTTCAAATGTATTTTCAAAATTAGGCAAAGACAACAAAGGTGCAAAACTTAATTTTTCTTTTAAAACAATAAATGCCTTTTCTTGAGATTCTCCCCATTTGAAAACAACATTCTTTTTAACCATCTCATTAAGTGGTGCAGCAATGGTACTAAAATCTTTAATGAACCTCCTATAAAAACTAGCTAGGCCATGAAAGGATCTAACTTCACTAGCATTTTTAGGTTGTGGCCATTCTTGGATAGCTTTAACTTTATCACTATCAACTTCAATACCATTTTCAGAAACAACAAATCCAAGGAAATTAATCCGATCTAAACAAAAAGCACACTTTTTCAAATTGACAAACAATTGAGCTTCCCTCAATGCAAGAAAAACTTTCCTAACATGCTCTACATGCTCTTTCAAAGACTTGGAGTAAACAAGAATATCATCAAAGTAAACTACCACAAATTTTCCTAGAAATTCACGCAAAACATGATTCATAAGACGCATAAATGTACTAGGTGCATTGGTAAGACCAAAAGGCATAACTAACCACTCATACAATCCATGTTTGGTCTTAAAGGCAGTTTTCCATTCATCACCAACTTTCATCCTAATTTGATGGTATCCAGACTTAAGATCAATTTTAGTAAATAAAACAGACCCATGCAATTCATCTAACATATCATCAAGTCTAGGTATAGGATGACGATACTTTACCGTAATCTTGTTGATGGCTCTACAATCCACACACATTCTCCAAGACCCATCCTTCTTTGGAACCAAGATGACTGGAACAGAACAAGGACTAAGACTTTCCCTCACATATTCTTTGGCCAGCAACTCATCAACTTGCTTTTGAATTTCTTTTGTCTCAGTAGGATTAGCTCGATAAGCTGGCCTATTTGGAATGACGGCTCCCGGAATGAAATCAATTTGGTGCTCGATTCCCCTGAGGGGTGGCAATCCACTTGGTAGTTCTTCAGGAAATATGTCATTGAAATCCTGCAACAAACTCAAAAATATACTAGGCAAAGAAGTTTTTGAGTCATTAGTTAGAAAACATGGTCCTTTGCACAAAAGTACAAAGATTGGTTTCGTTGAAAACAAAGCTTTCCTAACCTCACTGTTTCTAGCTAACAAAAGACTCTCATTTCTTTCTTTTCTCTCTTTGGGCCGTTTCTCATTCTTTCCACTCTTTTCTTTTTCTCCACAATTGCTTTTCTCACCCTTACTAGAATTCTTCTCTTTTTCTTTCAAATTTCTTTCTCTTTTGCTTTTCTCACTCAAAATATTTTTACTCTCTTTCTCATTTTTCTTGGCCTCCACTCTCATTTTCTCTAACTTACATTGCTCATCAAACACATCTCTAGTTGACAAAGGAAGAAGAATGATCTTTCTTCCATCCTTGGTGAATTTGTAGCGGTTAAGATAACCATCATGCATAGCTTTTCTGTCAAATTGCCATGGCCTTCCCAAAAGAATTTCTCCGGCATGCATAGGTGCCACATCACATAGAACATTATCACTGTATTTTCTAATAGACAATGCCTTTCTGATACCAACTCTAACTTCTCCACTATTGTTCAACCATTGCAGTTTGTATGGTCTAGGATGTGGTGTTGTAGGCAATCCTAATCTTTTGATAAGTAATGTACTAACAACATTAGTACAACTCCCACCATCAATGATCACACAACACGCCTTTCCGTTCACATGACAACGAGTATGAAATAATGTTTCCCTTTGCTCCTCAACTAGATCCTCTTTAACTTGAGCACTTAAAGCTCTTCTAGTTACAAGCACATCCCCTACAATTGGTTTTTCATAACTTCCATCACTAGATTCCTCTAATTGAGCAATTTCTTCCTTCTCCTCCTCACTTTCACTCCCTTCACCCTCAGTTATCACCTCTTCATTATTAATTATCATTGTTCTTTTGTTTGGACAATCTCGACTTACATGCCCTAACCCTTGACATTTCCAGCACTTAATATCTCTATTCCTCTCCCTAGGCTCCTCTACTTTAGCCTTTCCTTTCATAGAAGACTCTCCTTTTTCTTTAGATTTTTCTTGCACATACTTGTCTCTACTTCTAAAGTCACTTCTATTCTCCTTTTTCCATGATGTGTTGAAAGAAGAAGAAGGTTTAGAAGAAGTGTACCTTGCTCTTCTAGTACTCAACTGTTTTTCCACCTTTATGGCAAGATGCAACATCTCCTCTATGTCAAAGTAAGGTTGTAGATCAACTCGGTCTGCAATCTCCTTGTTCAAGCCATTAAGGAACCTTGCCATGAGATTCTCCATGTCCTCGTCCATATCAAGTCGATCCATCAAAGTGTCCATCTCCTTGTAGTAGTCTTCCACGGATTTACTTCCTTGTCTCAATCCTTGAAGCTTTTGTGCCATGTCCCTCTGGAAATGCTTTGGAACAAACCGCTTCCTCATTGACTCCTTGAATTCATACCAAGAATCTATGGGTGCCTCAAGATTTCTTCTCCTACTTGACATCAATTTATCCCACCACGTCTGAGCATATTGTTTAAATTGAGCAACACATAACATTACCTTCTTTTCATCATCAAAATTATGGCAATTGAACACCGACTCCACTGTTTTCTCCCATTGAAGGTACTCCTCTGGATCAGTTTTGCCATAGAACTTTGGAAGCTTCAATTTGATGCTTCCCACATTACGATCAATTCCCTCTTCATAAGGAATTCTACGTTGAAAATTACGATGTCTTCTTTCACGACCTCTCCCTTGATATAAACCACGACCAAGACGCCTTTCTCCTACTCTTGGAGCCCCAAGTAATGTAACTTGGTCATCCTCCAATTGATCAGATTCATCATCTTCATAATGGTCCTCATTGCGGACGTTGACAACTTCAACACGTTGTGGTGGTGGTAGTGGAATCCTCTCTCGAGCTTGGTGTCGAGTCTCCAACCTTCCAATACGTTCTGACAACTCTTCCATGGTACGAATCATTCTCTCCATAGCTCCATGTTGCGCCTCCCTCAATCGTTCATCGGGAATATTACTACCATCACCTTGAGTTGCCATGCTGTAAAACAAAGTAAAGTAAAAAGAAAAAGAAATGGACCTCACAAACACTCCCTCACCTTTTTTTTTTTTCCTCTCGGAAGATGAAAGGTCACTCGTGTTTGCACTCAAATCATAAATAAAAAAATACTCCTAAGACTACAAATATCTCAAACTTCAGCAAGTCTTATAGTATTCTTATGAGAATCATGCAAGAACACTTCCAATATAGCTAGAATGTGAAAAGTCACAAAATCTCAAAGTTAGAAAACAAGTATGGAAAGGTGCAAAGGAAAGGATTTTTTTTATGAAGAAAATGGTTCAAGAAAGATGAGATGAAAAACAAAGCGGATAACAAAGAGGTATGAGTGAAAAGATGCGAATGAAAAGATAGGAATGACAAAAGATATATGAATTTAGACTCTTTTTAAATGTAATCAATTCATAATGCTTCAAAATTTGCTATACATAACACTTTTTTTTTTTTTTAAACAAGTGACAAGTAGCATAAAATATGAATAGCCACAAGAAGATGACAAGTCACTTTTTTTTTTTTTTAACCTTTTTTTTTTCCAAACTTTCCTTTTTTTTTTTTTTTTTTTTTTTTGGTAGCAAGTACAATAAAATATGAAGCAAAGATGAGAAGATGAAGAGTCACAAGAAAATGGAAGAAGATGTAAGGATTGAAATAAGAAAGGAAAAGATGAAATGAAATGGAAAACAAGTAAAGATATAATCTGTTTAGAGCCTAAGCTCTGATACCAAATGATAAAGGAACTATCTCAATTACGCTTGAGAACTCCCCTTATTCAAGGTGAACCCCCACAACAATAATAAGAAAACCCCATTAACAAGATGATAAACAACCCCAAGAAAGTTAAACAGATTTTACTTGGAAAAGGTGATCGATGATCAAGAAGAAAGGAGAACTTGTTCCTATCTTCTAGATTTCGAACTCTCCACAATCTAATGGATCAAACTAGATTGAAAGTTCTAGACATGCATTCTAAACACAAGAATACAAAGAAAGCATAAAGCTTGAGAGATACTAAACTCAAATATGAGATTTCATTCAACTTCAACTTGTGTTCCAATGACAAAATGATAGCCCTATTTATACTAATGGAATAGACACCAAGAAAGGACACATTCTTTCACCTATGTAGTCTAAGTTCAGCCTCTATCCTTTCAAATCCATACATGAACCAAATTAAATGTAAATACATGAATTTAATAGGTACATAATGCATTAAAGATGTGAATGAATCTGGATTTTAAGATTCATCATGACTCTTGGTTGAAAAGGTGCCTTATCCATCTTGAAAGGATGCAACTCTTCACTTTGTGTAGACACCTTAGCTTGGAGGTGAGAATTCAATGCTTCTTGAAAACTTTTAGCTCTAGCTCTTGTCATTGGACCTTGTGGCATAATGATTGCCTCATGATTAGGTTCAATAGGAGATGACTTCCATTGACTTTGAGTATGAGCTTCAATTGAGCTTGCTTGAGCTGATTGAGCTTGGTATTCTCCTTGTAGACTTCCCGCATGATCTCCCTGATTGCTCATTTCGTTATCACTCTCTCTCTCTTTTCTCACTCGTTTGTTGGTGTTTGGAACATTTTTCGACAATTAATTGCGTGGACAACGGCTTCGGAGTTGTCTTTGGGGATTTTAGAGTTTGTTTCAGTGTTGGCTTGGCTTGTTTGACAGTAGGTAAGCATTTCGATTCCATATTTAAGATGTTTAGTGAGTTAATTGCTTATTTAGGCAATATTTGAGTAGTTTGGGTTGACTTTTGGTTTATGGAACTCACTCTAGGATTATCCATCATGGTTGGAGGCTAATTATCTAAATTGGGACGTTTTGAGCATTAATTCAACAGCTATTAGTTACTGTGGTTGGTAAGTCTTAAAGTCTGGAACTTTAGTAAATGGTCATTCAGGGCCATGCAAGTATTAAGAAGTGGATTTTGATTTATTTAAGTCATTGTTGTGTAATTGGATACTTTTTATATATGCCAGAAGTTGACATTGGAGGTGATATATGCTTGGGTAGTCTCTCTCTTTTGTTAGGGGTAAAACTAGTGTTTTCATAAGAAGACGAAATAATCGTTTTTGAGTTGGCTGGTTAGGTAAGTAGCCATTTGAACCTACTTGTTAAGGCTTTTTATATAAAGATTGTATGTGGGGCATGTATAGCGTGCTTGTTGAGACAATTTTCTGCTTTATTGTTGGTAATTTGTGTTTTGTTTGATTTTGAGTGAAGACTTTGGTAAAGTGGGATTCATTTGATCTTATATTGAGCCGTGATTACTTAAATGTGTATGATGGTGAACTATATCTTCGATTGAGTTCGTGAACACCTGCTCAGGAAGTGGGTGTGTTTTGGGCACGGTGAATGGTTTGGTATTGTGAGGTATCTTAGAGTTTTCAAGAGTTTTGAGAATGAGCAAAAGCCTGTCAGTCTAGTGCCACCTACCTTATACTTTTTCCCCATGCGAGCATGTATTCCTAGAAGGTTGAGGCAAAGTTGTGAGCATGAGCCAGAGTGATGTGAGTAATGATGATGCTAGCATAGGGGGCGATTCCCCTAGAGTGATGTGAGTGATGATGATGCTAGCATAGGGAGAGATTCCCCTAGAGTGATGTGAGTGATGATGATGCTAGCGTAGGAGGCGATTCCACTAGAGTGATGTGAGTGATGATGATGCTAGCATAGGGGGCGATTCCCCCAGAGTGATGAGCGTGAGAGTTGTTATCCTTCTTTGCATTGGACCAGCCTAAGATACATGACTTACAGGTATAGCACGTGGTATACAAGAGGGGAGTCAGCCTGAGGTAAAGGTGAGTAAGCATATAGTTAACCGAGGTGAATGTTTGAGATTGAACTGATATATGTGGGTTAGGGTGATTTTTCCTTTGTATGTTTTCAAGCTTTGGACCTTTAAGTGGGTTACTTACTGAGTATATTTATACTCACTTGTGCTACTTTGTTCGTACCTTTTCAGGTGGTACTCATCAACGAGGTGGGTGATGAGACGACAACCTGATGAGACTATGAGGACGCCACTAGATCTTTCCTAGGCTCTTTTTGTTGTATACTCTTTTGATAGGTCGTTTTCTTGTTATCTTATAATTTGGCTTGTAAATTGTACTTTTGCCTTCCTTATATATTCTGGTTTTGAGATGTCTTTTACATTCAATCTGTGGTTGTGATCTCAACCTCTTTTGTGTAGTTTGGTGAGTGCTCAGTATCCCTTTGAAATCTTAGAAGTGTTCATATTCCTATAAGGTCTTTGAAGTTTTAGTTTACTTACAGTTACACCGTCATGCTACCGAAATATCGGGCATGAGAAGGGTAACTAGTTGAGTTTCCACGATAGTTTAGTGCATTCAGATTTTAGGGCAGTTACACATATGAAAATCCATAAAAGAAAACGACAAAGAAAAAAAAAAGAGATAAAAACTCTCTGACGCGTGCCAATCCTCGTTTCGAGCGTGATGTGTACGAGCCTTGAATTTCTTCCTTAGCTCTCAAGAGTGTCTTCTAGATCCCAAAAATTGAGTAGAAATTGAAGTCCAACTTTTCTCCCTCCAATAGGTCTCCCCAAATCCGAGAAAAAATGCTCTATTTATAATATTGGGCAATGTTGAGACACTAGGGGTAACGTCTTTACGCTGCCATCCCATTTTATGTAAAAATAGGAAAATTGAGACATCTTCGAGATGCTAGCATCCCTATTCCTTCTTGCATTTGGAATAATAGGTAGCTTCAAGATGCTACATGCAGCGTCTCGACTCTATGGACGAAATTTTCCAGCGCATGTTTCTTCGATGGAAGGCTTGCGACATGATACTTCGGGCGTCTAGACACTGTCGAAGCTATGCTTGCTAGTTGAGAGGCTCAGAATATTGCTTTCAAAGTGTCTTGATGCTCTAGATGGCGTATAGACGTTGTGGTCTCAAGAATTCTGGCTGCAACTCTTCATGTCCTAACTTGGTGACTTAAATTGGTGTCAAATAAAGCACCAATCCAAAAAATGTGGTCTTAAAATGCATTCAAAAGCAAGTTCTAGAATAAGCATGCTACGCTTGATAACACTCAACATGAATAAATGGAGCAAAATATAATGAGCTGCTCATAGGCTCAAAAGCTCACTGGGATATGTAATGCATAAAGTCTTGTGCACTTTTCACCCAATAAATCAATGAGACACCATCAAATAATTTTAAAGAAAACACTAATCATGCTCATCTTACAAGGTATACAAGTATATCAACACAGACTCAAGGTTTTAAAAGAAAAATTAGCACATATGAATCAAAACATGCTAAATTCAAATCATTTTTTTTTTCAGAAAAGAAATTGTATCACAAAAACTTCCCTCGCACCTAATCTATACATTGTCTTCAATGTATTGTTGAAATTTATGTTCTAAAGCCACGTAATTATTTATTTAATATTTAATAATTATGTTATTATTATTTGATTGTTTTTATTTGCAATTTATATTATCCATTACATAAAAATCCAAGGTTATTAGTGTAATTTTGAACAGTATGTGATTGACATACGGAAGGATCATGTTCAAAAAATAACCTAAAGGGTCTATAGTATATGGATAAGGTTAGGTGTCTTATCCTAGTAACACTATTGATATGGCCCCCTTTTGTAATAGTTACAAATGATTTGAACCAAATTGTTAATGTGGAGACATGTGAGTGAGGTATCATATACAATGAGTTTGTATAAGATTGGACCACATAATATTTAATCTCTCTTTATAAATCCATTAATTTAGAAGATTAATATTTCACAAGATGATCATATGTGACTCGATCTTAATTCTGAGTAAGTTGTGAACTCCTGCTATGAGTACTTGTCCTTTGATTTACATGGGTGAGAGTGACTTTTGTAGCCGATTCAATAAGCCTACCATTTTGAGGACTTTACTAAATAAGGATCTAGGAAAATAAGTTTCACAAGATGGAATTCACTCATTCCCATATATACAAAGTAGATAAGTAGTTCCCTTAAGTACTTATTATGGGACTTGAACAATGATGCCCCACCCTCTCACTTGCCCGAAAGGAATTGGTTTATGATTGGATCATAAACAGATTGTTTATTAGAGAATCAGTGGTACATAAGGTGGAAGATGTAATTACAAGGATAAAATGGATTGTTGACCCAACTGTAATTACGAATAACTCGTGAATGATCGACTTGTATGTAATGGTTATATCCATGGACGCAACTTATCTTATAGTGCATAAGAGTTCAACTCTAGGTCTATAGTGGAGTAACCTAGAGTTAATGAATGGAAATTCATTGATTAAAGAGTTTAATTAATTAATTTTGTATCATTATTGGAGCTTATAGTCTAAAGGTCCATAAGGTCCCTTTCTTAGCTCATAGTAATACTAAAAAGATCAATTTAGTTGAAAGAAAAATTTGAAATGTTTAAATTAATATTTAATTTGAAATGTTCAAATTAAAATTTAATATATATTGGAATCGTTAAATAAGGAAAAATATATTTATTGTATTTGATACAATAAATATTAAAGAGAATAATATATTAATGTATTAGATACATTAAAGGAAACAATATAAATAAAATTTGAATGTGATTCAAATAGGTAAATATATATTGTAGGAAATTTGAATCAGATTCAAATATATATATATATATATATATATATATATATATATATATATATATATATATATATATATATATATATATATATATATATATATATATATATAATGATATTAAAATATATTATTTGATTTTATGGCAAAGATTCTACCCTAAGTCCCTATAAATAGGACCATTTAGTTTAGTCAAAGAGTTAGATCTCCTACACATAATTCTCTACAAATTTTTCCTCCAATAAATTTCTTGCAAGAGGTTCCCACAAAGTTTGGTCATGTGTTTTAGTCATAGCAAGGAAGATCTTGTGGAGATTCAAAATTTGATTGAACACATGGAGATTTGCTAGAATACAAGAAGTTAAAGACTTGCCATATATTTTTCTCTATTATTTCTTCAAGGTATTTTTGCTTAACCTTATTATTTTTGTTTATTTCTAAATAAATCAAAGTCAATCCCAAAATTATTTTTCTAAATTGTTGACTTCCGTTGTGGGGTGAATCGTTCATTCCTATCATGTATAACTAAGCAGATTGTTCACAAAAGAAAAGAGAAGGAGAAGGAAATTAAACTCTCCTGATTTGCAAACAACTCGAACTGAATAGTTTACGGTGTTAAGAGAAGGGGTGGTCACGCCATATTTAAATTAATGCCCTACAAAAAGTTAAATTAGAAAACACCAAAAAAAAAAAAAAAAAACTAAGAGCAAAACAAAACCAAGAGAAAGAAAGTAAAAATAAAAGTAAAGAAAATATTTGGGTTGCCTCCCAAAAGCACAATTATTTAACATTGTTTTGCTCGACGGTGAAACCATTTTAGTCATCCAAAATCCAAATGAGTGGGGTGATCCAGAGGGAAGCTATGACCATTTACTTTGAAAGTTTTTTCCTTTGTAAATATATCTTGTACAATTGAATCAGTCACATCAATTTGACAAAGAGAATGCTCATCATTGGGACATTTCGTGGCATAAAAAATATTAAATTTAACAATCTCTCCATCAAACTCTATGGACAGACTACCCTTATCCACATCGATTTTTGTCTTAGTTGTTTTCATGAATGGTTGCTTTAATAAAATCAAAGCCAATTTTGATGAGGAATTACCACCCATTTCTAAGATGTAAAAGTCAACTGGAAATATGAGTTCATCAACCTACACCAAAAAAACTTCAAAAATTCCAAGGGGAGATGAATGCATGAATGATCAGCTAACTGGATTACTACACTAGTCTTGTGCAAGTCATTTAATTTCAGATTTTGGTAAACAGAAAATGACACGACATTAATGGAAGCATCTAAGTCTAACATGGCATGATCAACTTTCTTTTTAATAATAACACGAGGTAGTGAAAATATAACTAGATTCTTGCACTTTTCTGTGCATGTTCTTTTGCAAGATAGTCGATACATTCTTACTTACCACAACTTTCTCTTTTTTTTCATCTTCCTCTTCTTTGTACACAATTCCTTCAAGAACTTTGCATATTTGGAAATTTGCTTGATAGCATCCAACAATGAAATGTTGATCTCCACCTTCTTAAATGTATCCATGATTCCCTTTTCATGCTCATATTCTTTTGGCTTAGCTAATCTGCTAGGGAAATGAGGTAGTGAAGTATGTGATGGAAGAGACAAAGGAGGATCAAACTGAAAGAGTGCATATTAAGAAAACGAAAGAAATTTTGGATCTTAAGCACTCTAATTTGATCAATTTTACCAAACTAAAAACATGCTCAAAACTAGAAAAACGGAGAAGAAAGAACACTACCTTTGAAGCTCAAAATTGAAGCAATCTGAGGGCTTTATTTGAACACAAACTGGTTGTGGACCTCCTCTAGAGTCTTCCTTACTATCCTCAGGCCTTGGAAAGGATTGTGGGATCCTTAATTGAGAGAATTTTTTGAGAGAGAGAGCAAAGGTCTAAAACCGAGAAAATCAAATTTTCTTCAAAATTCTACTTACCCATGGTGTTTCTTTGCTAATTAAAGCTATTAACAAGCTTCATCAAGCTTGCTAAACTTGACAACACATAGATGATGAGGATAATTCAAGTAGGAGGTGGGTAATTTTGATGAATTTGGAAATAGAGGAGGTTATTCATCAAATTATGAATTTGGTCCAAAATTCAATCTTAAATGAATTTGAATTTCTCTTTTAATTTTAATTCAAAATTAATATAAAATTAATTTTAAATTAAAATCAATTTTTAATTAATTAAAAATTTTAATTAATTTTAAATAATTATTTAATTTAATATCAAATATCAAATTAAATAATTGGACCAATCTCGATTTCTCAAATCGAACGTTCGAACATGAATCATTATTCATATTTTAAACCGAACCAATATTTAAATCAAATTTAAAAATGTCCACCTCTTCTTTATCATAGTTTAATTCATAATTAAGCTATGAAACGTTAAGTATATCGTATATAATTAATGTTTTCTCCCAAAACCGAATTTGAACAATTCAAATTATTTTCTCTCAAATTGTTACAAGGCTTAGCCCGAGCTAGTAAGGGGAACCTAATGGACCTACAGATCATGAGCTCCAACAATACAAGATTAACCGGCCAAACTCTTTAGCCTAGCTAATCAACATTCGTTAACTACCAGGACACTCCACTAAAGCCCAGTGGCTGCACTCTCCTCACTGTAGATATATTTCTGTCCACTCGATATAACCATGATTAGTAAGTCGATCCTTCACAGGTTGTTCGTAATTACAGCCTGGTCAAATAAACCGTTTTACCCATGTAATTACTTCTTGTTCCTTAAGTCCCACTGATCCTCTAATAAACAATTGGTTTGTGGTCCAACCAACAAACCGAATCCCTCTTGGGCCAATGAGAGGGTGGGCCCATTGTTCAAGACCCAGAGTCAGCACTTAAGGGAACAACCTCTCTACTAAACCCTAAAGCGGGTAGGAGTGAATTCCATCTCGCATGACTATGTTCCCAACTATCTACCCGGTCTTATCCCCAAAATGGGAGGCTTATTGAGTCGGCAATCTCATGCCACTCTCACCCATGCAAATCTAAGGATAATCCCGAATAAACAGGAGTTCATAGCACACTCAGGATTAAGATCGAGTTACCTAGGTCATCGTATGAAAATAGTCAATTAAAACTATAAACGGAGTTAAAAAGTCTAAGTGACTATTTTGCGGTCCAGTCTTATGCAAACTCATTGCATAGGACGCCCCCACTTTCATGTTTCCACATGAACGATTCAGGATCACATCGTTAGTACTATACAAAGTGGGTCGCATCCATAGTGTCTCCAGGATAAGGTTCCCAGCCTTATCCCTATACTATAGACCGTTTTGACTATTACTCGAACTTGATCTACTTTTATGTCATACATAAAGTTCAAGTTTACATCTTATAGTCAAGGGTTCTTAGTTCATTGGATTTGGGTTATTCAATAACAACTTTACTGTATAAACCTCAATAACAACTTTATTGAAAAATAGAATATACATTCAGTTTACAAAACCACGAGTTTTAGGACATAAAACCCAACACAAACCTTACCCCATGTGGTGCTTTAGAAGAAGCTTCTTCTCCTTCCTTTTCTTTGCTCAATTATTTTTCCTTAGGTGGAATCGCCCATGAAAGAATCTCTTTCCCACTTCTCGGCATAATTACACTAACATTCTCCCTTGGATTTACCTCTGGTTGTGAAGGTAACTTTCTAGAATTTTGAGCTTCCAATTTACTAACTAACATAGCCAATTGAGTAATTTGGTTGCCCAAATTCTACATGTCTGCCTTTGTTTCCTATTGAAATTAAAGAGTACTATTTGCTAGATTCTTAACAATATCTTCCAAAGACATACATGAGTTTGAAGCTTGAGTTTGCATAGGAGCTTGAGGTGGTCTAAAGAAGTTCTAAGGAGGTTGTCTCTGTTGTCCTCCTTGATTTCCATAGCTCAAGTTTGGATGATCTCTCCATCCAAAATTGTAGTGATTAGAGTAGGGATCATAGTTCTTTTGGGCTTGACTAGGAAATCCGCCTATGGCATCAGCTTCTTGCATGGAATCTCGTTGCAATTGAGAGCATGTTTCTATTGGATGTTCTCGAAGTGAGCATATTTCACACGCCTTTGTTGTTTGCAACTTTCCTACAACTATTTGACGAACCAAAATAGTTAGATCAGAAATTTGATTTTTAAGTTCACTTACCTCTTTAACTTGTTGAACAACTCCACCAATTCTGATCCCAAATTGTTGGAAATTATGTGCCATGTTTAAAATTAATTACTTGGTTGCTTCTGGTGTCTTGTTTACTAATGCTCCACCACTTGCTGCATAAATAATATTCCTATCCATTGCCAATAGTTCCCCGTAAAATATTAGATTAGGAGTTGGTTATAAATTTGATGGTGGGGGAAACTAACACACAATCTATTGAATCTCTCCAAATACTCGTATCTCTACAATGATTTGTGTCAATCCATAAATCTCCTTCTTGATGTTTGCAGCTATTGATGCAAGAAAGAATTTCTTCAAGAATAGCTTTTTCATCTCGTTCCATGTTGTGATCGAACTGGGTGGTAGATAATAGAGCCAATAGTTTGCTTGATTCTTTAAAGAAAACAGAAAAGCTCTAAGATTAATTTGCTTAATTTTTAGTGACTCCGTAGGATTTCATTCCGGAGCATACAATGTGGAATTCCTTCAAGTGCTTATGAGAATCTTTGCCTGCACATCCACAAAAAGAAGGAAGTAAGCGAATTAAGCCTGATTTAAGTTCAAAATCACTTGCACTAGTAGGAAAAGTAATGCAAATAGGTTGTTGATTTAAATTAGGTGTCGCTAGCTATTTGAGCGTTCTCTATGCCGCCTTTTTTTCCATCTCCTCTTCAGGTTCTTGAAATATAGATGTGTCACTACTCTCCAAATCTCTATTTGCTTCCTCTCTAAGACGATATTTTCTTTCTTTGGTCTCCTTTCTCAATCTATGCGTTGTATTCTTGATTTTAGGATTGTACTAGAATTCAATATTCTGAGAGGAACAACTCATAAACTGTAAAACAAATAAATAAATAGACAAATTAAACAATGAGAAACTAAAATAGTTCCCGACAATGAAGCTAAATTTTGGTCGGGTTGTCTAAACTCTCCAAAATATGGTCGGGTTGTCTAGACTCTCCAAAATATTTACTAATTCTCTAGATCTAACTCGTAGAAATAGTGGAACCAGGTTGAATCCTAAGGGAACTAATTGAATTAAATTCTCAAAGTTAATAAAAATATATATATATAATAATAGGGGGTTTGAATTGTTCAACCGAAGATGAAATTAAACAATAACAAGAATAAATTTAAAAATCAAGTTTACTAAATTTCCAATTCAATGATGTAAATTTTATCCAATTGTAATATTGATCATAGGCAGCCAAAAAAAATCAACTTCAACTTCTCAAATCCAAAAACTTAGTCAATTTATTCAGAAAAGTTGCAATAAATGTAAATTTCCCTAATTTAATGGACTCTAACCAAGCATCAAAATCAAAACTTATCATTTAATCAACTAGGCACGATAGAGTTTCATATCGATTAAATAATAGCATTAAAGACATTGAAAATGACTAAACCAAAACTTAATAATTGAGATAGCTACAATTTAATTAATTTTGTTTCTTTGTTTCCCTACAGTCTATTATGCAAGCTATGTAAAATGAAAAAGTCATAATTACACACACATAAGCCAAATGATACTAAATTAAGGCGTCAATTTAATTCAATAACAATTATATTTGAGTTTTGAAATATAACATTTATAATTAATTCTTCAATTTGATTATTGTACTAATTAATTATAATTAAAAATTTATATAATTTTATTAACTACATTTCTCGGGGGATAATTATTTAGATTGATTGCTAAGTAAAATCAATAACCTAAAAGTTAAGATATATTATTTATAATAAATTTACTAAGGAATGAAAATTAAATTAAAATCTAATTGCTTAAAATTATTTTAATAATTTTACTTAATAAAAATAAATTAACTTAGAACAATTCATTATCTAAAAGTAACTAATGTAAATTTATTATTGGAAGTTTAATTTTGATTAATTTTAATTTTTTATAATTGCATAAAATTGTTGAAATCGTACAAACCAAACAAAAATATCATTTATATCTATATGCAAATCTGATAACATTCTCAAGAAACACAAAGCACAAACATCATTTATTCACATGAAAATCTGATAACATTCATGCACAACCAAACACAGTTATCTTTGATTCCCGACATCTTATTCCCAACATCTTTTATTCTCAAATATCTAGAAAACATTAAACCAAACTTGCCCTAAGATTTGTTTGGCATGCAATCTGAATTATGTTTTATATTTTCAGATATATTGAGTCCAATGGATTCAACGAATATCTATTTGGTATATTTGTTTTCAAAAACTTCTTTCGAATTCTATAATCCAAATAGTAAAAATTTGAAAGCAACATTTTTATGTTTTCAGTATATCCAAATTTTGAATCTAAAATTTTAAAATGCAAAAATACATTAAAAATGATAAAAACTTTGATAAATATAATATTTCATGTTATAAACTCATTTTATTTTTGTTAAAATAAAATATATATGATATAATATATTATAAATCATACAATACTGTACAATAATAATTATACAAAGTTTATAACATAAAACATGTTCATAACGTATTTAATAATAGTTAAGATTCATCATAACATTTAGTTGGTAACTACAACTATTTTTATGGTTCATAAATATATTATCAAACACATTTTGAACAACTTTTTAAATTTGGATCTAGTTTCTAAATCTACCACCAATCACATCTGCAAAAGTATTGAAAACATGAACTACAACTCTCTCTTTTCAATTATTTTCAAATTTCTATTTCTAGATCACTAACTAAATGCACTCTTAAACTTTAAATTTTATGGCCAAAGTGAGTTTAGCTCAGAGATAATTGGCATGTACCTTCGACCAAGAGGCCATAGGTTCGAATCCTCCCACCCTCAATTGTTGTTGAACTCCAAAAATAAAAAACTTTAAATTTTATGGCTAGCTAATAGATCTCTAAACTTTCAAAAATTTTCTAATAAGTCTTTGAAATTTCATTTCTAATAAGTTCTTAGCTTATTTAACAATTTAAAAATTGGCTAACTTATTGACAAAAAAAAATTGAATTTTATGCCTAGTAGAATCTTACCTTTTAATTATGTGTCTAAATAGGTCTAAAAATTTTAAAAAGTATTTAATATGTCAATAACCTATTTACCATAACCCGCAATATACTTTTAAAATGACAAACTTATTAAACATAATATTAAAAAAATTAGTACCTATTAACATCATTTTTTTCGACATATATCAGTATTAGTTTTAACTATGGTATTAAATTTCCGTCGACATTTTCACATGTCCATGGATTCGATATCGATATAAGGGGAAAATTGACATTTCCACTATACAGTATAAAATTGATGAAATATTAAAAAAAAAAAAGGCAAGAAAATGTAACTTAATGTGAATATAATATTGTAACGAGGATTTTTAACTCATTTAAAAAGTGTAAAATGTTTATTTATTAATTTAAATATTTTTTTTGAATTTTTTATTTTTAAAATTTTTTCATAAATATCTATCGACATCGATATTTTATTGATATTTCCATCGATATTTTCATAAAATTTAGACTTCGACATCTCCGTCAACATCGACATTTCCGTCCACATCGACATTTTAAACTTGGGTAGTTTTAACCTACTTAATAATTATTATAAACAGGCGACAGGAGTTGCCGGAATTAATGACAATCCCATATTTCTGTGGGCAAAATCAGCTTTATTCATACACACTCCATTTTCCCAGTTTTTTCTTCCTTTAATTAAACTGCTGCAATCTGGCATTCAATCCCCATTGAAACGCGTCCATTCACCTCCACCAGCACCAGTCTTTCCCAACTATTTGTCACTTTTCTATCTCAAATTTTCAACTTCATTTTACAAACCCAAAATAATCACCGCCTGCATGCCCCCTCATTCTTCCCTTTTTCTCTCTACTTTTTTTTTTTTTTTTGACTGGCCATGAGGGAACCTCACCGGAATTGTCAAACTGCTGCCTCCGGCGGAGCCACTACCGGCGCCTCCACGAGGAGCCGGAGGATGGATTGGTTGATGGTGTTGGTTCTGATGTTTATGTATTTTGGGATATACTTAATCCACCCATTTAAGCGGTTTGTGGGGAGAGATATGATCGCCCATCTTAAATATCCTTTGATGACAGTCACTGTTCCCTTTTGGACTGTTCCTGTAAGTCACCTACACT
Organism: Trichosanthes truncata; assembly: GCA_033996785.1. Lineage (NCBI taxonomy): Eukaryota > Viridiplantae > Streptophyta > Magnoliopsida > Cucurbitales > Cucurbitaceae > Trichosanthes > Trichosanthes truncata. The sequence continues at coordinate 17,316,738 of JAWPNB010000007.1, forward strand.
TTTCTTTATTGTTAATATTCAACTATAAATTCATCCATGAACTCTTGAAATAACATTTCAATCCGATAAGATACTTATTGCTATCTTAAAGGTTCCATGGTTAGATCTCTCACCTTGCAGTTTTTTAACTCAGCAAAAAAAAAAAAAAAAAGAAAAAAGAAAAAATTTGGATAGGGTATATTTAATGGTGTATATTTAACTTCCAATTATGATTTATTTTTGAGTCTCGAGTTGCATAACTAGAGGATACAGATTTGAAATACATATTTCTCTCTCCCTGATTTGATTAATTGCATAACTAGCGGATACAGATTTGAAATACATAATTTCTCTCTCCTACTGCTGATCTAAATCAGCAATAGGGGAGAGAAATTATAAATTGTATTTCAAAGTTGTATCTCGTAGTTATGGGTGGCATTAAGATTTTGAATTTTCATTCAGCGATTATTAGGAGTAGCCATGTTGTAACAGCTCGCCCAATAGTTTTTCGTAGATGGGGATTTGAAACCTCCACTGCCTTCTGGGAGTTCAAATAGTTGCTTTGTTCAGGAGTTTAACTTGAATTATGATTTGTGTCATCTGTCTGAATGATGGCATGACTTGATTAATTAAACAAGTTTTATGATATAGTTGACAGATGATAGAAGTAAATAGACAGTTTGAGAAAATAAAAGTCCACTTTAATAGGGAGGATATGTTGTTCTATCCCTTCACCATCTTTTGTATGTCACGTTGGGTTAAAAAGAATTTACCAACATGCCATATCGTCATTTAGTTGATAGGGTTAATAGTGCTTATGACCTACATTGTGTAGAATTACAATTCAAAGTTTTTGAAAATTTTAAAATCTAGAAACTAAAGGCTCCGTTTGATGACCATTTGATTACCATGATTTTTCTTGGTTTGTTATCTACTTTTTATGTGTGTCAAAAACCAAGCAAAGTTTTGAAAACTAATTAAAAAAAATAGTTTTCAAAAACTTGTTATTGTTTTTGTTTTGGGTATTTTGCTCAGAATTCAAATCTTTTCTCAATAAAAAATGGAACTTATGGTAGAGAAATGATGAGAAAACAATCCCAATTTTCAAAAACCAAAAATCAAAAACAAAATTGTTATCCAATAGAATAGATGCATTCAAACTTTTTTTCCAAGCCATCTAGTTATTCAATATTTTAAAATTTACAAGATGTCATTTCTAAGTGGAGCTAAAATTACAAAGACATGAAGCAAACAAACTATAAACAAAGCCTTTTTCATAGATACATTACGACAGATGAAACCTTTGAGAAAGAAGGAGCCTGATATTTTTTTGTGTGCTGCATTGTCTTAGTTGTATGGAATTGTGTTGCCAATTGCAATATTTCTGTTGGTGTATATGCGTAGGAGGGACGCCTATGATCTTCACAATGCCATTTTAGGTAAAGATGCCTCAAAATTAATTGATTTGTTTAAAGCTTTGTTTTAGATGAGTTTTTGGCTGAGCTTCTAATATGGATCACAGGTATTCTCTTTTCTGTGCTAGTAACAGGAGTTCTCACTGAGACAACTAAGAATGCTGTTGGTTGGCCGAGGCCCGACTTCTTTTGGCGTTGCTTTCCCGATGGAAACGAAGTATGTTTGCTTTCCTTATACAGAAGCATTGATATACTATTACGATTACTTTAACAAACTTTATTAAATTTTGATGGGTGTGACTATTTAGTTCTTATATTTTAAAAAAGTTTCAAACATGTTATAACTTTGATTGGTGAATCTGTTAAAAGTTGAAACATATTTTTTAATGGTAAGTTAAACACATTCATGAGTTATAGTTTAATTAAGTATGTTAATATATTTAGAAGTTTTTGGATAGGAGTTAAGAAGGTTTTTGTATTTGAATTGATTGTTTAAGATGAGTTAGTATGAGAGTTATAAATGCTCATAAAGGTAAGTAAGTTATTCATGAAATTAAGTATAGGTTGGGAGTCATAAGATCTAGATTTTTCCATGAGTCCTATAAATATGATGTCTTGATATGTGTTGTAGCATCAAGTAAGTGGAGAAAAAGAAAATCAAAGTGAATTTGAGAGAAAAGTGTAAACCAAGTTTGTAGCTTTTTGAATAGTTTTTTCAATACAAGTGAATTATTTTTCTCAAATATTCCGTGTTGATTATTTATTTGTAAGTGTTTATCACACGCTTCCAATAGAATCTTCTATTTGTTCTTATTATTAACGTCATTAACTGATAAAATGACATGCCTATTGGATAAACCTTTTCTAATTTGGTACTTTGTACAAGACAAATAAAGAAAGTGGATATGGTTGGCTCGACAATATAAAGTGGCATGGTCTATAAAAGAGATTTGATATGTTGCTTTAAAAATATGATATGTTGAATTTACCATTTTATTTTGTCCAGCTAATCACTCACTTTCTATCATCTTTCTGCCATGTTGTGTTAAGTAATTATAAATCAATATTTATCTAGTAGGCATGTAATGTCATCATTTAGTTCTCCTCCTTAATGACAAGGAATACATGGAATCACAATTCAAAATTGAAGAGTATAACTTAAAACTTTTTAATGTTTATGAACTAATTAAATAAACATAACTAACCAAGTTTCGAGATTAAATTTGTAATTTAACCTAGAATTATGAGTCCTACTAAATGAAAATGGGGGTTTAGTCCAAATATGCATCTATTTGGGTTTCTATTGTGATGTGACATAGCATCACTTTATGCTTATATTTTCTCCCCCCTTGACATTTAATAGTGTTATTAATTTATTATTTCTTTAGGTTTACGATCGATTGGGAAATGTCGTTTGTCATGGGAAGAAAAGTTTCGTGTTGGATGGATACAAGAGTTTTCCCAGTGGTCATGCTTCATGTAGGCAAAAACATAGCATTTTTTTTCCCTTTACTTAATTCATTACCACTTTCAAGTCATCCCATCAGATCTCCTAAAAGAGAGTTTTAAACACAAAAACATTTTTTTTTTGTCAAAGTTTCTAAACAAAATTGTTAATCATTTTTGTAAGAAACACAATGATATTGTTTGTAGGGTCATTTTCTGGTCTTGGTTTTCTCTCATTGTACTTATCAAGCAAGCTGAAAGTATTTGAGCATGGAGGCCATGTTGCAAAACTACTTGTGGTTCTCTTCCCTTTGTTGGTTGCTTATGTGGTTGGGATCTTTATGGTGAATGACTACATGCACCATCCCCAAGATGTTCTTTTTGGTTCTCTCATGGGTAATAGCTTCTTGCCATTCTCTATTAATTTCTTGTCAACTATAGTCACATAGTTAATTTACTTTAAGACATTTAAACTAATCCATTAATGAACTTCTGATTATATCTTTTGTTTTCCTTTTCCAAAAGAATCGATAAAATCATTATTGAAATCTTCAGTATTATTTTGGTTTAAATCTACTTTGGTTTAGGCATGTGTTTTCAACCTTTATAGGAAAATATATAGTACTACTGTAGTAGGTACTCCACCCAATGATCGGACTGAAACGTGGGGCTTTTAAGAAAATATTTTTAATTCAAAACAAGCTTCAGTCTAGCGCAAGTACACATTGTCGATGAAAATAATATAAAACTGGAAGTATTCCAGAGTATCGATCCCACCGGGAACAAATACAACAAATTTCAAATGATAGCAAACATTGTTTTCAAATTGCAAGTTTGGTAACTGAGGTTGTAAAAATGTTAGGAGGTGTTTTTGGCAAAAGAAAATAAATAAAATAATAAATATGAAAAAGGAAAATTCAAGTTGTTCATCTCCCTTGAAGAGAAATGCAACTAAAATGCAATTGCAATCATAACTAACACAAGAAACTAAGTAAACCGAATTCAACTCCTATTTAATTTTCTATGAAGTATCTTTAGGAGGCCAAGTGATTAAACCTATATTTCTATGGCAAATCTAACTTAGATATATCCGCTCACAACTCTAGTAGTTTTGGAGTCTCGCCCTATGTCTAGGGTCGATGTTTAGGACTTACGTCTAAGCCTTTTCTTCTGTTGCTTTTGCGACATCTGCCTTCCCTTAACCCTTTCGTTATTAAGTTCAAGTTTGACAAGCAACACTAGTTGGCCTACTTGGTTTACCCAACATTGAACTCACCAAAAGCAAACAAAGTTCAAGTGTTAGCTAGAATTTTTTTGCTATCGAGTCTTACATATTTCATCCAGACCATTCACAAACTTGAATCTCTAAGGAAATTTAGCTCATCATTACAAAAACGAAAAAAAAATCTTTAAAATAATAAAAATGCATAACTGTGAATGAAAGAAAGAATAGATAAAATTATAGAATGTAGAAATAAAAATAACTTAACCAAAACTTAAAGAACATAAACTAGAATAAAACTTTGGTAGAAGAAAATTAATTCGAACAAACTAGAAATTTTATTAAGAATTAAGAACTCAATGTCGAAAATACAATAAAAACATAAACAACTAACTTGAATCTTGAAATACAACTAAATGAATGAAAATACAGCAGCAACTAAGTTCCTAAAACATAAGAAAATAACTTAAATAAAACAGAAAATAAATTCTAAGAAACGGAAGAACACAACCCATTTTTCACTTCTTACTGAATCGATTCAACTCCACTTTTTACAAAGGGAATTGAGCCTTCACTTCCTTCAACTTTCGTTGAGGAATGATTGAATTTTGAAGTTGCAAGGGGCTGGAAAACAAAAGAAAAAACAGTAGCGAAAAGAAATAAAAACAACAGAAAATCGTGAAAATAATAGCTCTTGAGGCTGAAAACGGGCGGAAAACCATGATCCTTCTTGTGGCTTCTCCTCCCATATTTATAGAAGATTTGGACTAGGGTTTCCTTCTTGAACGATGCACAATTATGACCAAAATTGCAGCTAAAATCGTGGAGACAAGATCCCACAAAATTCCTAGATTTTTGGAGATTTGTGGATTTTTCTTTAAAGTCCAAATCTGATGGAATTGCAATTGCAATTCAATTCAATTCTGTTGCAATCTTCAATTTCCTGCACAAAAATATCAAGTAAGTGTGATTTTCATTTTCTTTTGCTTTCTTTTCTCCACTCACTTAATTTAAAAGACTTCCAACAATAATTCAATTAAAACCAAGTTTTTGCTAGCCTTTTTATATAATAACACACATAAAATAACAAGAATAACTAAGTATAGAGGCCAAATAATTCTCATAAATGAGAATTATCACCCAATTAAACTAGATTGAAATGGAATAGGTGGCTAAATATCTAATGTGCTATCGATATTTGAAATTTTCTCGTTCATTCACCAGTGTTTGTGAATTGGGTTGGGTTTGTTGAAATATAAACTTGATTTTGGGTAATTAGTATTTGGGCCTAGTATAAATAAAAGTCAAATTTCTAAAAACATTTTAAGTACTAGACTATTCTAGAGAAATCTTTTTTTAAGATGTTTTAGAGTATGATCTAGAATTCTCTAGAATTTAGAAAAAGTGTATTTGTAAAGAACATTCTAGAGAGTTATTTGAAACCACTAGATTATATATGTGTTGGCAAACCATAAGTTTAGGAGGTGCAACTAGTATAAATAGAGGTGATGTCTTAGAATTTGTATCAAGCCAAAAAGTTAGAGGTGACCAATAATACAATAGCCCCTTTCTCAAAAATCTATCTTTCAAGTTTTACCTCCGATCTCCAAAAGTTTCTTTCCAACAGGGTTAAGGTTGACAGATCTCCTATTTGTGAATTAAGAAATTAACATGAGACTCAGGGAGGAAATAGATTTTTATACAGATCCTCCTACTATGATATCACGTTAAGTCACTATTAGACTCAAAAAATTTAAGCCAATAGAGGGAGTTTTACAAATGTATAAAACAATGCTAAATAAGGTTTTATTTTATTTTATTTTAGCTTTTTGTCTTGAAGACAAACTTATCAAGAAGCATTGTTTTTGCAGGGCTTGTAGTGGCTACACTTGTTTATTTGCAGCTCTTTCCATCCCCATATCACCATCAAGGTAAAATTCCTTTAAAGCTTCTTTAATGTCTGGACCCATAGAATATCACGTTAAGTCACTATTAGACTCAAAAAATTTAAGCCAATAGAGGGAGTTTTACAAATGTATAAAACAATGCTAAATAAGGTTTTATTTTATTTTATTTTAGCTTTTTGTCTTGAAGACAAACTTATCAAGAAGCATTGTTTTTGCAGGGCTTGTAGTGGCTACACTTGTTTATTTGCAGCTCTTTCCATCCCCATATCACCATCAAGGTAAAATTCCTTTAAAGCTTCTTTAATGTCTGGACCCATAGAATGATGTCTTGGTTTCATGCAGATGTTTTCATACCGACTTCAGCGCAATCTAGAACCAATGTTCAAACAAGCAACATTCCAGCAAATAATGTTGTTGGCAGGATGGACATCGAAGCCCCTGCACCGCATGAAAATAGAGGGTGGTGACAAAAACAAAAGAAGAATATTGCCATTTTCTCAAGGTTCAAATCCTAAATCGCTCGAAGCAAAAAAAGAGAGGACTATCATTTTCTCAAGGTTCAAATCTACACTCACTCACATAATTATAGATTAGACTCAGGTCTGCTTGTTATTTGATTTATCAATTTAGTAAGAACTTCTATATTTTAAAACTGCATAGCCAGATGTACAAATCAGTTCATATGCATTTCATGACTTAATATTTATGTGATCTATAGGAATAAGATGATTCATGCACATGGAAATGAATTAAATAGGAATTTTCATGAACATGACAATAAGAACAATCATCTGGTTTTGTATGTATACGTAAATATGTGTGTGTGTAATTAAGTGGAAACAAAATCCTCTTGAATGGTTTTTAAATCTTAGATCTTTCTTACTGAATTAGGGTTTTACTACATCCAAGGGTAATATACATATGTTTCATTACATGTGCAACAACATTCTCATTACTTTGATGATATATACACATTTGGATGGAATATCTAGCTAGTGACAGCAGGAAAAAAATTTAGGCTTCACTAACCAACTTATATATTCACTCTTTGAATGATTTGTTCCCTTTAAATAAAGTGGAATATTGTTATTGTTGGGATAAACACTGTATTCTAGAAATCAATTATCCCCTCTTGTGTGAACCTAATAGGAAATTAGTCAAGTAGAAACAATAATATATAATAATGAAATCAAGCACAGGACACCAGCAATTTTAACGTGGAAAAACCTCCCCATGGCGAGAAGTAAAAAACCACAGACCGAAGTCAAAATCTCCACTATAATCAATAATGGGTTACAACCAATTCTCCCTAGTACCAACTAGAGGCATACAATCATAGATATCTCAAGATAATTAATCTCGACAACAAACGACAATATTCCAAGAGAATAAACAAGGAAGATCTCACCCAAAGTGGAACCCAACTACCCACTGCAAACTGGCTGTAGGCAGCTCCAAAAGAAATCTCCACCTTTCAGATTGAAGACCCTCGTGCCAAGAACACAGTGTCAAAATTTCAGCTCGATCGGACCACAAATCGACCCCCAAAAGTGCTGAAGACGAATCTGTAAAAAAGGCCTTTCTTTTCTGTTTTCTTTCTCTCTCTCTGCCGTTTTTCCAATTCCCTCTCACACGCCTATCTCAGTGACCGACGACTTCATATATATATATATACATACCCTAGGCCTACATGGGCCTTTAGATTGTGGGCTTCAATTTTCCACATAAGGTGAAAAATAAACGCATCAAATCTCCCCCTTTTTCACTGTGTGGAGGAACTTGTCATTCCAGCAGCGGAACGACAAAACTCAAGCTTTTCTCTTGGTATATTCTTAGTCAACATATCAGATCCATTATGATCAGTATGTATCTTCTCAAGCTCAAACAGACCATCGTTCAATGCATCTCTCATCCAGTGATACCTCACATTTATATGTTTAGTTTTGAAATGGAACGTAGAATTCTTACCAAGATGAATAGCACTCTGGTTATTGCAAAATATTACACATCGTTGTTGCTTGAAGCCAAGCTCCTGTATAAACCGCTTCATCCACAACATCTCTTTGCACGCCTCTGCCGCTGCAATATATTCTGCTTCAGTCGTAGAAAGTGCAACGCACTTCTGTAGTCTTGACTGCCAAGACATTGCACCACCTGCAAACGTCATCAAGTAGCCTGAAGTGGACTTTCGATTATCTAAATCTCCTGCCATATTTGAATCTATGTAACCGACAAGCACTGGCTTTCCACCTCCAAAACTGAGCTTCAAACTAGAAGTACCTCGCAAATATCTCATGATGTATTTGACTGCCTCCCAATGTTGTTTTCCTGGATTGGACATAAAACGACTAACAACACCAACAACATGGGCAATATCTGGTCTAGTACATACCATGGCATACATCAAGCTCCCAACTGCTGAAGCATATGGGACTCTTCCCATGTCTTCCTTTTGTTTATTTGTAGAAGGGCTCTGTTTGCTACTTAGTTTGAAGTGACTAGCTAGAGGAAAACTAACTGTTTTAGCTTTACTCATGTTGAATCTTTCAAGCACCTTCTCCAAGTATTGCTCTTGTGACATATACAGTTTCTTGGATGTTCTATCTCGTATGATTCGAATCCCAAAAATCTTCTTTGCTGGCCCCAAATCCTTCATGGCAAAGGATTTGCTCAACTGTTTCTTCAACATCTCAATTCTCGAAACATTCCTGCCAACAATCAAAATGTCATCAACATAAAGCAATAATAGAATAAAATCATCGTTAGAGAACTTTTGCACAAAAACACAATGATCAGAAGTTGTCTTCTTATAGCCTTGCTCCCCCATAACTGACTCAAACTTCTTGTACCACTTTCTTGGTGCATGTTTCAACCCATAAAAATTTTTCTTCAGCATGCACACACGATCCTCTTTTCCTTTCTCCTCAAAACGCTCTGGTTGTTTCATATAAATTTCTTTGTCTAAGTCTCCATGAAGAAATGTAGTTTTAACATCCATCTGCTCAACTTCTAAGTCAAGGCTAGCTGCCAAACCCAAAACTACACGTATAGAAGACATCTTAACAACAGGAGAAAAGATTTCATCAAAGTCAACACCTTTCTTCTGACTAAACCCTTTGACAACTAGTCTCGCTTTATAACGCGGCCTTGAGGTGTGTCTTCTTGTTTCACTCGATAAACCCACTTATTTTTCAGTGAGGTTTTTCCTTTTGGCAATTTAACAAGCTCAAAAGTATGGTTTTCATGTAAAGACTTCATCTCATCTTTCATCGCATCAATCCACTCACTTTTGTGCTCATCTTCTATGGCCTCTTCATAACTCTCAAGTTCTCCCCCGACAATCAATAGCACATATTCATTAGTAGAATATCTTGTTGACGGACGTCGATCTCTGATAGATCTCCTGAGTGAAACATGTGTAGGAACTTCTGTCTCTGACAACTGTTCATGAACATTATCATCTACCTCAACCTGTTCTGGACCCTTAAAAGGAATGTAGACCGTTTCCTTGTATAATTGACCTAAAACGAATTGGTCTTTTGTCTTCTACCTTTTGTCTTTTTGATTCAGGCTGTACAACTTCTTCTTCAAGCCGTACAACACTCTCAACTACCACCATGAGTGCTCCAGCAAACACTTACAAGCGCAGACCGAAGCACTCGAAAAAGGAGGAAGATTCGGCACCCCCTATCGCAAACCCACCATCACATTCACCACCACCCATTGTGAAGCACAAGGAAACGATGGACAAAGATCTCTTCTCCTTGAAGCCATGTTTGGAAAAATGGAAGGAACAACTGCGCAAGCTTTCGGATGAACAATGGGAGCAACAAACACTTCTGGAACAGCCGCTTCAAATGATGAAACCACTCGCATCTCCATCAGTGGAAACTTCGTCCAAGCCTCAGGAAGCAAAGAGGGGAACCCAAGAATGGCGTGATCAAGTGAGGATGATGCATGAACGAAGGAGAGCGGTGGAAATCGAGCAGAAGTTTCTAGGGCTCCATTATAGCTCTGAAGAAGAAGAACAACAACCCACGCCCAAATCAAACTCCTCATCTCAAGCAGTCGATTTGACCGAGGAAAAGGATGAAGAAGTTAGGGAAGTTTCACAACCCAAAGAGGTAAAACTTCAATTGCCCTCTGTTTCTAAAGGCTCTAAACGAAAGTGTCTTGCAAGAAAGAAAGTACGGCCCCCGAATATGCGGAAGAAAAAAGAAAAAATCAGGAGGGAGAAGAAGAAGGGAACAGTGGGGAAAGATGTAGAAAAAATGCCACCTCCTCGAGCAAGAGACAATGCAGAAGTTCAACCCTCAACCAAAGAAGAATGGGCGAAGAATGCTGCTGAACATGCCAAGGAATTAGCAAAAAAAATTCCATGAAGAGCACATGGCAGTTGGGATAAGCACCAAGAGACCTTCTCGATGGTCAGCAGCACCTGTACAAAAAGAGAAAAAGGAATTCGAAAACAAAGATCCAAAGGAAGGAAAAGAGGTACAAATTTTTACCTCAACTGAATTGGAAAACTCTACTGAATTGAATGAATTGGAGACTAGGAGGGAATCTCCCCCTAGCACCCCATCACCTGAGATGGGGGATGTGATTGAGCAGGTTGATAAACAGGGGAAATGCTGCCCAATTATTGAAAAAGGTCAAGACCTCAGAAGAGAAGGAGAATAATTGGAGGAGGAAACTGAGATGGACAGAGAAAGTGAGTTTCAAAAAGACAGTGAAGAGGAAGGAAGACAACAAAACAATGAGCTAGAGAATGAAAAAGAGGAAACAGAAGAAGAGAAAGAAGAAGAAGAAATACAGGAGATGGATTCAGAAGAATGGTTGCCCACCCCTATGTGGAAGAGAAAAAGGGCACTTGATGGAAATGAAGAAGTACAGAGTGTCCAGAAAATGGAGGATGTGCAGGCAAGAAGAAGAATTTTCACAAAGATGGCTTTAGTAAGTGAAAGGGGCTTCTCTCATAATGCAGGAACCTTACCCCAGTTCATTATTTCGGTTATCCAAGCAAGAGGATGGGAAGAATTGTGCAAACATCCGAATCCAGCTTCCCACAAATTGGTGGTAGAATTTTATGCTCATATGGGAAGTAACCAAATGAATGAACTCATCATTCAAGGCAAAACAGTGAAGTACTCAGCAAGGGACATAAACCAAGTTTACAAACTCAAGTCCTTGAGGAATCCAGCTGGAAATGATGCAACAGAGAACCCCACAGAAGAGCAATTGAAGGAAACCCTGGTGATAGCTAGAGAAGGTACAAAATGGACAATGGCTAGTCAAGGAAGACGTCACCTCACAGCAGGGGATTTGAAAATGAACCCGCCGTTTGGCTAAACTTCATCAGGAATAGAATCATGCCAACATCTCACGGTTCAACAATCTCACCAAAAAGAATAATGCTATTATATAGCATTTACAAAGGGCTGGAACTCAATGTGGGTAGGATAATCAAAATTGAATTGGACTTGAGAAGCAAGAAGAAAACTGGAAGACTTTTCTTCCCATCCCTCATTACCCAATTAGGCAAACAGGCACATCTTCCAATAGAAGACGACCTCAAGGAGATTCAACCCTTAGATGCAGTTGGGGTGAGATCCTTGATGATTCACGATGCTAGAAAAGCAAAGAGGCACTCTCGGTTAAATGAAGGAAAGAAAACTGCAAGCAGTAAAGGCGACAATGCAATTGCAAACCAATTGCATTTCGATGACTTACTCTCCTTAAGGGCTGAATTACAGAAGATGAAGGAGAAAAATCAAAAGTATTGGGCCTATGTCAAGGAGCGAGATGAAGCAATTGCCAAGACATTTCTAGAGTTATCCAAGGGCAAAGGACCAGCCTTCCCGGACTTCCCCAATGATCTACTTTACAGCCCAGCCCGCGAAGACGAGGAGGACAACACTTCTTCTGAAGAATAGGGAGTGCTCAACCTTACTTTTCTTTTATGCAAATTGACTCGAATCTTGTTCCAGTTTTTGACATTGATGTTTTAATTTCTCTTTTATTTAAGTATTTTGTTAGATTTTGGTCTTTGTCAGTATTTTGTTTCTTCTTAGGATTAATATTTGTGAACTTTTAAACTATGTCATCTTTTTATCTTTCATATATAAAAATAATAATAATAATAAAATAAATAAATAAATAAATTTTGAAAGAACAAAAACTCTCCGTGATGAAACTTAGGACTACACTCAGCTCATTAAACACTTAGATTTGTCATATCAACTTCATAACCACTTCACTTTCTAAAGTACTCAACCCCCATCACCCCTAGTTTACAACCACTAGAATTTGCGAAAAGTCTAGCTTGTTGAATATATAGGACCTTTGAAACTACCCTCTCACCAATATTTAGCCCATGAGGACATTGTTTGATCTTAAGTTTGGGGGGAATGCAATTGCATTTCCATTTGCAATTGTGATCCATATGCCCCACTCCTTTAATAATTTGCATTTATACTTTCAATTATTATTTAGGCTTTGTATAATGCTGCCAGCGTTCAGTTTTAAAAAAATAATAATAATAAATAATAATAATAATAAAAAATTTAGAGGGCTACTCCTCTTTCTAGAAGCAACCAAGTAATCAGGGAAAGTCATGATACCCATGATTGCCTCTGCATGAAAGGTTGATTTAAGAAACGAGTAGGTAAAAGTGGTGATGTGTGCTCGTAGTTAACTACCTTCACCACAAAGTGTCGGAAAGTTAAAGTGAAGGCACAATTGACTAAAGGATGTCCCTCTAAAAGAAAAACAATTGTGAACAGACTGGCAGTACAAGAATAAGTTTGGGGGAGGGGGGGGGGCGGGGGGGGGGGGGAGTTTTCTCTCAAGAATGGCTTATATAGGAAGCAAGTAAGATCGAACTAGAATAAAAGTGGTGTGAACATAGTGGATGTGTGGGAGAGAGAGTACTGAGGTCAAAAAAGCTAGGAATGATGTTGAAAATTGATAAATAGTGTTATCAGCTTGAGATATCCCCTGAGAAGAGTTAATGTTCTTTCTAACACTTGAAAATTGTGATTTGACTGATGTTTTGATAATTGCTTGAGGACAAGCAACAACTCAAGTTTGGGGGTGTGATAATTCTAAGTTATGAGAATTATTTAACTGTAAAACCAAGTTGTTCTTGCCAGTTTTGTGGATTTTGTTGAATAACAAGCAAGCTAAAAATAACATTTTTAAATAAATTCATGCAAGCTTGTTGGAATATGATAAAAGAAGGAATTAAGTGAAAAGATGCAAGAAAGTTGGCTTAAGTTGAGTTTTTGTGCAGATTTGAAGAAGTGAAGAAATTGCAAATGGAATGCAATTGCATTTCCTTGGGAAGGCAAGGTGAAGAACATAGAAAAGTCTTTATGGGTTGAATTTCTCCCATAAATCGAGCAAATCATGTGAAATGCAATTGCATTCCATTTGCAATTTCTTCACTTCTTCAAATCTGCACAAAAACTCAACCTAAGCCAACTTTTCTTGCATCTTTTCACTTAATTCCTTCTTTTATCATATTCCAACAAGCTTGCATGAATTTATTTAAAAATGTTATTTTTAGCTTGCTTGTTATTCAACAAAATCCATAAAACTGGCAAGAACAACTTGGTTTTAGAGTTAAATAATTCTCATAACTGAGAAGTATCACACCCCCAAACTTGAGTTGTTGTTTGTCCTCAAGCAATTATCAAAACATCAGTCAAATCACAATTTTCAAGTGTTAGAAAGAACAGTAACTCTTCTCAGGGGATATCTCAAGCTCATAACACTATTTATCAATTTTCAACTTCGTTCCTAGCTTTTTTGACCTCAGTACTCTCTCTCCCACACATCCACTATGTTCACACCACTTTTATTCTAGTTCGATCTTACTTGCTTCCTATATAAGCCATTCTTGAGAGAAAACTTCCCCCCCCCCCAAACTTATTCTTGTACTGCCAGTCTGTTCACAATTTTTTTTCTTTTAGAGGGACATCCTTTAGTCAATTGTGCCTTCGCTTTAACTTACCGACACTTTGTGGTGAAGGTAGTTAACTACGAGCACACATCACCACTTTTACCTACTCGTTTCTTAAATCAACCTTTCATGCAGAGGCAATCATGGGTATCATGACTTTCCCTGATTACTTGGTTGCTTCTAGAAAGAGGAGTAGCCCTCTAAAAAAAAATTTATTATTTATTATTTATTTATTATTTTATTATTTATTATTATTTTTTTTAAAACTGAACGCTGGCAACATTATACAAAGCCTAAATAACAATTGAAAGTATAAATGCAAATTATTAAAGGAGTGGGGCATATGGATAACAATTGCAAATGGAAATGCAATTGCATTCCCCCCAAACTTAAGATCAAACAATGTCCTCATGGGCTAAATATTGGTGAGGGTGGTTTCAAAGGTCCTATATATTCAACAAGCTAGACTTTTCGAAAATTCTAGTGGTTGTAAACTAGGGGTGATGGGGGTTGAGTACTTTAGAAAGTGAAGTGGTTATGAAGTTGATATGACAAATCTAGGTGTTTAATGAGCTGAGTGTAGTCCTAAGTTTCATCACGGAGAGTTTTTGTTCTTTCAAAATTTATTTACTTATTTGTTTTATTATTATTATTTTTTTATATATGAAAGATAAAAAGATGACATAGTTAAAAAGTTCACAAATATTAATCCTAAGAAGAAACAAAATACTGACAAAGACCAAAATCTAACAAAATACTTAAATCAAAGAGAAATTAAAACATCAATGTCAAAAACTGGAACAAGATTCGAGTCAATTTGCATAAAAGAAAAGTAAGGTTGAGCACTCCCTATTCATCAGAAGAAGTGTTGTCCTTCTCGTCTTCGCGGGCTGGGCTGTAAAGTAGATCATTGGGGAAGTCCGGGAAGGCTGGTCCTTTGCCCTTGGATAACTCTAGAAATATCTTGGCAATTGCTTCATCTCGCTCCTTGACGTAGGCCCAATACTTTTGATTTTTCTCCTTCATCTTCTGTAATTCAGCCCTTAAGGAGAGTAAGTCATCGAAATGCAATTGGTTTGCAACTGCATTGTCGCCTTTACTGCTTGTTGTTTTCTTTCCTTCATTTAACCGAGAGTGCCTCTTTGCTTTTCTATCATTGTGAATATCAAGGATCTCACCCCAACTGCATCTAAGGGTTGAATCTCCTTGAGGTCGTCTTCTATTGGAAGATGTGCCTGTTTGCCTAATTGGGTAATGAGGTATGGGAAGAAAAGTCTTCCAGTTTTCTTCTTGCTTCTCAAGTCCAATTCATTTTTCATTATCTTACCCACATTGAGTTCCAGCCCTTTGTAAATGCTATATAATAGCATTATTCTTTCTTGCGAGATTGTTGAACCGTGAGATGTTGGCATGATTCTATTCCTTATGAAGTTTAGCCAAACGGCGGGTTCATTTTTCAAATCCCCTGCTGTGAGGTGACGTCTTCCTTGACTAGCCATTGTCCATTCTGTACCTTCTCTAGCTATCAACTGCAGGGCTTCCTTCAATTGCTCTTCTGTGGGGTTCTCTGTTGCATCATTTCCAGCTGGATTCCTCAAGGACTTGAGTTTGTAAACTTGGTTTATGTCCCTTGCTGAGTACTTCACTGTTTTGCCTTGAATGATGAGTTTATTCATTTGGTTACTTCCCATATGAGCATAAAATTCTACCACCAATTTGTGGGAAGCTGGATTCGGATGTTTGCACAATTCTTCCCATCCTCTTGCTTGGATAACCGAAGTAATGAACTGGTGTAAGGTTCCTGCACTATGAGAGAAGCCCCTTTCACTTACTAAAGCCATCTTTGTGAAGATTCTTCTTCTTGCCTGCACATCCTCCATTTTCTGGACACTCTGTACTTCTTCATTTCCATCAAGTGCCCTTTTTCTCTTCCTCATAGGGGTGGGCAGCCATTCTTCTGAATCCATCTACTGTATTTCTTCTTCTTTTTTTTCTTCTTCTGTTTCCTCTTTTTCATTCTCTAGCTCATTGTTTTGTTGCCTTCCTTCCTCTTCACTGTCTTTTTGAAACTCACTTTCTCTGTCCATCTGAGTTTCCTCCTCTAATTGTTCTCCTTCTCTTCTGAGGTCTTGACCTTTTTCAATAATTGGGCAGCATTTCCCCTGTTTATCAACCTGCTCAATCACATCCCCCATCTCAGGTGATGGGGTGCTAGGGGGAGATTCCCTCCTAGTCTCCAATTCATTCAATCCAACAGAGTTTTCAAATTCAGTTGAGGTAAAAATTTGTATCTCTTTTCCTTCCTTTGGATCTTTGTTTTCGAATTCCTTTTTCTCTTTTTGTACAGGTGCTGCTGACCATTGAGAAGGTCTCTTGGTGCTTATCCCAGCTGCCATGTGCTCTTCATGGAATTTTTTTGCTAATTCCTTGGCATGTTCAGCAGCATTCTTCGCTCATTCTTCTTTGGTTGAGGGTTGAACTTCTGCATTGTCTCTTGCTCGAGGAGGTGGCATTTTTTCTACATCTTTCCCCACTGTTTCCTTCTTCTTCTCCCTCCTGATTTTTTCTTTTTTCTTCAGCATATTCGAGGGTCGTACTTGCTTTCTTGCAAGACACTTTCGTTTAGAGCCTTTAGAAACAGAGGGCAATTGAAGTTTTACCTCTTTGGGTTGTGAAACTTCCCTAACTTCTTCATCCTCTTCCTCGGTCAAATCGACTGCTTGAGATAAGGAGTTTGATTTGGGCGTGGGTTGTTGTTGTTCTTCTTCTTCAGAGCTATAATGGAGCCCTAGAAGTTTCTGCTCGATTTCCACCGCTCTCCTTCGTTCATGCATCATCCTCACTTGATCACGCCATTCTTGGGTTCCCTTCTTTGCTTCCCGAGGCTTGGACGAAGTTTCCGCTGATGGAGATGTGAGTGTTTTCACCATTTGAAGCGGCTGTTCCAGAAGTGTTTGTTGCTCCCATTGTTCATCGGAAAGCTTGCGCAGTTGTTCCTTCCATTCTTCCGAACCCGGCTTCAAGGAGAAGAGATCTTTGTCCATCGTTTCCTTGTGCTTCGCAATGGGTGGTGGTGAATGTGATGGTGGGTTTGCGATAGAGGGTGCCGAACCTTCCTCCTTCTTCGAGTGCTTCGGTCTGCGCTTGTAAGTGTTTGCTGGAGCACTCATGGTGGTAGTTGAGAGTGTTGTACGGCTTGAAGAAGAAGTTGTACGGCCTGAATCAAAAAGACAAAAGGTTGAAGACAAAAGACCAATTCGTTTTAGGTCAATTATACAAGGAAACGGTCTACATTCCTTTTAAAAAATCACGAATTGTCTCTCATGCCCTTTTCCTTCCTTTTTTGTAAAACCCAAGATTTCTCTTCTTTTTGCCTTAAAAATGCAATTGCATTCTATTTGCATTTGTCCCTTTTGGTTGGATGCCCGTTAGTGGCGGATTTTGCAATTGCATTCTTGTTCCTAGCTTTTGGCATTTTGCTCTTCCTTTCTTCCTTTCAGCTGAACTTACAAGTTAATCGTTAAAAAGTTCACACTGTAAAATTAATTCATGCTTAAAGTTTTTTTTTTTTTTATTTCTCTTACTTCCATGTGAATTTTGAATTTTATGGGCAATTTTCCAAGTAGATCCACAGGTAGAGGTGTTCCCTAAACAGTCAACTTAAATACCTCAGCCTAGACAGGATTCAACCTTAGACAGAAATTGCTCAATCATTCACCAATTCATAGAAATAAGATTTTTTTTTTTTTTTTTACCTGATTCCTTCTTCAATTGATTTCCATTAAGGAAATAGAAACCTTATCCCTACTCATACCTTCTCCCCAGTAGGGTTTGATCCTCTGACCATTTACTTTGAAGATATTGCCTTTCTCGTCCTTTAGATCCACTGCTCCGTGTTGATATACTTTTTCAATGATAAATGGCCCTGACCATCTGGATTTTAGCTTACCTGGAAAAAGCTTCAATCTTGAGTTGAATAACAGCACTTGTTGTCCTGCGTGCAAGTCTTTTTCTTTGATTCTTTGATCATGCCATTTTTTCATCTTTTCTTTATATAGCTTTGCATTTTCATAAGATGAAAGTCTCAACTCCTCAAGCTCATTTAGCTGAAGCTTCCTCCTGTTACCTGCCTGAGTCAGATCCAAATTCAGTTTCTTTATAGCCCAATATGCTTTATGTTCCAGTTCTAATGGTAGATGGCACGCCTTCCCAAATATTATTCTGTACGGGGACATTCCCAGTGGTGTTTTGAATGCAGTTCTATGGGCCCATAATGCTTCATCCAGTCGTAGAGACCAGTCTTTTCTTGATGGATCGACTGTCTTTTCTAAAATTGCTTTTATTTCTCTGTTGGAAACTTCTGCCTGCCCATTTGTCTGCGGATGATAAGCAGTTGCAATCCTGTGTTTGACATTATATTTGGCTAGGAGGCTAGCCATGGCTCTATTTACAAAGTGCGTCCCTTCGTCACTTATCAATACTCTCGGAGTCCCATACCTGGTAAAAATATTTTTAAGCAGAAATTTCTTCACCACTTTTGCATCATTTGTTGTGGTTGCAACTACTTCTATCCACTTAGATACATAATCTACTGCCAGTAAAATGTAGATATTCCCATATGATGGGGGAAATGGTCCCATGAAATCAATCCCCCATACATCGAAAATTTCTACTTCGAGTATGTAGTTCATTGGCATCTCATTTCTAGTAGAAATATTTCCTGTTCTTTGACAACGATCACAACATTTTGCAAATTCCTGAACATCTCTAAACAATGTGGGCCAAAAGTAACCACTTTGGAGCACCTTTGCTGCTGTTTTAGTGCCTGCAAAATGTGCTCCATATGGGGTTGCATGACAAGCCTCTAATACTTTCGACACGTCCTCCTCTGCTATACATCTCCTCCAAATTTGGTTTGGTCCAAGTTTGTACAGGTATGGTTCATCCCAGTAGTAATTACGCATGTCACGGAAAAATCTCTTCAGTTGTTGTGGATTTGCATCTGGTGGAGCTAATCCACTGACCAGATAGTTTGTTATATCTGCATACCAAGGGGTTGCATCTGCTTCTACTGCCAATAACATTTCGTCAATGAATTCATCTTGAATTTTCTCCACTTCTGCTTTTCTAGCCTCTTGTCCTAATCTGGACCTGTGATCTGCTACTTGGTTTTCAGTCCCCTTTTTATCATGGATCTCTAAATCGAATTCCTGAAGTAATAGATTCCATCTGATCAACCTTGGTTTTGCATCCTTCTTTGTCAGCAGGTATTTTAGGGCTGAATGATCCGTGTGCACCACGACTTTAGTTCTAACCAAGTAGGATCTGAACTTGTCAAAAGCAAAGACAACTGCTAGAAGTTCTTTTTCGGTAGTGGTGTAGTTGACTTGTGCTTCATTCATTGTTCTGCTGGCATAGTAAATGGGATGGATCATCTTATCCCATCTCTGTGCTAGTACAGCTCCTACTGCAAAATCGCTGGCATCACACATAAGCTCGAATGGTTTTGTCCAATCTGGCTCTATCATGATAGGTGCAAAGCTTAGTGCTTCTTTTAATCTTTCAAGTGCAATCGAACGTTCTTGATCAAACACAAACGGTTGATCCTTCTCCAATAATCTACATAAGGGTTTGGAAATCTGAGAGAAGTTTCTAATGAACCGATGATAGAATCCTACATGTCCTAGGAAACTTCGTATTTCCTTAACTGATTTAGGCAGTGGTAACTTAGAAATTAACTCCACCTTTGCTCTATCTACTTCAATGCCTTTCTTTGAAATCCGGTGTCCCAGCACGATTCCTTCTTGTACCATGAAGTGGCACTTCTCCCAATTGAGGACTAGGTTGGTTTATTCACATCTTTGCAAAACCTATTCAAGATTTTTAAGGCAACTTTGATATGTTTCTCCAAACACCGAGAAATTGTCCATAAAGATTTCTACCGTCCTTTCCACCATGTCTGAGAAGATTGCCATCATACATCTTTGGAATGTTGCTGGTGCATTGCATAATCCAAACGGCATTCTACGAAATGCAAAAGTCTCATATGGGCATGTGAAAGTTGTCTTGTCTTGATCCTCAGGTGCAATCGTTATCTGGTTGTATCCTGAGTACCCGTCCAAGAAGCAATAATATTCTTTTCCTGCCAAACGATCAAGCATTTGATCAATAAATGGAAGAGGGAAATGGTCTTTTCTGGTTGCCTTGTTCAACCGACGGTAATCCATGCAGATTCTCCATCCAGTGACTGTCCTTTTTGGGATAAGTTCATTCTTTTCATTCTGAACTATTGTCATTCCATCCTTTTTAGGTACGCATTGTACGGGACTTACCCAGCTACTATCTGCAATAGGGTAAATTATTCCTACATCGATCCATTTTATGATTTCCTTCCAGACCACCTCTTTCATTACAGGGTTCAGCCTTCTTTGACTTTCAATTGAGTTTTTCGCTCATTCTTCCAAGTTGATCTTATGCATGCAGAACGAAGGACTGATACCTCTAATGTCCACAATTGTCCATCCGATCGCTTTTTTATGTCGTGCAAGAACCTGCAACAGAGAAAATTCATCTTGGTTAGTGAAAGTGGATGAGATGATCACTGGTAGAGTCTCTCCTTTTTCAAGGAAAATATATTTTAAATGGGGTGGCAATGGTTTGAGCTCGAGATCTGGCGGTTCCTCTATGGATGGCTTAATCTGAATTGCCTTTTCTTCTGATGATCTTAAAGGGCTAATGTAAGTAATTTCTTCCTGTTCATCTTGACTTGTTAATTCTTCTTCATCAGTTTCTTCATCATAGCTTTCGTCTTTGTTTGATAGGATTTGAAACCCATGCAACTGCAAGGTATCTACAACCTAAATTCTCGAACATTCTTCCAAATCCCCTGGATATCTTAATGCATTGAGAACATTGAAGGTAATTTGCTGATCGTTAACTCTCATTGTGAGTTCTTCTTTTTGCACATCGATCAATGTCCTTCTTATTGCTAAGAAGGGTCTTCCCAGAATGATTGGGACTTCTCTATCTGCTTCGCAATCCAAGATGATAAAGTCAGCAGAGAAGACGGATTTATCTACTTTCACTAGCACATCCTCGATCTTCCCTGTCGGTCGAGCTATTGATCTATCTGCCAATTGTAATGTTACTGTCGTAGGTCTGGCCTCGCCAATCCCCAATTTCTTAAAGACTGATAATGGCATTAGGTTGATACTGGCTCCCAGATCGCATAGTGCCCTGCCTACATCCGTGCTTCCAATTATGCAAGGGATCTTGAAACTCCCTGGATCTCTTAGCTTTGGTGGCAGTTTACTTGTGATGAGAGCGCTGCAATTTTCAGTTAACGCCACTGTCTCAAATTTTGCCAACCTGCGGTTCTTTGTTAAGATATTAATATGGAGTTGCTTAAGGATGTCTAAAAATTTGTTAAATTGAGCATCCTGATTCTTTTTCTTGAATCTCTGGGGGAAAGGTGGTGGTGGTCTGTATTCCTGGTTGATAGAAGTAGATTCCTTTGCTGTTTCAGCTTTCTTTTCTTCTTCTGGATGTTTAGTGATCACTTCTTCTTTTGCTTCACCTGATTTTTCCTGACTTTCTTCTTCAGAACTTTTGGCCTTTTTGGAATTTTCTAGCTCTTTAGGCATCTCTGGGCCTTCATAGTTTAATCCACTTCTTAAGGTTATCGCCTTGCAATGCTCTTTGCCTTCGCGTTGTGGATTCTTTGTGGAGCTTGGTAATGTTCCTTGTGGTCTATTTTTCATCTCATTTGTCAACTGTCCAACCTGTATCTCCAGATTGCGCAAAGAAGTTGCTTGACTTTGGATGATCGCATCATTCTTCGCCATGAATTCCTTCATTAGATTTTCCAAGGATGGACCCTGAACTGCTGATTGCTGTTGCATTGGATTCACATTCTTTTGTGTGTACTGTTGTTGTGATTGATTGTTGAATCCTGGTGGCATTCCCTGTTTCACATATTGAGTCTGACTTGGGTTTCCTGCATTTTGTCCACTCCAGGAGAAGTTAGGGTGCTGCCACCAACCTGGATTGTATGTATTCGAGTACGGGTTCAATCTGTTTTGACCTATATAATACACAGAAACAGGATTGTAAGGACAGTTATCAAAGATGTGATTGTCATTACAATAAACACAAGAAGGGTTAGGAATATGATTTATGGCTGCAATTGGAGCTTGAATTCCTAATGCAAGGTTCTTCAATGTGTTGTTCATTGCAGATATTTGTGCGCTTAATGCTGCTATTGAGTCTACTTCATGTATTCCTGCAACATTTCTGGCATTGTGAGATTCATCTTCTCCCCATTGGCTGTTGTTTGAAACCATAGCATCTCGGATTTCATTGGCCTCGCTCACCGTCTTCTTCAACAAAGATCCATTAGCATATGCGTTGACTAGGGTCTTTGAAGCCTGTGTTAATCCATTATAGAAATGCTCTATGAGGAGACAAGCTGGCAAACCATGATGTGGGCATCTTCTCACCAACTTCTTGAAATGCTCCCAGGCAGTGTCTACCCCTTCATTTGTTCCTTGCTTGAATGTAATTATATCTCCTCTAATCTGTGCGTTCTTTGTGGGGGAAAAGTATTTAAGAAGGAATTTCTCTGCTAGTTCATCCCAAGTTCTTATGGAATCAGGGGGAAAAGAATCTAACCATGCTTCTGCATTTCCCTGTAGAGAAAAGGGTAATAATTTTAGGCGCAAAGTTTCACTCGAGATCCCATTCATTTTAAATGAATTGAAAATTCTAAGAAACATCTTGATATGTTTGTGGGGATCTTCATTGGGCAGTCCTGCAAATTGGCCTATTGTTTGCAACATCTGGAACATCACCGGTTTAAGTTCAAAATGATTGGCTTCGATATTAGGTTCTGCAATTCCTGTATTTAGGTTCTGAAAAGTGGCAGCTGCATAATCTCTAATTGCTCTATCCCTTTCTTCTGCAATGAAGATGGGATTTCCTGGAGGAAATGCTCTTTATGGTTGTCCATTGTTTGCATTTTGCAGAACTCCTCCATTTTCTGGATTTGCTTGAGGATCAGCTACAGGTGGGTCCATTTGCACTTCCTGTAAGGTGGTTTTCTCACAAACTTCCTGTGCGATCAACTCCTGCAATTCCTTTTTCTTCCTCCTCTGCTGTCTACGGCGTTGGTGGAAGGTCCTCTCTATTTCAGGATCAAACTTCAAGAGGTAAAGCTCTTTTTGCATGCACTACACTCAACCTGCAAGTACCTGCAATTCGAGTTTGGATTTCCCGCAATAGGAGGATTGCAATTGCAATTCAATTGCGTTTTGCTCACAAATGTTGTTTCGGAAATAATTTTTATTGAAAATGTCGTTCCCCTACAACGGCGCCAAAAACTTGATCGGTGCTATTTGCTACACGCAAGTGCACGTGATCGAAGTAATAAAGAAACTAGAAGTACTCCAGAGTATTGTACCCAAGGGAACAGATTTTAACAAAATCTTATGAAGACGACACAAATTTGCTTACAAAATGCAACTGTGGTAACCAAGGATGTAAAAATATAAGGAATTGGTTTGTTAACAAGAGTGAGTGAAAAATCAATGAGTTAAAATAGGGATTCAAGTGATTCAAGCACCTTTGGAAAAATACTATTCAAATGTGATTGCAATCTTGACTAAACATGTGAAAACTAAGTAAACCGAGTTCAACTCCTATTCAATTTTGATTCAAAATCTTAGGAGACTAAATGATTAAACCGATATGTCTATGGCTAATGTAACTTAGATACTTTCGCACACAACTCTAGTGGTTTTGGAGTCTCGCCCTATGTCTAGGGTCGATGTTCAGAACTTATTTCTAAGCCTTTTCCTCCATTGTTTTTGTGACATCGGCTAGCCCTTAACTCTTTCGATATTAAGTTCAAGCTTGACAAGCAAACACTAGTTGGCCGGCTAGGTTTACCCAAATCTAATTTCAACAAAAGCAAACAAAATTCACATGCTAGCTAGATTGATGATACTTTTAGAGCTTTTGAATTTTTCCTTAGGGCTTTCATCAACTTGAACCCCTAAAGAAAATTTAGCTCATTATGGAAGAAATGGAAAACCAAAATTTACTTTTTAACAATTTCATAGTTAACAAAAGAAAGAGGTAATTAATCTCAAGGCAAACCTATTTGAATTACCAATTAAGAATGCCCACTAAGAAATAATAATGCTAAATTTACTGAATTTAAATCAAAATGTCATAAAGCATGTTACTGGAATTTCAATTTCTGTAAACAAAAAGAAACCCATGAGTGAATAAGCTTTATATATGGAAATGAAGAATTTTGAATATGGAATTCAACTTTACATTTCCATCTCACCACCTACAGGAAATAGAATTTAACATAAACCAAATCAAAATCCAGAAATCACTCAACACTTGTAACATCAAAACGGAATCAACAGAATAGTGCTACCGAAATCCCTTACTGTGATCGATTCAGAATTCTGTCTCCAAAAACTTGAATCTTAACCTCTTCAACCTTCGTTGAGGAGAGATCTAAGTCAGGATCTTAGGAGCAAACCCAATCATAAACTAATAAAAAGAAAAAACCAAATGATGAAATTCGACTTGCTGCTGTGTTGAAGACAAAACAGAAAAACCCATCAAAAATAAAGTGCAGAAATTCGAATTCCTCGTTGAAGAAAGGTTCAAACTCAAAATTTAATTGAGCTAAACTGCCAGAATGAAATGCTGAAACAAAAGAGAATCAAAGTGTTGGCTGCTGTCCGAAAGTAAAAACAAAAAATAAACCCAGAAAACCCAAATTCTCCAAGAAAAAAACGCTCTTTTCTTCTTCGACCTTCCTCTCTTTTTAAAGATAATCCGAGGCCTAATCTTTCCATCTTTGGCTCCTTAATTCTTGGGTGGACTTTGGGTGTGATATTCGGGCTAGAATTTCCCCCATAAATCGAGCAAATCACGTGAATTTTGGTGAATCTCCGCAAATTTCCGTACTTGATTTATAAGCCAGAGAATGCAATTGCATTGCAATTTCATTCTTCTTCTTTGTTCTTCACCTTGCCTTCCCAAGGAAATGCAATTGCATTCCATTTGCAATTTCTTCACTTCTTCAAATCTGCACAAAAACTCAACTTAAGCCAACTTTCTTGCATCTTTTCACTTAATTCCTTCTTTTATCATATTCCAACAAGCTTGCATGAATTTATTTAAAAATGTTATTTTTAGCTTGCTTGTTATTCAACAAAATCCACAAAACTGGCAAGAAAAACTTGGTTTTAGAGTTAAATAATTCTCATAACTGAGAATTATCAACCCTCTACCTCATTTATGCTATAAAACTGATAATTCTGAATCTCATTCTCAGTCTGTGTAGAAGGCTGTGCCAAAGGAACTGAGTCTAAGTCAATCAGATCATTATTATATTCAGACTCTGTTTTATCTGTCTTCTCAATGTCTTGCATGGTTTGGTCTTCTACAAACACAACATCTCGACTTCTAATGAGCTTCTTATGCACTGGATCAAACAACCTGTAACCAAACTCATCTTGACCATAGCCAAGGAACACACATGATCTTGTCTTTGCATCAAGCTTTGATCTCTCATCTTTAGGAACATGAACAAAAGCTTTACAGCCAAAGACACGCAGATGATTATAAGATATATCATTCTTTGACCAAATCCTGTTTGGAACTTCAAATCCCAACGGAACACATGGTGTGAGATTTAAAACATGTACAACTGTACTTAATGCTTCACCCCAGAACGATCTTGGTAACTGTGATTGTGAAAGCAAGCATCTCACTCTTTCAACCAATGTTCTGTTCATTCTCTCAGCTAGCCCATTTAACTGAGGAGTCTTAGGAGGTGTCTTTTGATGTCGAATACCATGATTCCTCCAATACTCATCAAAAGGTCCATAATACTCACCCCCATTATCAGTCCTAATACACTTCAACTTTTCACTAGTTTCTCTTTCAACAAGGACATGAAACTGTTTAAACACTTGCAACACTTGATCTTTAGTCTTCAAGGTATAAACTCATGTTTTCCTTCAATGGTCATCTATAAACGTCACAAAATATGATGCACCTCTAAGTGTTTTTGTTTTCATAGGACCACACATATCAAAATATACTAAGTCAAGTATATTTGGCTTCCTATAATGCTGAGATGCCTTAAAAGAAACTCTTGTTTGCTTTCCTGCCAAACAATGATCACACCTTTTCAGAGGTGCATTCTTTATACCAGGAATATGGTTTTTCTTGGCTAGAATCATCAAACCCTTCTCACTAATGTGACTGAGTCTCTTATGCCAAAGCTCAATACTCTCTTCATTGTCCACTGTATTTATATTGCAATCAGTTATCTTGGCCTGCATCAAATACAGTGATGAACACTTCTCTCCCTTAGCTACCACCATAGAGCCTTTAGTAAGCTTCCATTTACCATCATAGAAGGTATTGCAGAAACCTTCATCATCAAGCTTACCTGTGGAGATTAAATTCATGTGAATATCAGGGATGTGTTTCACATTCTTCAAAATCAGCATAGAACCATTCTTGGTCTCCAAGTGCACATCTCCAATGCCAACTGCTTTTGCTAATCCATCATTACCCATCCTAACACTACCAAAATCACCAGATGTGTAGGATGCAAAGAAATCTCTCCTTGATGTAGCATGAATTGAGGCGCCATTGTCAATTACCCAACTGCTCTGTTGTGTAGCAAGATTTATAACATCACCGTCAAATAAAATAAGGAACTCTTCGGTGGCTGCAGCAACTCTGTCTGCGTCATTACCATCATCATTCTTCTTTTCCTTACCTTTATCATTTTTATTTTCCCTCTTCAGTTGTCGACAATACTTCTTTATATGCCCTTTCAAACCACAGTGAAAACACTCAACATTTGCAAACCGACCACTCTTGCTTTTGCTTCTGTCTCTACCCTTCGGACCTTTTCTCTTACCCCTCCCCCTTCTTTCAGTAAGAAGAACCTCTGATTGTGAAGAAGAGCCCTGAGACTTTCTTCTCATCTCTTCGTTCAAAACACTACTTTTTACTAAGTCCATACTTAGTACTCCATTTGAGGCTAAGTTCGATAAGGAAGTTCTAAATGTCTCCCACGAGTCCGGCAATGAACCAAGAAGCCATAATCCATGTATCTCTTCATCAAACTTGATATTCATTCTAGCTAGCTGATTGATGATACCTTGGAATGTATTCAAGTGATCTGACATAGATGTTCCTTCTTGGTATTTAAGGCCATCATTTGCTTGATCATAAACAACTTACTATTACCAGTTTTCGGGGCATATAATGACTCAAGTTTATTCCACAAAGTCCGTGCATAATTGTCTTCACCAATATGATACAGAATATTTTCTTCAACCCATAGTCTAATAATGCCACATACTTTCATATGACATATTTTCCATTCTGCATCAATTTTATCTTCAGGCTTCCCAAGTGAAAAAACAAGGAAGATACAAACCCTTCACATATAAAATATTTTCCATCTTTCTTTTCCAGACTTGATAATTTGAGCCATTCAGAGTAACCATCTTACCTATACTAGTTTCCATGTTCAACACAAGGTACTTAACTAATCACAACCTTGCTCCGATACCACTTTTTAGGGACAACGACCCTCGACAGATCTCCACATTGGTATGATATTGTCCACTTTGGGCATAAGCCCTCATTGCTTTGTTTTTGGTTTCACCCAAAAGGCCTCATACCAATGGAGATAATATCCCTCACTTATAAACACAATTATAAGTGATATTAATCTTTCACAGAGTATATATATTTCTAACCGCCTGATATTAAGCCAAGAACAACTACAAAGATGGTTGGGTAAAATTTGTCTGTTCATGATGGTGAATCCCCATTTTCATAATCATTCCTCTTTTAGTTTTGTGTTTCTAAAACTTATGCCTACTTTCCTTCAATTTCTATTTCACTATTTTTTGCAAAACCTAAATAAGAAACATATAGGTAACATATAGGTAAAATAGTATTTATAAGCTAAAATTTTTAAAAAAAAATGGTTATCAGGGTGGGCCTACATGATTCATTTCGTAAGATTGAAAGGGATATTACAATATTGCACTCTTACAATCAATTCAAAAATATCAATTTTAAAACTAAGAATATCATGTTATGCTAAAAGTTTAAAATCTTGAAATCTAAGACTTAATAAAAATGTCTCTTAACTTCAAAATAAAAAGGTACTTATTCCTTCATTTAGGGGGCTTTTGGGGGTGCCGGATTGACTTTGGGTTGGTCTAGCTTTGAAAGTCAAGTGAAGCCCATGTTTGGGACTAGAGATGGCAAAAATCCCCGCGGGGTCGGATCCCCGCGGGTCCCTGTCCCAAACGGGGCGGGGAATCCCCGGTTTGACCGGGTATGGGGGTCAAATCGGGGATTTTTTTGGGTCCCCGGTCGGGGACGGGGCGGGGACGGGGAGGGTATCCCCGCCCCGTCCCCGTCCCCGTCCCCGTCCCCAAATCCGCCCCGAATATTTTTTTTTTTAAATATTAATTTTTAAAAATATATTATAATTATTTATAATAATATTATTAATAACATTATATATATATATATATATATATATATATATATATATATATATAGTAAAAAACACATGCACTGTTTTTATATATTATTTTCTGATTTAATTTCTTTAGTATATGTATTTATTATATTTAATTTCATAATATAATAACTTTTATATTAAATTTATAATAAAAGTGTTATATATTTTTAAAAATTAATTATTTCCATAAATATAGCAATAATAATACTAATTTAACATAAAAGTTATAATTTTAATATATTTATACATGTTTAATTAGTTATTAATTAAAAAAATAATTATAAATAAAAATAAAAAACGGGGATTTTTCCCCGTGGGGACCCGATCCCCGAACGGGGATTCCCCGACCCCGACCCCGACTCCCCGAAATGGGGAATGGGGCGGGGACGGGGATGAAAATTTCTAACGGGGACGGGGATGGGGAGTGCATCCCCGGCCCCGCCCCGCCCCGTTGCCATCCCTATTTGGGACAAGAAATTGGGTAGTCAGAGTTTGGCCCCTCAAATTGATGGAGTATACCTTTCCAACATATGATTTTTCTTTCTTCCATAGACTTGGTGGGGCTCACCATTTCTCTATTCCTTCCTGAGCTATTGAGCTATGTGCGCTTTGACAAATATATTTTTTGTTAATTTTCAATTATAACTATTTATAGTTTTCTTTCATTAGGAATGTAGATTTACATTATCTTTATTTAATTTTTTTTCAATTTATCTATATTTATTTAACAATGGTTTTAAAAATATATAATTTTCTAATTTTAAGGTGACAAAAGTATATTTTAGTTTAATAAAATGAATAATATTTAATTTTAAATTGACTATAGTAAAAATAGAATTAATTTTCAAATTAATTAGCTACACCAAAAAAAAGTATGTGCATGAAATTTATTTTGAAGTTAGTTAACATAAATATTTGCGATTTTATTTTTAATTTAGTCATTTAAAAATAACCTATAGAATATATTTTATTTTTAATTTAATCAAATTAAAATTACGAAAACTAAGCAAATTTCACTCTCAATATAATTATATGTTCTAAATTTCCTTTTTTCATGAACCATATAATTTTTGTTTCTCATACTTGACATCAAGATTAATTCTATTATTGTGAATGATTGTTTTGAATTTAAAATTTTCATGAAAAATGGCAAAAATTAGGGTTACAAAAATATAAGTAATGAAATATATCAATTTCAAAATGGATGGAATAATGGCTTCTTAGTAGATTGTTTAAAAATGTAGTAAAATTATATCAAAGGTTGAACAATTCACAAAACAGTGGGAAGAACAAAAAAATAGCTAAAAAAAGACGAACAAAAAAACTGCAAAAAAAAGATTACCCAAATCTAGGCTACACAACCTTGCACTTTAGACACACACTTTAGACACAAGCAACACAAATTTAGGCTACCCAACTACCCAACTCTGTACCCCAAATCTAGGCTACTCCCTTACACATAGGATATACACAAACCTAGGCTACTAATCTACGCCATAGTTTACAAACTTAAGCTTTTGATTTCAAACTTGCGCTCCAAACGAGTCCTTAAATTTTTAGTAAAACACCACATCAAAAGAGAGAATTTAAGTAGTTCCTCAACAGGAGTTAGTGGCTGAGTTTCTTTATTCGTCCTAGTGGACCATTTTTTTTTTTTGTTCTCTTTCCTAGCTTGATTTAAAGGAGAAATGAATGTGAATTTCTTTATTTGTTTGTCCCAATTCATCTCAAGATGTTATTCCTATGCATATTTGGCTTTTGTGAATTGGGGTATGCCCATAATTATTTGGAATCCAGATATAAAAAGTGATTTGTGATGTTGATGTTGATATATGGTATATAGTGGGGACTTCATGGGGTTGCCATTCGTCCAAATAGGGAAAGAATAATCTTATCCCTCTTAAATAGTTAATGCCTAAAGTGGGTTAGTCTAAGATTTGGTTTTCACTTATCCTAACAATATCGCAAAATTCCCTTGGGTTAAAGATGTGTGGTTCCTTGCATCATTTCGTCTCTTCACTGCTATTTTTTATGGAAAAAAAAAACAGAGAATATTATAATTCTAAAAAGAGAGGAAGATTTGAGCATCTAACAGTCGGTGGAGGCATTTTCAATTATTGTTTGTGACAATTCAACTCAATTATTGTTGGTGAGACTTTAACTTTCATTCATATATTCATACCTTATGAACGGTTTTGAAGTACTTCAATTTAATTATTTATAGCCAACTTGAGCATAGGTCAACTGGTTAAGGCATATGTCTTAGATTAAAAGATCAATGGTTCGAATTCTCCCACTTCGACTCTACTCTGACTCTTGATCAAGATGTTAGAGATTCGAATTCTTCCACATTCATTGGTTAATTCGAAGTAAAAAAAAAAAAGTTGAATTATTGATATAATATTTACTTTATGAACTTGTTAATAATTAGAAAAATTAACTTTAATTACAGATATATATTATAATTTTTACATAATGAAGGACGATGGTTGCGAAAAAAGACATTCAATCTAATTGCTTGGTATAGACCGTATTGCAAGTTGTGATTGGAAACAAGATGGGAACTGTCGCAACTAATCTAATCCTTCTCGAAATAATTCAGTTCAGCTCATATGAGATACATTATTGGTTTCTTCCATCCAAAGTTGTTTTTTTCTTTATTTAATTCAATAATATGTGAAAGCGATGATTAATTTAAACCTCTAATATTTTAGTCGAAGTTAAAGTTATGTGTCTTAACAATTGAGCCATGTTAAGGTTGACAAGTACTCTCTACTTAGTATAATAGCAGCATGCATTTACCTTCATTTTTCACAACCAACCAATATTCCAGTTGATCAGAAAGACGAGTTTTTCTTTCACGATATGAGATTGTCATTTACAGGGGTGGATTCAGACTATATTTTGGAATGCCAGCGAATTATATTATAAAAACATAATTTTAAAAATTAATCAAAGTTATGTAAAAAGAATCAATAGGTGCATGCACCAGAACATTGCATTGATCCCAACTAAATTGATTTAACTAAGCCTAAAAAAAGTTAGGAGTAGTTGCCAATTTAGTTTAATTTCGACAAAGCGTTTTTACTAAAATAATATATAAAAAAAAAATTAAAAAATAGACAAATCAAAATATGTAAATAAGTAATTATAACGAATCATTCTATGTAGCGATAATTGTTAAGTTAGAGTTAGTTTATATCTAAGTTAACCTTCGATTTATCTACCAAAAAGAGCACAGCTCAAATGGCATATAGAATGTGTTAACGACCATGAGATCTGTGATTTTAATCCCACCAATCCCCTATTGTACTAAAAAAAAAACCTTTCTATTTATGCTATGTGCTATTTTAAAAAATACACATTTAAGTTATTTTACAAAATGAAACTCTCCATTAACGTTTGTTTTTTTAAAAAAAAAGTTTCCAAAAAGATATCTATTTACATATATTATTTTTTTAAAAAAAACTAATTAATCATTATATAAAAATAAATGTAATCACTTGTACATAGAAATTAAAATGCACATATATAAAAAGAAAAAATAAAAAGATCGGGGGCCGTGGCCCCCTAGATACGCTTCTGGTCATTTATCTTATGGAGATATCTCCACAGTCAATTATTATAGAGAAAAAAAGTATGAATTTTGTACCCTAAACATGACAATATCTAGCAGTTTTTACCCGAAACTTTTAATTTCGTAAAATTGTACCTGAAACTATGATAAGTGTTGCACATTTACCTTAAACTTTATCAACTGCTACATTTTTACCTTCTGATAAATTGTCATTTTAAATATTATTATAAAACTGTGTTAATGAATTATAAAACACATATCAAGTAACAAATTAATGGGACTTCGTACAAAAACAATACAAAAGTTAAATTTTTGTTGAAATTTTGTGAGTTTTAGGAGATTTGTTCAATGGTCGATCCCGTTGCATTTATCGAACTTAATTTTATGTAATGCGTGTTTTTTGTTAATATTTATAAGTTTTGAAAATGTTTTACTTTTTTACTAAAATTATTCGGCGATTTTACCAAAAATTGTTCAAACGGGGTAAAAATTCAAACACTTGTTAAGTCAAGGGTTCAAATTGAAGTAAATTGATCCATCATGCCAAGTTCAATAAATTAATTAAAAAAATTTCACTATTACATTATCACTTATAGATACCAGCCTCAAAATGGCTAGCTCTATTGAATTCTTCACTGCATCACAATTTTTAATTTTGATGGTCGGAAGTATTATCGGAATTGCTTTGAGAAATCCCAGATCAATATTAGTCAAACATTGAAATGATCGTTGTTTTCCATTTTGCATGTTGCCAAATGTGACCGTAGATTTTTAACCTTTATAATATGCTCTGCCACATCTTTTCTTGATTTGATGGGAAAATTATGCAAAGGTCCAAATTGATGACATTCAAAGGATAAGAATTGAATGGCCGGGGAGTTAACGGTGTCTTTTTTGTGGCCATTCTTCTGCAGATGCCCTACATGCATTCTAAACCTAATCTATGACGCCATCTCATCTATCGACGTTTTCCAAGAAAGCTCTTATGTCTTTGTTCAGAGGATTGATGCTCTTCAAAACCCTACTCATAAAGGCAATGTCTGAAACGTGCACCAGTGAGGTTAGAGCTTCCGATCCTCCCTCCTATATTTATAACGTTATATTCTAAAAACAATAATAATAAGAGGCTTTAAGCCAAAATCTGAGTGAAGTTCAACTAGTTAAAATATATATCATCAATAAAAAAAGTTAGAGATTTGAATCTTGACCCCTATGTTTGTTGAACTAAAAAAATAATAATAAAAGATTTAGAACATATAGCTCAACTGATTAAGGTACTTTAATCTCGACTATAAGGTCAGAAATTAAAAAATTCTCATAATCACATATTGTTAACTCGTGAAAATTAATTATATTGGTAATAAATGGCTTAAAACATTGCAAGGACACGTGCAAGTTTTGTTTAAGTTAAAATGATCAAAATGATTGATTTTCATTTTTGCTCATATCATCTAACCAATCAAATAAAACAAATAAATAAATAGCCTTTGGCACTAAAAGATAAGGATGTATTTGATGGCCTTTTTCTTAGTCCAGTTTTAGTAGATAAAAGTGTAGTTTTTGAAAAAAAATAGTTTCAGTTTTGAGATTTGAAAAGTATTTTTAGATTAACTAGAATCTAAAGCAAACAACTTAATAATAAATAGATTAAATTACAAATTTGATCCTTATGGTTTGGAGAAAGTTAGAAGTTAGTATTTAAGATTTTAAAAGTTAGAATTTGGTCTCATATTGAATCGGTTAGTGATTTCAGGTAGGGACTCTATGAGATTTTATCAAATCATAGAAATGAAATTCTAACTTTTAAAACTATAGCGATTAAATTCTAACTTTTTTCAAACTATAGGAATCAAATTTGTAGTTTAACCTAATAAATATAGAAGTTAGCAAAAACTTAAAAATCAAACAAAATTTGTTGGATTATTTTATATTCGTTCTCCACACAACATTGACAAATGGCTAAAAGGCAATAGCCAATAAACGTTGAAAAATTCCCAACATTCTAATTAATTAACCTCTCAATATTCTAAACTAAGTTAATAAAATGTAATATGTGCAAGAAAAGCAAAAAG
This sequence comes from Trichosanthes truncata, assembly GCA_033996785.1. Taxonomy (NCBI): domain Eukaryota; kingdom Viridiplantae; phylum Streptophyta; class Magnoliopsida; order Cucurbitales; family Cucurbitaceae; genus Trichosanthes; species Trichosanthes truncata. Next base: position 17,350,915 of record JAWPNB010000007.1, read on the forward strand.
TGAACCACAAAAGAATAAAGCAAAAAAGAGTAAAGTTGTGCCCTATAAATAGAGGGTCTCTTTGAGTGACTTACACCATCCCAAATTTGTCAAGTCTTTTTCCTCACATTCTCTCTCTCTCTCTCCTCTTCTTTTCTATTTTGGGTGTTTGGGGTATCTGTGGATTTAGAAGTTCTTTTTTTTTTTTTTTTTGAAAAGTGGATTTAGAAGTTTTTGAGAGGGCTTTAATGGTGATTATGTTGTTGCTGACAGAAGATAGAGAGCACAGATGGGGAGATGCAAATGCAAGTGAGAGACATCAAAAAGCATCTCTGTCCTTTGTGCTCTCTATTCTTCTGTCATCACCTTTAATTCAGCCCTCCAATTTCTTCCACATATCTTCTTCCTCTTGGTTCCTATTTTCTCTTCTTCATATGCATTCTCTCTTCTTGTTGGGTATCTTTTCAATTATGTTAGATGAGTATGTCTACTTTCTTTTACTTAGTAGTCATTATTATTATTATTATTATTTGTGTGGATGAAACTTTTCAAGATTGAATCTTGTGTTTGTTAAAATTTCATTTTAATATCCCTAAAGGTTTTTGTTTGTAGTTTCAATTTTTGATCCCTATAGCTTTAAACGTTTCAAATTTGGTATGATTAAATCTTTATAAACATTCTCATCACTAATGACCATCTACTATATGGATGTAGCATGTTTGTTTGGATGTGGCAAAGAAGACAATGAGCTTGACATCGGGAAAAATGTATTAGGTAAGAAAATTATTAACATCTAGTTGCAGTAGAAAGATTTTGAGACATTTAATCAAAACCAACACGAGACCAAATCAAAACTTTTAAAATTATTGAGATTTATGTGAAATTTTGCATGACGACTAAAATCAGTAACTTAACCTTTGTTTTAATTCTTTTTTTTTTTTCATTTTTCTTCATATTTAAGTCATTTCAATACTTAACTAAGATTTCATCACAATATCAATCATTATACTTTTCAATAGATTGAAATGAAGATATGGATTTGAGTTCAGATTAAGTATTTTGTCGATGGTTTTCGCCATACCAAATAAATATATTTTATATTAATTGATAAAAAATTATTTTATTAGTTGGTTGGATTAGTGTTATTTTTTTAAAGAAAGTACAACGTTACAACTACAGCTGAACATTAATGTTAAGAGTTCGATATAAATACAAAAGTATGTATATATTAGATCAGATATTGATAATGTTGTTTGTGTTGTTAGTCATTTTATTTGTCTAATTGTGAAAAATAATATTAGAAAGATGTAGAGTGAGATCATGAAATATTTTTCTAGTGCTTCAAATTTGAAACTCACTTTTGGAAGTAAAAAACAATTACTTATCAATTACACTAATTCACAGTCTACTTTTGACTACATGATCATAATATTTTGGAGTGTCTCGATAATTGAAGCTGCATAAATGTGATGTGATCATGTGAAGCATCGATTTCCTCTTAAAAGTCAATTCAGTCAATCAAACGAAGTATGTCCCCAAGAAGACACAAAATAACCTCACAAGGAGGTAACAAGCCATGGCCAAGCACCCAACAACAGCATGCGCGCCAACACTAGCCACAACTGCACCCACGCATGCATCTACAACCCTTTCTAACCTCACAAGAGATTTTCAAGCTTGCCCAAAGAAGCTTGCAAACAATAGCCTACGTGCGCACCATCCTGCAGCTACTGTGTCAAGAACCTCATAAGCCAGTGCTAAGCACATCCCCGCGTGCGTCTCAGTCTAGCAGTGCGACTCCTCCAAAGCCAGCACATGCCCTATCTGCATACGCCTTTAACGCCTGCGCCTTGCGCATAGCACCCAGCTACTCACCTGCAGAACGTATACCATGTTGCCTTGGTAGCATCCAAAATATGTTATCTTTAGCCCTTATTTATTGCTAGTTCTATTACTTTCACGATCTTATTTGTTTATTTTGTAGAGATTGAGCATTTGGAGCAAACATGAGTTTTTAGAAGATTTGTGGTGAAAAATGAGCTATTTTGACCTATTTTGAGTAGTCAAGTGTAGAGAGGATGCAAATCAAGCTAGATTTTCAAGGGGGTAGCGTTGAGACGTTACCAAGGGCATTGAGATGATCTGAAATGAAGTTCAAGCAATTCTTCTCGCACGAGTAGCGTCGAGACACTACTTTGGGAGTCTCGATGCTATGAATTCAACTTTAACGTCATGCTCAGCGCTGCAGATTGACCCTTGACATTGTGTTCAATGTTGGGAGCGTCTTGATGATGGTGCTCGACGCTTGAAACATGTTCCCTCAACTGTCCTTTCGAAGCGTCTTGACATTGCCAGCCCTTTTATGTAGCCTTCCTTATTTGATGAGGCAACGTCAAGACGTTGTCTTTGGGCATCTCAACACTGACAACATCCCTATAAATACATCTTTTTCTACACGTTTTTTGGGCATCTTTCTCTAGTTTATCTTCTAGTCTTTTATAGTTTTTATGCAACTTTTGAGAGAAAATTGTATCTTTGACAGGTTTTGGCTTTCTCATCAAGATGAACGGCTAAATTCTACGTTTCTGATTCAAAGGTCGGTCCAAGTCAAATTGTAAGATTGTGAGGCTTCAGGCTCAGTTGTAATTTCTTTTCTATCCAATTATTCTTGATTTTCTTGTTTTTATTTTATGAGCAATTGACATTGATTGAATTGACCCTTTAATTGATATTGATTGTTTGTCTGGTAAACATGATTTTATGATTTGTAATTATCATGAATGGTTGGATTAAGTAGCAATATAGTTGGCTCGTGTGTATGTGATTATGATTTTTCCATCTTACATAACTTGCAAAATAGACTCTGGAAAATAAAGGAACGAAATTAATTTGGGTGTAGCATCTCACCTAGTTGATCTTGTCTCAGTCATTCTCACTGTTCTTAATGTTATTGTTGAATTGATATGGAACGCTATCATGCTTAGTTAATTAGATGATAAGATTTAATTGTGATACTTTGTTAGAATCAATTGAATTATGAGAAATAAAACTTGTCACACGGCTTTTCCGAATAAGTAAACTAAGTACTTCGATAGAGAAATTAATTTCTCTTTTGTGAGCCTATGATCAATATTACAATTGGATGTGAATTGCACCTTTGAATTGAAAATTATGGTAAGATTGATTTTCTCCTTTGCTTTTATTTGTTTTCTATTTAATTTTAGTTTTAAATCACAAACCAAAACCCCTTGTTTATTTTCTGTTCTAATATAACCTTAAGAAATTAATTAATTTGGTTATTTTGGGATTTGACCTATTTCCACTATTTCTACAAGCTAGAGTAGTATAATAAGTTTTTATTTTGGAGGGCTTCGACAACTCGACAAAAAATTGTAGTATACTATATTTATTTGCAGTATAGTGGTGAGTATTTTCACCTGTCACGTGGGTGACACAGGTTCGATCCCCGACAATAGCACCAAATTTTGGTCAGGTTGTCAAAGCCCTCCAAAATAAAAATAAAAAAAAATTATTATATTACTCCAATTTGTAGAAATAGTAGAACAAGATTGAATCCTAAGGGAACCAAATTGATTAATTTCTCAAAGTTAAATTAAAATAGAAAGTAAAAATGGGAGTTTTGGTTTGTTTAAGGAAAACTACAATTTAAACCATAAAAGAATAAAAGCAAATGAGAAAAATCAATCTTACCAAAGTTTCTAATTCAAAAGTGCAATCATCCAATTGTAATTTCGATCATAGGCTTACAACGAATAATCAAACTTCTCAATTCAAGAACTTAGTCTACTTGGTTGGAAAAGTCATGTCAAGTGTAAATTCTTCTAACTTAATTGGTTCTAATTAACAAAAAACCACAATCAAATCTTATCATCTATTTAACTTAGCACGATAGCATTCCATATCAACTCAACGATAGTATTAAGAACTTATGGGAATGACTAAACCAAAATTTATTAAGTGAGATAGCTACAACCCAATTAACTAATTTGTACCGTTGTTTCCATAGAGTCTATCATGCAAGTAATGTAACATGGAAAAACCATAATCACACACACATGAGCCAACTCCTTGATACTAAGGCTAATCATTCATGACAATTATGGATCACAAAATCATGTATAGCAATCAAACAATTCATACTAATTAAGGTGTCAATTTAATCAATATCAATCATTCATAAAATAAGAACAAGAAATAAAAAATACTTGAATTAAAGAAATTACAATCAAGCCTAAAGCCTCACGATCTTATGATTGAAATTGAATCACCCTTGAATCGAAAATGTAGAGTTTAGCAGTTGGTCGGGTTGTCAAGGCCCGCCAAAATAAAACTGGCTTCTTACTCTAACTTGTAGGAATAGTGGACCAAGTCGATATCCCAAAGGAATCAATGCAATCAATTTCTCAATGTCAAATTTTCACAAAGAGGGAACAATGGGGGCTTTAGGTTTTTATGAATAAAAATAAAATAAAGGGCAAAATACCTTTTTGGTCCATCAAATTTCATTTTGGTTCTCTTTTGGTCCATGAGTTTTCAAATTCAACAATTTAACCCCCCCGAGTTTTGAATTTAGTTGCATTTTAGTCCCTCCGTCCATTTTTCATTAATTACTAACATAATACTGATGTGACATTTATTTTTTAATTAAAAAAATATTTTTAATTATTTTATATTTTTAATTAAAAAACATTTTTTTTTACTTTTTTTTTCTTTTCTCTGTCTTCCTTCTCCCCATCCCTCTTCTTTCTCCCTCCTCCTCCCATTCTTCTACCTCCTCCCATGGCTGCTCGCCATCGTCCACCATCGTCGATCAATACCCTTGTCGCAGGTAATTTTTCATTTCATTTCCTTATTCTTCCTCTTTCTCTTTCTTCCTTATCCTCTTCCTCTTCATCTATTCATGAAGTACATCTGAAACGGAGGGAGGGAGAGCTCACTGTTGCCCACCACTGTCGTCGTCTCCGCATCTTCTTCTTTATTTTTCTCCTCCTCTTCTGCTGCCTACTTTCGCTACCCCTCCCAGTGAACTTAATTATGCTCAACTGATGCCCAAAGGTTTCTTCTTTGTCAATTTCCAAATTGTCCCATTTCTTCAAATGTATTTTTGAGCTCTACGTTGCCTTGGATTGAAATCAAGCATCAATTCTCTTCTCTTTTCTAGTTTTGATCTTTAGTTCTCTTCAATTTTAGGAAATTTGTTGAGATTTTTGTTTCTGAAGTTTATTTTAGTTGTTTTTGGTTTGTGCTTTGGATCTGGAAATGTGGGTTTCATTTGTTTGATTTCAGTACCATCGTCATCACCATGGTAAATTGCTACCCATCTATGGGTTTCCTCTTCTCTAATTTGAGTGAAAGGGTTTGAAGAAAAGAGTGGAAGAAGAAGATAAGGACACCGACACCATCACCAATGCAAGAACTAGGTGAATGGGAAAAGGGAAGGGGGAGCACGGTGGGTGGAGGGGAAGGAGAGAGAAGAGAGAGAGAGTGAAAGAAAAAAGAAAAAAAGAAAAAACGATGGCGGTGGTCGGCGGCAACGGTTGTCGGTGGCGGAAACCATGGTTGAGCAAGGGGAAGTATGGGAGGAGGAGGGAGAAAGAAGAGGGGAAGAGGAGGGCGAGCAAAAGGCTAAGTTGGGGGTATTTGATAAGTTCATTTTGTATATATTTATTTATCTTGTTTATGTTGTTTTTATTTAGTTTTTATATAGTTTTTGAATTTTAATTCTTCATTTTCTTTTATTTTTATAGGTGATCAAAGATTGTATTTTGAAGGTCAAGTTTCAGGACTTTTAGGAGGACTTTTCGATTGAATATTTTTAAAAAAAAAAAAAAAAAAATTTACGGCGCCCAGGCGCCCAAACCCATGCAGGAAGGCAGAGAGCCAGCCCCTAGGCGCTTTGGAAATTTTCTCACACATTTTCAATCGCGCCTAGGCGCTATGTCGACTGCCCTAACTTAAAATGGGCATCTTTTATCAGTTTTGGGGTCGAAAATTAGATTTTGGGAGGCGAAAAATAGAGAACAGAAGGGAGAGAACGAAAGGAAGACGACTATACAATATTTTGGAGGATCTGAGCAATCGAACAAAGCGAGAACGACGATTGGAAACTCGTGGAATCACCCGAATTTGTTTCTTTTCCCTTTTTCCTTCTCTTTTTCTTCCTGTCATGACTCAATTGATATTTTTAGCTAGTTTTGTTAATTTTTACATTATGAACTAAGTTTTTCTTTCTAGAGCTTTGATGTAATCGCTATTCGAATCTTATTATTCCTAGTTAATAGTTGATATTTCAATTTCGTATTTGGTTGTGAAATTTTTTTTGAGCTTAATGCATGTTTAGATTTGGCCACTCTTTGCATCGATTTTATGTCATAATTTGAGGTTGAGAGACAAGAATTGTTGATAGATCTGAATAGTTTTCCCTAATTTACACTTGAGATAGAGATATCCTTGTGGGTTTTGTGGCAATTTAAGTTCTACGCTCGTCATAATTGAATTGTTGGAATTGTCATAGAGATATAAGCAATTTCTTTTCAATGAATATTGTTATTGCTTGAGAGAGAATATCGAGTCTATAGGGTAGAACTTTCCAACAATCTAGAATAGAATTTGCTTCAACTTTTAATGAATGAAGAATAGGAGGAGATAATGGTGAAGTCATAACTCTAGAACCTATTGCAATTAAATTTAATCATCTGTTTTACGTTGTTAATTTTAGAGTCGTATTTCATTCTTTTGCTGTTAATTTTAATTTCACCTATCATCAATTATTCGGTCCTCAGATAAAATTGAAGCTTACGAATTTGGTAGTTGATAGCATTCATTCCATGTGGAGAACGATACTAGTACTCACACTACTATATTACTTGTAACGATTCGTACACTTGCGAATTCGAACAACAGATACAACAGGAACAAAGAAAGAGTGACAAGGATGGAGAAAAAGCTTGGTTGTTTTCAATGGAGAAAAGAACAATTGCACAAACATAGAAAGAAAAAGGGTTGGACGAAGGTAGAAAAAAGGTGCACATTCAATAGGGTAGTTAAAAATAAAAATCTTTTTCGTTTCAATGGAAGAAGGTATGGTTATTCTTAGGTTAAATTACAAGTTCGGTTTCTAAGTCCCCGTGTTTGATAATCATTTTGTTTTTAGTTTTTGATTTTTGAAATTTGTGCTTGTTTTCTCACTATTTTCTACAATAGTTTTCATCTTTCTTAAGAAAACATTTGTATTCTTAGCCAAATTCCAAAAAAAAAAATAAATTTTTGAAAACTACGGCCCCATTTGATAACAATTTGGTTTTTTAAAATTAAGCTTATATACATGACTTCCACATATGAGTTTTTTTTTTTTTTTGTTATCTACTTTTTACAAATGTTTTCAAAATCCAAGCCAAGTTTTGAAAACTAAAAAAAAATGACCCTATTTGATAACCATTTTCATCTTTTGGTTTTTGGTTTTTCTGTTTTTTAAAAATAAAAACCATATATGTTTGATAACTCGCTTTTTGGTTTCTGTTTTTAAACAAAACAGAAACCAAACTTGTTTGATAACTGCTTTTGGTTTTCAGTTCTAAAAAATGAGAGAGATGAAGAGATGTTTTAGAGAGAGAGAGAAAATGTGTGGAGACATACAAATAAAAATTTAGAGACATAGATATAAATGTTTTCCAGAGAAAAATTAAATACATTAATTTAGAGAGATGAAAGAAAATATTTAGAGAGAGAATATTAGTTAGACTTCATAAAAAATATTAGTTGAAAAAAAGTTAGAGAGAGAACATATATATTTTAGAGAGAAAAAAGTTAAATAAAAAGAGAAATTTTAGAGAGATAATAAGGTTAAGAGTAAAGGATACGTTAGAGAAATAAAAATACATTAGAAAAATAAAGAAAAGTTGTAGTGAGAGAAAAATTAGAGAGATTGTTTTTTCAAAAGAAAAGTTAAAGATATATTTCTTAGAGAGAAAAAGAAAAGTTAGGGAGAAATTTTAGAAATATATAAGTTAGAGAGAAAGAAATGTTTAGAGAGAGAAATGTTTGGGGAAAATATTTGATTTTTAGAGAGAAAAATTGGAGAGGTATGTTAGAAGAGAAAGAGAAATGAAAGTTAAATAAATATAAACATTTTAGAGAGGGGAAAAAAAGCTATAGAAGTGAACATTTTAGAGAAACAGAGCAAAACTTTTTAGTAAGGAAAATCTAGAGAGGAAAAAGTTTAGAGAGATAGAATATAGAAAAAGAAATTTGTTAGAGAGAGATATGTCAAAGAGGGGAAAAATGAGCAAAAATGAGCAAAAATGAGTTTTTGAAAAACAGGAATCTGTTTTTAAAAATTACTTTTTTGTTTTTACTTTTATTTTTAAAAATATTTTTAAAAAACAGAAAACAAAAAATAGAATTGGTTATCAAACAACTCTATTTTTTAAAAATGAAAAACATAAACATAAAATGAAATGATTATCAAATGGTCCCTTAGTTTTTTAAAATTTGTTTTATTTTTGGCGTTTGATTAAGAATTCAAATGTTTCCTCAAAAAAGATAAAATACATGGTAAAAAAATTGTAGAAAATAAGCATAATTTTGAAAAACAAAAAATCAAAAATCAAATGGTTATCAAACGGGGTCTACTTTTTTTAGTTATCGAAACTTGACTTGAATTTTGAAAACATTTGTAAAAAGTAAATAACAAAACGAAAGAATCTCATATATGGGAGTACTGTTTATATGTTTAATTTTCAAAAACAAAAAAACTAAGGCCCGTTTGATAACAATTTGATTTTTGGTTTTTGGTTTTAAAAAATTAAGCCTATATCTCATCTATGAGTTTCCTTGTCTTGTTATCTACTTTCTCAGTTTGTTTTCAAAAACCAAGCCAAGTTTTAAAAATGAAAAAGTTTTTGTTTTTGGAATTTAACTAAGAATTCAAATATTTATATAAGAAATATGAAAACTATTGATGAGAAATCATGAGAAACAAGCTTAATTTTCAAAAATCAAAAATCAAAAATCAAATGGTTATCAAACAAAACCGTAATTTTTAAAAATTTGTTTTCGTGGACGTAAGTCCCTAAACTCTCAATATTGTGTCCAATAGGTCACTATATTTAACCTATTAGATACAAAATTGAATTTTGTATTCTTGACCTTTCAATTTTGTAACAATAGATCCATGAATTTTAAAAAATGTCTAATAAGTTAGTGACTTATTGGATGCAACATTGAAAATTCAAGTCTATTAGACAGTTTTAAAGTTCAATTAATGTCCATTAAAAGTTCAGTTGCAATTTAACCTTATTCTAATTAGAGATGTCCATTTATCCAATGGGGTGAGAAATCCCGTTTAGGTGGGGGAATGGAGAGGAAGTGGGGAAAAAATTCCCGTAAGCTAAATGGAGACGGAGAGTCCCCGTTCCTGCCCCGTTTATTTTTATTATTATTTTTAATTATATATATACAAAGACATGTATATGTTTGAATCGCTTTTGATTATGAATTGTAATATTTAAGATTTTATTAATGACGTATGAGATATTGTATGAATAATTGATATGTTTGAACCATTTTAAACTCTCATGTATGGATAATTAAATAACTTAATATGAAATATTATTTTGTTTCATTTAAGAGGTTTAAGAATTTTTCATGAGGAATTAATCATTTAAATGAAGATTCATAGTGGAGAATTAACTACTTAATTCAAATTTTTCTTAAAAAATCATTTAATTAATTTTTGTAGAAAAATTAAACGGAAAATAATTTTCTGCGGAGAATCTGACCCCACGAATTTTCCTCCTCAATCACCGCAAAATTAAATAGAGAATTTTACGATGATAGAGAATGAAATGGGAGACAGGGACGAAAACAGAGAAGCCATCTCCGTCTCTACCCGCCTAGTGGACATCTCTAGCGTGCATCTATTTGATAGCAATTTCCACCTCATTCCCGCAAAATGGGATCGTAGGTTTAGAGTTCATAATATCATCAACTCTGCTAACGACACGATTCAAAAGGAGGAGATGGACCGGAAGTAACTTACAAAGATATTCACTCAACCAACTGATCATCGTTTTGTGCCAAGAGGCTTGCTGGTCCTTAATCCCAAAAATTTCAATTTGTCGTTCCTACTAGTGGCTTTCCTATGAAACCACTTTGTGTTTCAACCATCCCATTCGAGTCAATTCTCTTGGGATTGCTACTTCTAGTAAATCTAATCCTCCTCCAACAAATGAACAATATCTTTTTCCAACGCATGTATTAAGTCAAAATCAAGGGGAGGCATCTGTTATAGGCTTCCCGAATTTGGTGGCATAGCCATTTGATTTTTTCTTTTTTCTTTTTTTTTTCTTTTTAGTTCAACAACATGTGGGAATGGTGATTCGAACCATTGACTTCTTAATCGAGACTACATGTTAATTACCGATGAACTATGCTCACAACCGATTGGATGGATGATTTGATGTATCAATTGCCGATTTATCTTCCTCCCCCCTGTCGCTAGAGTTCTGCACATTTAGACAAATTGTGATCCAAACTCTGAGGAGTATTGCCCTCCTACTCACCCAAGCATTGATTTAGTATGATCTCCCGACATTCGGTATGGAGAATCACAACTCCTAAAAGTACAACTCTAAAAATTGCTAGCTAATAAAAAAAAGTATTTTTAAATACCACATCATTATTCTATATTAAATTTCAACAATGTTATTTAATAAAGGCTTGATTGAAAAAAATTTATACATAAAAGTAAAATAAAAAATTTCAAGGCTAAATGGAACATGACTCAACTAGGTAAGGTGTTAGTAACTTCTTTTATTGGTTAAAAGTTTGAGTCATCATTTTCACATTTATAATATTATATAATATTATATTCTGGAGGAAAAAGAAAGCTTTCAAAATATGAAAGATGATATTAAAAGCTAAAGCATACTTTGACCAATAGAATATTAATTTTTATCAAGTACAATGATCGACAAATTACCAATTAAGAAAAAATATCACAAGATTGCTGATGATATGCAAATATAATAAACAGATGTCGTGTGAGACACCATGACCATATGATAATTTTTTAATGAAATTTTTTTTAAATATATATTAAAAAATCTAAAGAACTCGATGCATGCTATTTTTAAAATATAAACAAATGCCATGTCAATATGATCATTCTTTTTATAGAAAAAACATCAATATACGATTTTAACACAATTATAAAACACACCCCACCTAGGGTTGTGAGCCAAAACCAAAGAACCAAACTAATGGAAACCAACTTGACAAATTATTTGGATCAGTTCAATTTTTAAAATTTTATGATTAGTTCCATTTTTAAACTTTTTAAGTGAGTATAGCCAGCGATAATTGGCATGTACCCTCAACTAAGAGATAAGAGGTTCGAATCCCACCCCCAAATGTTGTTGAACTCAAAAAAAAAAAAAGATTAGTTCTAGTTTATGTAATTTCTCTACTATGGTAGGACTAAAAATTTTCCTTTTTTTATGGTTGACCTAGTTAATTTTGATAGATTAAAAAATAATAAAATAAAAATCACTTGAATTAGTTGACATAATAATATTGGAAAAATTGCACAGAAGACCTAAATTATGGGGCAATAATGGCGATTGACCCTGACTTTCAAAATAAGGATGTCTATCCTTTTTCTTACGTCACCAAATACTATTCACCCACATGAATACCCCATTCTGCCCCTATATTGATTTATTACCTTCTAGCGATCGAGCGCATTGTGGATTAATCCCGAGTGGTACAGTCAACGCGATTGATGGGTGAAGACGCGAGCATGAATGGGAACGCAAAGAAAACTAGAATTGCGATACGAACAAGATGACAATTGCGATAATGATCGTGACCATTAGTGTGATCGGGAACGCGACGTTTTGGTTTTAGATTGCAATCGCAACATGAAAGTCCATATCAAACTTCTTTTAGGGTTTTTGGCATCATTTTTTTTTTTTGATTTCTACAAATACAAACATTGAAGAGGATTTTTTGGTTCATTCTAAATGGTGTACTAAATTTTAAATTTTGTTAATTTACCTGAATTCTTCTTTGTGTAAAAACCAACCTTCTTGCAATGACGATCAAAGCTAAAACAAATAATGACGAGAAAAATCACAAGCAATTCGAACGCAACAAAAACAAACCAACAATTCAAATGCTCCGTCTCTCGAGAGGAGGATATGTTGTTGATTACCTTTAGCTCCCTTGTCCATTTAATCTAGTAGTTTTTATGGGTTGGCTGCATGTTGCTCTATTATGTCCCACATTCCCACACCGACCACATCTGGGTGATGGACAGTGTTCGCCAGCAGATGGGATCCTTTGTACCCTACGCCTACCAACTCGAGGCACTATTCTTGGTGGAAAGATGGTCATCTCCACATATCCAGGTGGTCTCCTCCATTCTGACACATGACTAAGTGGATTTATAGGCTCAGCATATGCAGCCAACAAGGATTCGATCTTGTAATAATGACTGCAAAGAGTGAATGGATCAATGTTGCAGTGTCTGGTCGCGGCAATACCATGTGAACATGGGATATCCAAAGTTTGAAACTCTTTGCAAGTGCACTCACATGTGTTCATGTCTACGATACCATTGAACCGACCATCTCTCACATTAAATCTGTAACAGTCGATTGGGTTGACTTGGTATCGTCTGCCCACATCACACTCACTCTCCATTCGCGTCAGCACGTAATTTGAGTAAGCTGTAGTTGATGATGACCAATGGTTTCGCTGATCATGAAACCATTGTTGGAGATTGTTCCTTATGAACTCAAGTAAGGCTGTGACGACAAGAGTCTTGCTTTTACTGTTAAGAAATTGAATGACTCAACAATGTTGTTAGTCATATTCTAATATCGTCGTTGTGTTTGATGACATCTTGCCCATCTATCTAAACCAACCTCTTCCAAATATTGTGCCACTGCACCACTTCGGAAGACACGAAGTTGTTCCCAATAAATATTGAACTTTGTCTCCCGAAATGCACGAGATACCTTAGCAAACAACTTAAGCATTGCCTTGTTGTTTTTGAAGTGTGTGATTAAATTTTTCCTGAGGTGGTAAGTGCAAAGTCCATGCAATGCTGTTGGGAAGACGGCATGAGCTGCATTGGCGATAGTGACATGACAATCAGAAACAATGGTGAGGTTAACTCATCTCAAACGATATTATCTTTCAAGATGGTCATGAACGACGTCTATGACTCATCTGTCTCGTTGTCGACAATTGCATGTGCAAATGGAAATAATTGTTGGCATAGCTACAGCAACCAACATGCAGCCTTTGTACTTTCCTTTCAAGTGGGCCCCATCGACAATTATTACGTTACGGCAGTTTGCTTACCCTCTAACGCAAGGCCCTAAAGCCATGAACACATACATGAAATAAATTGAATCCTCAAGTTTTATCTCAAGTATGGTACCTGGATTCCTCATCTTCAGCACTTCTCCATAAGCATGTAGCATAGCATATGAGTCTTCAGGTGACCCCTTGCAAGAGTGTATGTCGTTTCCCATGCACACCATGCCTTGTCGTAGCTTATATTCACACCATAATCTCTTCTAACATCTTCGATTATGTGCTTGGGTTTGTAAACACGACCAACACTTGCAAACTTATCCTTTATTATGTTTCCAATAATTGAAGCAGATGCATGCCTATGGTCGTGATTTAATACCTCGATTGAGCATGTATGCGCATCAACATACTTTGTGATTATGAAGATCTGGCAACCCTCCAAGCTCACTGCACGAAGCCTCCACGGACATGTCTCGTTGATGCATCGTACAGTGTATAGATCTTTGGATGATTTCTTCACTCAAAACTCAAAATTTTCATTTATGACAAACATTGACAGTTGATGCTTCAAATCCTCCTTACATAGGAAGACTTGACCTTTGTCAATCGAAGTCTGACCTTGCAATATAATGTTGCCCCTATGTACAGAAGGACTAACTGATGTTGTAGGTATATTTAACGTGGGATCGATTGATGTTGTAGGTATATTTACAGTGGGACCAAAAGATGTTGTAGGCATATTTACAGTGGGATCGACTAATGCTGTAGGTATATTCTCAGTGGGACGAATAGATGCATTTACAACAACAAATGGCCAAGCCACTACATGAACATTTGATGTCTCACTTGTACAATAGTCATTGTAATTAACATCTGACCAATATGCATAATTTGAACCCCATGTAGCAGGATCGCTCCATTGGTGTCCAATGGTATTCCATGTGGTCGGATATGCTTGTCTTCCAGTGAGAGAGCACGTGGTATGTTGTTGGTTGGAGTTGGATAGTACTGATCGTCCAGCGCATTATCGTACACGAGGGTTGAAGATAGGGTTTGATCAACAAATGCATGGTTCTCATCCACATTTTGCGTCGGTTCAATCGCCACACAAATATGCAATTTCGATAGTTCTGGTTGAGAGAGTATGAATTCAACATCCTCATTGTCCATAATGTATACTAGAGGTGATTCATCTACAAAACTGTATTTTACTCCAATAGTAAGGTCAAACTCTAATGGGCTAACTTTTGTAATATTATACATTCATTGCTTTAGTTGATCGTATGTTATGGTGCTCGGCACCATAATACCTTTCATTCTACCACTTACGTACCGTTTCTCCTCTGCATCCCAAGAACCTCTGTATCGAATGAAAATACTTTTATGAAAAACAATGTCGAGATATTATTACGATGAGATACGTATCGTACTTAGATTTCAAAATGCAATAACAACATGATAAAAGATACGTACCTTTTCCATGATATTGAAATGTAAGAAACTGGTTAACAGTTTGTAACGTTCTAGCGAGTTGGCTGAAGAAGAACAAAATAAAAAAACTTGGTTTGTTGTTTTTGAGCTTTGCCACCCTAGTTTGTTTTTTACAGTTGGCCGAAAAAATAAAAAGGTTTGATTTTTGAATGGTAGTTGAACACCCATATTAATTAACAATGATCGACAGTTTTTGATATCGTATACAATAAAAATACAAAAAATTACCAATTAAGAAAAAATATCACAAGATTGCTGATGATATGCAAATATAATAAACAGATGTCGTGTGAGACACCATGACCATATGATAATTTTTTTATGAATTTTTTTAAAAATATATATTAAAAAATCTGAAGAATGTCGATGCATGCTACTTTTAAAATATAAACAAATGCCATGTCAATATGATCATTCTTTTTATAGAAAAAACATCAATATACGATTTTAACACAATTATAAAACACACCCCACCTAGGGTTGTGAACCAAAACCAAAGAACCAAACTAATGAAAACCAACTTCAAATTATTTGGATCAGTTCAATTTTTTAAATTTTATGATTAGTTCCATTTTTAAAATTTTTAAAATATAAAGTGAGTATATCCAGCGATAATTGGCATGTACCCTCAACTAAGAGGTAAGAAGGAGTTGAAGTTCGAATCTCGCACCCCCAAATGTTGTTGAACTCAAAAAAAAAGATTAGTTCTAGTTTTTCTCTACCATGGTAGGACTAAAAATTTTCTCTTTTATGGTTGATCTAGTTAATTTTGATAGATTAAAAAATAATAAAATAAAAATAAAAATAAAAATCACTTGAATCAGTTTGTTCCCCATTTAAAACTCCATTTCTATTCTACCTAACCACTTGACATGATAATATTGGAGTTGACGTAATGTATTAAAGAGGCATTTGGAAAGAAAGTAAAGAACCTCTAGAATATTAGATTCAGGCCATATGGAAGTCATCTATGAATTCTTTGACAACTTTGAAACAAAAATTGATTACCCCGTGAAATTAGTCCAAATGCACCTAAGTTGGTCCAAACATTAAAGTCCATTTCTGCCATAATTTTGAATTTTTTTTAAAAAAAACAAAATAATATGTCAATTTGACAGAGAGATCCAAGCTGAACCAACCCACTTATAAGTTATACCACTGCCTCCCACTAAAAAACTATAACAGAGACAGTTCTACTTTATCATTTATCAAATTAAGTAGCTGTCTCTAACTGCTGGCTTTACAAGTTACATTCAACTTTATTCGAAGTTCATAATTTCACATAATTTAGTGGTAATGAAAAGAAAAGAAAGAAGAGAAAACTAAGCTTGCTATAAATTCTGTTGGCACAAATGAGTCTCAGGCGAAGAACATACAAGTTTAAAGACTTATCTTCAGTTCTTGTGTTGCAGCCTCCCGCTTTCTGCACCAGCATAGGGATCGATCTTGACGTTTATGACTGCTGGTTTTCGAGCAGAAAAGGATTCAGATAGTGCAGATTTTAGTTCTTCAGGCGTTTTGACATAGTATCCTTTGCCTCCAAAAGCCTCGATCATTTGGTGATAATTTGCTGATGGGACAAATGAGGTTGGCGCAGGATCGTGCTTATAGGGTCCAGTAATTTCTTGTGGTGTCCTCCGGTCACCACCATATACACCACCGTTGTTGAAAACTATCACGACTACAGGCAATTGGTATCGAACAAGTGTCTATTTAAAACCAGAAAAATGTAAAATTACATTAGCAAATTAAATGAGAACATATCCCTCACAAAAAAAGGAAAAGTATCGGCACATGAATTACGAAAGCTCAAAACTCAACTCAACTCAAAGTTGATTGGAAAGACTGTCATGGAGACATTTGTAAAGAGGAAAGAAAAAGAAACCGTCTATTTGCTTCTGAGATCTCAATTGGATATATGTTTTGAGATTATGAAAAGCAAAACTGGCCAATTAAAACTTGAAAGATTATCAGGAACTTTTCAGAAAGAACACAAGAAAGAACTTCATTCTATTTACAATAAAGCCCAACTCAAAGTAAGATGTACAACTTTACAAACAGAAATCAGATACAGAAACAACATCTAGAGCTTCAAAAGAGGTTAAAAAAATCCACAACCGACAAAGTTTATATCACTTAAAAGCATAATCTAAATTTCAAATTTGAATGATGGCAAATTTGTATATAATACTATGGTACCTAATTAGGATATTAAATAATCTGATGTCAATATTGTAGGCGAGAGCAGTTGATCTGAAAGACTTGTTGTGGCCAATGTAAAGTGACTGAATACTCGTGGTAATAAAAAAAAATACGGAATATAAAAATATAAAGATCTACCTCGGTGCAGAAAATAAGGGAAATCTAGTCCTTCACTGTGAAACAAACAACAGATAGAACCTAAAAAGAAATGAAAATGACATCTAAAACTCAACCATCATAACAAGGAAGTAACACAGCCTATGAAACATGTCCAAGAATAGTCCTAGAACTACTGATTACTAGTGTCTACATGTTTTTTTGTCCTCAGTCATGTATGTTGCCCAGGAGACAGCTGAAATCAAACATACTAACCAGCGAACAAACATTTCCAAACCAAAGAGTAACCATGATGATTGACTTAAGACAACATTTTGAGCCAACCACACAATGCTTTAATATGCAGGACACTCTTCAAATGGCTAAAGAATCAGACACTGACCATACAACGTTCTAATCCATTGCAATGATGAAAGAAAAAGTGTAAAGGGGAGAATGAATACCTCAACTTCCATGGCACTAAAACCGAATCCAGAATCGCCTTCCACGGCGACTACCAATCGATCGGGCGAAGCAACTGCAGCAGCAATGCAATAGCCCAAGCCAACCCCCATTGTCCCCCAGGTTCCTGCATCCAACCTGGTCCTTGGCTCAGTCTGAACCAAAACCGAGCGACCCACATCCATTGTATTGGCCCCTTCAGAGACCAATATGGGCGCAGGGCTACCGAGAGCTGAGATAGCATCTCTAATGATCCTCATAGGCGTCAAGAAATTGAATGGCACAACATCCCTCGCAAGCTGAACTTCCATTTTCGCCACATTGTCTTTTGCCTTCTGCGAAATGGCTTCAACCCATGGGTGAGACTTCCCAAGACAAAATGGATCATCCTTAATCTCCTTGTTTATGGATTCCAATACCTCTTTTGCATCGCCAATCAAACCCAAATGGGGCTTTCTCAATTCAACCTCTTCCTTGCAAATATCAACCAAAATGAACTTCACATCCTTGGACCATTTAGGCGGCTCGCCAAAATGCAACAGCCAATTAAGCCTCGCCCCAACCACAAGCGCAACATCGCACTTACAAATCGCCAACGACCTAGCGGCTGTAGCCGCTAGCTGATGTGTATCAGGCAACAATCCTTTACCCATTGGAGTAGGAAGAAATGGAATTCCAGTGCTCTCCACAAGCTTCTTCAACGGCCCCTCAGCACGCGCGATAGCCGCCCCTTTACCAAACACAATCAATGGCCGTTCCGCACGTTTCAACAACGAAATCGCTTCCTCAATTTGCGAGTTCGGAACTCTATGAATCACCTCGCGATGTGAAAATTCCTCCGCCGCGGCCAATAATCTCTCCGCCTCAGACTCGGAAACAGTCTGGTGCAAAACATCCGACGGAAGATCAAAATAGCATCCCCCAGGCCGACCAGAAACGGCCGAATTAAGAACTCGAGCGACACAATTCGGAATCTCGAAAATATCCGTAGCCTTCACGGAAAATTTCGAAAAGGGCTTCACAGCCTCAACCTGATCAAGCTCCTGAAAATCACCACGGCCGAAATCTCTCTGATCGCAAGAACCAGAGATCATCACCAGAGGCCAAGCATTAGCCATGGCGTTCGAAACCCCCGCAAGGCCATGAACGCAACCAGGGCCAGAAACAGTAAGAAGCACACCAGGGCGGCCCGTTAGATACCCATAAGCAGAAGCGGCATAGCCTGCCGATTGTTCGTTGTGAAAGGCGATGAATCGGATTCCGAGAGAAACGGCGCGTGTTGCCAGAGAGGTAACAGGGATTCCGACGACGCCGAACATCCGGTCGACGCCGAAGCGGGCGAGCGCCATGGCGGCGAGGATGTTTCCGTCAATCGGACCGTGAAATTTGAGGTCGGTTTGAAGATCTCCGACGGAATCCCCCATTGGAGTTCTGAGACTTTCCCGGTGGGAAATAATGGAGTGTGAGGAAGAGAGTGAAAGGGCAAAAATGATAAATCTGAGATACGACGCTTTAATTTAAGTGACGAGTGGATTTATAAACCGCCAGACGCCAGTGCGGATTTTCATACTGTTTTTTTTTTGGACGAGAATACCCTTGGGAGTTTCGTTGATTGTATGGATTGGGACGTGGGTAATATGGGAAATGTGGAAATATTGTGCTTTGTTGGACTCATTGAAGGTTGCAAATTTGCATTTTTGTTTTGAGGAATGCACCTTTTGCCTCTTTCTTGGAAAAAAGAATTGTTTTTATTTTTTTTTAAAAAAAATTCATTTCATCAAATAATTAAATTTAGGTTAAAATATCATTTTTGTTCCTATACTTTGAGTTTCATTCCATTTTAATCTCTATACTTTCAAATGTTCAATTTTCGTCACGGTACTTCTAAAAGAAATTTAGTCCCTATGGTGAGTTTATTGTTAATTTTTCTAAAAGAAATTTAGTCTATATTAGCTTTCTTTCTATAAATTTTTGAAATATGTTCACATTGTGTCTTTTCTTGCATAAAAATTATTATTATTATTTAGCCAATTTCTAAAAAATTAACTTCAAACTAACAAGAGACCAATTTTAAGTTTTATTGAAAGTACAGGGATTAAAATTGGACATTTGAAAGTACAATAACTAAAATTGAATGAAACCCAAAGTACATAGACTAAAATGATATTTTAATGTTAAATTTAAATGTCGACGAAAATGTCGGAATTTTTAATTTTATAGAGACGTGTACATAACTATTAAAAAAAATGTAGTAAAAATCTATTAAAAGAAAGTATGTCAATGGGTTTTTTTTTAAAAAAAAAATCAACGGTGATTTTTAGAAAAGTATAAGAATTTGAAAGATCATATAAATTGTTTGGATTAAGGGGAAAAATTAGTTTAAAAGATAAATCTTTATTATTGATATTAATGATATTTTTATTGACATTTGTTATATTTAATTATTGCTTAAACTACAAGTATAGTTCTTGAACTTTTATGTTTGTGTCTAATAGGTCTTTAAACTTTTAATTTTGTCTCTAATGGGTAGGAGTGAAAACAGGCTGGGTTGGGTCAGTTTTGAGAAAAACTGACCCGAGCTGACCTGATTTGATTTTAAACTGACTTGGGTTGGGTTGGGCGGGTCGAGTCACTGTCGGTCTTCTTCTTCTTCTGCGTGGATCTGCTTCGCCGAAGGAAGGAGGTGCTCAATGAAGACACGCTGTGTGGGTTTGCTTCACCAAAAGAAGGAGGTGTGTCGCTCGTCCTCAATCATCATAGTCGGGCAGGAGGTTGTTGCAAGCGGTCTTCAGCATGGGTCTACTTCACGAAGGGGGTGGCAATGCGAGAAGTATTTTCAATCATCGTTGCCGTCAAAAGGGCTTCACAAAGGGGGTAGCGGCAACAACTGGGTAAGAGAGGGAGAGAGATGGAAAGAAAGTAACGCAAGGAACCCTAAAATAACATCTGGTATGAGTCAGTTTTCAACCGACTCGATTCGATCTTAATATCTTTAAAATTGACCCGACCCAAATTGAAAGGAAACAAGTTGGGTTGGTTTCTTTCACCCGTACTAATAGGTCCCTAAATTTTAAAAATGTCAAATAAGTCCCTAACATTATTCAACATTTTTTAAAAATTAACAAATTTTAATTTTGTATCTAATAGGATGTTAAACTTTCAATTTTGTGTCCCATAGGATCGTGAAGTTTAAAAAATGTCGTATAGGTCCAGAACCTCTCAGACACAAAATTGAAAGTTTAAAGACTTATTAGATATAAAATTGAAAGTTTATGAAAGTTAAGTGATTTATTAGAAACTTTTTAAAATTTAAGGATTGGGTTGGCAATGGGGTGGGGCAGGAATGGGGGCATTCCTCATCCCCGCCCCCGCGGGAACATTTAGTCCTTGTCCCCACCCTCGCTAGATGAAAGCGGGGACGGTGCAGGGATTTCCCGATCGGGAAACGGGTCCTCGTGCGGACCATCCCAACCATAATAGTAATTGTAAAAAAAAAAAAAAAAAAAAAAACCACAACAGTACACTTGTTTCAACATTCATTTTGTTTTGAAATTTATATTTTTTATATATAAAATATTATTATTGATATAATATAATACATTATTAATATTATTATTATAATATAAATAATATATTTTAAAATAAATAAATCGGGGCGGGTTCAGGGTCGAGGACTTGATCCGCAGGAAATTTTTTCATCCCTATTCAAGGACCTATTTGACACAAACTTAGGCACCGTTTGATAACCATTTGGTTTTAAGTATTTGGTTTTTGAAAATTATGTTTGTTTTTCACAATTTATTTACAATGATTTTCATCTTCCATAAGCAAATATTTGAATTTTTAGCCAAATTCCAAATTCCAAAAACATATTTTAGAAAAGTATTTTTTTTTTTTTTTAGTTTTCAAAACTTGGCTTGGATTTTGAAAACACATTTGTAAAAATTAGATAACAAAATAAAGAATCTCATAGGTGGAAGTACGTAGTTTTTATACATGCTTAATTTTCAAAAATCAAAAACAAAAAACGAAATGGTTATCAAACGAGGCCTTGGTTTTTAGTTTTTGAAAATTAAGCTTATAAACACTACTACTACTACCTATGAGATTCTTTGTTTTGTTATCTACTTTTGTAAATTAAATGTTTTCAAAATCCAAGCTTAAGTTTTGAAACCTAAAAAAAGTGTAGTTTTTTAAAACTTGTTTTTGTTTTTGGAATTTGGCTAAGAATTCAAATGTTTCCTTGAGAAAGATAAAAATCATTATAAGAAATTATGAGAAAACAAGCATAATTTTCAAAAACCAAAAACTAAGGCCCCATTTGATAACCATTTGGTTTTGTGGTTTTTGAAAATTAAATTTGTTTTCTCATGATTTCTCTAGGTTTTCATTTTTCTTAAGTAAACATTCGAATTCTTAGTCATATTCCAAAAACAAAAACTAATTTTTAAAAATTAAGGCCCCGTTTGATAACCATTTGGTTTTTAATTTTTGGTTTTTAAAATTAAGCTTATAAATACTACTCTCACCTATGATTTTACTTGTTTTGTCATATACTTTTTGCCTATGTGTTTCAAAAACTAAGCCATGTTTTGAAAACTAAAAAAAGTAGTTTTCAAAAACTTGTTTTTGTTTTTAGAATTTGGCTAAGAATTCAAATACTTCCTTAAGGGAGATGAAAATCATTGTAGAGAAATTGGGAGAAAACAAGATTAATTTTCAAAAACCAAACACCAAAAACCAAATGGTTATCAAACGGGACCTAATTTTTTTAATTTTCAAAACTTAGCTTAATTTTTGAAAACATCGGTAGAAAGTTGATAACAAAACAAAGAAACATATAGGTAGAATAAGTATTTATATGCTTAATTTTCAAAAACCAAAAATCAAATGATTATCAAACGAGGCCTTGGTTTTTTGTTTTTGAACATTGTACTTATTTTCTCATCATTTCTTTACAATGAATTTCATCTTTTTTAAGAAAACGTTTGAATTCTTAGCCAAATTCTAAAAACAAGCAAGTTTTTTAAAACTACTTCTTTTAGTTTTTTAAAACATATATAACAAGTAGATAACAAAACATGAAAAATCATGGGAGAAAGTAATATTTATAGGCTTAATTTTCAAGAATCCAAAACTGATCAGGCTTTCTAAACCACTACTTAAGCCCTCATATACTTAACATTCCTAGGTTTAAATGTCCAACCTGCACCTGAATGCTTCCTATAATGTTTTTAATGAGATTTATACATATAAATTAAAGATGCTATTAGTACTGTGTTGCCCTACGTTTGTGTGAAGGTCTTTTTTTTTTTTTTTGAACCTAACCCAAGCACGACCAACTACCACACCCGGTCCCTCTCAAGAAAGAGGGAAAGCATATCCTCTGGAAAGCCATCATTTCAGACCAAAGAACACCCTGAAGAAGAAGCCAAAGCTGCTAAAACATGGGCAGCTGTGTTCTCCTCTCTAGGGATATTACAAAAAAGAATAGAGCTAACACTCCTAGTAAGAGCCAAAATATCATCAACAACAAAGTAGGTTTCTTTAGAGCCCAACACATGTTTGAGGAAGGAGCTGCCAAAACTCATATTTTATTATAGAAACCAACCGACTTGAATAAAAACCTACTATTTAAGCTTCCAACAATTCTTAAACTTCCACCTCATCACATAATTTTCCTAAATTCAAGTTTAAGATGTCGAACTGCGCCCCTAAACACTCTTTGAATTATCGGGTATAATCTAGGTTAAATTACAAATGTAGTTCCTATAGTTTTGAGAAAGAATTTAGTTCCTATGATTTTAAATGTTAGAATTAGTTCCTATGGTTCCATAAAATCTTAAAAAATAGTCTCTACCGTAGGAACTATTTATGAGGAATTTATCAAACTATAGAGACTATTTATGAAGTTTTATCAAGCCATAAGGACGAAATTATCTTTTAAAATTATAGGGACTAAATTCTAACTTTATCCGAACCTTAAAGACCAAATTTGCAATTTAATCTACAATCTAAAGTGTTGTTGGTTATGCTAGCAATTTTGTTGGTTATTTATTTATTCATTTATTTCTTGAACAAAGAACTCTGAACTCAAAGGAGTTGTTTGGGGCGTTGAGTGAGTTATAATAGTCTGGATTATAATAATCTGTGGAGTTAAATAACTCTATACCTCAAACATAGACTATTATAACTCAAACTAAATAATTATGCACCTTAAATACAGATTATATAACTCCACAAACTATTATAACTCCCACATACTATTATAACTTATTCAGCGCCCCAAACAGCCCCAAAAAAATTAAAAAAAAATTAATATATATATAGAAGTACTCTATCTTACAAGCATGTACTCAGACATATTCTTTTTCTAAATTATAACACATGTGCTCTATTCACTTTTTCTTCTTCTCTCCTATTGTCATATTTCCTCTTTGTTGGGTTCAACTTTCACATATTTATTTATTCTAGTGGAGTTGTTTATTAATTATTGCCAGCTAATTCTTTATTACCATTACTATTATTTTATGGGTATGCAAATATTATTCCCACTTTGATAATCAAACCAAAAAACAAAGCTATTGGGCTTAGGTGTATTAAAGTATTTGGAAATAGATTTCTATTCTTTTTTTTCAAAATCATTTTTGTGCAGTGGCGGATCTACAACTTTATGCTAGGGGCACAAGTTCATATTAGGTTAAATTACAAGTTTAGTCCATAAACTTTTAAATTTGTATTTATATGGTCTCTAAGCTTTAAAAAGTGTCTAATAGGTCCTTGAATTTTCAATTTTATGTCTAATATTAGATCCCTGAAATTGTAATTTTATATCTAATGGGTCTCCGACACTTTCAAGATTTTAAAAAAATTACATTTTCTATTAGCTATAAAATTTAATTTTGTGTCTAATAAGATATCGACCTATTCATCATTTGTTAAAATTAATATATTTACTAGTTACAAAATTGAAAGTTTAAAGTTAA
Organism: Trichosanthes truncata; assembly: GCA_033996785.1. Lineage (NCBI taxonomy): Eukaryota > Viridiplantae > Streptophyta > Magnoliopsida > Cucurbitales > Cucurbitaceae > Trichosanthes > Trichosanthes truncata. The sequence continues at coordinate 17,375,478 of JAWPNB010000007.1, forward strand.
GTCAGATACAAAATTAAATTTGATATCTAGTAGAACAATTAATTTGATTTTTTAATATGTCTAAGACCTATTAGATACAAAATTGAAAGTTTAATGACCTATTAGACACAAATTTTAAAATTCAGGGACTAAATAATTTTAAATGCATTGATATATAATTTTTCAATTAAGTAAGAATAAGTACAAAATTATAATAAACTATTGTAGAAGTATCTACCTAAATATATAAGTAAAAAATTAAATTAAAAATATTTAATATTTTTTAAAGTAGAATTTAAGTTTTTTATGCAAATAATTTTTCTAAAATATTTACTAAATTCTAACCGCAAACTTACTAAAATTAAAACAATAGATAAATATATATATATATATATATATATATATATATATATATATATATATATATATATGGAAAAATTGGAAATAATATATATATATACTATGAAATGAAAAAAGCGCACGCTCAATTGGGATTGAGCCCAAGACCTTCCTTTCAAACACATACCCCATGCCTCCCTAACCAAGGTTGTAAATGTCGATGTCGATCGAAATGTTGAAGTCTCAATTTTATGGAAATGTCGATGGAAATATCGATAAAATGTCGATGCCGATGGATATTTCTGGAAAAAAATTTAAAAACAAAAAATTCAAAAAAAAATATTTAAATTAATAAATGAACATTTTACATTTTTTTACAATATTATATTCACATTAAGTTACATTTTCTTACTATTTTTCTTAATATTTCATCAATTTTGTACGGTATAGTGGAAATGTCGATTCTCCCCTTATGTCGATGTCGAACCCATAGACATGTGAAAATATCTATGAAAATATCGACATGTCGACGAAAATTTAATACCATGTCCTTAACCAACAAGTCAAAGTATATTTGCTTTACTTGAAATGAAAAAGGCCTCCATACGTGGATCTACCCATCACAAATGCGGGAAGAATAATAACTTAATCTTTTTTAAAAGAAAAATTAAAAAAAAAAAATGTAATTTTAGTGGAACACGTAAAAATAAAATGGAAAGAAATTAATTAAATAGTTATTGAAACGTACCTTTACATATTTTTTATTATAAAAACAAAAAGTTCCGAAATTTTTAATTGCCAATTATATCTCTTTTATTCGTTTTTTTTTTTTTTTTTTTGGGGGGGGGGGGGGGGGTTGTTTACTTCCTTTTTTTTTTGAACCTGAGTGTAGTTTACTTAGAAGTTAGAAACATATTAACTTAATCTATATTTATTTTTTCAGGGAAAGAAACTTTTTTAAGGGTTTTTCAATAGTTAGAGCGTTTAGCCCTAAAACAAAATCCTATGACTTTGTTTTTTTTGTTTTTGTTTTTGTTTTTATTTTATTATTATTATTCAATTTTTGTGCATCTTTGAATTTCTTGTGCGATATATGTATGTGTATGTATATGTATGTATTTTAAGTTTTCACATAGCTAGATAAGGAGATCTGTCTATTAAATTATTTTACTAATGTGTTTGAGTAAAGATTTATTAATCAATTTAGAGTTATTTGCTATCAATAAGGTATTCATGGTTGGGTTGAAATACTTTTTAGACGCAACTCAATTGTTCGAATATAACCCGTGATAGAGCTACCTTGTGTTTAAGAGGGGCTGAGCTTCTGATACTCATCAAAAGTAAAAGAGATTGCTTGACATGATGAGGTTCAACTTAAGCTAATTTTAGAGAAGTCTACGAACCAACGCAAATTCAAAAAATTAAACTTGACTCAATCCAAACAATCTAATAACCTAATCCAAATTGTACAAATTAAATTGGGTTGTTAAGGTTTTTCAAGATATAATGTTTTTTTAACACCCCTAACCATCAACATTGGAAATGAACTTTCATTTATTAATTACAGTACTATTTGATAACAATTTTGGCTTTGATAATCTATTTGAAAATTAAGCTTATAATATCCACTTGTACGTGTATATGTTATCTTCTTTTTTTCCTTTTAACTTCTTTGAAAAAAGTTAGCCAATTTTTTAAATTAAATAAATAGTGTAAATTACAAGTTTACTCCTTAAACTTTCAGGATTGTATCAATAGGTCTTTGAACTTTAAAAAATATCAAATAGGTTCATAAACTTTTAATTTTGTGTCTAATGAGTCTCTAAACTTTAAAAGTGTCTAATGATCACTGAACAAATTCAATTTTATGTCTAATATATCTCTGATCTATTCAACAATTTTTAAAATTCACAAACATATTAGACCTAAAATTGAATTTTATCTCTAATATGTCCAAAACCTTGCAATTTTGTATCTAGGTCTAGGAATTGTAAAAAATGTTTAATGGATCACTGACTTATTAGACACAAAATTAAAAATTTAGGGACGTATTAAACACTTTTAAAACTTCTAAGGATATATGTTAGACATAAAATTGAAAGTTTAAGAATCTATTAGATACCTTGAAAGTTTAAGGACCTATTAAATGTAACTTTCAAAATTCTAAGTAATTTAACCAATAAATAGCCAAAAAAATTTCATGGCACATGCTGTATACAAAACTTTCCTAAAGAGATTACCCTACCTAGAATTTCTTCCAGTCAAACACATTTAATTATGAAGTTGTTTGTGAATCAGCTTTAAAAAAAAAAGGTACATTTTGTTAATATAGATAGCATAAGGAGTACTCATCAATTCTTTCAAATTTTCTGTAACCATATCATATCACAATTATACAATCACATAATATTTCTTTTAAAAAAAAAGTTCATTTTGTTAATATTCTCTCTTTACCAAAATACATGTTATTAAAACAAAAATAGGTTAAATTACAAATTTGGTCTCTATGTTTTTGAGAAAATTAGAATTTAATCCCTATAAATTTAAAAATTAGAATTCATTCCTATGGTTTGATAAAACCTCATAAATAGTCTCCACAGTAAGAAATATTTATGATGGTGTTATTAAACTATAGATAATATTTATGAGATTTTATCAAATTATAAGAACGAAATTCTAACTTTTAAAACTATAAGGACTAAATTCTAACTTTTTCTAAATCACAAAATCCAAATTTGTAATTTAACTAAAAAATATCATATAAACGAGTAGAACCTCTAATGGAGGGAGTGAGATTTTTTTTTTTTTGTGATTTATTTAAAATATACATTTTGTAATTTCTTAATCACAATAATATTTTTACTCTTTTGTCAAAAAGCACACTGTATTATATTTAAATTATTCACTTCTTAATCCTTTATACTTATTTTATAATCATATTCGAAACACGCAAACAAGACTGAATGTCATCCATTTGGGCCCAATGTTGGAAAGATTTCTACCTATTAGAAGACAATTCTTATTTATTTATTTATTTCACGACCGGTAAACATTTGTTGAGGACAGAGATTCCTACTTATAATATTTTAATTTAATTTATTTTTTTTGTGCACAAAAATAGTTATTTAGCTATAATAAAAGTTGGTTGGTTGATTTTTCAACGTGACTTTTGATGTTTTAAATTGCGAGAATAAGATGCAACATGAGAAAAAACATCAAGTACCTATTTAGAATATTTAAACTAAAAAATATATATAATATTTTGGTTTACATCTTACTCTTATTCCTAAATTTTTAAGTTTATTTAATTTTGTTTCCAAAACTTTTAAAAAATCTTTTCATTCTAGTTCTTAATTTATTTTTTAAAAAAATTATTTTAATCATTTTTTCTTCTACCAAATTAATATCAACGTTTATACTTGATAGACATATTGAATACTATGTTTCCACCTAAGAATATATATGTTACTTTCTTCATAAGAAATCTCTGCTTAAGTGAAGAATGTGGATGAAATCTTAATCGTAGATTTAAACTATTTTCTATCCTCATCCTCCTCCCGTCCCAATTTTTTAATATTTATTTTAAATAATAGAAAAAATCTTAAACCCAACAACTTTTGAAACTTATCTGTATAGATAATATAATATTTAAGACTATATATGAATTTTATTTTATTTGAAAAAGAACTTTATAAATATTTGGATTAAAGTGAAATATTAGATTTTTTTTCTTGAAAGTTTAAGAATTTTCACTTTAAATCTAGAGATTTCCTCAGGGAGAGTTAACCATTTAAATGAAGATTTTGTGGGAAATTAATCATTTGATAGGAAATTTATTTTAAAAAAAAAGTCATTTAATTGAAAACATTCTATAAAAAAAAATAAATGGAGATTTTAATGGAGAATTTTATAAGGACGGAGAATGAAATGGGTGGTGGAGATTAGGAGGGTACAAATAACTCGGCAACCTGAGTAACCTGGACTACCCAATCCAAACTGTAAGGGTTGGGTTGGGTTAGATTTTTCTTCGATTTGGGTTGGGTTAGAATTTTGGGAAACGAAATTTTCTGGTATGTTCTCGGGTTGGCCTTTTTAGGCTCGGGTTGACCCGACCCAACCTAACCCAACCCAAAATTTATTATTATTATTTTCATATATATATATATATACTTATAAATAAATTATTTGTGAACTTTTAATGTTTTCATCTAGGATTGTAACAAAAATTAAGATATTATGAACTTTGAAGTTTGATATTTGAATTTTATGTGAGTTTAGTTATTAATTCAAGCAAAAATTATTTTAAATAATTAAGAAAATTATAAAAAAAAATAAAAAAATCAACTCGACAACCCAACCCGAAAATATAGGGTTGGGTTAGGTTGGGTTGCAACCCTTGATCGGATCATTCGGTAGCCAACCGGAGGGTTGGTCCTAAAAAACCCTTCAACCCAACCCAACCCAACCCAAACTGTGTACACCCCTAGTGGAGATGGAGAAGGTGACATGTGGAAGTGGTAAATTCAAATTCTTAATTGAAGTATATGTCTTAATCAATTGAGTTATGCTCATGTTGGCGACACTATATTAAATATTATAATAATTTCCCAATGGTAGATCATATGTTCAATATATAGAGTATGATGTAAAGTTTTTTTCTAACGCCAACATGAATATAACTCAACTAGCATAAAAAACGTATCATCGACTAAGAAGTCAAATGTTCGAATTCTCCACCCTCCACGTTGTAAAAAAAAAAAAAAAAGTCTTTTTCTAACAATTTTGTTACTCAACTTTTTTTATTTCAAAATAAACCTCAGCCAATGGATTATAGATATCTTCTCTCATAAATTATTTCAAATGTCAATTTCGACTACCCAATGTCACCCAATTGCTTGTGAAACTTACATTATTGCAAGTTAATATATGATTTTGATGACATCATTATCTATCATATTTATAAAATTATATATAATAATATTTTAACTAAATTACACTTTTTTTTTAAAATAATTATCTTTGATTGTTTAAGCCAATTTATGTACAATGTTGACTGTTTTCTTTTTTTCTTTTTAAACGAACAATGTTGACTAAATCTGAAGAACAACATGACACTCAACCAATCACACGTTTTTTGATGCAAATAATAAACTCATAGGATGAAATTAATACCAATTTAGAAAGCCATTTCATCGGAATATTACTTTTATACAAATTAATCATCATTTCTCTCATTATTAAAAAAATTTATTGTTTTTGAATAAAAAATATTTTATTTCAACTTTAGAAAGTGAAGATCTAATTGTGGATTAATTTTTTTAAAAAAATGAATAATTTGGGATGACTTTTGAAAAGGTGAAAATAAGGATTTTAGCCTATAAAAACACTTTTTAAAAATTTTATTGCGTTTGGTTAGATGATAAAAAAATTGAAAATTCTAAAATATTTAAAATTATGCACATTAAATTCATTGTCAAAGAAGTACTAGGGTATGTGCTTCAAATAGCTTCACTTATGGGGTTTTTGTACGGATGACCCCTTTTTTAATGGTTTAATGCGATCTGACCTGTCATCCAAATTTAATGAAATATAACCCATTCTGACGTGGCAACGCACGCAAAATTACCTAGAAGGGCAGTATGAGACCGGTTCGCTCGTTCACACTCTCGGATAGGGTAACGCTCTCGCTGACCATTCTCGTTCTCGTTCTCGTTCTCATTTGCCACGTCAGCAAATTTGGACCTTACAAAATTCTCGCCCCCGGAGAATCGCTCTCGCACACGTTGTCTCGTTCTCGCTCTCGCACACGTTGACTCGTTCTCGCAATACTCGTTCTCACTCGTCACTCTACAAATGTTCTGCTCGCTCTCGCATTAAACATTATTTGCTGTCACTCGAACGTTGTACTCGTTCTCTCTCTCGTTGTCATTCTTTTACGTCACTCGTTGTCGTTCTCGCGTTTAACAACATTTTTCGTTAATTATTGCGCACATGTTTGCTTCAGTTGTTAGTTTAATGTGAATCCATGCACGACGTCAAGAACGTTGCAAATATATAAAATTTCATTGTCGAGTTTTGGGGAGTTCATACAAAGAAATTAAAAAAAACAAAACAAGAAAAAAGAAAAACAAGTCGGCCGACACCCCACCCGAACCTACTCGGAGTCGGATGTGATATTATCACCAGTTGCAGCCATTTGTCCTCACCCCTCCCCCTTTTTTTGCCTAGCGGGCGTGCAGCTGGACCCTTTGTCGGTAGAAGGGGATTTGTTTTTCTTGTTTCTCCAGTCGCCACCTGTTGGATTTTATGTCCTAAAACTCGTGGTTTGTAAACTTAATGTATATTCTATTTTGCAATAAAGGTGTTATTGAGGTTTATTCAGTAAAAGTGTTATTGAATAAAGTGAATTGCGTCCTTTTAACCCAAATCTAATAAATTAAGAATCCTTGGCTATAGTATGTATACTTGACCTTCATGTGGAGACATGAATCTGGATCAAGTTCAAGTAATAGCCATAATGGTCTATAGTATAGGGATAGGGCTGGGTACCTTATCCTGGGGACACTATGGATGCGGCCCACTTTGTATAATACAAACGATGTGATCCTAAATCGTTTATGTGGAGACATGTGAGTGAGGGCGTCCTATGCAATGAGTTTGCATAAGACCAGACCACGAAATAGTCACTTAGACTTTTTAACTCCGTTTACTGTCATAACTGACTATTTCATTTGATGACCTAGGTAACTCGATCTTAATCCTGAGCACGCTATAAACTCCTGTTTATTTGGGATTATCCTTTGATTTGCATGGGTGATAGTGGCCCGAGATTGCCGACTCAATAAGCCTCCCATTTTGGGGATAAGACCGGGTAGATAGCTGGGGATATAGTCCTGCGAGAAGGAATTCACTCCTACCCGCTTTAGGGTTTAGTAGAGAGGTTGTTCCCTTAAGTGCTGACTCCGGGTCTTGAACAAGGGGCCCCACCCTCTCATTGGCCCGAGAGGGATTCGGTTTGCTGGTTGGACCACAAACCAATTGTTCATTAGAGGACCAGTGGGACTTGAGGAACAATAAGTAATTACAGGGGTAAAACGGTTTATTAGACCCAGCTGTAATTACGAACAACCTGTGAAGGATCGACTTACCAATCATGGTTATATCAAGTGGACAAAAATATATCTACAGTGAGGAGAGTGCAGCCGTTGGACTTTAGTGAAGTGTCCCGGCGGTTAACGAATGTTGATGAGCTTGGCTAAAGAGTTTGGCCAGTTAGTCTCGTATCGTTGGAGCTCATGATATGTAGGTCCATTAGGTCCTCCTTGCTAGCTTGGACTAAGCCTTGTAACAATATGAGAGAAAAGAATTTGAATTGTTAGATTTGTTTTTTGGGAGTAAATGTTAATTATATGCGATATATTTAACGTATCATAGTTTAATTATGAATTAAACTATGAGGAAGAAAGATGGACATATTTAAAATGATTTAAATATGGGTTCGGTCTAATATATGAATAGGAATTCAAGTTCGAGAGGTCGGTTTTGAGATCGGGATTTGATCCGGTTATTTAATTAATATTTGATATTAAATTAAAATGATTAAATTAATTAATTAATTATTAAATAATCAATTTTGTTTAAAATTAATTTAGAATTAATTTTAAATTACAAAATTGATTTTCAAAGTGGGAAATTTTGATGTTTAAGGTGGTTTGATGACTAATCTCTCTTAAACTCAAAATTCACCAAAATTGGACACCTCTTTGATGATTAACCTCCTTGCTGATGTGTTGTCAAGTTTAGCAAGCTTGATGAAGCTTGTTAATGGCTTTAATTAGCAAAGAAACACAAGGGAAGAGAGAGGTTTTGAAGAAGAAGAAAAAAAACTGTTGTGTTCTTTTTTCCAGACCTTTGCTCTCTCTCTCAAAAAATTCTCTCAAACTAGGATCCCACAATCCGTTCCAAGGCTTGAGGATAGTAGGGAAGACACTAGAGGTTGTCCACGAAGTGTTCGTGTTTAGAAATTTGTAACGGATTTGGAGAATTTGAGCTTCAAAGGTAAACTTTCTTATACTCTGTTTTTTTCGGTTTTGAGCATGATGTTTGTTTGATCAAATTGATGTAATTTAAGTGTTTAAGATCCAAAATTTCTTCCGCTTTTGTGGTATTAACTCTTTCACCACTATCCCTAGGCATGTTCACAGAACATGCTGAAGGGGTCGGATGGGGTGCAGGCAGATGGGAAGTAGGTGGTGGTGGTGTCTGGCAAGACTGTTATTCATTTAGCCAATTAGCCAGGAAGTCCTCCGCACTCTTCCTCCGGAGGACATGGTTGTCGTGGCTGGCGTGGGCGAGGTTGCGTGGTCTGACTCTCCGACAACGAAGCAGACGGGTATTCTAGAAAACTGTCATTGGATGAGTAGTCCATTTTAGTGAGTGTGTTTAGTAAGTAAACCATTTTAGGGTTGGTTTATTAATAGGCAAAAAGGATTGAAATGCCAAAGGTCACCATTAATGGATTGAAACCATTGCAAGTCACCCTTCCGTCTCTCCAATCACAAATAACGAGCATGCATGATTATCGTGAAAAGGCGAGAGCGAGAACGAGAGCCCAACTACGAAAGCGAGAGCGATAATAGATATAGCCTGTAGGTTGGTCATACAAGTTTGGATATTGTATTGTAGTATCGCTAACTCTCGTTCTCGTGCTCAATCTCGCTCTCGTAATTGACTCTCGCTCTTATTTCATTAAATTACGTTGGTTTATTAATACGCAAAACGGATTTATGGATTGACATGACTGCAGGTCACCCTTCCGTCTACCCAATCACGAATCACGAGCATGCATGATTACCATGAAAAGGCAAGCGCGAGAACGATATCCCAACTACGAACTGCGAGAAGGAGAGCCCCACTACGAACTACGAGAGCAAGAGCAAGACGAGAGCGAGAGCGATATTAGATATCCAATAACTTTTTTGGCATCCTTTGACGTTAGAGGATCCATCAACAAAAAGCTTCTAGGGCAGATTGGGATCTTCTAGATAAAATGCCTTTACCTCCATTATGCATTGAAGATGGTTGGCCTCAGCTCCTCCATGGTCGGCCTCGGTCTGTAGTGGAGTTAGCTCAGCAATGAAATCTGCCACTGTTTGTCCTTTTATTGATGTCCTCGGTTATAGTGAATATCGTATTCACTAAGCTCTACTGCCCACTTCATGAGGCGTCATGAAGCTTCTGACTTCTGCAACACTTGCTTGATAGGGAAGTTTTCGTGGACAGTGACCTTGTGTGCTTGGAAGTAAGGGCATAATCTTCTAGCTGAGGTAACTAAGGTAAGTGCAAGCTTTTCCACTTGAGGCACCATTGCTCTATGTAGTAGACTGGTCTTTGGTGACCATTCTCTTCTTTGATTAGTGCAGAACTTACAACGATGTTAGAAGCTGCTACATAAAATAGTAACTCATCCCTCTTATTAGGTTTGGAGAGGAGGGGAGCTGAACTTAGATAAGATTTTAACTTTTGAAAGCTTGTTCACATTCCTTAGTCCATTCAAATTGAAGATCTTTCTTCAAAATTTTAAAGAAAGGCAGACATTTGCCAGTAGCTCTACTAACGAACCTGTTCAGTGCTACAATTCTTCCATTGAGACTCTGAAGTTATTTGAGATTGGTTGGAGAGGACATCTCTAGGATGACCTTTATTTTGTCAGGATTTGCCTCAATTCCTCTTTGATGTACCACGAATTTGAGGAATTTTCTTGATGTTACTCCAAAAGCACATTTGCTTGGATTCAATTTCATCTTGTACTTTTGAAGTATTTTGAATGCTTCATGGAGGTTGGTTTCATGTTGATGTACTTTAATACTTTTTACTAGCATATCATCCACATATACCTCTATATTCTTTTCCAGTAATTGAGCAAACATTTGATTTACCATTCTTTGATAAGTTGCTCATGCATTCTTGAGGCCAAATGACATGACTTTATAATAGTAAAGCCGGGTCAGTAATGAAAGAGGTTTTTTCTTAATCCGGTTCATACATCTTGATCTTATTGTATTCAGAGTAGGCATCCATGAAACTTAATAGTTCATGGCCTACTGTTGCATCTACTAACTAATCTATCATAGGCAAAGGGTAACTGACGTTAGGGCAAGCCTTATTTAGATTAGTAAAATCGATACACATTCGTCATTTTCCATTAGACTTTTTAACTCAAACCACATTGGATAGCCATTGAGGATAATGGACTTCCCTTATAAAATTGTCTTTTAGTAAATCATCTACTTGGCTGGCTATGATCTCATTCTGTTTCTGATTGAATGTGAGTCACTTCTCACAGGCTTGAAATCTCTGTCCATGTTCAATCGATGCACCATAACATCAGGATCTATTCCTGGCATATCCTCATGAGACCAAGTGAATAAATCTGCATTCTTCCTCAAGAAACTAATTAGTTTTTCTTTCTGTTCACCCCCTAAGTTTGTTCCTATATTTACTCGTCTGTCCTATGATGTGAGTGGGACATATTCTAATTCCTCGATAGGTTGTCCTCTCTAGTCAGTCTCAGTCTCCTCGGGAGCGAGGAGCTGGTCAGCAGTTTACTTTATCGCTTCTTCGCGAACTCTTTCAAGTTCACGTTGTTGTGTAGCTTGAATGATCTGGTTGGCCTCGACCTTTATCTGGTCAGTCCTGGCCTCCATATGAAGTCGAGGAGGTATGACTTCCTGCATTCGTTGCAGGTGACGATCTTGATCTGAATATCGTTCTAGTGTTTGTTTCCCAGTATTCCATTCATCTTTTCGGAGGATTAAACTCAAGCAATAAGGTTTTTCAAACAAGCTTTATCATTCCCCACAGACGACGCCAATTATTGTTGCCAAATTTTGGATAGAAAAAATCTCACCTGACCTCCATGTGCAACGACGGTGAATTTGTAACTTTGGGGAAAGAATGTGACCTGCAAGACAAGAAAAACCTGGATACTTGTGTGGTGTAGGCCGCATAGGCTCCGATGCTTAAGTTAGTAAGAGTTCGGAGAGAATTTTGGGAGTTCTAAGAGAGTTTTGGATGCTAAAATGAGCTTACCCATCTCTCTCATCAAGAGAGAGTTTAAATACTTTTCTCCTAGGGTTTTTGTGGGGTTTCTGTCTCCTAATGGGAATGAAAAGACCGAATTGGGCTAAATCAAGGGCGTACAGGTCATAAGGGACCAAGGTAAGGCCCAAGGGAAGCATTGCCATATGGTCGACCTCGGCTAGGCCGAGGCCGACCATGGGCTTGGGTTTCGGCCCAAGTCTGCTTCCTCTTCCTTTCGCGTCCTAGGCTAGTTTCCTATCGATTTTGATTTGTTTTAACTTCGTATTGGGTTTCTTTCCTCGTTTGGCCATTTATTGTAGCCTTTCATCCAGTCTGTTCTTGTTGGTCCAATTTTACCCATAACAAGAGCCTACTTGATGTTTTGTTGTTTAATTTGGGACTCTTTTTCTATATTTCTTTTCTAAAAATTGTTTTAAAACTAAAATAAAAAAAATAAAGATGTTCATTTTATCCTTTTTGAGGATAATGTTAACAAAATACCTGTGTTATTTGAGGCAGATTAGAAAAGAAATGTTGTTGAGGATAATGTAAAAAAAAACTAATCTCGAGATTTTCTAAACCAAAAGTTTGATTTTTCATTCTTTATAAAAAAAAAAAACTTGTCTAGATACTGAGCTTTTTAAATTATTTTTTAGAAATTGTCTTCATAATAACCTTTTAAAGCTTTTGAATATAGTTAATAAACTAGCAAAACACATAGATCAATTGGGTTGTAATACGCAATCTGAGTATAACTCTAATCAGTTAAAATATATATCATAAATCAATAGATTAGAGGTTCGAATCTCCCAATCCCACATGTTTTTAACTCAATTTTTTTTTGCAATAATAGCATTATTAAATAATAAAGAATCAAGAAAAATACTAATGCACAATAACTCATTTTAAAAAATTACAATTCAAGCAATTCAAACCTACCCTATAAATTGACGTGAATGATTTAGGTCCCGTTTGATAACCATTTGGTTTTTAGTTTTTGGTTTTTGAAAATTAAGCTTGTTTTCTCCCAATTTCTCTACAATGGTTTTCATCTTCCTTAAGGAAGCATTTGAATTATTAGCCAAATTCTAAAAACAAAAACAAGTTTTTGAAAACTACTTTTTTTAGTTTTCAAAACATGGCTTGGTTTTTGAAAACATAGGTAAAAAGTATATGACAAAATAAGTAAACCTATAGGTGAGAGTAGTATTTATAGGCTTAATTTTCAAAAATCAAAAACCAAAAACCAAATGGTTATCAAACGGGGCCTTAATACTTCATTTTAATACATAGTTTTATAACATAACTAAAATATTATTTCATGAAAAATGCAACCAAAATAGCACAAGTATTTTGAAAATTACTAATTAACTTTTTTAAATTAAAGAAAGATTAAAACTTTTAGAAAAAAAACTATTTTACAAATAAATTTGCTATGATTTATTTTTGAAAAATAACTTCAAACAATTTTTTTTAATATTACCATTCAAACAAGGAGGGTAGATATTCAAACTTATAATTTTTAACAGAAGTTACTAATGTATTATCTAATTGAATATTATAAAAACGACAAACCTTTGGATGTTTGTATAATACTAAGATATGATTCATTTTAGACTTAAATCCACATGAAATTGCTTTTGATTTCACCTCATATCATAGGAGATATTGTCTATTATTTATATACAAAAAATCTTCTCAAATCCAATTGATGTAAGACTATATTTGTATCTTTAACAACTTCAAAATAAGTTAAATTACAAATTTAGTCTATGAACTTTCAATGTTATGTTTAATATAGGTTTTTAAATTTTAAAAAGTGGCTAATATGTTTATAAACTTTCAATATTTTATACCTAATAGGTTCTTGAAATTTAAAAGTGTCTAGTTAGTTTATGAATTTTCAATTTTGTGTCTAATATTGTGTCTAATATGTTTTTGACCTACTTAACATTTTTTTTTAAATCCAAGAATTTATTGGGCACAAATTTGAATATTGTGTCTCATAAGACCTTGACGTATCAATTTTGTATCTTATAAGACCATGAATCTTAAAAAAGAGTCTAATAGATTGAAGACCTATTAGACACCAAATTGAAAGTTTAGAAATCTATTAAACATTTTTAAAGTCCAAAGACCTAATAGATACAAAATTAAAAGTTTAAAAACCTATTAAAGACTTTTTAAGATTCATGGATCTATTTGATACAACCACAAAAGTATTAGGGACAACTCCACACCTCTCCACATTTCATAGTGGTATGGTATTGTTTAATTTGGATACAAACCCTCATGACTTTAGTTTGGCTTTCATATAAAAATTCTCATACCAATAAAGATAGTCTAGTCATCATCATGTAAATATCCACAAACTTAACTAATATAGAAATTTGGTTGCACTTTAATAAAAAGTTTAATGACTAAATTTAAAATTTAACCAATAATATAATATAGTGGTGTTCAGAAGAGAAAAATATGAAATTGAATACCACTTCCAAATTACAAGAATGAAACATAGAATAGAGTAGATGACAAAATAGCATTATTTAGAGTGGGTATGGGTTAGCTTGCTCCCACGAGCTTTTGTGTCAACTTTGATTTGAAATTTTAGATATGATTTGATCTCTTTCCTCTTAATTTCCAAAGAGTGCGAATTTTAAAAGAAAAAAAACAAAGAAATATCCAAATTGCCCACTTTTTTTTTTTTTTTTAAAGGAACAAATTTCTCACTTGTTCTTTTGTTTTTTGTTTTTGCAATCCTTTGCTTTTCCCTCAGCCGCCACCGACATCCAATCATTCTCTACAATTTTGTCACGTTGCTTTGCCTCACTCATCACATTCTACTTCCCTCAGTTTCTCCCTACCATTTTTTCACCAAGTTAATTTAAGAACAACAAACGAATATGCGGTTCATTTTTGCATTTTAGTTTTTAATTTTTCAAAAATAAACCTATAAATACTATTTTTACCTATAAATTTTCATGTTGTGTTATTTACCTTTTACATTTATTTTCAAAAATCAAGCTAAGTTTTGAAAACTAAAAAAAGTAGTTTTCAAAAACTTATTTTTGTTTTTAGAATTTGACTAGAAACTCAAATGTGTTCTTAAGAAAGATGGATACCATTCTAGAGAAGATGAAACCATGGTAGAAAAATTGTTTGAAAATAAGTATAATTTTTAAAACCAAAAACTAAAAATCAAATGGTTATCAAATGGGGTCTTAGTTTTTAGTTTTTGGTTTTTGAAAATTGTGCTTGTTTTCTCACAATTTCTCTACAATGATTTTTATCTTACTTATAATGGTTTTCATCTTTCTTAAAAAAACCTTTGAGTTCTTAGCCAAATTCCAATAACAAAAAGAAGTTTTTGAAAACTACTTTTGACTTGGTTTTTGAAAACATATATAAAAGGTAGATAACAAAACAAAGAAACTTATAGGTAAAAGTAGTATTTATAGGCTTAATTTTCAAAAACCAAAAACTAAAAACCAAATGGTTATCAAATAGAGCCTTGGTTTTTTGTTTTTAAAAATTAAGCTTATAAATACTACTTCCACCTATGAGTTTGCTTGTTTTGTTATTGGTTTGTTATTGTTTTGTTATCTACTTTTTACCTATGTTTTCAAAAACCAAGCTATGTTTTGAAAACTAAAAAACATAGGCCCCGTTTGATAACCATTTTGTTTTTTGTTTTTTGTTTTTGAAAATTAAGCTTGTTTTCTCACAATTTCTCTACAATGATTTTCATTTCCCTTAAGGAAGTATTTGAAATCTTAGCCAAATTCTAAAAACAAAAACTACTTTTTTTAGTTTTTAAAACATAGCTTGGTTTTTGAAAACATAGGCAAAAAGTATATGACAAAACAAGTAAAACCATAGGTGAGAGTGGTACTTATAGGCTTAATTTTTAAAAACCAAAAACTAAAAACCAAATGGTTATCAAACGGGGCCATAGTTTTCAAAAATTTGTTTTTGTTTTTGGAATTTAAGAATTCAAATGTTTTCTTAATATAGATGAAACACATTGTAGAGAGATGAAAAAACAAGCACAATTTTCAAAAATAAAAAACAAAAAACCAAATGGTTACCAAATGAGGGCCTTAATAATTGATTTATATTGGATGATCGACCTATTTGGTATGCAAATTAGATTCTGTTTTATGTTTTTAGATTCCCTAAATCAATAAATTTAGTGAAAATTCATTTGATAGATTTGTTTCTAAAAATTATTTTTGGATTTTTTGATCCAAAATAGTGGAAAATTTGAAAAAAAAATTATTTTTATGTTTTCAGTGTATCTAAATTTTGAATTAAAAATTTTAAAGTGCACAATTACATTAAAATGTAATTTTTTTTTTATAAATATAGTATTTCATGTTATAAACTCCTTTTAGTTTTGTTAAATTAAAATATGTATAATACAATATATTATAAATTATATGATATTGTAAAATATATATTATACAAAATTTACCACATAAACACATGTTCCTAAATTAAATAATAATAGTTGAGATTCCACCTAAATATTTAGTTGGTGACTAGAGCTATTTTTATGGTTTAGAATATATTATCAAACACATTTTGAACAATAGTTAAATTAGTAATCTGCTACCAAACAAAAATTTTGGAAATACTGAATACATGAAATACAACTCCTTTTTTTTTTTTTTTTTATTGAATATCTTATTTTTAAATTTCTATTTTTAGATCACCAACCAAACACACCCTTATATTTGAGTTATTTAATAGATATTTGATGTTAATCATCCATCCATGCATGTCTATATAGTGGTTTAGTTTGTTGTATATAAACCAACTCGTTGGTTCAAGGAAATTATTGAAAATGCCATGATCAACAAAAGTTGAAGTTTCCAACAATAACTTAGAGCAAAACTCAAATAGTTAAAGTATTATATAACTTTTAGTTACAGTATTATATATCTTAGCTAAAAGTTAGATGTTTGAGTCTTTATTTTCAATTTTTTTGGAGAATATTACTTTACATATGGGGCATGAGTTCGAACTCACAACTTCTTAGAAGAAGTATAAAGGTGTGTTAACGGCTAAACTATATTCATATAGTTCCACTCCAAATTGTTGATTTAAATTAAAAAAAAAAAAGCCTTATATATATATATTTTTAATACAAGATGCATGTTCAATATAAAACAAAAAAACCAGTTAAAAAATCTTCCCAAATATATTTGAAGATTGATCATAATTAAGAGACTTAAATAAACAGAACAATTATTTATATTAGTTTTTTTGAGTTGTAAAAAGAATCAATCTTATAAATTAATATTTAAATCGTTATATGATATGAGGAAGCACACATATGAAGACGATATAAGAATCTATTTTGGTAGTCAAAACTTGCCTACAGTGTCTCAAATTTGACTATTTTTTTGAATGGTTTCTCAAAAGTAACAATTTAATATTCTTTTCGCTCACAATTTTCTCAGGTTGCGTAGCTTATCAAAATTTATCTCCCTCAGGCTCTCCCTAATTCTTCTTTGAAAATTTATGCATATTGAAAAAAAATAATAAAATATTCTCACCAACCTGATGTTAAAACAAAACTAAAAGGTTAAAGTTGAACTAAAAAAAAAAAAAAAAAAAGATTAGAGATAGGTAGAGAGCTGCCAACAATCCAAAAATTTAAAAAAAAAAAAAATCAGTTAAAAAAACAAAAAAGAAAAATTAAATAAAAAAATGAAGCAAAACAAAAGCAAAAATAAGAAAGAGATTTGGTCCTTATGGTAAGGCTGAAAAAGATAATTTCGTTAGTAATTTATCTATTGCTATCCAAATATTTTTCTTTAAAGCCACTTTGGATGAGAGAAAAATGATCTATATTCTATCTTTGTAAGCAAGCTTTTCGTCATTAAGAGGGATTTTTTTTTTCAAGCATAAATTGTTATGAGTGAGATTTTTAAATTAAAAATAATGTGTGTGGATTCCAGCAGCACAATCCAACTAAGCCATATATAAGTGGTATGCTAGTGCCAACGTCAAGTACTTGGTAAAGTAGCTATTAAATTAAAGGTTGCATACTTAACTAAAGTGAGCCGTAGTTCAACTAAGTGAGACTAAAAGCACCCGACTTAAGTGGATCGTAGTTAAATTTCATGTGAGAAGCTACCTTGCCCCATGAGCCATAAACTATTTAGTGCGTCATAGCCTGACTAGCTGAGATTACAAATTACACTAACTACTCGTTTGGTAATCATTTCAATTTTTAGTTTTTGGTTTTCGGTTTTTAAAAACACAAAAACCATACATGTGTTAGTAATTGATTTTGGTTTTTTTGTTTTTTAAAAATTGAAAACTAAAAACATGTTTGATAACCTTTTTTTTTTCTATTTTGAAAAAATCAAAAGAACATTTTAGGATTGTTTTTCTATTTCTTAAAAATAAAAATAAATACCAAAAGCCGTTTGATCATTATTTTTTTGTGTTTATATTTTATAAAAATAAAATATAATCATTTTTGTATAGTTTATATTTTTTGGGAGATTTATAATTTATATTAATATTTTTTTAGAAATTATAATTTATATTAATAATTAATTTACATATAGACATTCAATAATGTGTATAATCCAAAAAAAATAATGTGTATAATAATTAAACTAATTGTCGTTTAATGAAAGTGGAATCATAAAATTAGCAATAATAACAATAATGTGGCAGCCAACATAAGCACAGCTCAGTGGTAATTAACATGTATTCTTTCTCTTGAAATTGAAGATTCAAATCCCTATAATCTCACATTTTATGTACTAAAAACAGAAAAGAAAAGAAAAACAATAATGTGGCACATAAGTTGACATTCAAAGATGATTAGCAATTTGAAATCTTTCGAGTACTGACAATTCCCTTCATTGTGTGATATTTTGAAATACACACATAAACATGCCACTTAGAATAAGAGAATTTGGTTAATGAACGGTTGAGTTTAAATTATGGATGGTATATTCACGTGTCTAAATATATTGATAAAAGCAAGAATTTAATGACTTGCCAATTGTTTTAACAAATTTTTATGAAATGGCATAATTGAGAAATTTTAGTACATTAAAGATAGAATTGAAAATTCCAATAATTTCTAAAATATTATAGATAAAATTAAAATTAGATTGGGACATTGTTGCTATATTTGGGAAAAAAAATTACACAAGGTTTTGGTTAAATGAAGTTTATTTTAATAAAATTAAAATACAATATATAATAAGTTGCGAAAACTGTACCTTAAAGCAATTTTTTTTTTGTTGCCAAAATTCAAAGACAATTAAGGCTGCGTTTGGGATTGCAGTGAAAACACATAAATGCGATTTTGAAAAAATCTTTGGGTGTTTGGTAATCATGATTTTAAAATCTATACAAAATCACTTTTAAAATTTTTGATTTCCAAAATCTATTAAATTATAGCTTTTGACTTTAGCTTCCCAAATAATCAGACACCTTTTTTTTTAAAGATTTTCTCGAAATGGCTATAACTCTATGTAGACGGCTTTAAAAGAAATCTCTATGTAGACGGATTTTTTTTTTTTCAATAGAACCTTTTTCTTTTTAAAAAAATATAATATCAATGTTAATTTTTCATTGTATTTTGGCTGTTGATGAGATTCAAGCCTATGCCCTCACGACACCCAATGTGAAATTTTGGTTTTTAAGCATCAAATAGGCGGTGAGCACTGAACAGTTTTTTAAAATGGAAATCTGATTTAAAAAACGTCTTCTTTTTTTTTCTGGTTTTAAAATTTTCCTACCATTCTAAAAATGTTTTTAAAATTAAAAAAATAAAAAATTGAATTGCCTAGGCCCTGTTTGATAACCATTTAGTTTATAGTTTTTGGTTGCTTGTTTTTTCCTAATTTTCTACAATGAGTTTTGTAAGTTCTCTGTCAACATAAAGAATGAGCAAAACTATACCATGTGCAGTCTGACGAGTGAACAATACAATATCGTGCGGACTAAAAGTAAAGCCTAGTTGGGTTATGGTGAAGCTGAATGGTGCAAACCAAGATCGTGGACTTGTTTTAGACCATATAGAGCACGACGAAGAAGACACATTTTCTGAGGTGGAGGAGAAGTGTCAAGTGGAGGTTTCATGTATACCTCCTCAGATAAAATACCATTAAGGAAGGTATTTTTGACATCCATCTGAAGAAGGGGCCATTGTTTGGTAGCGACAACTGCAAAAAAACTGCGAACATATGTCATTCGAGCAACAGGGGCAAAAGTTTCTTCATAATCAATGTCATATTTATGAGAGTAGTCTTTTGCAACAAGACAAACTTTATATCTTTCGATAGATCCATCAGAATGAATCTTGATTTTATAAATCCACTTACAGCCATTGGTTCTTTTGCCAGGAGGTAGATCCACATAATCCCAAGTGTGCGTCTTTTCTAGAGCTTGGAGTTCCTCATTCATTGCTTGTTACCATAGAGGGTTAGTGTTGGCCTCACGGTAAGAAAATAATTCAATTAAAGACATAATAGTAGAAAAACAATGATGGTCTTAAAGATGATGGGGAGGTTCTCTTACTCAAGTGGAGCAACGAAAGGGAATGACAGGAGCAAGCTCATATTCAACAATTGTGACTGAGGGCTGATCTGGGAGTAGATGATGAATCCAGTGGTTGGAACAGATCATGTGAGGAATTAGTGAAAAGGGGTTGAGGACTAGAGAGCGGTATGAAAAGAGAAGAGACTGGAAAACATGGTGTGCTCCCAAAAAGTAACATGATGGGAGATACGTAACTGATTTGAGATGGGATCCCAACAATGAAAACCTTTGTGTTCGATTCTGTAGCCAAGAAAATAGCATAGGCAGGCACGAGGTTCAAGTTTAGTATACTCATGAGGATGAAGGAGAACAAAACATGCACAAGCAAAGAATATGAGATGAGAGTAGGAAGGAGAAGTACCATATAATCGTTCATAAGGAGAGATATTTTGAAGAATTGAGGAAGGAAGACGATTGATAGCATAGACCTTGAGGGCAACCTCTCCTTCTCCATACATGATGTAAAGAGAAGTTGAGCACGAATAGAATCCAAAATATGACGGTGTTTTCGTTCTGCTCGTCTATTTTGTTGAGATGTATAGGGACATGAGTGTTGAACCAAGGTACAATGTTGGGTGAGAAAGGAATGGAGACTAGAGTCTTTATATTCCATAGAATTGTCAGTTTGAAGAGTTTTAATGGTTTGAAAAAATTGTGTTTGAATCATAGTGGCAAATGCAATGTAAACTTGAGATAGAGCTAAGCGATTCTTAAGGAAATATATCCAAGTGAAACGAGAGTAGTCATCAATAAATAAAAGAAAGTAACGATAACCATTGACAGTAGTATTGGGAGCAGGTCTCCAAATATCAAAATGAATTAAGTCAAATGGTGTATCACATATAAAAGATGATGTAGAGAAGGATAATGCAGGCTGTTTTGCAAGTTGCAATTCAAACAACCAAATGAAACAAATTTGGAAACATTATGTAAGTTACCAATAGACACTAAATTTCGAAGTTTCTTGGAGGAAGCATGACCAAGATGAAGGTGCCATTGATAGATGGTAGAGTCAGTGATAAAAGTAGAGATAGCTAGACATACAAGGAGCTGGAGGGTCGTGAGCTCAAACAATCTTCCTACTTTTCTACCTGTTCTGCATCTGTTCTGTGTGCGGTTCTTGAACCTGACATCATTAGGAGAAACAAACATTTAGGCTAATATCACACAATTGTCCCACAGAAGCAAGATTAAAGGTTAGATTAGGGAGAAGATTTATTGTGGGTGTAACAACAGTACCAATATGAGAAATAGACATACAATTTCCATTGACAGCATGAATGGGAAAGAGTGAATTTATAGAGTTGGAAGAAGTCATAAGAGAAAAATCATATGTCATATGGTTGCAGCAAGTTGCATCAAGAAGCCAAGATTTACACGACGTGATAGCTAGGTGATCAGTGTACACGCAAGCGCACGTGATCAAAATAATAATAAAATGACACAAGAGTACCAAGTATCGTATTCCATAAAGATTGGTTTTTAATTTAATTAAGTACCGCAAATAATCTCACTTTACTTTATTTAGAGAACAAAAAACAAGAGCAAACAGGGAAATAAAAACTAAACCTAAAAAGCAAGTTAAATGAGAGACACAAATCGAAAGGTAATTCCATGAGTGTTGATTGCATTCTTGGACCTTGATTTACTTAATTAAGCTAGAAATTAGGCGTAACCAAGTGTTCGTAGTCTAGAAGCCTAAGGTCATGGAATCTCTTGTTGGTCTCTTCCAAATCTCGAGTGTAATTAATTAAATCACGTGTCTGTCTCATTAATTAATTCTCACCTTGCATTAACGAACCTTCGTCACTAAACTCTATAGATTAATTATTACTCATGTTGTCACTCAGGTAATTAATCTACAGTCATGCATCCAGTTCTAGTCTAAGCTTATCTATGTCGAGCCTTCACTTAGTAACTAATCAATTAGATGGTGCTCAATTAATTAATTTTCAGCACTAACTACAATTAATTAACCAGTTATCTCGTTGTCACTTGGGTAGCTAACTAATTATGCATTAAGCTAACTAGGAATCTCCTGTTGGTCTCCTCCTAGTCTTACCTCAATTAATTAACGAACACAATCTAAGGGCATTAAGCCTAAAATGCATAAGTGAACATAAACACTAATTAAACCACAATCACAAACTAAATTAAATAAAATTAATTGCAATGGTCCAAGAATTACAACAACCCATAGAAATTAGAGATTTAATTAAACATATTTAGCAATTACAACCCAACAATCCCTAAATACAACCTAATCTAAATACTGAAATTAAAGGAAAAAGGGAAGAAAGCTTAGGTCTATGTTGATCCTGTGTTCCTGAGGCGATCCACCACGAACCTAAGCTCCAAAATCTTCAACTCAGCTCCAAAATCCTCCCAAAATTCACCCAAGAGGCTATGAAATCGAGATTAGGGTATTATCTATCAAATTAGCCTTCTTTTGGACGAAGAAAAAGCGAATAATATATACTGGATGTCATGACAGCGTTGCAACGCTAAGGATAGTGTTGCAACGCTGTCCAAAAACGTTGTCATTTTTCCTTGTGCGTAGGGGTAGCGTTGCAACGCTATAAGTAGTGTTCCAGTGCTACGTACGGAGAGCTTCTTCCCGACATGTTTCTAGTGTTCCAACGCTATAGGAAAGCGTTGCAACACTAGCTCTTGGGTTTGCACCATATAATTGGGCGTTGCAACGCCATTTCAAGAGTTGCAACGCCATCTTCACGACCCTAAATGCTAATTTCTTCAACTCTTCTCTTCTTGGCTCTCTAAAATGGCCCGATTTATCTCTGAAATGACTAAAATACCCCCAAACACTCTGAGTTTGCTTCTTTAGCTCTGTTTTTGCAAATTAAACACAAATAGGCATCAAAGCGCACAAAATCATAGCAAAACTAGCTAAAATAGTAGGAAATAAGATAGCATAATTGCATGTTATCACTAGGACAAAGGAATTAGAGGAAATCACCTGTTTCAATAGATCTTGAAGATCACTGAATTGAGAGTTGTAATGAATGGGTTCATTAGAGGAGGTAACAACAACAATAGATGAAGAATCTACTCTAAGAGTTCCTTGATTTTGTGGAGTGACCTGGAGGGTGAGATGGTCGAGTGGGACAGTTATACAGAATGTGACCACCTTTGTGACAGTACTTGCACTCAATTTTAGGACAGTCGGGTAATTTGTGACCTTGGAGCTTACAGTTTTTGTAAAAGAGAGACCCAAAAGTTGTGTGTGGATCAGTGGTTCCACATTTCATACTAATGGGACAAAAACACACTATTCTCCATGATAACAAAGAGTTATGTTAAAGCTGAATCAAACCAAACCAAGTGAGTGAACCAAACTAGAATGGGTGAATCGAACTTTTTTTTTTACGCGAACTGAAAGACCAAAAAATCACACGATATAGCAGACACTTGGTGGGCAGAAGATCTGAGCAAAATCAATGGCGAGAAGTGGAGGAACCTGAGGAATGACAAACAAGCGAATGCTGATACAGACGTAAGTGGCAGAGGATGCAGATCTGGATCTATACGGCAGAGGTCACACACGTATGGTCTGTAGGGGCTTCGGATCCAAATGTGGACGAATCTAAATGCAGATTGGTATCTAGATTTGACGAATTCGGATATGAATCTAGCAGATTTGAATCTTAATGGGAATAACTAGGGTCACACTGCAAGGGCTTGAAGTGTATAAATGCCTTGAATTTGTTATCTAGTGCTCCGAATGACCAAGTACAGGGATATCGCTAAACCTCAGTTATATGGAGATTATATTTCAATTTTTCATTTTCTGGGCTTTTTGGGCCTATTCTGTTTAGGGTTTACAAGGGATGCCATATATAAACCCTCAAACTCTTATTTGCAAAATGTCTCTGTATTCTGTACTCTATTTCTCCTCAAGATAATAAATGATTTTTTCCTCTGTCCGTGGACATAACTAACACATTGTTAGTGAACCACGTAATCTGTGTGTCGATTTTCTTACTTTTCTATTTTCTTTGCTTTTCTATTTTCTTTGCTTGTCGTTTATTCGTAACATGGAGACTGCATAAGTTGCTCGCGCAGAGGTTGGTGGGTTGGATCGCGCACGAGAGGGGTCGTCTGCCGCTGGATTGGGTTAGGTAGTGCATGGGTACGAGTAAGGGGCGATGGTTGTGGATGCATTGGTTAGGCCTCGTTGGAGAAGAAGGAGAATACGGTAGGGGTCGTTTGTTGCTAAATTGGGTTGGGTAGCACATAGGTACGGGTAGGGGGCAGTGGTTGCAAATGTAGAGGTTACTCACGCTGGGATCGGTAGGGCTAGGTCGCACACAAGAGGCGTCATTTGCCACTGGTTGGGCCCCGCCGAAGAAGATGGAGAAGATGGGTCCGCACTGGTTAAGCCTCGCTAGTGAAGAAAATGATGGACAGAGGGGTTCTTTTAGGTATTTAGCTCTGATATCATGTAAATTCTCTGTATTTTATTGATTATCTATCGTATGGGAAAGTGGCAACTTATACACAAGAGATAAGAGTAAATAAGGGAAAGTATCCTAATCATGCCTAATATACAGCACAAATTACTAATTACATTAACAAGTTTCATATTCTTAAGGAAGCATTTGAATTCTTAAGCAAATTCCAAAACCAAAAACATGTTTTTGAAAGCTAATTTTTTTAGTTTTCAAAACTTGGCTTGGTTTTTGAAAAAATGTGTAGAAAGTAGGTAGCAAAGTAAGAAAACTCATTGGTGAAAATAGTATTTATAAGCTTAATTTTCAAAAACCAAAAATCAAAAATCGAATGATTATCAAATGGGGCCTAATCATTATCAAACGGGGACTTTAATTTTTTGTTTTTGGCTTTTGAAAATTGTGCTTGTTTTTTCATCATTTTTCTACAATAGATTTTATCTTTCTTAGGAAAACATTTGAATTCTTAGCAAAATTTCAAAAACAAAAACAAAAATTTTAAAACTTTTTAGTTTTCAAAACTTGTCTTGGTTTTTAAAAGCATATGTAAAAAGTAGATAACAAAACAAAGAAACTCATAGGTAGAAGTAGTATTTATAAGCTTAATTTTCAACAACCAAAAACAAAAAATCAAATGGTTATCAAATGAGCCTAAATGGTTCGCTTCACTTCAACAAAGAATGGAGAATCTAATTATATGTCCTTTGTTTCTCCCAAAAGGCCAAGATCTTTTATCTTTCTTTCTTTTAATTAGAAAATTTTCTCACCTTGATTAAAAAAAAAGTGATAGCCAAGTAAAATTGATACTAAACTCAATGAGGCCACATCAGAAGTCTATTACCATGCAATGTGATCAATAACATACATTGTACTCAGGGTCAGAACTAGATAATATAGGTTGGAGGGCCAATAAATTAATATTAAGTCATTAATAATAATAGGGAACCAGTAGGTGCACCAGGATATTCTGACGAAGCAAATATAACCTTAACATTCTCATCGTCTAACCTATCTCAGTATATTAATTAATAGAGAAAAAAATTAAAATGTACACAAGATGAAGCAAAATAATTTAATTGAGATTTTAAATAAAAATAATTATGATACTAACTAAAATTGTGCTTGATGTTTTTTCATAGAGTAAAAAATCATCTATAATTGACTATGAACTAAAAGTTTCAGAAATTTCTATTTCAATGTGGACACTCAAATAATCTGCAAGAAACTCATCGCTCATTTTATTTTGAAGCCTTGTTTTCACAATTATCATTGTGAAAAATGCTCTTTCTATTGTTGTTGAGTTGATACAAGTATGATTCAGACTAGACGAATAAGTAGATCAATCAAATAATAGACTTTTGAATTCAACTAAACACAACATAACTTTAAAATCTTGGATATGATTTTTAGACATGGATGGTGAAGTATATTATCTAACTCATAATATTGTAATTGGAACCGCAGAAGATTCAAATATTGTTTGGTAAATTTTGAGGATAAAACTTTTATGTAAGCTTACAAATAGAAACAAATATGGAATGCTTTATAATGTTCTTTGGGGACAATGAGTTGAGTACGAGAAGTTACTTGTCTTTTCATTGAACCTATTATTCAATTCATACAATTGTGATTAACTGTTGTAGTGAATATGTCGATTCAATAAAAGATGCTCAATAGTAATACGATTTTGTTGTTAATAAATTCTACCTTGACCTTTAATATAATGAGCTTTCATATTAGGGACCTCAATTTCATATTTATCACAAAATAACTTCTAGATTTTCATGTGGGGCATTCCAACATACTTCTCTCAATTTTTTAATTAAATTATTTGCAGTTGAAACTATCTAAATAACATTTAAGGTGTCTTGAGATTTTTTCTATTGGGCATGACAAAAAAAATATCTATAATTCTCATAACTTGTTTCATTAAATGTAAAATAAATACAAACTCAAAAGATGTGGTATCCTTGTAAGTAGCATCAATATCCTCACATTGAAAATAAGTAGATCCTTCATCAATGATATTTTGTCATATTGAATAAGTTGCACCAAACATTTTTAGTAAACTACAAATAGAGTGAAAATGATAGCACCACTAAGTATCTCCAAGTCTTTGTAAATTACTAATTTGGTTGGCTCATGTTTCAGTCTCAATCTCGTCTATATCTAATACTTGTTTAATTTCAATAGCTCGAGCAATTTGCAATTCACTATTCCATTTGCAAAGAGGTTAGTATTGTAAAAACTTAATGAACAAGAATAATATCTCTTGATATTGTTACTAATGCTAGTTGTAATCGATGAATAAAACAATGTATATAATATACACTTGGGCATTAGTGAAGAAATAATACTTGCAAATCATTCCATTCACCTGACATATTACTTGTGTTATCATATCCTTGACCTCGAATATCATTGATATTAAAATTGTAATGAGCGAGAACAAATATAATTTTTTTTAAATGTCATTGTTGCAATATCATTAACAAGAAAAAAATTGAAAACCCCTATGACATATAACCATCACTATCAAGAGAAGGGCTATGATAATAGAAGTAAACAATGTATATAATATACACTTGGGCATTAGTGAAGAAATAATACTTGCAAATCATTCCATTCACCTGACATATTACTTGCGTTATCATATCCTTGACCTCGAATATCATTGATATTAAAATTGTAATGAGCGAGAACAAATATAACTTTTTTTAAATGTTATTGTTGCAATATCATTAACAAGAAAAAAAATTGAAAACCCCTATGATATATAACCATCACTATCAAGAGAAGGCCTATGATAATAGAAGCCTTAGACGTACTTGGTGTAATATAATTTGATTAAATTTGCACTGCCTAGAACATTTTCTAAAGTAACTTTAGCAACTTTCCCATTATATGTTGCCAAGAAGCTTTATTATCTTAATAACATTTCCTCAAGTTCTTGCACTCTAGCTTTCATCATGACCCCTATAAGCACAACTTTATAATGTTAACCATCTAATTGAAACAATTGAGATTTTAAGCTATAGTTGATTATTAAAATTTTGCTCAGATGTTTGGACATTCATTCACTTTATTGATATGTTTGGTTTGGTTCATAAGATCATCAACACATGATTGCATGACAACATTTATGAGGTGAACAAGAATCACCATTGATATAACTGAGAAAAACACATTTCTTACTATAATTTACTTTCTTCCAATTTTGAAATCCTTCAATTGTAAATGCACTTAATTCAGGTTGTCCTAGTGGCTTCTTAGAAAAAAGAAAGTGAAGGAATGAACGTTTCACTCCGCAGCGAAAGCATTGGATCGTTTTTGATGTTATTTAAAATTAAACTAAAAATTAAGGTTAAGCAAACTTACTTGGAGTAAATATGGAGATATTTCTGGCGGATCTTTATCTCCTCCATAAAATCTTCCTTGCTATGACTCGAACACAGGACCAAGGCTTATGGTAGCCTCTTGAAAGAAAATCCACAAGGGATTGGAGAAAAAGAGGTCTAGAGAGAATTCTCTTATTCTCTATTGACGAGATATGTGTTATATCTAATGGTTCAACCCAATCCTATTTATAGAGACCAAGGGTAAATCTTTGCCATAATTAAAATATTATATTTTAATATCTAATATATTAAAATATATCTTATACTTATTTGAATCTCATTCAAATCTTCTACGATATTTATTTATTTGAAACTTATTCAAATTTTATAAATATCTTTTATTTAATGTATCTAATATACATTAATTATTTTAATATTTAATGTATCAAATACAATAAATATATTTTCCTCTTTTATATTTAATATATCTAATATATATTAAATATTAATTTGAACACTTCAAATTAAATATTAATTTGAACATTTCAAATTTTAATATTTAATGTATCAAATACAATAAATATATTTCCTCTTTTATATTTAATATATATAATATATTAAATATTAATTTGAACGCTTCAAATTAAATATTAATTTGAACATTTCAAATTTTTCTTTCAACTAAATTGATCTTTTAGTGTTACTATGAGCTAGCAATGAGACCTTATGGACCTACAAATTATAAGCTCAAATGATACAAAATCAATTAATTAAACTCTTTAATTAATTAATTTTCATTCATTAACTATAGGTCACTCCACTGTAGACCTAAAGTTGCACTCTTATGCACTGTAGGACAAGTTGTGTCCATAGATATAATCATTATATGCAAGTCAATCCTTCACGAGTTGTTCGTAATTACAGCTGGGTCAAAAGTCCGTTTACCCCTATAATTACATCTTGCACCTTAAGTACCACTGATCCTCTAATGAACAATCTGTTTATAATCTAATTATAAACTAAGTCCCTCTTGGGCCAGTGAGAAAGTGGGGCCCCATTGTTCAAGTCCCGAAATCAGCATTTAAGGGAACTATTCATCTACTTACCCTATATGAGAAAGAGTGAATTCCATCTTGTGAGATTATGTTCCCATCTCCCTTCTTGGTCAAGTCCCCAAAATGGTAAGCATATTGAATCGGCTACAAAAGCCACTCTCACCCATGCAAATCAAAGGACAAGCCCTCACAGATAAGAGTTCATAACTCACTCAGGATTAAGATCGAGTTGCATATGATCATCCTGATGAAATATTAATCTTCTCAATTATCGAATTTATAAAGAGAGATAAATATTTTGTGGTCCAGTCTTACATAAACTCATTGTATAAGATATCCCCACTCACATGTCCCCACATGAACGATTTGGATCAAATTATTTGTAACTATTACAAAGTGGGTCGTATCAATAATGTTACCAGGATAAGACACTCAACCTTATCCATATACTATGA
Organism: Trichosanthes truncata; assembly: GCA_033996785.1. Classification (NCBI taxonomy): domain Eukaryota; kingdom Viridiplantae; phylum Streptophyta; class Magnoliopsida; order Cucurbitales; family Cucurbitaceae; genus Trichosanthes; species Trichosanthes truncata. The sequence goes on from JAWPNB010000007.1 coordinate 17,404,772, forward strand.
CCCTTTAGGTTATTTTTTGAACATGATTCTCTCATATGTCAATCACATATTGTTCAAGATTACACTAATAACCTTGGATTTTTCATATAATTGATAATATTATATTGCAAATAAAATAATCAAAATTATTATTAATTATTAAATAAATCATTAATTACAAGGTTTTAGGGCATAAATCCCAACAAAAAGTATCGTAGACAAAATGCAACAGCTTTTATCTTTTGTTGGAGAATATTTTAAGTACCAAGAAAATAATTTAGACCAAGTAGATTGAAATCTTTTAAGACATTTTTTGAACCAAAATGTGGATAATCAGAAAGAATAACTTGATGAGGTATTTTCTTAATATAAGCTTGTCGAATTTCATCATGTAAATTTATAGGATATTTCCATATTTGACATTGCATACCTAGAATTTTAAAATTGTTGTTCATCAGACATTGAATCAATAGAATTTGATGTAGGATGTGTTGAGATATATATAACTTATCAACATTTTCTCTTAAAAATGACATTAATAGTTTTTTTTTTTTTGGCTTCTCCATTGCTCAAATGTTTAATATTTTCAATATGATTACAATATTTAGAATCAATGAATTTGAGATCAAATATATTATAAATATCTTAATTATTTATTGCTTAAAAGATAATAAATTCGAATAGAAAACAAAATGAAAGTAAACGAGAGTTTTTTTTTAATTCAACAATTGCAGGGTAGAATATTGAACCATCGACCTTTAGAATGATAATTTATGTCTTATCCAGTGAGCTATGCTTAAATTGAAAAAAGTAAAAGAGAGATAAACTAACTAAATATGCACCGAAGTATAAGTTCCTCCAATTTTAACTGAAGTTGTTGTTAGGTCAACCAGTCTTTAATTATATATGTTAATTGCTAGTTTCCAAGTTCTAATTTTCAATAATCAATGTGATAAACTAACGTTACTAATACCAGACAAGAATTTCGGTAGTACGAAGGAGAAGCATAATCATATCTGGATTTATAAAAGAAAATATGCATCATTAATAAAAATTTATAGATATCAAAATTAGAAAATACCTAGATCATAGACTCATGATACATGACATTGTGAGCTATAATTTGATTCCAAATTCCGAAGTTAGGGTGAGTTAAGTTAGGACAAAAATAAAATAAGAGAAAATAAAAGGATAATAGCTTTTTAAGTCTTTAAAAAACCCTTGATGGAGAGTTGTGTCTATCGCTTTCTCTCTAAGGGAGGTGTCTATGAGCAATTGGGCAACCATCAAGTTTGCTTGAAGGGATCCTTCTGTGATCTTTGGAGAAAGGAAAGTAATGTGTTCCTTTCATTTGGGAGATGGAAGAGACAAGTTTCTAAAGAAGATTGGAAAATCTAAAACTAACAGAGGACGAGAAGGGATGGGTTGTTGATGTGGAAGATAACTATATTGACGAGTTTGAGAAGAATCTGGAACTCACAATAGCTTGCAAAATCCTATTGGAGAGAGTAATAATAGTTGACATTTTCAAGGCCATGATCATAAAAATTTGAAAGTTGGAGGAAAAGGTGGAGTTAGAGACAACGGACAGAAATCTATTCCATTGCAAGTTTAGGAATACTAGATAGAAAAATCGAATAATAGCTAGAGGCCCTTGGATATTTGACAAGGCCTTTATCCTGTGCAAAGAACCCAGAGGGACTAGCAAGATGTCTTCTTTAGATTTCAAGTATGCGTCCTTTTGGATTCTCTATCACAATTTACCTCTGGTTTGCTTTTCTAGAAAAATGGCAATGGCAGTTGGAACCTTAATAGGCGTCTTTGAAAAGGTAGACCTTAAGGAGGGAGAAAATAGTCGGGAGAAATCTCTAAGAGTCTAAGTCAGGACTGATGTAACAACGTTGTTGAAAATGGGGACAAAAAGTAGGATCCATGACGGAAGAAGTTTGGATACATATCACATGCGAAAAATTACCAAATTTTTGCTATGGTTGTAGAAGATTAGGGCATGCTCTAAAAGATTGTGAAAAGATGATGTTGGACCAAAGGACCTTCAATACGAAGCTTGGCTGTGGGAGACAACTTCAGGCAAAAACAAATTCAAAGGAAGGAGGAAGGAAGGCAGAAGTTTAGGCAAAAGAAGGAGAGGATTCGTAAAGGGTGGTTTAACTCAAGTTTGGGCAGATAATAGTGGTAACTTGATAATTCTCATTCATGAGGATTATTTGGCCTTTAAACTTAGTTATATTTGTAATTTTTATTCATATTATTTGATGAAAAATAAAAAAAAAAATGCTTGAATTTAATCACATGATTGATGGAAGACCTTTAAATCAAGTAAGTTGAGAAAATAAAACAAAAGAAGAAAAAAATTCACACTTACTTAATGTTTTGATGCAGGATTTTCACAGAATGCAACTGCAGTGCAATTGCTAGACAATTTCAATATGGACAGATCTGGAATTTATGTAAAAAACGAGAATTTTAGGATTTTGAAGGAAAATTGACCCACGAATTCAGCAAGATGATTAGCCATGATTGTCCATCAACCAAGAGGGAAACCCTAGCATGTGATCCCTATAAATATTGAACAAAGAAGCCGAACAAAGAGAGCTCGATTGGAGAAGATTTTCGTTCACGTTTTTTGGGTTTTCTTACTTTCTGCAATTTTCATTTGTAGTTTTTTTAGTTGCTGTTTGTATTCATTTCTTCTTCATCTTAGTCTGAATCTCTTCCTCAATCCTATCTCAACGAAGTTGATGTTGGTAAAGAGCAAATACTTATTCGATTGAGTACGATTTTTGGGGAGGGAAATTTGTTTCATTTTTGGGTTTTGTTTACCGAGAGTAGTGTTCTTTGCTTTTCATTTTCAGATGTTATTTTTCTATTGTTCTTCCTCTTAAATTTCCAGAATCCTCTTCTCAATCCCATCTCCTTAACAATTGGGTATGGTTATGAACAAACTCTTTGTTCGATTGAGTTACAGAGAATGAGTTTTTAGGATGGAATAGTTCTTTGATTTTTCCTTGTTTCTGTCAATCATGTTAATTAGCTACTGGTTGTTTTTAATTTCAGCAAATTAGTTTCTGTCATTTGAATCTTGGAAGAGCAAATTCATTTCAGCAAGTTTAATTTCAATTACTTGAGTTTAGAAGCTATGAGTTGTTGAATTCTCAATTCAGTAATTTTAATTTAGTAGCAAGTTTAATTTGGAGGCCCACTGTACTTCAATTTCTACTTATATACAAGTTTCTTTGAGTTAATTTTGTATCTTGAATTTTTTAACTTTTTTCTTTAAGCTACTGAATTGCTTTGTATTTGCTATTTGATTGCATTGTTTACCTTGATTGTACCAATGAGTTTTACTAATTTACATTTACTGTTTTCAATTTATTCCATCATGAAGAGCTAAATTTCCTTTGGGATTCAAGTTTGTGAATGCCCTAGAGGAAAGATGTAAAGCTCGAGAGTAAAAACAATCTAGCTAATTCTTGAACTCTAGTTTTCTTTTGGTGAGTTAATTGTTGGGTAAACCTAGTTGGCCATCTAGTGTTGCTTGCCAAGCTATAACTTAATACCGAAGGGGTTAAGGGAAGCGGATGTCGCAAAAGCAATGGAGGAAAAGGCTTAGACATAAGTCTAAAACATCGACCCTAGACATAGGGCGAGACTCCAAAACCACTAGAATTGTGCGCAAAAATATCTAAGTTAGATTAGCCATAGAAATATAGGTTTAATCACTTAGTCTCCTAAAGATACTTCATAGAAGGTCGAATAGGAGTTGAATTCGGTTTACTTAGTTCTTGAGTTAGCTACGATTGCAATTGCTTTCTTGTTGCATTTTCTTTCCAAAGGGGCATTAGCAACTTGAATCCTTTTTTCATTTCCATTGAATTTTCAAATAATTTTCTTTTAGTGAAAACACCTCACAAAACTTTTCACCCACGGTTACCTTAAGTTGCAATTTGTCAACAATTTTGTGCCAACTAAAATTTGTTTTATTAAACCTCGTTCCCTTGGGTACGATACTCTGGAATACTTCCAATTTCTTCATTACTTCGATCACGTGCACTTGCGTGTAGCGAAAAGCACCGATCATAACTCTAATGAAATTGGGAGGGAGGAAAGTGTGGAGCATTTGAAAAGCATAGTTAAGTGGTCAGAGAAGAAAAATGATGGCCAAAAATGGGAATTAGAGTAGACCCACAAAATTCTGACCAAAGAAATATATATTAATTTAAAAAAATTCTGACACCATAACAAAAGGTTGTGAAAAAGATCGGTTGATGGAAAAATAGGTTACGAATATTAGAGGACAAGATAAAATAAGGGTCAACGAAAGTAATTCTTTTTGCCAAGTTTCCGTTGAAGAAGAGGACAAAGATAAAAATAGGGGAAGAGAAAGTTTAAATGGGCCGAGCATTGAGGCTTTTTCAAAGTGTATTGATGGGCCGGTGGACACACAAATAAAGTCTCAAATCTTGCAAGTGCAGGACGATGTCATTGTGATTAGGAGGAAGGGGGCAAAAGTCAAAAAAATAGAAGCCTAGAATGAAGAAATCCAGAAAAGACCAAGCCTTTAAGGAACAAATAGAAAAGAGTGGCTAGAGCTAGCCCGGGGACAAAAATTCCAATAGGAGACAATGAGAGTTCAATGGGCAAGAAACACAAAACAAAATTATTTGAGTTTGGATCAGAAAGCTAAGCAGGTGTGTGACAATTACTTCAAAATATTAGAGGGGATATCAGTGGAGGCTACAAATCAATTGTCACACCCCCTCCCGAACTAACCGCTAACTTAGCCCGGAAGATAGCGTGAAGCCATCAGACATCGTTTACCTCTCTAATAAATACCTGTGACTTTGTCACATCTGATAAACATACTATGCTGGCATATGAAATACTTTAAACACAAGACAGCGGAACCTTGTTAATTACTATACGTACGTAAGGAGCGGCTCTACTTAAACCTCACTTGAAATTTAAAACGGGTAGAGAGCACTACAACCCAAAAATATACCCAACCATGATTTACACAACCACCACCACTAGTACATACACGAACACAACTATACGTTCCTTCCAAAATATCTACAATGTATATACGGAAACGCTACAAAACCCCACCCACGTACAAAATATCAAACTTAGAGAGTGCTCGGCAGACTATGGCAGGATCTCAGGCACCGGGAGCTCGATCTCTACCTGAAAAGTTGGAAAATATTGAAAGAATGAGCTATGAGGCTCAGCGAGTGACTTAGTTTAAGCTACTAACTCGCAAATCAAAACACTTGATAATCTATGAGCATATGAATCTGTATTCAAGCGTTAAATATAAATGTATAGTCACAATAGTTTTTCCTTTCAGCACTCTAGCAGGTATGTCATTAAAATCTCACAAGGCATATCAAGAATATTAGCCATTTAAGGAAAAACCATATGACGATCTACGTTGTGTAGGGCACGCCCAGTACAACCAACATTCATTCTACGATGTAGTGGGGCCCGCCCAGCACTCCCATCGTCTTTGTCGTAGTGGGGCCCCGCCCAGCACTCACGACAACATTGTTGTCACGGAGTACACTCAACGTCGACAACAGAAAATGACTTGTGTGCACACGGTACTATACAGTCTCGGCTCAATATCTTAATCATTTCCTAGGAAACCATGTATGCTCTTAAGTATGTGTTCAATGTTTAAAAAAAACATACAGCATTTAAACTAATTCATTCTTAGGAAGTCTTATATTTCCATAAGCATAAATTCAGGCATAGAAATCGTTTTCGAAATTCATTTTGTCACTCACGGCGTTAAAACTAGATCCTCGGCCAGTAAACTTGACCTACTTCCTCCTGGCCTGTCAAGAAAAAACCAAAACCAAGCATTAGAACTTCAATCTCATGACTTTCAAACTTAAGATTACAAATATCACTCCATCTATTTCCAGCATTCTGCAAATTTCATACTCTAAACTCACATACTCATAACTTCTTCATTACTTGGCCAAAAATGATGTACTTTATGCCAAACTCTTCCTTTTTGAACCCTCTAAAACTTATCTGAAGGAATGGAATCGAAATTCCCAAAGAATGTGTCCATAAATACCTCGAAAACTACTTCCCGAAAAATAAGCTTCTGAAATTTCCAGAATCGTTTTTCTGCTGCACACCACACCTGATCTGAATTTTAAAGCCACTTCCAATCATTTTTTACTTACGACTTCTTCATGAAAGTTATAGGAAATTAAATAATATTTCCAACCATACCTAATGTAGCTTCTGATTCAAATCCTACAGATCAACATGTCTCAAACACCAGAGGTTCCTCAGATTTGATAGCAAAATCTTTCTTCTGACTTCCCCTTCACAAATCAATAATTTAATGTCCGATTTTGCTCGAGCTTCCTTCACGAAATTTTTTCGAAAATGGGTTAACTTTCAAGAAAATCAAATCTCACCTCTTAACTCTTCTTGTGGAGTTCAAAACGTTCTAAAAATCAGTAGTGAGTAGAGTTGATCACCTAGTGGCCATGGAGGCTTGTGCTGAGTTTTCCCCCCTTCTTCTTCAACTTCCAACCCCAAAAAACTCTCTTTTTTTCTTTCTTCCACCTTCTCCCACGAAATGCTCTGTTTTTCTTTAATAAAAGAGAAGCAAATGGGAGAAAATGGGTTAGGAAGCTTATTTTATTATTTTTGGTGGTGAGTGCTCCAAAGCCTATCCATTCCCACATTTCTTTTTCTTTTTCTTTTTTTGTTTTATTCCTCTTTTCCTTATACAACAATTTCCCAAAAAAGTTTTAACAATTATTTTATTTATTTTTTTTTATTTTTTTTTCCTTTGTTTCTTTTTGTAAAGAAATTTCAAGGAAAAATCTCGGGTTTACAACTTACTTCCCTCTTAAGAGATTTCGTCCTCAAAATTTAGTAGTCCTTAGGTGAAAAGCGTCGGGTAACTCTTCCTCACTTGATCCTCTAACTCCCAGGTTGCCTCTTCCACTCCGTGATATCTCCACAGGACTTTCACGAGTGGGATCGTCTTGTTTCTTAAAACTTGTTCCTTCCTGTCGAGGATTTGAACTGCATCCTCTATGTAACTCAAATCTTCTTTCAGCTCAACTGGTTGCGCTTGCAACACATGTGTCGGATTTGGAGTATACTTCCTCAACATGGACACATGAAAGACATCATGTACTCGAGATAATTCTGTTGGCAACTCAAGTCTGTAGGCTGCTGGCCCAACTCGTTTTGTTATCTGATAAGGACCAATATATCTAGGACTCAGCTTACCTTTCCTGCCAAAGCGAAGGACACCTCTCCACGGAGATAACTTCAAGAAAACTTGATCTCCGACCTGGAATTCTAAGTCTCTCCGTCGCTTGTCTGCGTAACTATTCTGACGATCTTGAGCTATTTTCAGATTCTCTCTAATCACCTTAATATTGTCCGTCGTAACTTGTACCAACTCAGGACCGATTAACTTCCGCTCTCCCACTTCATTCCAACACACGGGAGTTCTACATGGTCTTCCATACAGAGCCTCAAACGGTGCCATGCCGATACTAGATTGATAGATGTTATTATAAGCAAACTCCATAAGTGATAAGTGGGTATCCCAACTTCCCTTAAACTGAAGGACACATGCTCTCAACATGTCCTCTAAGGTTTGGATGGTCCTCTCCGACTGACCATCTGTCTGGGGATGGAATGCTGTGCTGAAATTCAGCTTTGTCCCCATAGCTTTCTGTAAACTAGGCCAAAACTTAGATGTGAATCTCGGATCCCTATCTGAAACTATGGACACTGGCACTCCGTATTGACTCACAATCCTGTCGACGTATAGCTTAGCAAGCTGATCAAGTGTAGATGTTGCTTTAATCGGTACAAACCGTGTTGTCTTAGTGAGTCTATCCACCACTACCCAAACACCATCATGTCCACTAGAAGTACGGGGTAATCCAAACAGAAAATCCATAGTGATATGCTCCCATTTCCACTCCGGTACTGACAGTGGATTAAGGAGTCCCCCTGGCCTCTGTCTAATTGGTTTAACCTGTTGGCAGATCAAACATCTATCAACATATTCGGCTATCTCCCGCTTCATCCCAGACCACCAATACGTCCCCTTCAAAGTTTTGTACATCTTGGTGCTTCTTGGATGCATAGCGTAAGCTGAACTGTGAGCTTCCTCTAGCATAGCATCTTTAAGCTCACTAATACTCGGAACGCATAGTCTTCCCTGCCTCACTATGGCTACGTCTGCTCTCATATTAAATTCTGCCTCTGGGCTCTGTTTGGACTTTCCAAACCTCTTCTGCAGGTTTCCATCCTCGGGCTGTCTTCTCACAATCTCTGTTACGAGCGAAGGCCTGACCTGAAATTGCACTAAAAGACTCCCTTAATTCCCTACAGTCACAACCGCCTTAGAATCCCTTAGCGCACTTAAGAAGGTTACTCGAATACCACACAAAGCATCCCTAGGAAGTCTCGATTTCCTACTTAATGCATCTGCTACTACGTTCGCCTTACCTGGATGGTATTCTATAGTACAATCATAATCTTTAATTAGTTCTAGCCATCGTCTCTGTCTCATATTCAACTCTTTCTGATCAAAGATATATGTCAGACTCTTATGATCCGTGAAAATGTGGCACTTCTCACCGAACAAATAATGCCTCCAGATCTTCAATGCTAAAACAACTGCTGCTAGTTCAAGATCATGAGTAGGGTAAGTACACTCGTGCCTTTTCAATTGCCTTGACGCATAAGCTATTACCTTTCCTTCTTGCATGAGCACACACCCTAATCCTTGCCTCGAAGCGTCACAGTAAATCACATACTCTTTCCCTGTTACAGGAAGTGCCAGGATAGGTGCTGTCACTAATCTCTTCTTCAGCTCCTGAAAACTCTGTTCACACTTATCTGACCACTCAAACTTAGCATTCTTCCTTGTCAAAGCTGTTAAGGGTAATGCTAATCGTGAGAAATCCTCAACAAACCGTCTGTAGTATCCTGCCAAGCCTAGGAAACTATGTACCTCTGTCGCACTAGCTAGTCTCTCCCAGTTGACCACAACTTTCACTTTCTGCGGATCCACACTAACTCCATTTGCTGAAACAATATGCCCTAAAAACACTACCTGATTCAACCAAAACTCACATTTGCTAAATTTAGCGTACAACTGTTTATCACGTAGTGTTTGTAGAACAATCCTCAGATGTTTCTCATGGGCTTCCCTGTCAATTGAGTAAACTAGTATGTCATCGATGAACACTATCACAAACTGATCCAAATACTGATGGAAAATCCTGTTCATGAGGTCCATGAAAACTGCTGGCGCATTTGTTAAACCGAATGACATTACTAAAAATTCATAATGCCCGTACCTTGTTCTGAATGCCGTCTTAGGAATGTCTGATTCCCTAACCTTTAACTGATGGTATCCTGATCTTAAATCAATCTTAGAGAACACTGATGCTCCCCTTAACTGGTCAAACAAGTCATCTATGCATGGTAGAGGATACTTGTTACGTATCGTAACCTTGTTTAACTGCCTATAGTCAATGCATAATCTTAGAGTACCATCTTTCTTCTTTACGAATAACACTGGAGCTCCCCAAGGCGATACACTAGGTCTGATGTATCCCTTGTCAACTAGTTCTTGTAACTGCATCTTCAGCTCCCTGAGCTCACTTGGAGCCACTCTATACGGCGCTTGCGATATATGTGCTGTTCCTGGTAACAATTCAATAGTGAACTCAACTTCCCTATCAGGTGGCAAACCCGACAGATCAGCTGGAAAAACATCAAGAAATTCGTTCACGACAAGAACATCTTCTGGTTTTAGCTTTCCTTCCTGCACCTCTACTACGTGTGCAAGAAACGCCGTGCAACCCTTTCTCAACAACTTTTCTGCTTTTAAAGCTGAAATTAAACTCGTAGGAATAATATTCCTTTCACCCCTGAAAACCACTTCAGCCAAACCTGGTTTCCTGAAAATCACTTCCTTTTTATGGCAATCCATGGAAGCATAATGAGTAAATAAGAAATCCATCCCTAAAATTACATCTAACACCTGCAGCTCTAGTGGAAGAAGATCCACTAACATACTGAGACCTTCTACTAAGACCTCACTATCCCGCAACACTCCATTGACTAGTAAAGTATCACCAACTGGAGTGTATATAACTAACCTCTCAAATAAAGGCTCTAGCTTCCTATTTAACTTCGTTAGGAACATACTAGAAATAAAGGAATGCGTAGCACCTGGATCTATTAAAACACGTGCAGGTACATTACAAATAGGATTCGTACCAGTAATCACATCCGGTGCATCTTCCACTTCCTGCTGAGTCATAGCGTAGACCTTTCCCTACTGTCTAGGTCTCCCTACAACTCCCTTCTGCCTAGCACCGCTGGTGCCCTCTCCTGCAGCTACTGGAACTCTCGGCTGCTCAACTGTCTGGGACTCAACTCCCTGGTCCCTCTGTGCGACTACTCTCAGCTGTGGACAATCTCTCTTGAAATGCCCTGGCTGTCCGCACTGGTAACACACACCAACACCAACCCCGATGAATCTTGCCACAATTCGCACATGGGGTTCTCCTTGGTACACTGGCAACAGACTCTTGCCCTGTCTGCGGTCTTGTTGCTAATCTAGCAGACTGACTAGATGCTCTCTGACTCTGCCTCTGATAGGTACCACCCACATTCATTTGTCTCGATGCCTGGCCACCAGACCTATTTTTAAAGTCCTGACGACTCGAAACATTCACTCTATGTGTGAACCTCCACTGCTCACGACCTCGGTAACTGCTAGTTGTCGAAGCCCCACGACTAGGCTCCACCATTGACTTCTCCTCTGCAATACTCTGCTCCACACGTAGGGCAGTCTCTACTAGCTGAGAAAAGTCTGTCCACTTCGCAATAGCTGTAACCGGGGTACGTATCTCAACACGTAATCCTCTTTCAAACCTTCGACACCAGTCACTCTCAGATGCCACAATCACATCAGCATACCGCGACAGCTCGGTATACTTCCTCTCATACTCGGCCACTGAAAGTGATCCTTGCTTCAACTCTAAAAACTCATCCCTCTTTGCCTCTCGATATGTGCTAAGGTAATACTTATCTTCAAATATACTTCTGAAAGTTCGCCAGTCCAAAGTACGTGCATCACTGCGCCTGGCTAATATTGATTTCCACCATCCTTCTGCCTCATTCTGCAACAGGAATGTGGCCAATCTGACTTTCCGCTCCTCAGAACAACTCATCACGTCAAAACATTTCTCAAGCATATTCAACCAAGCCTCGCCGTCAGCTGGGTCTATGGAACCCTCAAACACTGTGGCTCCTAGTTTCTTCAGGCGTTCTATTCCATATGTCTTCTCTGGATCACTTGGCCCTGCTCTCTCTGGCCTACCTTCCTCCTGTGAGGAACTAGCATGCTGCTTGTTTCCTGCCCCAGTCTGAACTCTCGGGGCACTAGATCCCCTCTCAGATTGGCCTTGGGTAGGATCCTGCGTCCCGTCCTGATCCTGCCTGCGTTGTCTGCTAGTACGTGGTGGCATGACTCCTATAACATATCAATATGTTAGACATGCTATGGATACTTAACTCAAATGCACAATACTAAACTTCCATTCACATTTTAGTCCTAACTGGACTTACTCTTATCCTTACTTGGACCATACTCCACTAATTCCTGAACTAACTCAATCACCTGCTATTTACTTCCTAATTTCTTCTTAGAGCTAACTTGCTCTGTCTCTTCCCCCATGGAGCTAACTGCTCTGATACCAAAATTGTCACACCCCCTCCCGAACTAACCGCTAACTTAGCCCGGAAGATAGCGTGAATCCATCGGACATCGTTTACCTTTCTAATAAATACCTGTGACTTTGTCACATCTGATAAACATACTATGCTGGCATATGAAATACTTTAAACACAACACAACGGAACCTTGTTAATTACTATACGTACGTAAGGAGCGGCTCTACTTAAACCTCACTTGAAATTTAAAACGGGTAGAGAGCACTACAACCCAAAAATATACCCAACCATGATTTACACAACCACCACCACTAGTACATACACGAACACAACTATACGTTCCTTCCAAAATATCTACAATGTATATACGAAAACGCTACAAAACCCCACCCACGTACAAAATATCAAACTTAGAGAGTGCTCGGCAGACTATGGCAGGATCTCAGGCACCGGGAGCTCGATCTCTACCTGAAAAGTTGGAAAACATTGAAAGAATGAGCTATGAGGCTCAGCGAGTGACTTAGTTTAAGCTACTAACTCGCAAATCAAAACACTTGATAATCTATGAGCATATGAATCTGTATTCAAGCGTTAAATATAAATGTATAGTCACAATAGTTTTTCCTTTCAGCACTCTAGCAGGTATGTCATTAAAATCTCACAAGGCATATCAAGAATATTAGCCATTTAAGGAAAAACCATATGACGATCTACGTTGTGTAGGGCACGCCCAGTACAACTAACATTCATTCTACGATGTAGTGGGGCCCGCCCAGCACTCCCATCGTCTTTGTCGTAGTGGGGCCCCGCCCAGCACTCACGACAGCATTGTTGTCACGGAGTACACTCAACGTCGACAACAGAAAATGACTTGTGTGCACACGGTACTATACAGTCTCGGCTCAATATCTTAATCATTTCCTAGGAAACCATGTATGCTCTTAAGTATGTGTTCAATGTTTAAAAAAAACATACAGCATTTAAACTAATTTATTCTTAGGAAGTCTTATATTTCCATAAGCATAAATTCAGGCATAGAAATCGTTATCGAAATTCATTTTGTCACTCACGGCGTTAAAACTAGATCCTCGGCCCGTAAACTTGACCTACTTCCTCCTGGCCTGTCAAAAAAAAACCAAAACCAAGCATTAGAACTTCAATCTCATGACTTTCAAACTTAAGATTACAAATATCACTCCATCTATTTCCAGCATTCTGAAAATTTCATACTCTAAACTCACATACTCATAACTTCTTCATTACTTGGCCAAAAATGATGTACTTTATGCCAAACTCTTCCTTTTTGAACCCTCTAAAACTTATCTGAAGGAATGGAATCGAAATTCCCAAAGGATGTGTCCGTAAATACCTCGAAAACTACTTCCCGAAAAATAAGCTTCTGAAATTTCCAGAATCGTTTTTTTGCTGCACACCACACCTGATCTGAATTTTAAAGCCACTTCCAATCATTTTTTACTTACGACTTCTTCATGAAAGTTATAGGACATTAAATAAGATTTCCAACCATACCTAATGGAGCTTCTGATTCAAATTCTACAGATCAGCATGTCTCAAACACCAGAGGTTCCTCAGATTTGATAGCAAAATCTCTCCTCTGACTTCCCCTTCACAAATCAATAATTTAAAGTCCGATTTTGCTCGAGCTTCCTTCACGAAATTTGTTCGAAAATGGGTTAACTTTCAAGAAAATTAAATTTCACCTCTTAACTCTTCTTGTGGAGTTCAAAACGTTCTAAAAATCAGTAGTGAGTAGAGTTGATCACCTAGTTGCCATGGAGGCTTGTGCTGAGTTTTCCCCCCTTCTTCTTCAACTTCCAACCCCAGCAAGCTCTCTTTTCTTCTTTCTTCCACCTTCTCCCACGAAATGCTCTGTTTTTCTTTAATAAAAGAGAAGCAAATGGGAGAAAATGGGTTAGGAAGATTATTTTATTATTTTTGGTGGTGAGTGCTCCAAAGCCTATCCATTCCCACATTTCTTTTTTTTTTTTTTTTTTGTTTTATTCCTCTTTTCCTTATACAACAATTTCCCAAAAATTTTTTAACAATTATTTTATTTATTATTTATTATTTTTTTATTTTTTTTCCCTTTGTTTCTTTTTGTAAAGAAATTTCAAGGAAAAATCTCGCGTTTACAACTATCCCACCGGACGCCATGAAAATCCTTTGCTGAAATGTTTGAGGGTTGGAGAACCCCTGAATGGTTCGAGCGCAATGCCATGAGATACATAGTGACAATCCCCTTTTTGGTATTCATTTCCAAAACAAAGAGTAATGAAAAAGTGGTAGGAAAATTAAAGGTTAAGTTGAGGTTTGACAATTTTTTCTGTCTCCAGTAAAGGAAAAAGTGGGGGCTTGATGTCATTTTGGAACAACGAGATTAATATAAACATAAACTTTTTCTCCGATGGTCACATTGATGCTACTGTTGAGAATTTCACCTCTTAGTGGAGATTTTGTGAATTCTATGATAATCCGATTACTGACAAAAGATTTGAGTTGTGGAAGCTCTTTAAGAGACTTAGCAAAGTGTTAGATATCCCTTGGATTGTTGAAGGTGATTTCAGCAAAATTATGTTTTCAAAGGGAAAAAAAAGTTGGAGTGGAGAGAAATAAGAGACAGGTGGAGGCATTTCGTGAGGCTATAGATCTTTGCAGCCTGTTTAATTCGGGGGTTTAGAGGGAATGTGTTCACTTGGAGGAAAAGGATTTGCCCGAAGAACAACGTGCGGGAGAGACTAGATAGGTTTTTCATTAAATTGCATATGAAGACGAGTTTTTATAAAATCTTGGACGACATCTGAACTTTCACTCTTTAGACCATAGACCTATCATGTTTAATGCTTCAAACATGGTGGATTCCCAGATAAATAAATGCCTCAAAAATCCCTACAGATTTGAAGAAGGTTGGGTGAAGTTTGAAGGAAGTAAAGAGATTATTAAAGACTTTTGGCAAAACAACATGAGTGAGGGAGTCAAAGCTTTTACCGAAAAAAATCAAATTTACCTTCGTAACCTTTTTAGGTGGAACAAGTCTAGGCTGAATGGTTCCATCAGAAAAGTGATCGAAAGAAAGGAGCAGGAAATCAAGGAGTTGAATAACAATACCGATCCTCTTAGCCACACTCTTATTGTCAAATCTGTGCGAGACCTAGAGCTCCTCCTTGAGGAGGAAGAGATGTATTGGAGCTTGAGATATTGGGAGGATTGACCTATGTGGGAGAATAAAAATAAGAAATAGTTTCATATATAGCAAGGCTAGTCAAAGGAAAAAAACCTATCAAGGGAATCTTTAATGAGAGGGGGATTTGGGTTGAGGAGGAACGGTCAATAGTATAGGTGGCTACTGAGTATTTCAAAAGCCTCTTTATGTCGCCTAACCCTTACCTGGATGCGATTGATAGAATCCTTGAGGAAATCCCTACAAAAGTTTTTGATTCCCATAATCGGCATCTAACCAAGGCATACACTATAGCTGATATTATGGAAGCCATAAAAGGAATGAACCCCTCCAAAGTCCCTAGCTTGGACGAAGCACATGCGATGTTCGACCAAAATTACTGGGATCTTGTGGGTGAGGAGACAGTTAGAGTGTGTTTGAAGGTTCTAAATGGTGGGGAAAATGTTGGCCCTCTTAATAAAATCTTGATCACGCTCATCCCCAAAGTTAAAAACCCAAAGAGGATGATTGAGTTCAGACTTATTAGCAGTTTATGTAAGGTCATTTACAAAATTATTGCAAAATATCTAGCTAATAGGCTAAAGAAGATTTTGGATGGTGTTATCTCTCTAACCCAATTAGCCTTTGTTCCTAGTAGGATGATTACAGACAATGTCACGTTGGGTTTCAAATGCATTCATGCCATCAACAACAACAGAAGAGGAAAGGAAGGGGTTATTGTGATGAAACTTGATATGAGTAAGGCCTACAATAGAGTTAAGTGGGCTTTTCTCAAGAAAATGATGAGAAAAATGGGGTTTGATATCAGATGGATCCATTGTGTTATGAATTGCATTGAGTCCGTTAATTATTTGATTCTTATTAATGGTACCCTACAGGAAGAGTTTACTCTAAGAAGAGGTCTTCGCTAGGGAAATCCCCCCTCCTCTACCTCTTTCTGATTTGTACTAAAGGTCTCTTCACGCTACTTGACAGAGAAAAATCTCTCCTTAATCTCAAAGGTTTATGAATATACAAGTTGTGCCCTTCTCTCACCCATGTTTTTTTTTCCAGATGACAGTTGCTATTCTTCCAAGCTTCACAAGGTGATTGTGAGAAGGTTAAAGAGATCCTCAACATTGACGAAATGACTTCAGGTCAGACTGTTAATCTTGAAAAGTCCTCCTTCATAACAATCAAGAATATCAGCGGTCAAGAAGTAAAGACTTTTAGAGGCATCCTTGGAGTTAAGAACACAGACTCTCTCAGTCAATATCTAGGTATGCCTTCACAGATAGGGCACAACAAGAGTCGTATCTTCTCTAAAATTAAGGAGCAGGTGTGGAAAGAGCATATATTCTCGATGAGAGAAAAGGAGGTGCTAATAAAATCTATAGCGCAAGCCATTCCAAACTACACCATGAGTTGTTTTTGCCTTCCCCACAGTATTTGTGATGTTATAAATCGCAACTGTGCGAATTTCTGGTGGGGCTCGACTAAGGGAAAAAAATAAAGGGCACTGGATGAGCTGGAAGAAGCTTCGTCATAGTAAAGAGGGTGGGTATGGGGTTCAAAGAACTAAGTTTGTTCAATCAAGCCATGCTGGCCAAGCAAAGTTGGAGAATTATTAGACACCCTAAGAGCTTGTTGTCCAGAACGTTTAGGGGCATGTACTTCAAAGATGGAAATTTCCTTGAAGTTTCGCTTGGCAACAATCCCTCATTGACTTGGAGAAATATCATTTGGGGTAGAGAGCTCTTCACGAAAGGATATAGGTAGGAGATTGGCAATGAGTGCCAAATAGTGCTAGATAAGGATCCATGAATTAATAGATTAGGGGGTGGATTCCTTGTTAGGTTGAGGAGGATCTCAAAGGTAAAAGGGCAAAAGAGCTTATGGACGAGACGAGAAACTAGATAGAGTTTGTGGTTACTAATAACTTTGTCACTCTTGATGCAGAAGATATTCTTAACACCTCTCTAGGGAGAATAGATGTGAAGAATGAGATCATTTGGGGGCTTGATCAAAAATGAGTTTTTTTGGTTAAGAGTGCGTACCCTTTAGCCACCAATTTCAAGTCCATAAAAGAAGCTTCTTAGACCAAAAATAGCACTTCAACTTCAAAATGGAAAGTTTTCTGGAAGATCAAAGTCATCCCTAGTGCTAAGATTTGTGTATGGAGACTTATTAACGATTTGATCCCTATTAAACTTAATATTGTCAAAAGAGGAATCAATGCTAATCCTTTGTGTCTTTTTTCGGGAAAAATGTGGAATCAGCTAGCCATGTTCTATGGTTTTGTATATTCGCAAAAAAATTTGGATAGAGCATTTTCCCCATTTTCTTGATTTGTTTGCTACGTGCAAGGTTGATTGGAGTGCTATGGATTGGTGGGAAGGGGAAACTAGGCACACAAATAAAGAGGATCTTCCCAAAGTGGTCGTAATCTTGTGGTGCATTTGGAACTATTGTAATTAGCTAAACCAAAATCCCTAGACCATCGTTTTGGCAGATAGTATCTGCTCGATTTGCAAGGGCCAGAGAGCTCAAACCTGATTTCGATGAGATTAGAGAACCATGATGCGTACAATTTACGTTTTCGCTAGTGCACGGGTTAAGTAATATAAAACGTAGTCCTACTATTGTCGAATCCATAGAGATTCGTTTTAATTCGATTAAGTATCGTAAATACTCTCACTTAGCTTTATTTAGAGAAAACAACTAAATGAAGATAAACTAAACTAATGATAAGGAAATAAAAGCAGGAAATAAATGGGAGACGCAAACCTACGAGATAAACTTAGAAAAAAGATCAATTGCTCAATTAAACAAACAAATACAACTAATTCGACAGTGAACTCATAAGTCTAGAAGCTCTAAAGGCATGGACTTTCATGTCGGCCTCCTCCAATCTCAAGTACTAATTAACTAACTATTCTGGATTACTCAAGTGAGCGTGATCAAGTAATATAAAACGGTAAGTAAATACCGAGTATCAAATCCACAGTGAATGCAAATTTCTCTCGAATTGACTAATTACTAGGATTACATGTGATTGGATTTATTTAGGAAAAACTACTAAATGAACGCTACTTGGAATTAAAACTAAACTAAAAAGCATAAAAGATAACGATGGAGACAACAATTAAAGAGATGTTTAGGGGATCGAGCACACATTAGACTGTCATTATGCTTAATTGATCATGCCAATTAATTAACTCTTACAAAATTGTAGGCCTAGAGCTAAATCGGTTGAAATCTCTTGTTGGTCTTATTTGATCACGCTTAATTAACTATTAACCTAAGTGTCCTTAGCGTTAATTAAGTTAATTAATTAGATTAAGCTCGCTCGTCATTAACCTCATCCGTCATTTGTTATTCTTATATCACTTAGGCAAATTAAGGGGGTTGAATGAATTAATTCTATTCTAAATTCTCTCTTTCAAGCTCAATTTAAGACTAATATCAACTAACTAGTGACCAATTAATTAGAGGTATTAAGCACAATTCATCCAAATAAATTCAATTAAAAGAAATTAATGACAATAGTATCAAATTAGTACATAAAAACAAGTCTAATAGTGCTTTAAGCCCTAAACTAATGAAATTAGCCCACAATATTTAACAAATAGTATAGTAATCCCATTCTTACAGCCCTAAAGAACATAAAACAGAGGAAGCAAACAATAAAGAAGTCCGCCATTGCCGAATTCTCGACTCTCACCTCGAATCTCATGCTTTCGAGCCTCAAAAATCGCTTCCAAACACTCCGATTCGTGCTCCACAGGTCCTAAAGAGGTAAGAAATAGTAAAAGAGCCAAAAACCATAAAATTGGTCTCACCTAATTCGATCACGAAACGATGTTTTTTATATATGGTGTTGCAGCAGCATCGAGACGCTGAGTACAACGTCTCAATGTTGTCATGCACAATGTTTAATTTATGCGCACGCACCCTTAGCGTTGAGAAGCTGAGGCCAGCATCGAAACGCTTCAGACGGAAGCTTTCTTGCACGTGTGTTTCCAGAGTTGAGACACCACAAGACAACATCTCAACACTAGCTCTCGGGTTTGCAATTTAAAACAACACATCTTGATGGGATATTCAGTGTCTTGACGCCAACCTCTCGGCCCCAAATGCCTATGAAGTCTCAATTCTCATACATAGCCTCCAAAATATCTCCAATTAAGCTCCATATCCATAATGGTTCTTATAAATTACCAATTTTGCTCCCAATTTCATGGTTTCTTGAAATACATATAAATCCACATAAAAGCTCACAACAACCCCACAAAACTAGCTAATAATAAGGCATGATTATAATACTAAATTAGTGTTATCACTAACCTAGGTGTCCCTAACGCTAGCTAACTCATACAAGGCATTAAGACTCTTTCATTATGGACCTCTAATAATCACCCTTATCACTGTTGTGTCCAAGTGATTATCAATTATGCATTTGGTTCTAAACTGTTGTGTCCAAGTGATTATCAATTATGCATTTCTCTCCATCGAGTTTCCACTAGTAAATGAATCAATCTTCTCAACAACTGCAACTAATTAACCAATAGTCCCGTTGTACTCGGATAATTAATTAATTGCTTCTTTTTAGTCCTAACTAAGTCTCCTTTTTCGAGCTCAACTTAGACTAATTCAATTAACCACAGAACACTAATTAAAAGCATTAAATTCTAAATGCATAAATGGATTCAAAGACACAATAGTCACAAATATTCCTTAACTAAGCAATTAATCCAAATTAAACGACAGTTAAGCATAAATCAATTCTAACAATTAAATCCCAGGCAATTAAGGACAATGATACTCAAAATCAATAATCAATTACAGCCTCTAAATCCCTAATTACAGCCGCTACAGTAATTACAAATGAAAGGAAAAGGAAAAAAAATGCAAATAAAGGTTGATCCTGCATTTCCGTTGCCATCTCCTCGGTTCTTGAGCTCCGAATCTTCAATTTCGCTCAAAAAATGCTCACAAATACTCCCAAAACCCTGAAGAATAGCATGGAATCAAGTTTAGGGCTAAAACTGTTGGTTTGGCTTCTTCTTGCTCGAAGAGAAAAAGATGAATATATATCTCTATCGACGCAGTATCGAGACGTTACAAACACCATTGAGACGCTGCGTCGAAACGCTCTAGATGGAAATCGTTGGGCTCACCTTTTTGAGTGTTGAGACACCACAAGATAGGGTATTGCCGCTTGCTCTCAGGTTTGACACTTCAAGTGTGGCATCTAGACGCCATTTTCATAGTCTAAACGCTCTCCTCTCGGGTTCTTTTGCCAAAACTCCATTTATGCTCTTCTTGGATCTTTAAAATAGCTCCAATTGAGGCCCAAAATCACCATAAATACCCTCGAACACTCTGCTTTGATTTTCAAGCTCGGTTTCTACAAAATCAAGAGAAATAAGCATAAAAGCTCACCAAATCGTAACAAAATTAGCATAATTAATAGGTTATAAATAACATAATTGCATGCTATCAAATACCCCCAAACTTAAACCTTTGCTAGTCCCGAGCAAAGCTAAAACAGAACCCACATACATGAATCAACCATTGCATTATAATGACTCATGCCTCAATGTTCAAAATAATAAAATAATCACAATTAACGAAGATACTAAAACAAATTAATTCATCAAGAAAATTTAAATATTAACTTTTTATCCCTTGCTAGTGTGTGCATAACCTTCCCTATTTCGATATTTACTAGCCTAAAAAGATTTATAGAATTCTCAATTCATCTTCTCCCTACACTGACCTTAAGATCCAATTATCCAACATCCTAATATTCAAGAAAATAATATCTAACTAAGACGTCTGAACAACAACAATGAGGTATATCTTTCTCAAACTTGCATTTTTCTTTAAATGCAAGGACACTAGCTTTCGCACAACTATTGCGGGGACCCGTACGTAGAGTACTTACTCAATGAGTGGCCTAACTGATCACAACAGAGGCAACTCTTTTTGTCCTTGATCTATAAGTGCTACAAGCTATTTTATTCATTTTTTCTCTTTCTTTTAGCAAGCAAATAGACATGGTTTTCCCTCCTAAGCTCAACATTACAGACTACCATGCAAGACAACCTTCAAACAAGAACTTACGCCTATCAGGGTGACAACGAACATCTAGACACTATAAATCTGTTCTGAGCATTCGAAATGACTAATAACTAAGCTAAGTGTTCCACAAGTGCAAGGAGTTTTAAGAAAAATTTTTAATTTACTTGAATCCTAGCATGCTCTCATATTTCACAAAAAATGAAAATATTACACTATTTAGAACACATCACAGGTGGTCCTCACCATACACAATGCAACAAAATCATCATATAATTTCACAGAAAAAATTTCAATACAACTAAAATAACTCAGATCAGAACAATAGAGCATCCCCCAAACTTAAAGCATACATTACTCTCAATGTATAAACTACCCAACTAATTAAGCACGCAAAGGGACAATTAAAAAGGTAAAAGGATAATGATACTGCCCTAGAGTGCGAGAGATTTCTCTATTCATCCTGATCAATTGGGGTGCATGATGGAAGAGATAATCTAAATCTCGAGCTCCTAGAACAATCAACCAATGAGAACATGAGATCAACATAAAACAACAAAAAGAAAAAAAGAAAAGGAAAGGAAAAACAACGAAACACAAGGAAAGAAACTTGGGTTGCCTCCCAAGAAGTGCTTATTTAACGTTTTTAGCAAGACGAGGCTCGTGTGGGCTCTCAAGGCACATAGAAATTCTCCCATTTTTTGGGCCCTTCTTATTTGAATCAACAAAGCAACCAAAGCTAGCAGAAACACTAGCTTCTCATCGGACCCTAAAGCAGACATATTTTTGGTATTTTTAATTATAAAAAACATAAAAGGCGAAAAAAAAAAAGACTCAGACACAAACTCATGAGAACTGTTGGGATTTATGCCCTAAAGCCTTGTAATTAATAATTTATTTAATAATTAATAATAATTTTGATTATTTTATTTACAATATAATATTATCCATTATATGAAAAATTCAAGGTTATTAGTGTAATCTTGAATAATATGTGGTTGACATACGAGAAGATCATGTTCGAGAAATAACCTAAAGGGTCATAGTATATGAATAAGGTTGGGTGCCTTATCCTGGTAATATTATTGATACGGCCCACTTTGTAATAGTTACAAATGATTTGATCCAAAGCGTTCATGTTGAGACATGTGAGTAGGGGTATCTTATACAATGAGTTTGTGTAAGGCTGGACCACGAAATATTTAATATCTCTTTATAAATTCGTTGATTGAGAAGATTAATATTTCATCAAGATATCATATGCGACTTGATCTTAATCCTGAGTGAGTTATGAACTCCTGCCTGTGAGGGCTTATCCTTTGATTTGTATGGGTGAGAGTGGATTTTGTAGCCGATTCAATATGCCTACCATTTTGGGGACTTGACCAAATAAGGAGTTGGGAACATAATCTCACAAGATGGAATTCACTCATTCTAATATAGGGTAAGTAAATGAGTAGTTCCCTTAAGTGCTGATTTCGGGACTTGAACAATGGGGCCCTACCCTCTCACTGACCCGAGAGGGACTTAGTTTATAATTAGATTATAAACAGATTGTTTATTAGAGGATCAATGATACTTAAGATGTAAGATGTAATTATAGGGGTAAACGGACTTTTGATCAAACTGTAATTAGGAACAACTCGTGAAGGATCGACTTGCATGTAGTGATTACATCTATGGACACAACTTATCCTACAGTGCATAAAAGTACAACTCTAGGTCTATAGTGAAGTGACCTATAGTTAATGAATGAAAATTGATTAATTAAAGAGTTTAATTAATTAATTTTGTATCATTGGAACTTATAATATGTAGGTCCATATGGTCCCCTTGCTAGCTCATAGTAACACTAAAAGATCAATTTAGTTTAAAGAAAATTTTGAAATGTTCAAATTAATATTTAATTTGAAGTGTTCAAATTAATATTAAATATATTAAATATAAAAAAGGAAAATATATTTATTGTATTTGATACATTAAATATTAAAATTTGAAATGTTCAAATTAATATTTAATTTGAAGTGTTTAAATTAATATTTAATATATTAGATATATTAAATATAAAAGGAGAAAATATATTTATTGTATTTGATACATTAAATATTAAAATAATTAATGTATATTAGATACATTAAATAAAAGATATTTATAAAATTTGAATAAGATTCAAATAAATAAATATCGTAGGAGATTTGAATGAGATTCAAATCAGTATAAGATATATTTTAATATATTATATATTAAAATACAATATTTTAATTATGTCAAAGATTTTCCTTTGGTTTCTATAAATAGAACCCTTGGGTTGAGCCATTAGATAACACATATCTCCTCAATAGAGAATTAGAGAATTCTCTCTAGACATCTTCCTCTCCAATCCCTTGTGGATTTTCTTTCAAGAGGCTCCCACAAGCCTTGGTCCTGTGTTCGAGTCTTAGCTAGGAAGATTTTGTGGAGGAAATAAAAACATGCCAAAAATATCTCCATATTTACTCATAGTAAGTTTACTTAATCTTATTTTTTTTTGTTTAATTTTAAATAAAATCAAAGACGATCCAATGCTTCAGCTGCAGAGTGAAACGTTCATTCCTTCAAGAACTAGAAAAAGAACCCTCAAGATAAAAGGAAGAATCAGAAGATAAAACAGAACAAGGTCGTTCATCCTCAAACTCTACCCCATGAACCAACTCTTCTAACAAATAAGGCTCATCCTCTTTTTCTTCCTCACTGACTCGATCCTAGCATGCATCTAAATTCTCTAATTCATCCCTATTTATACATGATGCTTACCCCTAAATACCCAACCTCAGAAAAATTGAAAGAATCATGCTCATGATAGGCTATCAATGAATCAGTGATCAAGTGACTCACTGGACACCCTAACGAAGTGGGTTGCACTTCACTAACCTCTCCTTGGGTCTGGAGTCTCTCATTTGAATTTTCTAAGTTCACACGAATAACTCTAAACTACTCCAAAAAAAATTGAAATAAGCTCTATAAGGAAGGTTTTTCCTCTAAATGGGCTACCTGAGGAGTTTCTTCCTCTAGTTGAGCTACCTGAGGTCTCAAAATTCATTCTTCTAATTTGAAGCGTTGAGCTCTAAAATCAGAAATACATTCTTGCAATAAGAGTTCTAAGGGAAGCCTCTCCTCACTAAGGCTAACAAAGGGATAATTAACGGGGAAGGAACTAGACGGTGATATTAGTTATAACGACGAGAAAATAAAAGTAGGAAATAAGTGGGAGACACAAACCTATGGGATAAACTTGGAAAAGGGATTAATTACTCAATTAAACTGACAAATACAACTAACTCGGTAGTGAACTCATAAGTCAATAAGCTCTAAAGGGATGGACTCTCCTATCGGTCTCCTCCAATCTCCAGTACTAATTAACTAACCTAGGCGTCTCTAGCATTAGCTAACTCATAGAAGGCATTAAGACTCTTCATTACGGACCTTTAATAATCACCCTTATCATTGTTGTGTTGAAGTGATTATCAGTCTTGCATTTAGTTCTAAATTAGCTTCTCTCTGTCGAGCTTCACTAGTAAATGAATCAATTAATCAGTGTTCTACAAATTAATCTTCTCAACGACTGCAACTAATTAACCAATACTCCTGCTGTCACTCTGGTAATTAATTAAGTACTTCTTTTTATTCCTAACTAAGTCTTCTATTTCAAGCTCAACTTAGACTAATTCAATTAACCACAGAACACTAATTAAAAGCATTAAACTCTAAATGCACAATGGATTCAAAGCCACAATAGTCACAAATATCCCTTAACTAAGTAATTAATTCAAACTAAACCACAATTAAGCATAAATCAATATCCAATAATTAAATCACAAGCAATTAAGGATAATGATACTAAAAATTAGTCAATTACATGTTGGATTTATGCCCTAAAGCCTCGTAATTAATGATTTATTTAATAATTAATAATAATTTTGATTATTTTATTTGCAATATAATATTATCCATTATTTGAAAAATCTAAATTATTAGTGTAATCTTGAACAGTATGTGGTTGACATACGGTAGGATTGTGTTCAAGAAATAACCTAAAGGGTGATAGTATATGGGTAAGGTTGGGTGCATTATCCTGTAACACTATTGATACAATCCACTTTGTAATAGTTACAAATGATTTGATCCATATCGTTTATGTGGAGACATGTGAGTGGGGGTATCTTATACAATAAGTTTGTATAAAACTAAACCACGAAATATTTAATCTCTATTTATAAATTTGTTAATTGAGAAGATTAATATTTCATTAGGATGATCATATGCGACTCGATCTTAATCTTGAGTGAGTTATGAACTCCTGCCTGTGAGGGCTTGTCCTTTGATTTGCATGGGTGAGAGTAGTTTTTTAGCCGATTCAATATGCTATCATTTTGGAGACTTGACCAAATAGGGAGCTGAGAACATAATCTCACAAGATGGAATTCACTTCTTCCCATATTGGGTAAGTAGATGAGTAGTTCCATTAAGTGC
Organism: Trichosanthes truncata; assembly: GCA_033996785.1. Classification (NCBI taxonomy): domain Eukaryota; kingdom Viridiplantae; phylum Streptophyta; class Magnoliopsida; order Cucurbitales; family Cucurbitaceae; genus Trichosanthes; species Trichosanthes truncata. The sequence goes on from JAWPNB010000007.1 coordinate 17,430,294, forward strand.
TGATTTCGAGACTTAAACAATGGGGCCCCACCCTCTCACTGGCTTGGATCATAAATAAATTGTTCACTAGAAGATCAATGGTACTTAAGGTGCAAGATGTAATTATAGGGGTAAACGAACTTTTGACCCAACTGTAATTATGAACAACTCGTGAATGATTGACTTGCATGTAATGATTACATCTATAGACACAACTTGTCCTATAGTGCATAAGAGTGCAACTCTAGGTCTATAGTGGAGTGACCTATAGTTAATGAATGAAAATTAATTAATTAAAAAGTTTAATTAATTGATTTTATATCATTGGAGCTTATAATATGTAGGTCCATAAGGTCCCTTTACTAGCTTATAGTAACACTAAAAGATCAATTTAGTTGAAAAAAAAATTTGAAATGTTCAAATTAATATTTAATATATTAAATGTAAAAGAGGATAATATATTTATTGTATTTGATACATTAAATATTAAAATAATTAATGTATATTAGATACATTAAAGAAAAGATATTTATAAAATTTGAATAAGATTCAAATAAATAAATATCGTAGGAGATTTGAATGAAATTCAAATAAGTATAAGATATATTTTAATATATTAGATATGAAAATATAATATTTTAATTATGACAAAAATTTGCTATTGGTCTCTATAAATAGGACCCTTGGGTTGAGCCATTAGATACAACACACATCTCCTCAATAGAGAATTAGAGAATTCTCTCTAGATCTATTTCTCTCCAATCCTTTATGGATTTTCTTTCAAGAGGCTCCCACAAGCTTTGGTCCTATGTTCGAGTCATGGCAAGGAAGACTTTTGTGGAAGTCTTGGAACACGAAAAGTAAAGAACCGCCTGAAAATATCTCCATATTATTTTTAAGGTATGTTTTGCTTAAACTTAATTTTTATTGTTTAATTCTAAATAAATCAAAGTCGATTCCAATGCTTCCGTTGTGGGT